>JAWJWE010000002.1:6610000-7210000 GCA_037055365.1 Polyplax serrata | reverse complement strand
CGTTACGTTCAGCGTTTGGCAGCTTGTTAGCTCCTATTTTGTCAATGTTTACAGTATATACTTCAACAAAGAAATAACGTAAAATACGCTTAATTTCGGTAAAACAAAGTTATGATAAAAATGAAATTAAACCTGTTGTGACGATACAATATCACAAGGAAACACGAGTTAATAGGAACGATTAAAAGTAGGAAGAACGGTTTAACCATTGGTAGGAAGACGTGTTTTATTGTTCAAATTAGTGGTCATGCATTTTAAATTATGTTACCTTGGTAGGATAACTTCCGATGGTTTTTGAGTGGTAAAACCTTAACGACATCTTAATATATTCATTTGCTTTTTGTGTACTACTACTATTACCTACATATACAATTTTAACAATCTTCATAAACTCTACGAATAATAAAGTACGAACAATAAACTTATTAAAAAAATTCAATGCAACCGTAGCACAATTAATGAGCTGCATTTCATTAATTAATTAAACAATCAATAAATATAAAATTTTCTTAACAATAGATAAATTGACTAGAATAACTTTCCTGAGAAGAACGGAAAATAAATCTTTGATTGGGTCACCATTTATGTAATGAGAAAAAGAAACTCAAATCAAAGAATAGTTTCCTATAACTGGAAACAAATATTTCAAAATATTAGAGAACAAGTAATATTCTAACGTTGGAAGTTGTAATGTAAATAAATTACATTTCTTGATCAATCTCTTATGGATTAGGGATTCCAGTCAGAAAACAGAAATATTAAAAATAGAATGTACACGTATGTAACGCACGACAACGAATTTTGAAAAATTAACAACAGAAATATCGGAGAGAAACTCAATTTTACGGAAAACACAGAGTTGAATTATTAAACGCCCGATTGGAGGGTAGAAGTAGAGAACAATGGAGTACATGCAATGCAAGGATCTAAGAAGGCCTGGTAGCAGCCGAGTGGTAAAGTCAACATCAAAAAGGACGGAAACAGAAGGTAAGGAAACTCCTACCCGTCGTGTAAAAAACCACAATAAAACATTTGGAAAGTGTGGACTAGGTTTGTAGAGACCCTGAACTACTGAGGGATGGAATATTGTCATGTAATTAATTCTCGAAAATCGAAACTAAGGTCCCACCGAATATTAGGATTATGTTTGATTAAGAGTCAATAATTTAAATAAAATTACTATACCGCAGTTATCCTTACTTAATTTAAATAATTACTCGCGTACTAATTTAATATCCTTTTCCTAAATGCAACATTAAGAATTAAGAATCTTACACATACCTGCTTAGTTGTAATTACTCTTACCTATCTTAGAGCTAACAAACCTCCCACACTTTCAAAATATAGCAGACGAGTTATTAAGTAATTAAAATTTGTAGCTTTGAAAAGAGTTGAACATTTAAACGTTTCGTGCACAAACTTCTGCACGTGCAGTCATTATGGGGTGACGGTGTCTGTGTACAACTTGAAGAACAAAAAATAAGATAGCCTTCGAAATAGTAGACGTTTATATTAACGTAGTGGGTGTTCGATGTAATGCTACATACTTTTCCTTAATCAATGATAATTAAACGAACACAACATATTAAAATTGGTAAATTAAAAAAATTAGTAAGACGCAATTTATAGTATTTCCAACTTTAAGTTAGTGTATTAATTAAAATTTTATGCTTCCACGTAACTATCTTTTAAATTCATAAATTAATTGATTCAAATTAACTCCATATTCAATAATGAGATATTGACATTGAAATTGAATTAACATTATTTTTTTCATATTCTTATTTAATGTCTTGGCCTGCTCCACTGCACTCTAATCCACGAATATATTCGTCACAATGACATTGTCCCTAATTTTATTTTCTGCTAATGAATCGGCCTTTTACCAATATCTGCCGAGAACCAATAACTGTAGAATTGCTTTAGAGAACTTATATTAGTTTTTTAATTCTTCGAGGACACAAAGTTCTATTTCTCCTTACTAGAAATTAATATTCTCAGTGGGACGTAGAATTACAAAAGTTCGCAGAGATATTGAGTGCGATGCAATTCCTCGTTTGTAGACGAGTTCAAACTATCTGCTTCAATCGATTTGGTTTGGAAGTTGGATAATAACAATAATTTATTTCCACATTCTGATTGGTGCAATTTACACCGAGAAAAAAATTGGAACTTTTAACAGGTGTTATGGAATTGCTCTTTCGCTAGACATCAGTGTCTTAACCCAGTCAATGTTATGGGGCGTATGAGAAAATGAAGGTAATGTAAAATTTAATAACAAGGACAAAACGGGAATTTTAATATATAGTAATACTCCAAAGTATAAGTTACGTTACTAAGAACCACTGCGTATGCAATCGAAATAAAATTGTGTGACACGTAAGATGGATTTGTGCGTGTACCTTAGAGCAAAAAAATATATATTATGTCCAATACTTGATAAATTATCCAACTAATAACAGAACTCAAGAAGTGGCCATCAATTATTAGCGACATAGAGGACTTGATTGGAATAACTTTTGTAACCGTACTTTCATCCCATTTTGGAAAATTGACTTGTCTCCAAACCAGAGAAACGGTAAACCAGGATCATTTCTATACAAAAACAAAAACTAATGTTCATGCTGCTTCCGTGGGTATTGAATAATTTTCTAGAGTCGCCTAGCGGACAGATGGGCCCTTGAACGCAGGTTTATGTCACAAATTTACCTTTCTTGAGTCGGGTTTAGAATTGATAAACCGCCAAATTACGGTCCTGTGATGAGAACCACTTTCGAGGAACTCAAATGAAACCGGCGAACAAAGAAGTTCTGCCCGAGACCAACATCTTATGTGAATTGAATCATTTGAGGTGCAGACAATTCTCATGATAGATGACAATGTCTAATTTTTATTACCCTATTAGAAAAGAAATAATCTACGCTTATTACACAGAATTCTTACAATCGTGATTTTCAAAATCAGTGTTTCATTCTGCTTGGAGAATTGGCAGAATATGAACCACAATTACTCACAGGTACGATATGAGAGTCTAACAGAAATTTATTATAGAGGAACAAATTTTGTATGTAATTTAAACGAGTCATTAAACCTAATGCTACCGTAAACGCGGGCATTGCGATAGCCATGAACAGGGGATAACTTTAATTCTAATTTTATTAACCATAAGAGTCGACGGCCAATCAAGGTTTTTTTTGTTTTTTTCAATTCGGTGAACTCAGGTAGTAGCACCTGTGGAGTCGGTTGAGGGACTGACTTTTTAACCGTAGTGATGACCCTTTTACGACTGTGCGTTTCTCCTACTAGATCCTACTGTTATATTAACATGACAACTCTTACAAATACGAACCTCAATTGACTGAGTTTAGTATTATGAGTAACGTGAATCTCTGTGTAAATGAGTGAAACATTCGATTGCAACTGACTTGAAGTCGACACTAGTAGTATTGTTTGGAAGTGAGCAGAAGAATTTACTTGTTTCCAAGTTGTTTCAAAAAAATTATTTCCAAATAAAGAATATTCTAGAAGTTTAGTTTTGGCAGTTGCTGTTACTCTGCTATTTAAAAATTTTCGCAATTAAAATTCATATTTTATTCATATAGTTAATAATGACATTACTTAGTTATCTGCTTAATCAGTTATTGGCATACAAGTTATTTACATGTTTGCCCCAAACAGAAATTCACAAGCTATAAACAATACTACTATAACATTATATAAGAACTTCAATAATACTAAGCGTAATAGATTCAAATTAAGTTCGTAAATAATAAAAATTAACAAATACCAGCCGTAAAAGAGGAAAATTATTTTTATGCTTATTGTTTTGAGAAACAGTTATTTGTTTACAAAATGTACACAAAATTAGAAATTTGAGAATTGTAGAGGCAATGCACATTTGACTTTTAAACTTTAAAATAGCGCGTGTTTTCCAAATGCACTTTTGCAAATCGATTGGATTTCTATGGTAAAATAAGCTCATCAATGAATTGACAATCAATATGATTGTCGCTGCAATTTTTAAAACAATAGCAGTTTAATTGTCTTAAAAATAAATGGATGCTTTTGTTTGAATTTTTCTCCTGAGGTGGGCTAAAACACAACGTGTTTTTAAAAATTAACTCTTACTTTGTTACGGATATTTGACTTTTAAACTTTAATGTGAACGGTAGCTGAATTCAAATTTTTTAAGAAGTTTAAGAAGGAAACCCCAAAAGGTGCCTAAATGGAGCTATTCTTTAAGGAATTACAAGAATTAAATTTTATGCTTTTTCAAGAATTCTTTATGAATTTTGTGGAAAAAGTACCGTGTGATACTGCGGGAAAATTCCGTTACTAAAGTATTGGAAATAACATTCGCAGGAACCGGGTTCTGCGGTACTCAAACCACCGAATATAGTTATTTCCTTTTTCATAAGTTGAGTGAACCAAGAAGGGTTCAAAAAGCTTAGAACAGTACCAACAATACAATACGCAATATACTTTGCGTTAATATATTTAACGTCGAAATTACCAAAATTCTCCAATCCTCTTAACAATAATATTGAATGGTCGTGAACATTTATGTCGACCAGCCATTTTCATAAATGTTTGGTGGTTTTACATAAAGGATGGAAAAGAGAATATAAATACTTTTGTAGAAAGACTTAAGTAGAAGTAGTTTTTGTAGAAAGTTTTTCTCAAAATGGTCTTTAGCAGATGCGCAATTTAAAAATTGTAAAGTTAGCAATTTGTGTATTGGTTTCCTCCTAAAATAAGAAAGCACTTGTCCTCGACATGAGAGGCACATTGTTTAAAGCGACAAAGCATTAATAATAAATATGATCTATTCACTGGTTCACCTGATACCCTCTACTATCAGCATGTAATAATTTTAACATTACCATCACTCGTGCTCTCCTGTCAAAACATGGTCACCAAAAATAATCTACATTACTGCATTATTTAACAAAAGTTGCATGCAAAGTAAAGAATTATGTATTTATTAACGACACATTCTAGCCGTCTTTATTTTGCACCGTTTCAGCAAAACTCAAACTTGCCCGGGGCCTTAACCTAATGAACAACCTAAAGAAAAGATCAATAAACTCTGGGCAACAAAGAAAAAACAGAAAGTTTCATATTTGAATTCGAACAGATCTGTAAAAGAGACAGAGAGAGAGAGGAAAAACTGGAAAGGCATTCGAAAGTTACAAATCTCTCACGTGGTCTCTGGACTGACCACTTCCTAATATATTTAATACGAAGCCGAAGCCTCGGGCATCATGACGAGGTGTCCTTGAATACCTGCTGAGGAGCAATTTTGAGTGTTACTCGTTAATTCCAATGATGAATCAAGCATTGCAAAACTAAAATACATAGAAAAACAATCTTTTTATTGGGGACTTCTGCGGAGGCGCCAGGTTCGTCCCGCAGCGTTTTGCACTTATATAACTATAACATGTAAGAATTATTAATAGTATAGGTGTCATGTTCAACATTTCGCAATGTTTTTTAACTCTAAAATTATGCAAATCAATTCTGTATTAGTTAAAAAAAATGTAATGTTATAGGTCTCGATTTACTCTTTCCCTGCCATTCCCTTCATTTCTATTCTAGCAACGGTAATGGCCTCACGGCCTAGACTCCTAGGCAACCAGTATTGCTACCTATCTTCAGTTTGACGAGTCATTTAAATTTGGGGGTCAAGGGCTTCACGAACATTATCTTCTGACTCGCATTTCCATTACGTCTCTCTTAAAAATTATGTTTTTCTTTTTGTTACACAAGTTGGTGCTAAGAAATGCATTGATAGTTCTCATCAATGAACTGTGATATTTCGTTTCCAACTTTCTGTAGTTGCATTCATTTTTTATGTTCATATTTACTTCTACATTTATTTAAATCACTGAAGTAGAATTCTGAGTGTCAGATTAATAAAACCAAGTCAGACGTTTCTCTTAATAATCATATAAAATACCACACAGGTTCAAGAATATTCTGGTGCACCTAATGTTACTTGCATAAAGCACAATAAAATTATTCAATTTCCCAGTAAGAAATGGCTTTTGACTGCAATACCCGCAGGTGTGATTTTACAGGTTTTCACGACCTTGCTCTTTTCCAACCCGTTCGACTTACTGTACTCTTAAACCGGTCAGTAAGACAAATAGAAATCAATTGCTCTTTTAAAATACCACTGACATCAGAGAAATTCACGTTCAAAGTTTTGCGTTCCTTTTCCGCTTTGTCAAACTTACGAGTTGAACGCTAGCAAAAAAGTTCTCGGACGGAACGGATTTTTACGGTTTGAAGGATCTCGATGAATCACGCTTTCTGTACAGTTCTTTGTCCAGTCGACCAGTCATTCTATTTGCAACAGATTCTGGGAACCTGAAGCACTATGAATCAGTTTCAATTTAATGATTACATGTGTGTGGGGGGACCATTACTTTTTCTTTGTAAGATTCCAACGGTTCTTATATTATTGCAGAAAGCCGAACGAAATGACCCGATACCATGACAGTATTGGTATTGTTCCTGTGCCCAGTCGCAAATACACCAAAAAGAAAACCCCAAAAACAGGTTGAATAAATTCGAACAACGATGACCGACTGAAATTGGAAATTTTTAATGTCGATAGCGTTCTACAATTCCTTTTGTCTCCCATAAGTCGGATCATTAAAATGATAGAAGTTTCACCGTGTCAAATTTCTGGGATTTGGAACCTTTAAACATTTCTATTCGAATTTTTCAGGGACTTGTTGAACCACTAGACATCAGTCTGAACTGGCTAAGCATGAGTTTACTTTCACGTTAGAGCATAAGAAAATTTTTAATTGACCG
The DNA here is from genome assembly GCA_037055365.1 of Polyplax serrata. Lineage (NCBI taxonomy): Eukaryota > Metazoa > Arthropoda > Insecta > Psocodea > Polyplacidae > Polyplax > Polyplax serrata. The sequence continues at coordinate 7,203,175 of JAWJWE010000002.1, read as the reverse complement.
AAACTTCCAATTATATCGGAAACGTTCACTTCCCTTCCGAAGAAATTTACTGCCCTTGAAACATATTCTTCCCACTTAAAGGATTTTGCGGGCCAGCGTTCTTGTTATTCAACAATGTCATCAATGCGACTATCAGACATGACCAACTTAAGCTGTTCCCATTGAATTCATTCCAATTACTTTTTTTCTGGAACGTAAAATCGGTAATGGATCTCAACAATTGTAAATTGAAATATCCTCACTACACAGTTACTAAAATAGTATTCTTATTCCTAACATCGATCCAATGAATTTTTTGTCATAAAACCCCTGTTTCCAATTGAACCGAATTCAATACGTAAAGTTTGGATCGTACATCTACTCCGAAAACTTACAAAAGTATCGGGAATGACTCCGTACGTATAATGTACTTCAAGGTTGAGATCTTAATTCAGTGGTTTTTAATCATTCAGGAAGCGCTACAACTCAGAACTTACTCCTATGTACACTATGACTAGTCAAAATAATACAAACTACGCCTGTTATTCAGCCTATAAATGCTAAAATTTTTATTTATTAATCGTATGTTCGACAAGGCTTCACACCTGTTTTTCGAGAGTACTTCACTGAAGTTTTACAGACATAAATTTTGTAGTCACCACTCTCTTAATTAAATAAAAATATGAAGAGTCACGGCTAAAAAGTACAATTTCACACGTAAAAATTTGAAACCAGTTGCGACCTACGAAACAAATATTAATTATTTTCATATATAAATAAGTATTTTTCATCATTTAAGTGAATTCCACTTAGGCTTTAGGCCATTTCACGGCTTGTATTTGTGTAATTTACAACGTTTATTTACAAGTTCATTGTCACATATTGAGTATCCGTATCCTGCATACAAAACTTCGGAATCGGGTGAAGAAGCGAGAAAAAAAAGTACAAAACAGTAATTCATTCATTTCCAATGGTCGACAGGTCACGATTTACCCAAAACGTTCGGTCGGATCGTGTAAACAACTGCTAAGGATTACGGCACTAAGTAATAATACAAAAACAAATCCGTTCGGGTGTAATAAAAACACACGTGCGCCCTCGCAATTATCACTTCCCTGATAATTTAAATATTGACGTGACTTGGGACATTTCGAATACCATCGAACGAACGTTACAACAGTTCGGTTTGCCCTATTGAAACCTGTCACTACACGTCAAAACCAATTAAAAGATTTACTTTCATTTTAGGCTCCGTTTTCGCCGGTTCGGGTTCTCCAATGAAAATTAGGTAATGGAACTTCGAACAAAACCATTAACATTACAGTAAAATACATTACTGGGTTTAATGGTCTTTGGAATCAGAAAAAACACACCGCTGGCAGCTGGTGAGAAAATTCAACGTACGGTCTCCTGAAGTACCTTAGACACCTACAGGTTACCATCCACCATCTGTTGCGAACAGGTGAACCCTCAAAGGTTTACGTTACGCATAAAATCATTTTCTTTGAATTTCTTATTCGACTTAACTATTGTTATAACGCAGTAATATTTTTTTCTTAAACCTGCAGGGTACACGTTATGGTTGATTTATCATTAGAGTAAACCGCATGTAAATAGATCGTTTGGTACGAATGAAATTATTAGTCGAACTATTTGCACCGAATGATGTGTTAATAAGTGAGAAAGCAATCACTCAATATCGACGTATTAATTGTGGCAATAACAATCTACTAAATACTGGCAATTGTGTTTCTGAAACAGAAAAGGAGAGTACTCGACGAGTACTTTACACATCAAAATTAATTTCCTGTGATTTGCAATTGTCACACCCCTTATAATTAAAACTACCAAGAAATCCTGTATCCCTACATTTTAATAAAGTAATAAAATAATAGTGTATTATAAAATTATTCAAAGAAATACACTAACTTTTTTCTAATATAATATTATCTATTTAAAACATATTTAACGATTCTTTCAGTCATTTTTCTTCATTGAAACAATATGTAAACGATTTAAATATATTTATCGTACGTACGTATTTAAAAAGATAAAATTTACACATTAACTGATATTTGTAATGTGGTAATTTCGGAAGTATCACACAAGTTTCTCAATTCTACAACCACTAAAGGCACTAAATGCCTCCATTTTATAATAAACAAATAAAGTTTTGATAGACGTCCTGTCACAGATATCTAGGCAAAGAGGCATTGTACTTTTAAAGTTTTTATACGTACTAAACATTGTCAGTTTATGTTGTCAAACGTACGATAAGATACTGGGCATATTCCTAGAGGTTCGTAGACTTAATAAGTGAACATTAATACTCATACAGTATTAGGCAGTAACAGCCTTCTGTTTAAACAATTTCTCTGCAGGTACACGTTACAAGTTGTTCTTCCGCACGACCCATCAGTCATACATAATTTTGTGGTAAAGAACTAGAGAGTGGAAGGTAGTAGAACTTGTGGGGTGACCACAACTAAGTTATAGTACTGTCATTATTAATAGAGTGTAATAAATTATTGAACTTACTTGTTACATTTTATAGAAGTTGTGTCACAGACTGAGAAATTTCAAGGAGGAAAGTGATATTCAAATTCGTTTTCATATAACCTGGCACTTTAAGATATATTTCTGACATCACATTCTAAAACTAACAGGTACGATGCCTGAATTATTTTGCATATTTAGTACCCAACAGGTATGGGCCATTACAGATATTTGTACGATTACACTTGCACTAATTAATATTTCTTAATCACGGCCCGGGGCAAATTTCTATTACACAAACTTCACAAATTCAAATTTTCTTTGGTAGACATTTTTTTTCTACAGGTCGAAAAGGAGAACTCCCAGGTCCCTTACCTGCCAGTGAGGAGTGACTCCATGTGCCAATGATTATCCAGGTGAGACGGTTCGGTAAAAATCCAGAAACTTTTACATAAATAAGCCTTCTCGAAGTTTCACAGACTTTAAAGAAAATTAAAGACACAACGAACACGAAACACTCCAACTGACTGACTGAGTAGTTGGAGAAAAAAAACGGACGTTTTGCTCAGACTCGCGCGCCCTCACTCAAGTGGCAGCACCTGAGTTTATACCGTAGAATTTGAGTGGGAAAAGCAAGCGAGGAGATAACCCGGGAATAAAGCTCCACGTTTCTGCACTTTAACTTCGTTTTATAATAAATTCTGCCACTTTCCTTTGAATTTTGACGGTTAATTTCGTCTGCAAGAAAAGTACGTTAATTGAAATTTGACAAATTAGAAAAAGGTTTTTTCAAATTCTTACATTTTATTGTGTGTAGAATCATTTTTGATGGTTTGTAACTACATTGAAGGATATTTAAGGTATTGTTACCTTCTAATTCATTGAATAGCGGGAATGATAATAGATTTACTATTTTCTTTATTAAATTAGAAATACAGATAAAAAATTATGTTCTTGTATTTTTCTGGTCTTGAACTCTTCTTGTGAGTTTTTACTTCACAGGCATTGCCTTAGCTCGCTATATTACCTTTTTTTGGCACTCAGGTGTTTTCAGTTATTGAACAAATAGAGATATTTAAAATTAGTTTTCTAAAATGACCAAAGGAACGGTTGCTGACTGACTTTCTACCGTTCTGCCCTACTCAATCTGCGAATGAATTAATTGATTGGTTACATGCAAAGAATATATATTGAATGCACAGACAGAATATAGACGTAGACAGATACAGAGACAAACATACTTTTTATCAATTATTAACAAATTTGGGTTATATTCCTTGCAGCTACTCCTCCATTCTATTCACTCTACGGCAATGCGTCCTGTGCTCGGTGCATCTAATCTTTTTATTTTTATCGCACAAGGAGTTATTTATTGGTGTTCTTCTTTTGCTCCTGTTGCGCTCCGACAGCCTGCCGTTGTTGTACACGTCCTTCTGAGCGTAGGCCATTTCTGCTGGGTGAACCGGTTCCCCACCCCCGTTTGTCATACCTTGGTTGTCGTTCTTGTTGTTGGTCGAATCTGTCTTCTGCTGGTCCTGCAACTTCTTCTCGTCACTTTTACTTCTCTTGTCGGTGATGACTTTCTCTCCTCCATCTTGCTTTTGCTTCTCATTCCCGCTATTATTCTCGGCGCAGTCACCTGATTTTGTACAATCTTTGGCCTTGGGCAGTGGCTCTGTATTTTGACATTGCTTGGTTTTGTTCGACGCTTGGTAGACGTTACGACAGTTGGTTGGGGTTGCGTTCTTGGGTGGACACTCCGGCTTCGGAGGAGGACACTCATTCTTGGTTTCCGGAACACGACACTCTTTTTTCTCGGGTGGTGGTTGGCAGTCATTCGACTTTTTCTTCTCCTCACAGGCATTCTCTTTTTTCGGCTTACACGGATCTGACTGTTTGCAGTCCTCCTTTTTTTGGACACGACATTCGTCTTGACTTTGGGTGTCGCTTTGACATTCGCTGTTGCAACCGCTGCTGGCACTTTCTACACTTCTGCATGGATCGTTGCATTTATTATTTTGACATTTTTTTATTTTCTCATCGTCGCATTCGTTTGCACACTTTGTCTTTTCTTCATTTTTTTTGCATGGATCGTCACATTCATTGCCAGAATCAGCATCATTCTCGTTATTACATTCATCTTCATCTCCTTCATTGTTACCACAATCTCCATCGTTTCCATTCTCATCACAATCATCGCCGTTTCCGTTTTCATCGCAATCATCGTCGTTTCCATTCTCTTCGCAGTCGTCACCATTTCCATTGTCATCACAATCATCGCCGTTTCCATTGTCATCACAGTCATCGCCGTTTCCGTTTTCATCGCAGTCGTCACCGTTTCCATTCTCTTCGCAATCTTCATCGTTTCCATTCTCTTCGCCATCTTCGCCGTTTCCATTCTCTTCGCAGTCGTCACCATTTCCATTCTCATCACAATCATCGCCGTTTCCATTCTCCTCGCAATCATCGCCATTTCCATTTTCTTCGCAGTCTTCGTCGTTTCCGTCTTCATCACATTCCTCGTCGTTCTCTTCGCATTCATCGCCGTTGTTTTCTTTGCAATCGTCGCCGTTTTCGCCACATTGGTCGTCATTCCCATTTGCATCGCATTCATCATCGTTCTCTATTTCTTCAAATTTATGACGCGGACCATGTGTTGTATACCCGCAGAAATTTTTAAGTGCTTCATAGTCATCATTATTTTCTTCTTGAAATTTACTGTCCTGATCTATATCATCGTAATCGCCGCTCTCTTCCAGGTTTATACACTCGCTGGGCTCATTTTTCCCATGATATTTTTTTAGACTTTTGAAACTCCTCTTACTTAATGAACTTGAATTACGACGAATCTTACGCGGCACGGTCTGCACAGAATGTAATTTTCTCTTGAGTGGTTGGCTAGTCTGGGAATTAACTTTAGTTACATTCTGTTTGTCACCCTGTTCATAAGAATTGTAATCTACAAACACATCCTTATCCTGTTCAGTATCGTCATCGAAAGAGTCATTATCTTCTTCTTCGTCTTCTTCCTCATCATCCTCATCATCCTCGTCCTCATCATTGTCTTTGTTAGAGGTTGGATAGTAGTAGACGAATTGGTTTTCTTCATCTTTGTCCAGAAAGCAACTCACATCGCTGAAGACACATTTGGTGCCGATTTTATCTTTCTTATTAGGGTTCTTTACAGGTTTAGGATCAGTTTTTTTAACTTTCTTCCCGGGCTTTTTGGGCTTAATATTCTTATTTGGTTTCTTGGGTGCCTTGGACGGTTTCTTTTTGAATCCCATGTGGCTGCAAATTCGATATAGTCCCCGGGTTCTCGTAAATATTCCATTTTTGATTGCTTTCTGCAGCGCCTTTTTTACAAGTTCTTTTATATTTTTTTCCCTGCAACCTCTTTTCTCACAAATGTACTTAACAATATCTTCAGCCGAGACACCACTATTTTGTTGCAAGGCGAAAACAGCAGAGAGAACCAATTCCGATGTATTCCTATGTCTGCACTGTAGCATTTTCGAGTATTTGTATGTTTTCTGTCACCTACAGCAAAACGCTGAAATTAAGAACACAATGACAGTAACTACATCAACCTAATTAACTGTGCTACCTTTCATACCCAGATGAGCTTGAGTCAATCAAATTTTGATTTAGATTTATATTAGAACATATTAAACCAATGTTATGTTCCACTGCTTTGTTTTTCTAACAGTGCGTTTTTCACACATTCCATTTATAGGGACATAGAACTGTTCAAGAAGTGAATAGATACTACTCTGCTAGGATACTACCTTAGGGAAAATGTAACTGTTCTACTAATATAAATCGTGCCAATGGCAAACATTCTTTTACGTGTGCGAACATCAAATGTAGATTCAAATCAATGAAAATGTTTGAATAGTACAACTGAAACTGGTGTCTTACTTGAGAAAGCACTCCTCTTTAAATAATTTCTCACCACTTCTTTCGGCATACAAGAAGTAACTTCATTAAACATTGATTACTCGACGTAATCATTTGGAATAAATGATTGATTGGTAATTTTGATATTTGAGTTGGAAATGCGCAATGACTTTTTCCTGACGTAACCAAATGCTACTAAAAAAATATATCCCCATAAGAAGTTAAAATTTAGAAACACAAATTTTTTCAATCTTCTTGTAAACAAAAACAACAAATTTTTTACGCTTCCAGGGGGTGACAGACATATTGTTTTATTTGGTTGTCAACAAATAAATTCGCCAAAATTATAGAAGCCGAATCCAGAAAGGTGTCGGTGGGTTTGTTTTGAATTTCAGTTTACGAGTTGAATTTCGTTCAATGGACGTATGGCATGTATAATAAGTAAAAAGTATACGAAGTGGTTGACGAGATTATCGTGAAAGGATTCGTATGTAACTTTCAAAATATTATATTGGTGTAGAGTGGAACTGGTAGTGATACCGTCTGATAAAACAAGAACAAGGACAACCTCTAAAAGTATGTAGTAGGGGCAAATACAATTGAAATGAGTTCAGCTCACATTATAAAAATGTTCAATCGGTGACCAATTACTTGTATCTGAGCTGTGTGTTTGTGCTAATCAGTTGTAATAGTCAAAAACCGAACAATACTTTTTAATGAAACATTATTTACAAGCGTACATTTGAAAAGCAGTAAACGGTAGAATGTACCAAAAAGCTATATAAAATTATCACACAACAAGAGCTAAATTTCTGCTTCCACGAAATATTAGTGAGCGATTTTATTTTACGTCTCATTCTTTTCTCACAATAATAGTATAGTTTTTCATAGTATTTCCGAACCCTTGTATAGGTGGATCTATTTGTTCAGATCAGTTCAGATCTAGGTTATCTACAACTTTTTATTTTAACCCGAAAAAACAATTTATTTTGACAAGTTATATCTCCAAACTCCAGATCCTGGAATCAAATTATGAATCCTGAGGGTTGTCCTACCTGTGACAGTTTCAATTCTTCCGCCTTCCCCAACCCCGAAGTACCTCTTTGCGGACGAGTTTTGAGGCAACTAAAAATCCAGGTGAAAAGTGCTGGTACGACTAACTGTACAGCAACCCTCTCCAATTTTTAAAAGTAATTTCTTACAGTTTTGTTTCTTTTAAATAAAATGTTTGTCTTTTGTAAAGGTAATTGTAAAAACTAAAATTTTTATTGACCATATGCGTGACTCGTACTCATAATTCATCAATATTCAATCTAGTTGTACACCTCCGGCATTTAAGGGTGGAAACAAAAATACACTCGGTCAGACATCTGTAGAGACGAGTAAAGAAATTTTATCAATTTTGGACGAACACATCTGTAATATTTTTTCTGCCAAATCTTACACTACAAAAAGAACATGTTTGCCGTTGCAGTCTTGTTCATTTGCACTTGCGTTTCTTTGGGCATTTTTTCTCTCCGCATCTATTCTCATCCTCTTCAGAAAGACATTCCCGAGACAGTTTGAGGCACTTGCACGGATCAATCGGCTGATTGTTCTGTTCATCTTCATCGTCATCGTCTTCGTCATCATCTTCGGATTCCTCCTCACACAAGTCAACCTTCTCATCGTCCTTCTTTGGAAGATCATCATACTCACATTTGATGCGATACAAACCGTTATTTTTCCGTAGAATTCCCTCTTCCACGGCCTTACACAGAATGTTTTTTACCGATTGCAAAATCTTATCTGCATCGCAACCCCGCTTCTTTGCAATGAACCCAGCGATTTCACACGCGGGCACTCCATTTTTCTCCTGAAGATAGCAGATGGCCGCCAAAATGAGGTCCGAAAGTGGTACTTTTGGCTTTGAATCACACATATCGCTTAAATTTTGTACTAGTTTGAATACTGAAAGCTAAAAAAGACGCGAAATTTATTTTTTTAAATTGAAAAGAAAATTTGGGACGCCAAAGATTTTGTTTTAAAAAATTTGGAGTTTGATCAACAAATAGTCATTTGTTAGATTCATGGTTCACTTTGTTTTGAGTGCTCAAAGTGGCGAATCCATGTCGTCTTAAAAATATAAAATGTTGTTTTTGAAACGTCAGCTTCCTAAACGTAGCTTTCGTTTCTGGTTTCGGGGTGTATTTTCAACGTGTGCCTCTATATTTGACGCACGCAGACTCGACACAATCAAGTAATTATTTAAAAAGGCTCTCATCAAACCCATATTAATGTGATGCCAATCGTGTCGTGCTCCTTTGAATTTTCTGAAGTTGTTTCTGTCCCTGCCTAACCGTTTAAAGTTTGAACATGTAGTAAGTACTGCTGCGACTTAAGTTCTACTGCTACCGATTCATTTTGTTACACCAAAAATTCAAAATGTGTTTTGAACAGAATTAAATTACGATCACTTTTTAACATTAAATGCGTCACGCTTATCATATTAACGGTAGTATTCTCACATCAAAAGTGCAATTACTTATCAAATTTATCCGTGTGTTTGAATGTCAACATAAATTGCGGAAATAACATAAGCGCAGTCTTAATTAAATAAAAAATTTATTTAAAAATTGTGTTTTATGGCTCTTTATTTTAACAGTTAATCAAATCAGTTATTTATTATTACTATTATTATTATTATTAATATTATTATTGTAATTATCAATTTACATGGTGCCCCTCTTATAGTAGGCGTGTTTCGTACTGCTTCTTTTTACACACTATCAGTATTTACAACGATAAAATAAATTGTACTCGTTACACACGTATTTATTACTAATGTTCTTTTAACCGAAATTAACTATACGAACACTCAACATTTCCGCTTGATCGACGTCGAATGAGCCCCCGAGCCTGACAACGCACACTACGACTGTCATCATTATTATTATAGTTAAAATCGTATTGTTTTTTAATAATATAATATGGCTTCGTCTACAATGTGTGACAATGCTACGTTTGCCGAGATGAAGGTTATTATTGAAACAGCTTTAGCAGGACGGGATGATAGCGACATAATGCTTTCATTACAATCTGTTTTATATATGGGATTCGATTTGGTGTCCTTTGTGCGAATAGTCATTGCTAGTGGTTTAAAAGCTGGCAGAACTATCAAAATGATTAAAAATGAAGCTGCTACTCTTGCTGTTATTGGAGCCCTTAGAGGGAATAATATAGAAAACATTAAAAAGAAAACCACAATAGAACTTGTGGAATTCTTAAATAAAGTTGTGCCTGTGTATGGCATAACGAAGAATCCTATGGATAAAACATCTGCGACCTTATCCAGATTTGCAGTGGCCTATTCAATTGATGTGGCTAAGAATCTACAAAAATTTGATGGTAAGTTCACGACAGTGAACTTACCAGCAGAAATAGAGGGATACCCGAGATTCATGTGCTATGCAAGTTTTGGAGCACTTATACCGACTTCCATTAGGGGATACAAGCTAATTAGACCAGCATACTTGTATCATCAAATAAAATTAGATCGAGTTCTAAACTCAAAAATTAAAGATTATAAACCTGACATCGCTAAAGTAGATAAGTTTCTACAGATATCTATAGATGCTACATTTTATCCTGCTGACAAGAGAGTTACTGCTCTTATTAACTTAGGATTAATTGATTCTGATGGCAATGTGGCCGATAACTATCAAGATCCTTTGAGAGCAGCTGCATCCAAAGTCATGTCTCTCACGTCATTCGACTATTGAGATTGTCTGGATGGGCAAGGACATTGTGGGCCGTGTGGACCTAAGAAATCTAGACTGGTATCAGAATTAACCGAAGGCCTTGAATGCAAAGTAAAAATAGTAGAAGAAGAAGATTTAGGTGTGGAATTGACAAAAGACTATAATACACTTAATCATGGTATTTTCAGATCAATTGCTTTGTCGTTGTTTGCGTTGTCGCACATTTCCAGGAGAATCCAGCTTGATTTTCCCATTACTCGGGGACTCACTACTTGGGGAGTGACAACCCGTGTTACAACGCTTAACATCTAATAGATGAGACAAGTGATAGTCCGTTATTCCCAAGCAGTGTGTTCATTTCAATTGGAGAATTCCATTTTAAAAGAATTCTCCGATGGCGTCATTCAAAATGCTGCAAAACTCTGATGTCACCCGCCGTAACTGAGACATCACTGGTTTAGGACTCATGGTGAGGCCGTTACTACCTCCTGGCCGGCACTTTCTGAACTTTCGTCGCGATTGAAACGCTTAGCTTTATTTTTTATTGTTATAGTCAACGTACACCCGGACTACCTCTCCGGAATACTTCCTCTGAGAAGGCATGAAATAAAAGTCGGGTTGAAGTTCGCTGTGGGGGCGATGAGTGTAGTAGCCCGGATGATGAGAGGGAACGTGAGCGGTTCTTGGGAGGGAATAGGTACTCCTTTCGGGTGCCATGTTGAGCGAATACCCTCCACCTCCACGGGGTCTTTGAAGGGAACGGGTATCCCCGTACCCATTGTGGTGGTGCATTCCGGGTACTTTTGGCGGTGGTCCTGATGGTGGATTTGGTCTAGTCGACATCGGTATGCTTCCGCCATTCTTTCCAGTGGCTAATTTTTCCTCTGATTCATACGCTTCGAAGGCATAATTTGTGTTGGCCGAGGAGTAATCCTTCCAAGCTGAGTTGGGAATTAATTGTTCCTGAAAGAATAGAAAGTAATGCGGATTATGTTGTACCTCAATATATCAAATTATTAAGCGTCGTGCACAAGTAACAGCAATTAAAATTAATTCTTACATAACGATTTACCCCAAGTAACATAAATTAATAATCCGAAATATCAATGTAACATAGTTCGCGAGGAACCAACGAGTATCTTCTTTTGGGTACGACGCTCGTAAAAATTTAATTTAACATTATGCTTTACACAACAGTTACTTTGATTATAAAAGAACACTCAAAACAACCTTATTTACAAATTTGAGCTTTGAATTAAAACACATTTAAATAACAACAAACGATATTTTAAAAAAGGGAAGTGAGTGACAGAGACAGCAAGAAAAGGAGAGAGTGTGAAAAGACACCGCCAGCCATTCAATGGTTAATGAGTGCCCGAAAGCCCAGACAAATGAGACGATAGCTTGGTGTGCGTCTGTCGTACGAGACGTCACTAAAAGCAGAAGAGAGAAAACGAAAGTCGAAATAGAAAACTCAATTACTCAAGGACAGTACATGATGATAGTTATGATAATTGAATGTAAAGGCTCACCCTCGACCGCGTATTCTACCACTGAGTCCAGGTGTTTGGAGCCGGTCCTGGACCGTACACGGGCCGGCCGTGACCCCATCGTTGGGCCCCGTTAGACTGATATTGCCCCTGGGTTCCAAGCGGTAATGCATACACCCTCTAAATGGATCAACAATCCCAATGGTCATTAGAAAGAAACTAATCAAATGATCGATTTCGAATTGATTCACCCGGAAAATTCCTGAATGACCTGAGGGTTAAGTATAGTGAAGCTGATATGGGTTAACTTCATCGTATAAGCCTAATAACTGAGAATGCACTAAAAGCCAATTTATAAAAGCGAAAAACAAAAACTTTGTTCTTTGCAAGAGACAGAGAAGAACAAGATGTCCTAGATGAGCTGCGTGAGAGATGGGGCGGTATTAGGCTAGGCATTAGGTTCTACGACAGACATGACAAGACGCTAGACTACGGTAGAGCAAACTGTAGTACTTAAATTTATACGAAAATCATGTTCTAATTTGCGGTTGGTAATTCTGTTTCGTCTCAAGGACTCCAGACATCACGGAACCACACCGTTGTGTCTTAGCATGCGACTTATTGTCAAAAACACCAGAAAAGAAAAAATACGAATACATTGAACAACCATACAGGGCGGACGGTTCAAGAAGTAAAGGCAACCAGACCCAGAGATGAATCGGTACTGTGTATACATATATATATATGGAAAGTCTGCTGTCGTACCCGAAACGGAATCACCAACCATCCTAAGGGATAGAGCAACAAGAAAGAGTTTAAGGAAAACAATAACTACACGACATACCTTGTGACTGCTCGACGAACCTCTGACCGTTTTGTATATGGTGCAACCCGCCTGTATGACGGCGATGATGACCAAAGCAATGATGCACCCTATCACCAAGTACAATTTGGTCGAAGACAACCACTGAGAGTCAGATTCGGTTACTGGTATGGAAGACGTGACTGAAACAAACACGAAAAATACATTTACATGATCTGAATTGAGACTACGTGTATTCAAAGCAATAGAGAAAATACGTACGGGATTGAGGCTCGAAGACAAAATAGAAAGGATCGACGTTTAAGGCTCCTACGTGACCGGTTGTGACTGTTTCCTCGATTGCCTTTTTAACCGATTTCTCGTCGTTTTTAAGTGATCGTCCTTTCTCATACATAGCTTTATCCAATACGACGTTCATTTTGGCTATTATGTCACCTTCGTCTCTGTAAATTTAAAAAAGAAAACATGTTTAAAACTCTCCAATAAAAAAGCAAGTGCGATATAATAAATTTTAGTTGTTGTTCTTGTTAAAAGAGAGTCAAATATGGTGCCTTCTAACTAATGAATGGAATTTTATTTATTAAAAATGAATTTTCGTAATTTTCAGTTATCCAACACTACAAGGTCTTGCCTCCAGAGACAAAACAGGACATACGAAGCCGGAATAAGATTATGTAAGTAGTTATGAAAATTTTAAACAAAATTTCAATAACCTCACACGTTTAATAAGAACGCAAACCTTCGTTAGGGAAAAGTTTTCACATTACTAGCAGGAGCTTGAGATACTGTAGAAGTTTTTGTAATGATATTTCTTTTACTGTTTCAAATCTCCCATTTTGCCGTACAGACGGTTTTCAGTGTTTCGATAACTTTGCGGGCCCGTACTATTCCTCGTATGACTATTGTTTGGCGGACACTCACCCAGAAATGTCGTTGACTTCAATTTTATGAAATCCAGGCACGTTGCCCAGGACTCCTTCAAAGTTGCTGCCAATTTGGTTTGAGAGCGTTTCGAAATCGGAAGAACCTTGTTCGGGTATTTTAAAATTTTCACCGAGATTGACAAGTTTTACTTGCAGATTGTAGAAAAGTCGGGGAGGAGCTTGCGTGGTCAAGTCGATTTCATTATCTGAAAAGGTTAAAAATAAAATGAAAAATCAGGTTCCGCACAGACCAAGCGGTATCTCTTGGTCTACTTACCAAAATCACAAGGCTTAATGCAAATCCTTTCTGCCGACACCACAGGCACGTGCTCGTGCCTTTTTATTTTCTTATTGACGGCATTGAAGAAACCACCCTTGACCGGGTACTGGAAGTAGAAGCACTTGTCGTCGGTGAATTGAATGTCCTTCGGATCATTCGTTACCCTTTTACGAACGAAAGATAAAATGGTGGCACCGTCGACGAGTCTTCCTGTTGTGTTGTAAATGCTCTGAGTATCCACGAGTGGGGTGTTGTAGTCATTGATCCAGGTATCCATCAAGAATGGTCGACCGTTTTTCTCTACCCAACCCAAAACGGCATCCGTTTGTAACTGAAAGGTGAAAATTCCATTAATGTACAAGGAAAGAAACGTCTTAGTTAAATAGCTGGGGTGACTGGGGGGGGGTCTTTCTACATTTTTTATACTCTGATTACATATGCGTTCTTCTTGAGTACACCTGCATAAACCTTCCGGTGTTGAGTACTTGAAGTGTAACAGTTGCTAATGCTTTTTTTTATTTGCAAGATGATTCAGAAAGAAGAAAACATTTCAAATAGACCCGTAAGCCTTTTGCTTGAACTATAAATTTCCTAAGTCGTAGAGGCATAAAATTTACGTATCAACCTTCGAGGGGGTATTCCTGATGGCTTACCATTTTCTGATCTTCGGAAAATGCAATTCCCGTCCAGGTATTGGTGTGAGTAGTTTCGATGGTGAATTTTATTTCGTCTTTACGCGAAAGGTACTCCCATTTGGCGTAGTATTCGCAATTGTGTTTCTTCGGACTACAGCTGCTGGGCGTTCTCCATGAGCCACCACAAAAGTTGGGTTCATCTGGGTCTTTCAATTCGGCTTTCTTATCTTCTTCGAAGAAATTCAAACTGAGGTGTCCTCTTTGATCGCCATGTCCGTGGTATTTCAATTCGTCGGGTTTGTAAAACAATGGAACGGATGCCTTGTCCCTTTCCAGACCGGATTTCGGATTGTGATTGTATTCGCCAATCTCCTGACCTCGGGCCCAAATGACGTTCATAAAACCGTTTTCAATGGAATGATCGGTTGGTTCTTCAGCTGTAACCACATAGTAGAGGTTATTTTATACCTCAACTGGCGGTACGTACAATGATAAAGTCAAGTGCACAAACCCGTCAAACGTTTCCTGAAAACAATAACAGTCATGTTATCCTTTTCGAATCCCATTGCTCCCGTCAGGTCATTCTTTCCACCCCAGAACGTGTCCAGTCGAGGTGTAGATCTATCTCTCGTATAGTAGTCCCATATCCTGCTTATATTGCCTCTCGCCATACCAATGACGATGTCTGTGCAATCCATTGGATTGAAATCATGACGAGGTGTATATGGATTGAGATTGTATGATTTTTCACTTCCTGCTCAAAATTAAAACAACTATTAATTACTGCCGTGGATAAAAAGACGGTATAAATATATCGAGTAACTAAACCTTTGTGCGCTTTAATTTTTTATTATGAAAAAAGTGACACTAATAAAAACTAAGGCAGTTTGAGCTGTTGTCCACCTCTATGTAGTTCGCATATGGGTTAAAGAATAAAGCGATTCTAAAAAATCTACTGCAAATCTATATATATATGTACAAAATACAAAACGAGATGTAGACGTGACTCATTATATTAAAATTTTTTGTTGGCTTTAATGATTCCCAAACGTACCTGAAGATTTCCCATCTTTTTTGGAAGATCCCGACCCGGCTTGAAGTTTTGGGTGGGACTTGGGTTCAGGTTCAGACTTAGGTTCGGGTTCGGATTTGGGTTCAGGCTCTGCATTGGGCTCAGGCTCAGCTTTAGGTTCTGGTTCGGCTTTGGGCTCAGGCTCGGCTTTAGGTTCTGGTTCGGCTTTTGGTTCTTGGTTTTGGTTCTGGTTCGGCTTTTGGTTCTGGTTCGGCTTTTGGTTCTGGTTCTGCTGTAGGTTCTGGTTCGGCTTTAGGTTCTGGTTCAGCTTTAGGTTCTGGCTCAGCTGTAGGTTCTGGTTCAGCCTTAGGTTCAGGTTCAGCTGTAGGTTCGGGTTCAGCCGTAGGTTCTGGTTCGGCTTTAGGTTCAGGTTCTGCTGAAGGTTCTGGTTCAGCTTTAGGTTCGGGCTCGGCTGAAGGTTCTGGTTCAGCTTTAGGTTCGGGTTCGGCAGATGGTTCGGGTTCGGGTGCAGCGGTAGGTTCAGGCTCAGGTTTGGGTTCAGCAGTAGGCTCGGGTTCAGGCTCAGCCTTAGGTTCCGGCTCCGGTTTTGGTTCTTCTTCTGTTTTTCCTGGTAAACAAATGTGCAAAAAGTGAAGTTTATTGATAAGAAACCAAACACCAGAAGAAGCATATAAAAAGAATATGAAAAAAAATTTAACATAAAAAAAAAAGAAAATTTTACACTAAGAAATTCTTAACAGAAAGCTTTTGCTAGTTATTCTGCCTGAACTCAATTATTCCCAAAGCTAAAGTTTGGGTCACCAATTTTTTTTTAAACAAATTTCTACAACCTACCATGATGAACGTTAATAATCGTTGTATGTTGGCATAACATGAATTGACACAGGTAACAATATAGCTCGATTTTAACTAATTTTCAAAGACTGCTGAAAATCAAAAAATGACTAGACGACCTAAAACTTCCTCAGAAATAATACAGCCCACAATTTTGCGCTTCCTACAAGAGTATGTTTTATAATAAACACAAAATAGAATCCCGTAACTTGTAGTTAGTTAGTTTATAAATTTTCGCATTTAAGATTGAAACCTAAGGTATGAACATTTTGCAATGCATAAATATATATATATAATGTCCGTGCAGGCATATAAATAAAGAAACTGAAGTAAACATTAAGAATATTATGAATTGTAGTTTCCACAGAAAATTTTTCTTTACAAAAAATTCTACTTTACTAAAATTAGTCAAATTTTGTACAAGGTGCTCATCATCATGCCTCTCTGAGAACACCGTGCGTTTCTTATTGAGTGCGAGAAACAAGTGAAAGAGTAGGTTTGTACCTGGATTTGGCTCAGGTTTTGGTTCTTCCGTTTCTCTCTTTCCTCTAGAGGCAGTCACTCTGTAGGAAACGCTCGTTTCGACAGCTTCCTCTCGATTTTGAACTTCATTTTTGGCTGCTCGAGATGACACAGACTTTGGCCGGGGTTTAAATCGACTTCTCAATGCAGATTTTGCTGTTGTGGTGACCACGGGTTTAGGTTCGGGTTCAGAAGTTGGTTCAGGCTCAGGTTCGGCTGCAGGTTCCGGTTCCGGTTCGGGCTCTGATTTTGGTTCTGGTTCAGGTTCCGATTTTGGCTCAGGTTCTGATTTCGGTTCACCCACGGCTACCACTTCGGCAGTCTGTTTTTGGCTCTTGTCAATTATTTCTGGGAAATTTCTGCACTCCGGTGTTAGTGAGCTAGGTCTCCAGCCAATGGCTGCGTAACTCGTGCCTTTTACGACCATTGCAACTTCTATTTCACGCTCTTCTTTGAGTATTCTCCAGTACAAAGTAAATCTGTCACTGAGCTGCCTTTTTGTGTAAATGTCAAAGTTGATGTCCGTAGACTTAATGGGTGAACCTGAAAAACGATAAAAATGTAAGCTGTCTATTTAGGGATCAACCTCAAAGGATATGTACAGGTGTCGCTAACGTTTGGTGCAGGCAGGTCCGAACCATCCAAGTTCACAGTAGCACTGCTTTCTTGGGGCCGTTGTTGCTTCTACGTCGACACATTTTCCTTTGTCACCGCAATCTCCGTCGCTGATGCACTCGTCTCGATACTGACACCTGGATCCGTAGTACAGACGGTCGCATCTGCATTTGTTCAGCATGTGTCTGCCATGTCCACTGCATGTTTCCTTAAATTTATTAGCTGCAAACAAACATAAACGTCACACTACTTAAGTATACCAAGAAGAATTTCTACCAACTAAAATTTCGTTTTTACGAGTTACTGGTTAAAGCCACAAATATTTGGAGCTAATCAACGACTTGGCGCTGGTCGTTGCTCTTACGCAACCTAAAACGGTACCAAACTGTCACCCAAATGTGATTTACTTTGCTTGAATTCGCTTCGTCACAATAATTCCGTGTGATTACCTAGGAAATTTATGATAAAAAAAAACAGCACGAAAAACCAGAAGCGATAAATAGGATCGCTCAACTTCAACTTTCAAAAAAAAATCGTGTAATACTACCGAATTACACGATTTTTGGAACATTTCACAACATAATAAATACATGAATCTCAAAATGCATTGTACAAAAAAAAGAACAACATTATCTGATGTAGCATAGATCCAATGTGTGATTCCAAGTGCATAAAGAAGAGACAATTCATTTATAAATCGAGGACGAGACCGGAGAAATCGGATAGACAATTCTACCATACCAGTACATGGATTGCAATAAGAAAAGATCGACCTCAATAAAAATGTAATTAATAACGTAGTTTTATGTTATTGAAACGATGTCCTGTGGTAGTGAGCCACAGGTGGGAATAATTTAATGTATTAATTAATAAACAAACAGTGACGTTTCACTAGTTCCTTTATGTTTCATCCAAACGCAACTTCTGATTTGGTACCATCCTCTTGCATTCTGTTTACTCTTCGGTTTCTCTTCTCCTTCTCTACCACGGGCACTCGACTCATGAGTTTCAATTTCAATTATATTCTGGCTGTCACAACAACTCCAGGGGAAATTACCAGAACCACTTGATCGAATGAACTACATGCGAGTACTAGAATTCTTTTTCTTTTAAATGAGTAATTGAGTGAATTTCTTAACGGCCTTCGCCGGCTCGTTCTAACCAAATTCGCGTACCTGCTTTGATGTCGACGTCGGCACACGACCAGAACCTGTATTGGCTGGACCATTCGCTTGCCTGTCGCAACAGTCTTATCGTGCAGTCTTCACAGTAGAAATCGGGAGGTAATTGAACCTGGTAAGACTGAGCAGTTACATCCGTTTTGACGAATTCGGAATCGGAAGTGACCGGCGTCAAGTCAAGTACGGGCCTTTCCAAATTGTCAAGCACTTGCAGTTTGAAACCTCCCTGGAAAAGAAAACGTATGATTTTATGCCCATTGATCGACCGGTTCAACTGGTGAATACCTGGACACGTAAATTCAAATTTAAGGAAAATCAAAACCATGCCATAGAGAACAGACTACACCTGAACAGATCAATTCATAATCCACTTAAATGGTGTGATTGGCTTCCATTTTCATTTTCTCACTATTTTCTGTACCTGAAATGCTATAAATCGAGGGCCGTAAAATCTAGTGAATGTAAATTAATTACATAACATTATAACAAAGTTAAATAATCCCCAGCCACACAATTTGGAAGTAGTTGAGTTTCACACTGAGATAAAGAAGTTCAAATAAGAGCATTTTTCCTATGTAAATAATTAATAAGGTTTAACTCGGTGTACCGAACCAGTTTTGTTTGTATTTTGTGTTAGTCATCTATTAGACAAAGTGCACACTTTCCCTCGTTATTACCTCCTCGGTTAACTCATAAGTGATTTCAACGAACAATATTGTAATAATTAACCAGAAACCACGGAAAACATCTAAATTGTTCAATTATATAATGATTTAGCTGGGTTTCGTGGGATTACCTTCAATTAAATGTTTCGGCTCATCGAGCAAAGCTTTGATTTTTCCTGTCTTTGGAGATGGAACTATCAAAGATCAAATTATGTCCGTAAGCCATTAACGCTTTCTGGTAGACAAATTCACTGGACTTTCAATGTTGCACGAAAAAGATAGAATTGGAAAGCAGTACAGAAATGGGAAGTTATTATCGGAGCGTTTCTACGTAGTCTTTCTTTCTATTGCAACAAATCATTTTATTACTACGGTAGTATACACGCCACGTTTAAATGACACTTAATAATTTATTGTTGAGATTTGGTGCTCAACTTCATATTCCAGTTGAGGTATCCTTACGCGTAATTTTTACCTGCATTTAAAATTCTACGCCTAGTTAACAGATACTACCTGCTCGTGTCTAGGTGGAACAATACGACGCACACAAATTTCATATTTTAAGCATGACTCATGACGAAATTGTCTATTGTTTAACAGGAGACGAATGCACTTTAAACGACCAAATATTATGATTTGATTACATTCCATGAAAAGTATAAAATTCCAGGGTTCTATAATGTTTATTATTTTGGTTTTGTCGTTGCGCGTATTACGAAGTAAAATAAAAATTCAGTAAATAACTCTTCACCAATAATGCATTACACACAATCGGCAAACCTTCGCTTTTACTACAGACAGTATCTTAATACAAATCCATCAAAATTACAACTTGAGTTTCATTCAAAAAGGATCACGACTCAAAAGTAATGAACCTACTCAGATTCAAAGAGCATCTTGCCAAACTTCAGCTCAGCTAACGTCTCTCTCTTTTTCCGCACGTGTTACGAAAGACTCCATCTGACAAGTCTCCAAAAACCAGGGAATACTGGAGAATCGTGAAACAATAGAGTAATTTGAATCAAATAAAAAGGTACCTGCTTTCTCCGGGGTCGACACGACGAATATTAAAAACAAATCATTAAACAATAAGCAGAAGACACAACTCTAACGATAAACCCTAATTATAACAGGCAATGATTTTCGTTAACAATCGAGATTAGCAGGTGTGCGGGTCATTTTTGTGTTTAGATAAATTTTGGTAATTGACATTTAATTGCGTCTGATCGGTGAAGTTACCGACAGTCAAAACCTAAACACCTGAATTATAAACGGAAAATTGCCTCGACCAAAAAAATTGGTACTCAGTAATGAAATACTCGTTTCGTTGAGTCATTTCCAAAACAGGTGTATTGGAATTGGAGAAAGAAAGTTGTTATTCATAAAATAGTTTCCGTTTACACTGAATTAACTCGGCAAATAAAAGCAAACTCCTCATTAAAGGTAATACATTTACATATTTTAAAATGTGCAGGACAGAATATTAAGAACATAGAGCTTCGGTGATAGTTTTCTAAATGATTTTACATTATAACACGACACCGTACTGCAACGTACATAAGGTATCATAAAACGGTAACATAAATTCGTATAACTCTAAGACATATTATTAGGAGTTTTTTTGACTGCGTTTTTCGGAGCCATTAAGTAAACTCCTAAAATTTCCAATTCATTTTTGATTGTAAGAAATAAAATTAGGATTTATCGAAACAACTGAAACAAAACGCAGCTTTCTATAAAATACTCAAAACTGCCACTCACAATAATCTAATTACAAAAACCAGTACTTGACGGTTTGCTCAGCAAGCTGGGTAAATGTACTAAAAAAAAAAAAAAACACAACTCTCCATTATTACTCTTTGTAAGTGCTTAGTGAGTGGAAAAAAACTTCAACAACTTCTTGCATAAAACCGACATGAAC
The DNA here is from genome assembly GCA_037055365.1 of Polyplax serrata. Lineage (NCBI taxonomy): Eukaryota > Metazoa > Arthropoda > Insecta > Psocodea > Polyplacidae > Polyplax > Polyplax serrata. Next base: position 7,182,138 of record JAWJWE010000002.1, on the reverse strand, counting down.
ATTTCAAATGCGACTTCTGTCTGTTAGAAAGAGGACGTGAAACATACAAAGACCGTGGGTGTAACGCTTGACACCGTAAACTCATTAAGTATGAATACATTTTTCACTACTAAACAAAATTAAACACAAAAATATCAGATTAGGTTGTTGGTTGTGGTAGTAGCATCGGTAATTCGGTACTCCTGTGAAATTACTGTTATCCGTTACACATTGATCACCATTATTATTTCTATGCATAATCTATTTGATCAAAGCTGTAAAAATTACTTTGAGCTATAAAAACTGCAAGTTCTGGTAGTCTCATGTAACCGAAGCAAAAGTGATATTATTGTCAGAAATAGGAGCGACGTAACGAGTTTAACACTTAGACTTTATGGGACATAAAATCTGTAGCATAGATTTCGAATATTTAAAAATTATTTCCAGTTTTTACTATTTGATATCACCAAGTATAATTATATAATTCCATGGAAAGTATATTTGACGAGAATTGATATTATAGCCTTAAAAATATTATAGGAAATCGAACTAGCGTTGGCTGCCGGCCTTCCTCGTCCCTTATTTATTTATATTTCTAATACGTGGCACTAATTGATTTAAAGGAAGTTATAATTACACCATGACTTTATAACACAATAAAAAATCATTAAAACGTTTATGAAAAAGAACATTATGAAAGTCGTAAGCAATAATTAAGCTGCAAATACTTTATTTTCGTAACTTTATGATTGTTCTTTAACGGCGTAGTTTACGGCAACCGCATATAAAATTAATCACCCCACAACACCCCATAACTGTATAAGGATTAATATTATTAAAACGCACTATCAATACAATACGACAAAAATATCAATAATAAACCAATATTGTAGCGCATAGTTGGGCTGCATGGTGAACGTCAGTCATTCTAATTCGAAATTTGAGAAAAAAACCAGAGGAAATTTATTAAACGGACATAAAATATTCAAAACTAACTGCACTCAAAGACGAGTGAGATGCAACGGCTATAAAACCTGATAGAAAGTAACATAAAAAAAATAATTCGATTGTAATATCTTTACCACATTATTTAGAGAAAAGCACATAACCTGGAGGTCCTCATTAAAACATAAGTATTGTACAATTCATCGTTTCCATGAACCCGGCCAGGAATTTCTATAACGTGAAGTACCCATTATTATTTGTATTGTATTGTATAATCGGGTGATTAGAAATACTCAAACCATTATTACTTAAATGTGATAGGAAACAAGTTCTCGTGTGCATTAAATTACCCAAAAGCCCCAAAGAAACAATTTCACGTCATCTGAAAACACCGGTAAAAACTTACCCTGTGCGAATAAGCTAAATGCCAGGTAACATTAAAAGTCGAACCGGCCAGAAGCGTTGTCCTTACGTTCCCTGTAACAATAATTAAATCAACATTATTAATTTCGAATAGTTCCTTTACAAATTATAAATAACACGTTGGAGCAATGGTGGATTGGATCGATTTTAAATGGTATTACCTCTCGGCTACAATTAATTTTTCTTTTTTTGAACAAATGCTTCGGTAAACGGGACATGAGAGTTGGCGTATTCAAAGGCAAAGGAATCTCGAAAGCTCTTTCTTCAACCCTTTGGAAAGTGACAGGGGTAAAAGACTTAAAGGAAGTCAAATATTCCGGCATGTTCCATGTGAAAGATTGACTTTCTCTTTTGATCGAAAGATCACCGTTGCAGAAATGGGTCCTTGAGCAACCAGTGTCACGGCTAGAAAACACGAGGCTTCCTATTAAAAATAAACAAATAGTTCGACTGCGCTCAAATGCAGAGTTCTCTTCTATTTACACAGACCACGTGAATAACCTCGGGAGTCGTTTACTGGACGAACCCCCCAATTAAACAGTGTCAATCGCTGCGTAGTGAATAATATAAAAAATGAGTTCAAGAATATTAAAAACTTTACTTGGGGGGATGTGACCCAAAGCGGAGGATCAATCACCGAGGTGGGCACTTCCAAAAATTTCTGGGACTGACATGGGTACCTCAAACGAACCTCTCCCCCCTCCTCACCCCCGTAAAGGTCAAATCATTTTTTAGTCTCCTTGCTATCTTCAGTCACGTAACTTATACATTATGCAAGCGTTTTTCTTTCTTTCTGTTTCTCTGCTTCACCTGCCGACGGTTGCGACACGGACTGTCAGGACGTGAGATTCCATTTGGCACGTTCTTTCGACACTCGGAGAGAACTATTTTGTCTATCAACTCGTTTCCTAGTGTCCGCGTTGCCGTTTCCACGACTCATCCCTCACTTCGATCATGTTTGCCTTTTATCGGTCGGTAAACAAAACTGACCCAGTTGCATTTGCAGGTTTGCTACTTTTTCTCCTGGCCATCTTATGGACCAGTCGTTTTGCTCCGTGAGATTACGTAAAAATTCCTCCGCGGTTTATGGCTTTTACATCAATGGCTTCCTGACTTCTTAACAACTAATAGTAAATCTTATCACCTCGTGTGCCCCCGAGCCACAATAAAAAAACCAAAATTTTTTTACGTTCCGCCAACCAATTTTAATCTTTCATGAATTTTCAACACCGATTTTTAGGCTATGGGTACTTGCGCCCGCATTACCCCAGGAATACTTGAGGGGAACCAGATAGACGGCATTTTGCAATTTTCCCTGTTTGAACCCAAAATATGAATTCACTTTGTAAGGGTCTCACGCACAAACATCTTCTTTTATTTAAGACCAATATAATAATAATTTCGCGAACATCAATAATAATTTCAATGTGCGAAAACACGCAGAATACATTAAATAAACAAGAATTTTCCCCGATTTGAGACTTTTCAAAGTTCCCGTGGGAAAGCTTTTGAGGCCTCCTGGGCAAAAACAAGACAAACTGTGAACGAAACGATGCAAAGCGATTGTGAGGCAATGAATGGAATATGCGTAATGTTGTAAAAGCGTCATTACTGGTACACATTAAAATAAAACAGTTAATAATTACTCAAAAAGTGCTCTTAATCGCATTGTTAGAGAACTGGAGTTACGTGACGCGATGGTCCATTAATGTTCGCAAAATTCAAAGGAAGCTCGGCAAGTTCTCTGACCTGCATTAAAAGTTGCGAATGTAAAGCGGATATCACTTTTAAACTGCGGTCACACATTCTGATCAACTACAATCATCATTTAATATCAAATATTGTAATGATATAACAACCAACAGTATTCTGCCTTAGAAACAGCCGAATACGAGGCAGACAAGTGGGAGACAAGGACTTTGTCCAAGTCTTTGCTGCGTAATTTTTTTCTGAAATTATGTAAACTTCGTTAGCCCTATAAAAATTAAGAAGTCCTAATAAAACAATTACACAATAATTTAAATTAACCGCAATAAAAACAAAACAAAGAAATTATAATTTCAGCTAACAATTGAATTACAGCGATTATTCAATTACATAAAATAATTGAACTTAATCACCAATTAATTTGTTACGCACAAAAATCAACAAATGAAGTTTGCAAGTCGGACGCAATTTATCTGGAATTTATAAATTTCTTGTAAACGTTTTGAAGCCGATAGAAGACAAGAACTGTTTTTGAACTGAACTCCCGAAGACGTACAATGGGTTGTAAAGTGACAATGAAATGATTACCTGCGAAATCACTCAATACTTACACGAGCTTACAAATTCCATGTGTTGTAGTAATCAAAAGACAACCCTTTTTTTAGGAAAGCGATAAGGAAATTATGTAAATGGATAAGCAGTACAGGTACAGAAATTTGCTAACCGAAAAGCGGCTTAATTACTCCGAAACGCCAACCGTGAAAACTAATTCTTTGATTAAGGCTTCGAGTGCATTAAACCATTGATAAGGGGGGGTAAATTTCAAAACCACCGCGAGAAGTTGCATACAAATGTGAAGTGCAACAAAATAATAGTAGACTCTAATTAACGTTTTTATTAATGTTGCGATATTTTTTTTTTTCCAACGGTTTCCAGGAGTACAAACCATGGGAATTCCTTACGTAGACAACGACCGTTGCAAAAGGCTGCCAAAAAAATTTTAGGCATTAATTAAACGCTAATAAAATAACAACAACAATAAAATTACAAGGGATTAGTTACTTTTATAATTAGTTAAGGTATAAATAATATTGTAGAGGAATTGTAGGGGCAGAAATGGAGGCTCTCATTCTCAGTCAAAATGCAACAGTTAAATAATAATATAAATAATTAATTATCATAGTAATAGTTGCTACTGTGCATTGGGGCACTTCTAATAAATGGGACGAGTATTTCTTAAACGCGAACGCCTGTATAATTATGTAATATATTTATTAATATTGTTCTCCAAGGCACTTAATATTAATATAGTATTAGGTGTGTGCGTGCGCGGAATCTAATCCCCAGGAATAAATACCTGTACGACAGATGAATGTATATGAATACTCATAAAATAGGTGTTTAGTGCTATTTATGTGTATATTAAGTGTTTCTAGACGATTTAACCGAGTATTGTATTCGCCACCCAAAATGTGCAAGTGGAAAGTAAAAATTCTTTACCGCGCCCACATTAGCTCAGAGGAGAAAATTTGACTTGTTTAAGGGAAGGTTGCAATAGGCAAAAAAATCTCGCATGCATTCCGAATGTGAGCGACATTTTCAGGAAGAATGTAAAGAGTGTCAAGGTGAATGAGAACCGCAATAAATTATACAACTCCTTTAAGACTAATTCACCTGTGCGTACTTGACTCGGTGCTCGTCACAGCATTCGTGTAGTTCCAGTTGCAGTTAAGTCATGCGTGACAACCTGTGACAACCCCCAAAATCATCGAATCCCCACGACTAACTCCGTGTACAGGTACCTATAATTCAGACGCACTATATTTCAATCGGGAAAGTGTCAGTGCTACTCAACAGAAAAAGCACAATCCGAAAATGTAAGCCCAAGAAATTTAAACAAAAGTATAAAAGTCTTCAGTAGAGAAGGTAATCATACACATGGCTTTGAACAGACTTACTAGTATTGAACAGTAGGATTTGTAACAGGAATAAAAAAATATATACAAAATACATGACAATATAAATGGAACCATAGTGCACCACCTCATAAGTGCACCACCGAGTGGTACACCCATTCTGCTCTTCTTTTGCAAAATAAGTATACCTCATGTACCTCCACTTCATGGCACGGTCTCCCACAGGTGCATTCCTCGACCGAGTCATCTCTTCGCGTTAAGTAAACGGAGAAAACAATTCCTTTGAATTATTCAAATCCGGTTAATAAGGAGAAAGTAAACCTGTTCCGGACTCTAATCAAATTAAATTTGAATTTAATTAGTAGACACCGAATTCAACGTCGAGTACATTGTTTTAAATGCTACAAGAGAGAATTCTCTGTGGTAATGTAGGTACAGGTATGTGTGTGAGATGTACTCTAAACCGCGATTGAAGTGCTTAGTTCAGGTCTTGAGGATGAGAGCCATGTGAGAATCAAACATGGCGGAAGAAAATATTGTAATCAATATAATCAGCGAAGTATTCAAATTGGAAAAAAAAACTACTGACCATTTTATTGCAGTGGTTGCTTCTATTAGATATTATTACGTAATAACAATTTATATAATTCGCAGTAGCGTGATTCATAGTTAAGCGGCGTGAGCTTGGCTGCAGGTATTGCTTTAACGTCTCCTTCACGATAGGAAGCCGATCAGGTGGGGAAAAGAAGTTTTTTATTATAAAACGAAAGTATCAAGTAAAATAATAAATAATAGTAATGAGGCACACTACTAACTGAACAAGAGGCATTACTAGGAATACTTGCACGATTCAATCTGTAAACCAATAAAAAATAAATATGAAAAAACCCCACACCAAATACACTCAGGTGGGACAGGTACGCCTAGACGAAGAAACCTGTCAGTTCGGCCGTACAAAAAGAAAGAAAATTTCACTTTTACGAAGGACTAATTATGTAATTGACGTTGTTTTAATATTGGAGATGAGAGATGTAAATAGGCAAGAATAGATAGACGATAGACACGTGGTTTACGCTTACCCGGTACCCGTACCGGTAGCCAGACTTAGACTTTCTCCACGATTTAAAGTATTCCGTCCGGTTTTGTTCTAACTCGTTCGTAACCACACGCATTCTCCATGAAGAATTTAAGATGACGACGAATGAAAGCACTTGAGCGTTTGAGTACCACCTGACACACACACACACACACACACACACACACACACACACACACACATCGTAACATATGTAATGACCAATAGTACATAGCTACATAGTTGATTTGGCAATCGTATCAATGATACCAGCGCGCCTTGAGCGTTAATAATTTCGTTTGTTTATGCTCACGGGCAGATATATAATTTTCAAAATTTCTATAATTAAAATTTGATTTAGCATTTTCTAATTTATGATTCCGCCGGAGAGAATTTAAATTTCGTTCCTACCCAAATTGATTATTTTGCAATCAGGGATTTTTTTCAATTACACCGAAGCGTCCAGCGTTCAATAAGGCAAACACTCCACATTTCCAACACGAAATCGTTTCCTCAGTCCCTGATTTTGGATGCGTACGGGTGGTAGACAACACGGATTTCCGTTCTTCTGCAGTACAGTTAAACAGAGTGAACTCCAGGTTCTCAATTAAGCGGTGAAAACTAAATCGATTTTTAATAACGTTATTCGCAAGTAACGAATTAAAGTTTCAAGTTTGAATCTGCCAACTTCCACAACCCGGTCGTTACGCCCTCAATGAATCAAACATACAACTTCAATGGAAGATATAGTCGTTACGAGTTCATGACGTCCGTTGTAGGTCGGATGTGCAGGGAAAAACTGACACTGGCAAACAATAAAACAATGTAGAGAGAACCCACACCGGTCCAAGTAGGAGGTCAATCGCAGGCGTCTGATTTAGACAGATGGTAAAAAGATTAAACGCAATTAATTAAAGAGTAATTAATCAGGTATAACGACCAGGTTAATTGTACTGATTGCAATTCGGTTGAACGCCTGCACATTGAAATTTTCGTAGGAATAGTTCGACCCGGACTTGTGGTGCCACGGCGTGAATCGCTCGTTACCATCAGGGTAGTGGGAAGGATATTTTTTGCTATTTGGTCTTCCCTTCTTCCTATTATGTGGCGTTTTATATTTATTCGATGATGATACTCCTTATTGTTAAGGAAGAAAACAAAACTTTCCCTTTGTCGAACGAAGTCTGTGAGATGTGATGTGAGAAAATTGAAAGAAGGTGAATTGCAGACGTAAAACCAAGCGATGGCAATGTGCCGGTGCGCATTTACCATCTGACTAATATGGTAGCTAAGAGGTAGACGGAGAAGAAATTGTACGAAAGGAGGCCAACGTGCCTCGTGGAACTGCCGAGGTGCCAAAGGTCGCGAATCTTCTCCGATCGAATATATCGATAACAACATTAAAAAAAGAAAAAAGAAAGACAAAAGAGAAATCTTCATGTCGATGCCATGTTATTCATATTATTGTAATACCCGTGTACTCAGGTAGGAGCTATGTAACCTGATTTTGACAGGTTTGAGTGATGCAATCGTGGCGTGGATTTAAAAGTAAAACAGAGGAGTGTTACTATTCCTAAGGGCCGGAAATAATTCCTGCTTAATGATTTTGTAACTTCATATTGGAAACGTTTTAGAAACTACACTCGAACCGAAGAGTGAGAGTGAAGATGGACCGAAGTTGTGTGGTCCTCTCCCATATTAAAAATATTCCACCATTCGGATACATGTTGAACCGTAACTCGAGATCTCGATCTCTTCACCTTACAGATCTGTCATTTTGTATTGTACAACAATTGTCACACAAAATCCTCCACAACCACACATTACACTCTCTGTATTTTGTAAGTAAATCAACATTTCTTGTAACACCATTATGGCTACGACTACAATGACTAAACGTTAACAATTGTCTTTCGTGAAACCTCGTGAAAAATAATTCCAAGGGAGGGTTACCTAACGCCCGAATAACTATTACCTAACGTTGAATGCTCTATTCCCCCATTATGAGACCTCAACGAGGAATTTAAAATTACAAGCTCGTCATAACTCAGTCTTATTCAGATTTAAAACTTCTCCAAGTGTAAGTTTCGTGGAGGCAACAAAAAAAACCCAGGTACGCGTATGAGAACGTAACCGGATAAATTCATAAATAAATGAATAAGGAATGTCGTTAACTTATTTAACCACACAATAACTTTTTGCCAATAATGAAAACAATGCGTTGCGTAAGACCCGGTCTTTCCCTTATTCTATACGTACGAAGAAATACACCACAACAGAATGTGAACTCTTCTCATAAAATGGTTCTGAGTACTACCAGTTGTGGTGCTTTCTTTTACTTCTCATAATACCTGCAAATTCGAAATTAGAACGAAAAGGACTTTCCATTTAATAAAAAATATGTTTCTGCAATAAACAGTAACTGAAAATCAAAAAATATAACACTAACTCAATGTGAAACGAATGAAGTCTCATGGCGGTGTAAATTCAGGTTTCATTAAATAAAACGAAGGATTAAATATAATATAGAGAAAATAAAAACCGCTTGACAAATTCTACAAAAGTACGCGAAGGTCTAAGGATTAAGAAGAGGCTGATTTTGCTCTGGGCATTTAGAACGCATAACCAGGATGTTGGGATTAGGAGAAGGGAAACTGTACATAAAATTATGATAACGAATCAAACAATAACACAGCTCCTTTTCAGCATACTTCCAGGATAATTTACAGAACTTAATTATAATATTTAAGTGCAGGCTAATGGGTTCATCCCACGTAGTAGACATCATCTAGGTTTTTATTAATTTCATTAACAACTCCCGACTGAGTAAAAATCTCAATGTCAAATTCAGGTGAATTAAATAATATCACGATTGAAAACACGCGATCAATTCAGGCAAAAAATTTCGATTTGGACGGCGATTTCAGGGACTTGAAAGAGGGAACGAAGCAGTAGACAACCATCCGAAAACTAACATGTAAAAGATCATATCATTAGAACGTCCAAATCCGACTCGAACGAAACCGTTCAAGTTGAAATGATTCCAAATATTTAAAAAATCTCAAGGTGGTCGACATTTTCCAACCTGTGACATTTGTAGGTTTCCTTTGTAAGTTCGAATGCCTGGGAAAGACTCACGGACGCAACCCTCACGACCGCGCCAGTTCAACTCGGCTATCGTGCCGATAATTTGAACGAAGATGAAACAAATTATAATTATTACACGAGACAACTGCATCCGGTAGAGACCTAAAGGAAGTGCAGAAAATAATGTCGGCGACGATTAACCAATAAGGTAGAACAATGTGTACCTGATCGTGCTAATGCGACTGCGGAAATCCAAACCCAAGTTAGAAGTCACGGTCACGTACACAACCTGCGACTTTCGTGCGTAATGCTCTTCGCTTTTCGGAAATGGTTCTCAAAATAGAGTCTGAAATAGGGCGGTGGGAGACGGTAGAAACTAGAGTTGCGAGGGTCGTTGACAAAAAGCAAATTTTGAAAGAATCTCACGCTGAACAAATCTGCTGAAGGAAGACAACGAAAACCTTCTAATACAACTATCACCTTGACCCATGTTAGAAATCACATGGATGATGCCATTCCCCATTAATGCGGTAGTTGGACTCTATGTTGTATCTAACCTTTCGTAGTCAATTTCCACCTCTAGATCTTTGACCTGAGGACATTGCGACCATTTGCAACTTTTTCTCTGCCCTCTCTTCTCTTTTTCTCTATGAATTATGCGGTCATCGACAATTTGGGTGTTTGGTCATTACAACATAACGTATCACCCAGGGTTTTGATGTGTCCAAGCAAGCAGAACAATCAACTATAATTCACGTAACTAAAGCACAACAACCCTTGCCGAAGGCGTGGTACTAAACAAAGACAATAACTAAGCACAGTTGTATTGTTAAAGTTACAACTCACTTAAACTAATTGAAAAAAACGAACACTTAAAATAGGAGTTTTCTATTCCTGGGGCATGACAAATTCCTCCTGAAGGCTTCTACCTGTTTACAGGTACATTCTTTCCAATTATAAAAATCATTCGCTGCACCCATTAGAAATTTATCGTTCGTTAATTCTTACGGTTTTTGTCTTATTAGAATAGTCTTTTTGCCTCGTTCTACTTTAGTCTAACCGTAACGAACGACAACTACGATATGCTGGAAATTATTTCGAACTCTATTTTTCTTTAACAGAGCACCGTTGCAAAAATTAAATTTCTAATTTTCAAAAGAGCAAAAATGCAATTAATTCAAATTCTAAATTAATAACACCAAATTGTGCTTCACGGTGAGGTGCCGTACAGGAACTGTAACAGATATAAACGTTACAGTACTAAAACGGTTCAAGAGAGTAAATCACTACGTATTATTACGTACGCATGCAACGAAATGCACAAAGTGACCCTTAAGACTTTTATTGCTGCATTCTGTGCAACTTTCTCAGATATTTAATTTCACTAAACGGGCGTAACTTAATTGTAACATTTCTAATAAGAAACTGCAAGCTGAAAACTGTTCGGAACATGATCTGGTCCGGTGCTTTGTTTTTTACCATCAACAATGTGTTGTGGTATGGGACGCAGACGAGCCCCACAACTGAAAGACCGAGACAAATAGAAGAGTATGAGCCCTCATTAAATTACGAGTCGTACAATAGACAAAACTACATAACTTTCCCAAAGGAATTGGGGGTGGAGCCTTGGCTTCAATGAGAATCGAGACAATGCACTTCGGGAATTTTCAGTCAATCACAGATGCTAACGTTTCATCTTTCTAGGTGAGCTAACAGTAAATGTTCATGCTCGACAATATGCGAAACGCTTGCACGGGTCTACCGCTGACCGAACTAATAAAACTAATAAAAAGGCAGGGCAAATGCACAGCAATTGAACGCTAACAGTAGTACTACTGTATAATTTACTGGCGTACGAATAGAATTGATACAAATCCATCACCGGGTGACTACCACGGTACCGACTACAACCCGACTGGCAAATCGATTGCTCAAGTCCGAAGCGTAAATTTAAATTTAACCATTCGATGAATTAATGGAACGGCAAATTCAGTTTCGGCTCATCATCGTTACAACCGAACTGACGAGTAAAGGTCAAGTCTGGATTTGTTTTCACGTACCAGCGATTCTACCCGGGGAAGAGTGATTTGTGCAACCTTGAGAAAAACAAAATTATTTTAAATTATGTAAGTGGGCCTTAACAAATCGTTTCGAAGACAAATCTTCGGTAATGAGAATAATTTCCCTTTCCTACCTGCCCGTCAGACGAAAATACACAAAAGCCAAGTGATCCTCTGATAAATGACCGTTTTACTCATGAGGAACACCGAGGGCCCTTTCGTTGGTCACGTGACGTGTCAGCCATCTTTAAGTCGTGAGCTTCACCACGACTTTTTCGTCAGGATTTCTTTCATTGATAGTTCGATTAGTTTCCCTCGCAAGGCTGACATTAAACTAATAGTAATTAAGCTAAACAAAACGAGAATACGAGAGAAATTCATTTATTTTTCATTGATTTATCGAGCCATGATCATCCTGATTGGTAAATCGTTCAGATTCGTAAATATTTGCGGTCAATAAAATCATTTCTCTCATCAATTGGAATGTACGACTCCATTTTACGTGAAATAACTGACTGTGAGGATGCCATTGCAACTACAATTGACAATGTGGTGTTCACTCATGTACATATGTTTAAAATTTAAAATTAGAGCGAAATTATATTTTTTTTATTAAATTTTACAAAGCCTGTTTGTTGTGTTCAGTTTTCGGTTTGTGAGCACTTTCTAATTTAAACTATTAGAATAGTTGACCCGATAGGAAGTTAGTTTGAAGATGGTTTGGTGAATATTGAATTTACTAATAAACAAAAGAGTCATCCTGTAGTGTTAAAACTACTTTCGAAAATCGTTTCCCTTCGACGTGTTTACATCGATGAAACCGACCGTACAGAAATAGTAGTGAAATAGGATTCTATTATTGTTCACATTCGTCCCCTCCTCCCGGTCTTAATTTGTAATTTGCATTATTAATCCATTTAAAATACAACTAGATTATGTTAATAAAACGTCGAACGAGTTTTAGACTTGTTTGTAACTCTGAGACGTAAATATCGTTATCAATTCAAGGGGTAAGACATTCGAATTTTTGCAAATAAAACGAGATTTAAACTCGATAAAATTTGAAAATTAATGTGACAACATAATAATAAATAATAACATTATCATTCTATCAACATTGGTTAGTGTTCGAGTTGTGCACCCGCTTCGGATGTGTCAGCGAGTTTTGGAAATTCCACATTTCCAATGTTACGAGCGAGGCCTATGAAAAAAAAATCCATAACCTACAAACACAACCCAGCGATGTTCACTGCCAATAACCCTAATAACCTACTAATTTGTACTTAATAGTAAGCACCAATTAACAATTTGCAATTGCAACGGGCATCAACAGCGGCGGAGTCAGTAATAACTACGTTAAACATTTTACTGCGTTCCAAGTTAAAGAGTAACGTCGAGGTCAATCGAGACCAAGAACTAGACTCATTGCAAAGTACATAACATTATAAAACGAATGACTGACTAACAAACAAATGGAAAAATTATTGTAATCAAACATAAGTAAAAAAAGAAGGTAATTTATACGTTCGTGCTAACATACCACGGTTACTGAAACATAATATGCTGTTTTAAGTGAACAGTAGGTGTGCACCTGATGGTTGCACATAGGGCAAAGTTTACGTACAAAAAGCATAGTTTTCCTCGAAAAACTAAAAGGTCGACTTAAAAACCGCTAGGTATTACTTACTGAATCAAACCTGCACCCTGTCCTTGTCAAATATTTTTTGTTTCCTTAAAAAATGTTAATTGGCCATGATTTAATTTAGGATTAGTAGGAGGCAAGCCGCATTATTAATTTGGTAAAAGTCGGTATTTCTAATATGCGTAAAAACATTGTAAAGTAACAGGAACTATTCAATTGTCACACGTTTTACCAGAAGTGGTGCACAAATTTAATTCATGTAGCTTAATACTCAGCTTTGTAAATTGCATCTTTGCACCCACTTCAGTAACAACTTCATTAACAAGTAGTTTACTTGTACTTTATCGAAGGCGCACTTTCGTTACACATTACATCAGCGAACATGAAAACATGGATGGAACTTGAAATTAGGCTGTAGTCATTACAAATTCAACTGTTCAAAAATTTTGACTTTTCAACAGCGTTCTATAAGTAACATCAACACAACCCACTGAATTCTCTTCGAATGTGGCGAAACCTACGGTTTTAACCAATCAGAAGCTAATGATTTTGCTAATACTTTCTAGGCAGGTCTTCAATCAGCAAAGGTCATATCAATAAAATTTTTAATTGATTGGTAATTCATTAAAGATAGTGAATACCCAAGCAAATGATGGTTTCGTTAACGGTCAAATTAATTATACAGAAATTGTACACTTTTCACTCTGCTCACTCAGTGATTACAATCTGCATAACAGTCCTGTTGCTTCTAATATGAGACCGGGATTAACGACCCTGATCTGTACACTTACGGATTACCACAATTAGAGGAGCACATTTGGAAGAAGGAAAAAATAAAAACGGCCAATTCCAAACTATTAAAAAATTCCCCATTTTCCAAGGTATGTGTAATGCAATTGCAGCTGGTTACAGGGAATTCGCTAATTGCACATGCACAAGACCGAAGACTCACTCTCGACCCGACCCTACCTGCTTCTAACACATTCTTTCGACAGAATTTTACATCCTTGAAGTCAACATTTAATAAACGAGAATGTTATTGACGGTATTGACGCGCACATTCTCTTTCTCGTTTATTGGCTTTGAGACAGGTATTACACATACAGTAGGCAATCTCGAGAGATCTTTTGGCCTGTGACTTAGCCATAGCCTTGACGAAAGTCGCGCCCGTCTGTTACCCACGTCATAACTGGACACTAGAAAATATCTGCCTCTACACTGCCCGGGTCCATATATCCTGACACAACATAAATGCGGGAATGACGTAACGAGCGTAAAAAAATAGATGACTTGAGATCAGATCCGTACGGCGAAAACCTTTAACCCTGTACCGTTTAGAGTTGCAAAACGTTCACGCGGGTACTCCTCGCCTGGCAATTTACTTTTTTCGGCTATTACAATTCTCGATTTCTATCGTTATTTCATCTACAACTTCCGCCCAATTTATATTTTTTTAGATTATTAGGTAATGTAAAAATCATTCCGACAATACTGCATCCCTCTCGTGCCTTTGTCATCCCTCAACAGGAAGTTAATTACTTTCCGTGGGTATAATTCTAAATCAAAGTCGAGTGAGAGGAATTTCTTCTACGACCAAAAAGGACCGAGAAGGATGAATGAGATCGATGGTAGATCAATTGAACAAGGACACGTCGTTGGAGCAGACCTATTGGGCGTAAATTTCAAGGCTTTTCCTATAGAAACTTTCCTCTAAGCCTACTCATCCTTTTCACACTTCGTTCATTAATCTTCCCTCGTTAAAGAGCGACGAGGCATCCATGTTTAGTCATCTAGCATTTCTAGTCGTAAGCTTTCACCCTCTTTGTGGCTTACCAGAAAATCAAGCTCTGCCTGTTATTGATGTAAACAATTGAACGCATAGGCGTTAGCTAACAGTCAAAGACGGTAAAGCAAACTGCGGGGAGCGAGTGATCAGAGACGATAAAATAGAATTTACTGTTCGTTTTCCGAAGTTGGTGTTTGATTTATTTAAAAGTGTGGTGTATCAACGGTTCTATTGTAGTCAATGTTAGTCCGAAAGCTGTGTAAACTCTGCTCCACATGTTACCTGTCAGATTCAGGTGCTTTAGAAAGCATTCTTAAAACAACAATTTTGTGTCAAAGTAGATACGGATGTTAGTACGTACATGCCCCTCATAATCCTTACTAAGTCAATTTTACATACTATGTATCATACTTTCGGTAATTATATTTCCTATTTAAAATAATACGCTACCGTATATTTTATGACCTTAAAAATAGTTTTCTGGAATTCATTAATCACTGTTTAGCTGCTTGCACTTACAAATCAGGATTATTTTCTAAATCATCTAAATCCAAACGAGAAATGTAATTATACAGCGCTCGTTTGTATTTTCCTTTGAAATTCTATTTTACTTATTAATTTGTTGGCGCATACGACGTCAAGGTGATCGGTCAAACGCTTCTGTTTAAATATTATTCTTATCACTAAGTAATACCCATAATAAAGGAACTTTTCAATTCACAAATGAAAGAATGACTTTCATTTGTAAAATCGCGCTCTTTCACATCCGATGGGGGTCTTTAAAAATGGGTCTCGCGCTCTTAACCAGCCTCAGTTCGGTACCATACAAATACTAAGAATTGTACAAGCAGTCACTGCATAAACTATATAATCAGAAACAACGAGTTAGTTGTGACGCGTTCGTTTTCATTCTTAACCGGTACTCGTTTGGGTACTGAGCACGAAAATTAATTAAAAACCGTCGGTATTGATTAACAGTAATTTTTCACCGATACCTCCAGGGTTTTTTATTTGTACCAAAACTTGAATCCTCAGCTACTTAATATAAACTGAAAGCCCGAACAACACAAAACCGTCCTCCGGGCAACATTTTTTCAATTCTAACCTCTCACAATAGAAACTGCAAAATTTCAAATGTTGCGTAACTCTAAGGAAGGGCACAATTTTTCTACTATTACCTACTTTGTATAAAGCCGAGGGATATCCGAATCGCAGCTACGATCCGAAAAAGACGAGAGAAATTCGTGTGAATCACGAGAGTCCTCCCATACATATTGATAAACACACGGTCCTCTCACTGATAATAATAAACAACTGGAAAAAATGTTAAGATCGCAGCTCCGCCTCGATACCATGTAGTCCCCTAAGAAAAATCTCTAATGGCAAGTAAACCACGAAAAATAATGTTTAGTAATAATTTTAATTACTCCATCGCAAAGCGCAAACGTTTTACAGCCAAATAATAATACTTAATAAGGGCGTTTATTATTTAAATGAAAAATCACGACTTTCTAACGCAGAACAGCTAAGAAATTCTACACGGTATTCGATACCTACTTTTATTGACCCTTTGAGTTGTTCATTAATGAGATTTTGCAACGGCCTAAAGTACGAGACGATTTCATTAAGCAGAAACTTCGGGTTACTGTTCTCTTACTTTTGTGTCCACTTAAATATGAAGTCACGGCCGACTCTTTTTTAGTGCTCAAATTATGTATTTATTGACTTGGCAACCGAGACGCCACATTTATTATAAATATTATCATAGTTATTAACCTGGGCAGTTTCGATTAAGTTCCAAGTTTTCATGTGTTTGTGTGTGTGTACTTTTCGGTTGGAACAACTCCCCGTTCCACTCAGAGCAAATATCAATCAGAGAATGAACGTAACGAAGGAGAAATGTCATACTATATGCATTTGCAGTTTTGCCCTACTTTCACGTCTAAATAAATAGTTAATAACCGTGAAATGGATTCTAGAGAAATTTTTCTAATTTTTCTTTCTTGAAAAAAAATTATGGTCAAGCTGTCCGAAAGTCAAAGGGAATCGAAGGAACTCGTCGCTCTTACGATACCTGGTCAACTATTTTCTCTCAGACGGCCTTCCCGGGGTACTACCCACCTCTGAACCTCCCAACGCGACGTTGCAAATTTAAAAGGAATTTCGAGCTCTCCATTTTTCGGATGGCAAATGGATTCCCGTTAACCTTGACTCGATTTCTTTCATTTGAAAATTGCAACCGAAACTATTCTTAGTGTTATTTCTACCTCCGACCGGAGTTTTGCAGAATTTTTTAATCGACGGAGCCATTTCTACTGCCCCCCAGGCCCACGGTATTCTATACTAGTTTCTAAGTAGGAGGATTGCGTTATGTCAATGTTTTTAAGCATCGTACCGGAGTGATACCTGTGAGAGAAGGGGTGTGGGCAAGGCCGTTTCGACAAGTTCGACTTCTTTCGGTCGCAACGCCTCTATGTGATAACTATAAATTAAGCAGCGCGATTTTATCTATGAGGGAAAAGGGAAAAATAGGCCGTGGATTAATAATAGATTTCCTTTAGATCAGGTTGATTCTGACAGGAGTCATTTTCAACGAATTTCTCCAACATCGAGACTTCCGACCGAGTAACTGTCACTTGCAAAAATTACTTGTTTTCTTACGACAACGTGGTGATCGTAATTTTCGATATTAATGGCCGCCATTTTGACTAATATTAATTCATGTCATAATGAATCAGGGCCAAACAAAAGCCCTCAACGTAATTTTACTCAATGCAAACACCCAATTTGAATCAGGTGCGGTGGAGGAATGAAGGAGTGGACTTACCTTTTGGCATCCCGCATGGTCCCTTCGTTCTCGAATTGTCTAAAAAGTCTAGGTCGTACTTCCTCGCGGGCGGATATGTCAGTGCCACATGCGAAAACACTACCGCACATCCGGATAGTAATATAATAAGAGTCCTGAAAACGGGCTGTATCCTACGAGAAAACATCTTGGCCTCTGTTGATGCGATGTAGACGGGCAACAATGATTTGTTGAGTTGATACTTTTTCTTAGAAGAAATTTAACATTGTTGAGTTACCATTATGACTGTAGAGCTTTCTGACAATGCTTATACTTCAAAATCCAATTCCTGAAAACAGAAAAATTTTTATTATTGATTTCAATCCAAATTTAAAACAGATTTTCAACCTAAGAGGGAGACCTAAACTCAATAACAAGATGTGTAGTGTCTTGAATACTCCGTCGAGGCACCTCTCTCTTGTAATGATCCAAATTATTACTTTGACCCGCTAAATTTTGCCACTCGACCATTACAACAATTATAATAATTTTAAATAAATGTCTTTGGTGTTAAATTGTACCACCGTAATTTGGTTTCCGGTCGATTCGAAGTCATCGCCAGCCTTTGGGGCTTCGGAGACGGATTGTTCATACCGTGGAATTTTAAAAAGCGGAGATTACACTCCGGAAGTATCCAACTTTCTACTTTATGATACTAGAAAAAACTAGACTCAGGCACGTGTAAAATGTTTCAGACAATCTAATCTGATTTTAGTCTTCCGCCCGGGCGAAGATTCTTTTATCCGTTTCTACCATTTTAAACAAGGTAGCATTCCCATCGGCGATGACTCTTTCAGGTGGAACTTATGTACAACTTTTCGACCACGGAATGGTATTTTATATAAATCAAAGAACCAACATAAAATATGACGCGGTATTTTGTAGCAGATTGATTGATTTCTCTGAACGGCAAACCGACGACATGGAATTCAGAGTTCCTTTAGGTTCAAGTCCCGGCAAGGAGTAGAACCTTCCGTTCCATGGTGTGGCACTTTGAATTCTGATTAAAACAATAGTCAAAAAAACTATGAATCCGCATTGGCTCGTGGTCAATGTGTCTAGAATTTAAAGCATTCAAATTCCAACTCCTTTTTAAATGATTCACCTGTCATTCCACTTGATTTTATAAAGAATGGAGGAGTTGGAGGAGTTCAAGGCGGTTCGCAAAACGGTACGATGCTTTTTGTATTTTGCACTCAGACATGACATGTCCCTTCGCAATCAAAACTTTGCTTTACTTTCCCACTAAATTTGGTGTACTTCCTTATATATGGACAATAAGAATTCGTCTGCTCATTAAACGTTTCTAACTATTAAGAAGTAGTTTACGCTTCATCTGCCTTGCACAATGATACCAAACCATTCTTACTTTTAACGAATTTTATAAGAAAAAAGCGTCAAGGTTCGGCAGAGAGTTGATAAACAATGTTTTTGAATTACACGCCTATAAATTGTGAACATGCAAAACATTCAATCAGTCTGTGCGTAACAACTTAATTGTTAAAAAACCTTTTAATTTTGCACTGAGGTCCGTTTATTAATTTTAATTCCTACAATATAATTAAATTTTCTATTTCATTACGTCAATTAGACTACGGCATTTACCCTAGGAAACGTAATCGATTCTACATTAAATGAGCCTGGTCCGTGAACGCAACTTCCCCTTTCCTGTCATCCTGTCTATTTTGTTTTCACTTATTTAAAAATTCAGAGTGGTAATTCACCGTCATTCAGACAAGGCAAAATAAATAGAACCATCTAGTGAAATTGAAATCCAGAAGTGAGTGGTTCTACCAGGTGGGTGTTGGCACACATAGATCCGAGCCCAACGGTGACGAAAATGGTTTAACACGAGAATCATCGCCATTACTGTGTAAGATTTTCATTTTCGAATGAACCTCGTTTCTACATCTTCTCCTTTCTTTATTTTCCTGCCACGCGCAACAATTACAATCACAGTTATTGTTGCTGTATTCTATTTATTTACATTCGTTCGGTGTCATGCCGCACTTCAGAGTTCACACGGTGGTCCAGTAGGACTGTTCAAATTTGATTTTTGCATGCACACCTGCTCTTTCAAAGTCCTGAAACCTTGAATTCCTATTTGGAGAATCTTTAATTTGACCTTCCATTGTGGATGCTACGTACAAATATATACCAATTTTTTTTTATATATCCTTCCCGGGAGAGAGAAACAGAAAAACCTCTCTTTTAGAAAGTAAAAACCGAATCAAGGTTGCTAAACAATGAAATAAAAAATTCTTAGAATATTTGATGGGTTGATTTCATTAAAACGTAATTGCCCGCAGGAATTGCGAAACCGTCCGACTTATTAACATAAAACAAGACGGTGCAACCCTCTAGTTCTGTGTCTGTGAGGAAAGATAATAATTCGGAGTTGATGAAAAAACGAAGATGAAAGACCACTAGATATTTAACATAATTAAGCACCAACAAACAACCAAGCAAAATATGTCTTGAATCAGTTCAATGAACTACTTTTAGTCTTTACAAATTCAAGATGATAAATATTATGTGGTATTCATCTCCCCATTATTAAATACCAATGCTATTTATGAAACAGGCTTTAAGAAAGAAAGCAGTTGTAAGAAAAACATAAAACCAAATAGCATACAATCTCAAAGGAATCGCTAGAAACTAGGGAGACATTATGTGTTGACAATGGTTAAATATGAAGATGTCTGGCACAGACTAACTCTTTGAAATGAAGCAAGCCTCGAATTCACGGGTACATAAATCAAATTTCCATTACGTTTAAATTCGCACACCGTACTGGAGCCACGTGTGAATTCATCCGAATCGCAAATCAACGGATACGTTCAATCACAAAAGTTTTGTAAAAGAACCATAATAGATAGCACGAAACAATAAGGTACGAAATAAAGAAGAAAAAAACCTCCTGTACGGAGAAGTAAATGAATGAAAATGAGAGGCTGGAATGTTACGGTTGAACACTCAGAGCGTTCGTGCTACGTTGATTGCGACCGTACACAGATGATGAGATTTTTCACAAAAAAAGGAGAAAGAAGCAATTGAAATTGGCTGGAAATGAAGGCCGAAACTATGCCGATGACGGCAAAACTAGAAAATAATGTCCGATTAAACGGCTAACGTCTAAAGAGACAGTGAGAAAGTGCCCGGTCCGTAATTTTACACGAGAGAGAAACTCAACTTGTAGAAATTGGGCTGAGTGAGATCTCTCAGGTGGAGGCCATCGATCGGCGACGATCACAGACGCTTGTGTACAGGTGCGATACAGGTACGACGGGATACGGTGGCTTGGAGTTTGCCCCACGGTTAAAAGCTTGAGTGTCAGACTGACATTGTAGTGATCTTGAGCCCGATTGCGGTCCCTCGGGGAACCGTCAGCATGTCTGCGTGCGACCATTAAACACATAAATTATGCCTTTTGCAATAGGTGCGATAATATTGTAACAGGTGGTCGTTTTAGTCATGTATGTATGTCGCATTCCTTTCACTAAAGTCGAAACAAAACACGGACCAAATATAGCGGTTTAAGGATTTTCAACCCATGTAAGCCACACCTGTGACCCCATACGTTAGAATTAATTTCATCAATTTCAGATATCGCTACTATGACAAATTTCAAGTATTTTGTCGCAAAACTATTAAACTACTAAGTCAAACAAAACAGTCACATAAAATCAGAGCAGTGTCACAGAGCAATGGCGGACACTTCTTGGTTTCATAAAACCCAATATTTTCCTTCCAATTAGAAAAAGTTATTAATTACGTTTACTTAAGTAACTAGGTTATTTTGTCTCTTTCTCCTCTTTCAAATCTCCACGGTTCTCTCTAGGCTAGAAACAAATTTCTTCCAATCCTAATTCGTCCTAGTTCTCGGTGGCAGGCATTAAGTAAACTCAGGAAAAGTACATTTGTGTGGTCATCCAATCATTTTGGAGACATGGATGTTACTTTCCGAAACATAAGATCACGCATTAATACTAAAATTTGAGAAATTTTAAGAATGTGTTTCGACTCTTTTAAATGACAACAAAAAAATCTATGGTCTAGGTTGATGATCCCCCGAAACCGGTCTCTATTAAAAATCCATAAAAGACAGAGACGCTCACGGTGTATCGGGTTTCCCAAATGCACTTTTCAGGTTTAATTTCAACCCTACCCGAACCAGTAAATAGTTGTTATCAACCACTACAACGAAAGAAATTATAGGAAGAGCAAGGCCGTCTGGATTAAAGTGCAGGATCAGGTGATTGACCCAACAATAAATTAATCGAAAGGTCCCCGTGTGTGTGTGTGTGTGTGCAACTTTCAAAGCCAGTGGGTTCGTTCAGTCCTGGGTGCTCCTACTTTGCCACTTTGCCATCACGCCAAACTACAAATTACGGCGATTGACTAAATGCACTAATCAGGAATCGAGTTAGAATGAAACAATCCAATCTATCAAATAATACTGAATAAATTTCATGTCACTCTACTCTAATTTTTCACCCTACACTACTAATGGGGGCGAAGAAAGCGAGACACAAAACTAAGTTCGAGAACGCAAATGGTAAATGAGCAGATTAAACGAGTTTCGAGTAGTTTTTTGTGGACTCAAATGATGAAAGTTTAGGTAAGAGATGATAGAACGAAAAATTATTTAAATTACAAGCAACACAAAACCGAAAGATTCGATTTTGCATTGAACTCCTTTCTACAACCAGAAACTGTTGCTCTTCATTGATTCGACAAGTTTTATAATCATGTGGTTCTTTACAAAACATCTACACTCCACTGTTAAGTACCCCAATACGTACGTGACAAACTACAATTTGCGGGTTTCAGAAGCGTGATACGAATGTCTTCCGACACAAAAGTGAACCTCAACGATGAGACCAACTGAAAAATCATTTTTCATAACAGAAGATTATTACCAGCCTTAGTTTTTCTTTCTTTTCATTTGCTTACACCCGTGAACGGTCTTATTAATAACCAGTAGTCTAAAAAGCATGCTCTAGTTCTCAAACGTGCTTGTGACGATCTATTGTTATCATGCAATACCTCGTTGAGCAGGGAACGAGTCTGGAGTCTATGTATCGTGAAACCAATAAGTAATCCATCCATGGCGTTAATGATTCCACCGTTTTTGACCTAAATTTTCAATTTCGGTTCAAAGAAAACTAACTGCCGGAATCTACACTACATTTGATTGAAATCAGTTCTTCTTTTTCTTCTCGTTAATCTGAATACGTGTCTTCCCTGCCAAAATCAGTTTCTAATTTTTCCGAGTGTGTAACTGATGTCCACTGACGACCTATTACGACACACGAAACATTCACGTTTGAACGTGGAAAATACAGGAAGTTGTACGTAAAAGTAAACTTTAATTTGGCCACGCGAAACGAACGAACCGTTCACTTGTCTCCTTTGAGTTCAAAATTGCACGAAAAACTCCGTTAGTCGGGCACCAGAGAAGGTACCAAATCATATCAAACGGCCACCGAATTTAGCCGACGATTGTTTCACACAGAAAATAACAAACAATAATGGATATTTTGGTGCTGGATAAACCGCACGTCAAAAAGCATCCAACGAACTCGAAAATCCCTCGCACTACCACGAAAAACAACGTAAAGAACGACCTTCAGCACCGATAATACGGTACACCTGAGTTTTAATTGCCACTTAGAACACCCATTAGCACCTTTCTCACGGGGTTCTCACGGGGAGTACTCGGAAACAATCGAACGGTCCATTGTTGAAAACCGCAACAGATAGAATTTTGACCCGGGTGAGGCGCACTCATATTGGGTACACTACAACTAATCAGTCGACTATCAAAAATCAGTCAATGAACATCTTCAATTGTGTATTTAAATATTACTTAATAGGCTACTACCAGACTATAGTTTCACTTTGTTTCAAATAGGTTTTGTCACCCGCTCACACAACAATCACTAACTACTACTACTCGCACTATTATGGTATAATAATGCATAAACTGTTTCCTATTGAGAAAAACATGCAATTACCTGCCAACTACTTCTTATTTCTCGAGAATCTATTAGAATATTTATGCAGGCATGAAAGAATGAGG
The DNA here is from genome assembly GCA_037055365.1 of Polyplax serrata. Lineage (NCBI taxonomy): Eukaryota > Metazoa > Arthropoda > Insecta > Psocodea > Polyplacidae > Polyplax > Polyplax serrata. The sequence continues at coordinate 7,158,588 of JAWJWE010000002.1, read as the reverse complement.
AAATGGGTTATAAATGACAAATATGTCGGTTTATGACTAACCGGATACCGCCCGATCACCAATACACAGAGCGAATATGTTCTTACGGTACCCATAGTATATAATAACTATTACCTTTCTCGGAGTAGTTGTCAATCTCGGAATCAAAATACTAGCTGCAATATTTTAATTACTACTTCTTGTGGATGACAAAGCAACAAGTTTTGGTCGAGGACCTCACCGCGATAATTTAACTTGTAATCAACCTCGGGTATCAGTACGATGTTAGCCACGCTTTTCGTATTACCATTGTGCAACGGATAAGACTGAAAAACATATTAATATTATGTAACCCGGGTTATTCGTTAACAAAACCCCAGGGCATTTGGTTCGAGTCGGTCAAGCGAACTACCACCCGGGCACAAGTATTCTCGCTTTATGCTTCACCCGTTCACTTAGTTCACCTGCAAGTCTCCACGCGGTGGAAGGTGCTTCATCAACTCAGACAATGAAAAATCCCCGAAGAGCTTATGTTAAACATTTCTCAGCTTACGTCCGTTCGAATAGTAAGAGTGATCTAAATATCTGAAGATCTCCGATAGTGAGAAAAAGATTATCAACATTGAAAACCACCACAAGTTTAAAACTGATTGAAATTATCATGAAATGTTTCAACTTACTCAACGGTACAGACTTAAATCAGGTTCGAATTTATTAATTTCAAGGAACGAAGGAATGTTGTTTTTTCTACCGCCACAACGCAATGTGCACATTAAGTCTTTGAAAACAGGTCTGTTTTGCTTATATAACGTGAGACGCGCCTGTCCTTTGCTCAATACCCGAACAGACTCCAGCATCTCTTACGGTTGTCAATAATTTCAAAAGGAAATTTAAATTCAGGTTCCAGGTTAAATTGTCAATTTGAAACAAATGTATTTTAGAAGTTGAACCGAAACTCTTCGATTAGAAGAGTTCAACCACTTTTCTTGTATCACTTCAGGCAGAGAGAGAGCGAGCGAGGGGAAGGTGCCAAATGGACACTTAGGCAGACAACAGCGTACCTGATGGTGACGAGATAAAAAGGTTAATTGAAAATAATAGCGCGATAGAGATAATCCAGCGAACCATCAAACTAACCTGCCAAAAAAAAACAAAACCACTCCCAAAGAAAAAGAAAGATGTTTTCTCATGTGCAGAGTCCTCTCTTCGGGTGAGGTCGAAAGCGATCGGCAAATCATCCGCAATTACCAAACCTTAAAGAGGTCATGTACCATCGTGATAATAAAACGACCTCGAGGCAAAATATTTGTTACAACCTGAAAGGGATGCCTTGCATAGTACCGAAGATATTAGCGTATCGACCTTGTGATTCTCAATCGGTTTGACCTCTGTCACATTTCCAAATGTGAAAATTTGGTTCGTTACGGCTAAGTAAAAACGCAAATTATCGTTACATGTGACTAATTCAAGAGGTTACGGAACGGGAAGGTACCCAGAAAGAATGCCATCAGAGGTGTAGGCACGTCGTCATTTTTCCTTCTCCCTGATGAGGTGACCTCCTATTGCTCAATTCAAAAGTTTGTGTGTACGCTTCTGCCACACCGCACTCTAACATTTAACTTAACCGCAGAATATAATAATTGAAATACAAGTGAAAATCCTAAATCTTGAACTTTAACTTTGGATACGGTTCCGTTTGCGTAAGGCAACCGGTGAGCAACACAAACCGCAATGTTTGTCTTCTTCAATTCAAATTGTTTTCCAGTGAACTTAACATCATTGCACTTTTATTATGTACAATCTCACGGCAAAGGAGAATTCAACCATCATTACCGTCACGTCAAAAAACTTTAGATAAATGAGAAATCACGATGATTAATTCGCGTCGTTCATGTTCAGAACTTGAGTCAAACAGGTACTAAAAAGTCATGGAGCAGAGTTTATGAATACCTCAATGTCAATTGACAACCCTCAAAAACCGTTTGAAAGCAGATGAATATTTTCGTCATAGTTTTGCAATTTTTTTAAAAATTCAATTCCTTTTTAGATATGTTTCAGAAAGATAATGTCGAGTGTTCTGAACTCTGGTCAAAATCTATGTTAGAACGAATTCAATTCTGAGTTCTAAAAACTTTGAATTTTGGGAGGAAAATTAAAAATTAAACAATTGAGTCTATGAAATGAACGTATTTTTCCACCATGTACAACTCGTAAAAGGCGAAATAAAGAACACCGAATGAATTTTACTAGGTTACGTGATGTGAGAAATGTTCCCGCCAAAGTGCCAAAGATTCTTTTGTTTCAAAACATCCAGGAATTTAATTTCTACATTAAGACACACCGCGAAAAAGAAAATTACCCGCTCAAATTCGACGTACATGTTTTTCTCTTGACTCAGACGTCTAATTTCGAAAGTCCAGCTTTGTCTCCAACCTGAGCTTCTGAGTTCTACTTTTCAAGAGTTCGTTTCATAGTACAGAGGACCTCCTCTTTCACTGTACTTGACTCACTTTTCCGTACGAGCAATCTAGCAAGTTGTTTATTGGTAAACCTAATAGAGACGTTATGAATTCTCACACTGGAATATTAGCACGGCATGTTATTGCACGAAGCATTCTAATTGAAACAGAACCGTTAGATTGTAAGAATGTAAACTGTTAGTGTAAAGTATACAATAAATCTAAATTAGAACAAACCAACCATTAAGGTAAAGGACTCGGGTATTAATAGTAGAAAACTAACATAAAACATAAATGGAGTGCCACAGAAAAAAATAAAAATTACGAGACAAAGTGTCCGAGTAAAGAAATACAATGCAACTAATAACTACTATAATTAGCACTATTACTGTGCCACCGTAGTATCGTATTTAAAAATCTTAAGCATAGTGCGCAGTAAACAATACACAGCCATTTCTCATATCTCAACTAAACATTCAATTCTCATACATTGAATTTTCTTAACATTCTGTACATACCCATTTGCAAGCAACAAAAACTAATAATAGTTAATTTCTATGTTGTGTTATTTAAAACGACGAAAAAAATTGGGTTTTCTCTTTAAAGTAAGAATTCTCAATGTGTGGAATAATGCTTGATGGCGTAACTTAGCTTCATTGAATTAGTAACTGTAGTAAATTAGAAACTGTCGCGTACACCGTGCAGAAACTCTAAATTCCATAGCAATCTTCCAATAGATAAAAAAAATGACAATGGTGTTCCACCAGAAATTAATACAATCCAATTCAATTGTGTTTTGGAGTGCACAATATCCAACATAACGACATGGAATAGAATACTTAATAAATCTACGAGACATAATATTATTAACATAGTTACAAACAAACCAATATCATGGGGGCGTTGTAAGGATCCCTAACATTTATAATGATTTATGAACGCAGGGAATTGTCAAATCATTCACGAGACCTGTAATTTTCACTCCGTAACTTCTGATTTAAATGCACACCTGATTGCGCCAGTGAAACCCGAATGAACGAATTAGAAGAAACAAAATTCCCTGAATTCCTCTTGCGTATCATCCGGTAATAAATCTTTTTAAAAACTGCCGGCACGTACTCTCTCCCAGGACAGACAGGTACCAGCCTTCGGGCTTCGTAACTGTCTCTGTTGATATGAACCGCGCCGTTCAACTTATTTCAAATATAAAGTCATTTAAATCATTTTTAGGTCTGCCTGAACTATCTGAAACTAAATATAATGGTTCCCCTGACATTACAGTGTTGCTGGAGCTAAACACAAACTATTGATTTTCATATTTTAAATTAAAATTCCAGTGTAGTTGAATTCGATGTCACCGTGCAACCCGTGCAACCTGTGGCATGTGTGGTATCTTATCTACATAAGATATTTTATAATTTCCTATCATAAACTACTTCGAAATATGAAATTTGAGTGTTAAACCTGTTTCACAGAGTAAACATTTCATGTTCACCGCTGCTTGTAATGTGCAAAATATGCTTCCGATACAGTTCTAGTGTAAATAATATCCTCGTTGGTTGTAGTTTCTCTTTCTTACGTTATACTAAATTATTCGTGACGCCATAATTCAGTTTGTTAAATTAAGCATGCTTGTGTGAATGCAATGTGAAGTCGCATTGATTTCTACGCCACCATAACTGACTAATTTCGGTAATTAATCTTTAATTAATGCAGAGCTAAAATCAATCATTAAAAATCAACAAAAATTTCCATTCACCAATTGCCATTTAACATCCCTCATTTTGACATGTCGTATCGTACCTATCATGTGATCGCTCTGTTCTAACCGACATCTTGTTCCGACAAAATTTTAAGCTCGAAACATTTTCGATAGGCCTTAGTTTCTTAAATGAAACGTGACCTGTGCTGTACAAGTAAATGCTGTTTGTCTGGCATCATGCTCCGGGACAGGTGAAAATGAGAAAGGGTCAGAGCTCCACACATCTCACCCGCAGTGCTGTCCATTTGATACACGAAAATAAACGCAGGTTGGGGCTGTTACGTAACGTTCAATACCAAAATGGCTTTTAAACAAAATGAAAGGTGAAATAGTTACGGGCTATGATCAAGCCGGCTGGAGCTTATATATTTCAGCCTCATATGCCCCCCGATAACAGAATACTGCTGAATGAAGGAGCTAAAGTAACTCGTAGGAAACCCCCAAGCAGTTTATTAAAAATTAGGAAACAAGGCCTCAGAGCTTGGTTTTCTTGAAATTTCATTGAACATTTTCTAAAAAAAAATTAATGACCAATTAGATCAGGTAAAATTGATATTCTTGTCATGTAGTTTCACCCAGTCAGAAGATACTTATTTCAAAATAGACCGAAAAACCGTTATTACAACCTATTTTAATTTAATGTTTCTGAAACAACTTATAGAAAAATGACATGACCCCACGGACGGCTAGAACGCCCAGACAAACGAAATCTGTCTACCAGCTTCCTCGAAACATCCAAATTGAAGACCTATAATTGTCGGACCTATTATTTCTTACAAAATAAATTTCCATAAACGTATTGAACCGATAATAAAGATGGTGTCTGATTATCAAGGTGACACAACACCATCAAGTGTACACTGTTTAGTGACCTTTGGTCAATAAAGGCAGGTCTCTCTCCAAACCTAAAATCAATACTTTTTACAACAAAACCAGGGAAAATAGAATAATTCGCAGCATCCAACGATCAGTCAAATTTCCACTCTATCTAGGCGTATCTACCGTACGCCTAACCCAAAGGTCAGAGTAAAAACTTAACTCCCAATTATAGATTATTTCTGCGTGAGACATGTGGCACTGGCCTATTATTTCAAGCCTTTTGTCAGTGGAGAGCATGTTCAAGTTATTCAACGTTAGAAACTCTAATTATTCTAAAAAATAATAAAAAACCATTAATACTAGTAGTAAATAAAAGCAACGAGTGGCCGTGACTTAATCGGAAAAATATTTTTTTCAATCACGGTGTCAATAGCTTAACAAAACTTTTGCCAAAAATTAAAAAACTATGATAATATTTAACTAGCAGTGCACCCCGTTCGCACCAATAAATTTATTTGGCCCTGACTGGCACTTTTATTTTATAAAAAATCTATTGAATTGTGGAAGTAAATGTTTTAAAATGAACATTTGACGAAATAATAATAAGGCAATTAGAGTGGAATTATTAAAAGGTTCTTACTTGGTGGTGTCGAAAAATGGACATATTTATAGTACCATAAAGTACGAGCAAACTCACCGGTTTGGGAGATTTCTATTCGTTTCCACAAGCTAAGGTATAAATCTTCTTACCTGAAATCAGAGCAAAATCATTAATTTTTAAAAACCAGTATTATTTGCTTATCAACTCAAAGAGGTATTTTATATCAAACGCATGCGGTAATCGCTCCTGACATACTGAGATCTCACGATAGTTTTCCTGTTTGGAAAAACGGATTTTTTTACTCGGACGTCTTTGATTTTACTCTGACTTTATCTGGGACTCGTGTCACCGGAGAAATTAATATACGACTCTGGGAACCCATGATGAAATTCTTCGAATGGAAAGCAAAACAAAAAAGTACCTAGGGCCATCCAAAAGTGGAGTCCATAAATACAGATTTGAGAAGTGGAACAACTAACTGAACAAAAGGATGGGTCGGTGAGGTTGCACAAGACCGAAACTTCCTACATGCCACGGAGATATGGTTGGGAGGAGAGAACAAGTCCAACAACGCGGGGGTTTTCAGATGAAATACTCAGAAGACATGAAAAGAGATTTCCTTTCGTATGATTGACTCTTCGAAGACTAACAACCAAAAATTCCAGCCATAAAAATCGGTAAACTACAATGTAATGATTGCATTTTGATTGAGACAATAAAACACCGGTGGTAGAGTTTTAAAAACCGAAAATTAAAACAAAAATTGACACCTGCTTAGTATCGACTACAAAGCAATCAACTGTAATAACTACATTCCACCTACTATTACAGACTATTAGTAATGCAAATAATTTGCGGTCACGCTATCCTGAATCAAACACATTCGATCTAAGTCGTTAATTTCATTTTAGGTCAGGCCGGTTACAACCGCAGAAACCGTCGCGACAGTCAACTTCCTGACGGTGGTTTCACCGGTGAAGAAATGTTGATTTCATTACCTGAGTAATAAACTACTCAAAAATCTAATGATTAAATCGAAGAGATTCTTTCAATACAGTTTTACCCGCTTTCTATAAATCCGTACTGTCGTTTCAGAAGACACGACGTTACCATCACAGACAAGGTAAGTGGTTCGTGGTCTGAAATTTTTGATCAATTTCATATAGAAACGTTTAATTGAAATGTGCAGAAAGTTATCATGACCTACTTGTATTGCCCGATCTAATCACGGACAGAGTACAAGGGTACCTTAGGGAAGGGAAGCCTGGAGTTAAATATATATATATATATATAGAACTGAGTAAATAGCTTCCTGAAAGATAAAGAATACATGAAAATTCTACTCATATAGAAACAAGGACGAACGGATATCCAGCAATAGGTACTACTCCGGGACCAGGTACCGGGAACGGTACATTACAAAAACGAAAGTGTGCCACCTTGTAACAGTCCATCTGATTCTGTGTGGAAAATTATTAAAGCTTTTCAATGTCTGAACAGGTTCAGAACAGGTTTTCTAATGGCATTGTTCAGAGTTAGGGCGAAAAGCGCAGGTACCGAGTTCCGAGTACCAAACCTTAACAAATTACCCGTTGCCATAAGTTTCCCCGGAAGAGTTCACGTGATTCTATTAATAAGTAGAAACAAAATAATCACTTTCAATCGATAATAATTCAATTCTCAACTTTCCCTCCAATTATTTTTCAAAATGGAGATTCCAAGTTTAACGGGAAGGTTCCCGAGACCGCGTCCGGTTGACGTTAATCGAAAGGAACGTCAAAATACTCTTTCGTTACGAGTACTCTGAGCATGACATTCGACTTTCGGGCCATTCGCTCATTGTTCCCTTTCCAATAGTTACTTTAGAAATGTATTATTTATCTAAGACAATTCCACTCCTGATCTGTATGAATACAGGTACATGATTAAGAGCTATTTTTCATGTCCCGCCAGTCAAAGTCAAACGTTATAGTCCTTTACATTTGGCCCGCTTCCAGCGACCTTTACGGAAGAAATGCTCGAGGCGATCGTTCGAAATAGGAAAAACTCACTTAAAACGACTACCGTTGCGTAACTTGCTGTAGTTGAAGTTAAAGGTGTGACATGTTACAAATTTCTACTCGTTGTTTCAGCTTCCAGTCCGTCAACTTTTAATATTTCAGACTCATGTTGAGTGCCAGAGTAGTAAGGTTTTTGAGAAAAATAACAAACTAGCACAAGTGTATTATATAACTCTGCAGTGTGCGAAATTTTCAACAATATTAACGTCAATGAAAACCCGGATCGTCAATAACCGCAAAAAAACTTTCTTTGTAGATAAATAAATTGAGTTTGAGGAGTCATGACCGTCATATGCGGCAGTGGGTAGGCAAATTAGTGTGGTACCGCCTTGGTCAAGGACTTTCCGGGGTATTAACGCACACGAACACACCATTCAAACCCCGCAGAATAACTGTTCAGAAAAAGGAAACCATTGAAAATGTCTCTAATGTCATTTCTCTGTGAGTACTCTTATGAGACACATCCATTGAAATAATTAAGTAACTTAAGAGTTTATGTAATCGGACTATTTGCAATGTTTCGCTTCCTCGGCCAGCACATATATAAGTTGTTTTCTTCTGCCCTGATATCACTGTCTCGGCTCCTACTTTGACAATATTGGGAGGACGAACTCAAGAAACGGGGATTTGCGTAATTAGAGAGTTGAAAAACGCACACGCTCGCAGGAACTTTTGTTCCACATAATAGAAAGTAGTTTTTTCGCTTGCAAATGTTATGTAGGTTCAAACTACAATCCACGGTATTCAGCTGTACTACAACAAACCCTACGAAGCTACATTATTTCTGAGTAGAACATCCTTAAACAAACGCACTACATCCTAATAAATATTACGAGTAGAACTTCATCGTATTGCCATAACTTGCAACTAACTTGTTTCACTTATTAATAATTAGCTTTATACTCAAACATTCGCAACGGTCAACTTCTCTACCGTTCATCGATGACACCAAAATCAATCAACGAACTGTCACCGGTAGCGGGCCAAACCGTCTTTAATGCAAAACACAAACACAAATTATTTTCCATTACTAATTGACTGTTTTAAACGTTCAATTTATTACTCCGGTCAAATATTAGTTTCTCGCTCACGTGTACATATTTGTGAACAAACATGGGTATTAAAAAGTGACCGAAACATCGAGCCGGACAGTTTCGGACGTTCTCCTCTGGCTAATTTTGGCCTAAAATGAAATGCTCAAACGCTAAGGCAATTTTTCTGTTCTTCGCACATTAAATATAATATCGTTAGCACCAGAGAACCTTTCTCCAAATAATTGCGTGTATTAGTTCAGCTTAAAGCGATCTCAACGCAGGTTTCAAACTAACATCCCACATCTTAATAGCAATATAATTCCACATAAGTGTTGAGCAAAATAGTTTAACAACGAAATTCGATGTTTCACGTGTCTGCCTCACATATTGAGAACGCGTTTAATAGGAAATCGGATGTTCGCATGTTCACATGCTTCAGGGTGTTCCCAACGTAAACATCCCAGCTGTGCAACATCGTTTTGTGAAACACAACCCAGAGAACCTGGACGTAATAGAAACTTGTCCAGTTGAAAGAAAGGTCCATTTCAGGAGGCAAATTACGCACGGCCACAGTGTTTTAACAAAACAAATGAGTCTGTGAGGTGCACAATGGGAAAATTTACCTGCAGGAGCGAAGCAAATCACCGAAGAGAATTTTAACGACCTTTTTTCGGTTAGAGAACTGTTTCGGTCACGTTATTTACCCCGTGACTCAGTGGATAAAAATTTCTGTGCGTCTACCTAAGTCTACCTTACTCTTACACCAAACAACTTACACCCCAGAAATTATTTCCCATTTATAAACTGCGACCATTACTGGTACAAATATTTTAATTATTTCAAATAACCATTGGATTTGACTACCAAACAAAATAAGTAAAAAAAAGAAATTCAAGCACTAGAAACTACTGTTTGAGAGTATGCTTAACCATTAAACTATTACTACTATAAAAGAAATATTAAATGAACTGTACAGGAATAAGTACCGAATTGGACAGAAGGGTCACATGTCACCTAGTCGTATGGATACCAATCCCGTACGTAACGAAAATGCACTCAGGAAAAGTCGAGTTAATTATTTATATGGATGTAAGTTTTTTAAATGCTGTAATCATTATGTTCGTACATTCATTGCTGAATGGATGTACGAACGAACGATGTACCACAAGGTTGACGAGATGTGCAATAAGGTGGACGAAGTGGCCCAGGGGCAGACGAAGTGAATGATTCAAAATCTTTTGTCCTTTTAATGTCCTTTACACATCCTCTTTCAAAATGGCTCTGCAACGGCGAAACATCTTCCCTAATTACGCTGGTAGTCCAACAAATTGCCATTATAAATCCCAAAAAAGAGAAAGAAAATGACGACAACGTCGACAAAGTTTGGGAACAATAATTAACATAAGATTCATTGACCGGAAAGAACACCAGGGCGGCGATTTAACGCTCCGAATGAAACCCACTAGAATGTAACTACAATATACTGCAAAAATCGGAAATTGATTTTGGTCAAGTTCGACGGGATTTGTCCCAATGTTGTACACTTTAAATTAGCAAAAATCCTTCAGACAAGAAACCTGCACCGTTCGAATCCGTACAACAATTTTTTTATACTCCGACCACTTATTTCCCTACGCGGTTATGCACAGTGTCAAACAACACAATTGTGATTTTATTGACACCTTTCCCAGGCATGGGATTTGGGTTTCAGGTTTCTAGAATGGAAATCAAATTTTGATTATTTCTACATCATCCGTCTCCACAAGTGGGTCATCATTACGCGAAACGAATCGATTAATTACGTTCATTGTGGTAGACAATGAGGAAGGTGAGAGACCGAAAGCTCCATTTGCTTGTAAACGTATGACATTTAACACTAGAAAGTAATGATTTGTACCTGTCTGAGACTACTTCAGGCGTGTAACACATGAAGATCGCGGGTATCAACCGGGTAGGTCCATACCATCGGAGATAACAAAAAAAAGAAGACGTGGAGTAAAACTAAGATGAAGAGATATTTTTAGTGTCACCTGTCACTTAAAATTTTCTTCCATACACACTCATCTAGGAACTACTTTTCCCAATTTCACAGTGCCTTGCATGTGCCCAGACATTTTCACCTCTCAACCGTGGATGCGTGATAAATGACTGCGTACCAATGTATTCGAAGTGTCACCGAGGGCAACTCTAACAAATTAAACTTCATTTTCGGTTTTAAACGATTCATATAATTTGCAAACACGGGTACTAAATGGCAATTAGCAAAAGTGTCTGAGAAAGGAATGCGGCAAAAAATTAACCGACGACCGAAATGCCTGCGTGCTCTAACCTTTTCCCATGACACGAAACCTTATTCTCTCAAATGTCAAGTGAAAATTTGGATGAACGAAAATCCATTACGGATTCGGTTCAAACGTGTTTGGCCGAGAAAAGTCGTTACATGAGCGGTTTATATATGGTAAAAGCCACCGTAAACAATAACAGAAATCCGACTGGAAGGTCGACCGTATCGCCAAATTTGGTAAAATCTACCCTGATTCACGTCGAGGGTTGATCGACACTGAACAACCCTCTCCGCAAACAGACAACAACACCACATTTTTGTGTTTAGAGGTCTGCGTTTAAGACACGGCAAGCTCAGCTTGACTTTTTGCTACGCAGAAAAGAAAGTGCACACGACCATTGTATAATCAGATTATGCGAAACCAATAAATTTGAATATTGAATAGAATCGCGATCGAACACAAATTACATTTTGTTTAAATCGCAAAAGGAAAGGTCAGCCAGGTATCCTCTCACCTTTTCAACTTCCTCTTTCCTGTGCCTAAAACGAATGTTTCTCATCGAGACTCAGGTCATCACCACACCTGTTCTCCTTCAACAAAAAAGTATCATGTTATCAACGACTCAATGTACTATTAGTAGTTTTCGATTTGGCCTTTGAGTTTCTTTATATAGAAATATTGTTCCTAAGAGAGGTGAACCTTTGCTTTCCAGAAGTTCTCAAATTGAGTATTTGTCGTTGAAAATTCGTTGTTATAAATAAAAAACGACCTTCAAGAATGTTTTATGGCGAATCAATTTTATATGCTCTACAAGCTGTAAAAGCCCACATCGTTACCTTGCTCATTTGTGCATTGTCTGTTCGTTCTACATATTTTCGAGGGGTTTTCTCCAATTTCAAGCGGGTGGTAGCTCTTTGCTAGAAATGTGTTATTTTTTATTTGTTTAAACTACAAAACCATTAAAGTTTTTTATTCTTTTTTGATCTGATTATTAGTGGCTTTAATAAGAAGCCATTAAAAGTACCACTAACTCTTCCGTCACTCATCTATCTACTTTATTTCTTTCCCTTTTAACTACCATCTCATTTCTGCTCAATCACGACGAAGTACCTATTCTCAAGTAAATTGTTCGTATGCGTTTCATACGACCTAACTAGTCCTCTTTCTATGCGAAAAACGTAAAATCACTTGGTAAAAAGTAGAGTAGAAAACAAAAATTATATGTAAATTCACTCCATGTTTCATCATGCATTTATTTAAATACATTGAACTCTTTTTGTCTAATTCGTATCAATTACTCGTGTTACTTTGTACGAAAACAAAGATTTCCACACAAAACGCAAAACAATTGCACACAAACGCATAGAAATTGGAAAGTTTGAAGATCTACCGTAAGAGATCTGTTCTCGAAATTATAGAACCTGAAGAATTGGTAAGTGTTTAAGAACGAAATTTTGCCGCCGGCGTAGGATGTGGTTAGCATGAAAATAGCAGGTTGAAATACTCTGACAACAAAGACGGCATTTTATTCATCACCCTCTGAGAATATTATGAATACGTCTACGACTCTAAAGTCCAAAGAAACCACCAATAAGGGAAGGGTACGTGAATTTTAACTGCTCCGAGTACGGCACTACCTGGAAGCGAACAAAACGTATAGGAGAAAACGAAAGTGAAAACTAACGGTCTCTTAGTATTATTATGTGATGCAATGCGGATTCGATAGCAAGTTAACAGAAATATCCTATTTGGCTATTCCTGTGAAATAATTACACACAACGCACAATATTCCTAACAATAAATCGCAATATTTTTGAAAAGTAAAAGTTCATATTTTCGTTTCGTTTGAGCTTCAAAATAAACGGTCCGTTTGCAGTACTTCACCTTAACAATATGAAAAGAGTTCGTTTGAAATTTACTAACGGTTACTTAAGTTTAAGTTTTACTGCACGTTAACTTTGTAATACTTAAATGAGAATGTTTATATCACTCGAAAATTTATTTTAAATTTACACAGAGTTAAGTAGAGGATGTCCGCACTACTTTAATGTTAATCACGAATTTACTGTTTCAGGTACGTCGTTCGTTACAAAAAAGTCAGTGGAATTTTTTAAACTGAAGGCATTCGAACATCGCCAGAAAGGAAACCTGCACGCCAGGCATCAAAATGGCCGCAACCTTACCTTAAATGCTTCCGAGATTTCAACGACTGGTTAGATATATTTTAAAACACTTTTCTTCTTTTCGTTCCAATCAAAGCACGTCACACATTTTCATATCAACGATCACTCTCGTCAGATTATCAAAAATAAAAATAAATATATATCACACGATATCCGGCAAAAGCAAATCCGACCGGAGGTGACAACTACTGACAGGTACAAGAATAGAAGGTAGAAAAAAAAACAAAGGCCCGAGAAAGAACAAACCACTTGCCTTTCCGCGGTGAACACGAACCTAGTTACAGGTTCCTTGAATGAGAACTGGCGCCTTACATCACGGTCCAAAACCACTCTCCGAAGACATGGAGCATGCGCAAAAACGGCTGAACCTGACTTCTCCTTTTTCTCTACCCGACCGGTACCCACCAGGTACTCCTCGTAGGTTCTCCAGGTAAGAAGCGAAGATGGCAATGACTATTTCTACGCCTGGCTACGACTCATTCCAGTTGAATTTCTCTAGATGGATTCCTCCGGTGAGATGCCGGTTCGATTCCTCTCATAACTGGACTACTTTTTTCCAGGTATAAACAAGGACAAAAGGTGATGTGATGAACAAATTGACAGTTTTCATAACTGACTCGAACCAAAGGCCAATGGCTCTGGTCACGCAACGGGTCGCTACGTAGGGTGCAACCAACTCTTTCTGGACACCGAGGCAGACGTTGTACTTACATAGTACTTATTACTATTTAAATACTCCAAATTTATGTAATATTATGTTAATTTTCAGCCAAACCCATAATCGTGTAATCGGGGGTTGTCCTTGATGACCGTTTGCGTGTTTGGGGCTATTCAGGTTTTCTAATTCGGAGAATTTCTTGTCCTTCCAGCAACGAAACAACAAACAGTTTGGCTACATTACAAAAAAAAAAGCAAAGCGAACTCTGCGAGTTCAAATTTTGGCTGGTACATGGAGTTGCTTAATTTCTATGCACAAAACAAGTGTCACAACCATGACCAGCAAAACTATTTGAGAAAACTTACGCAATAGTTAAATTAAAAAAAAAAAACAAAGAAAAACATGAATTCTGTGACGGATTTATTGAATGCCTATGAGTAAATGCAGCTCACAACTACACAGCGAGAAAAGCACATTTTCGTAGCATTCCCTACAAAGTCTATTCATCCCCAAACGCATCGAGTACCATTGATAAAGTAAATATTGCAACTCTTATTACTTCATTTAAGTACGCCGACCAATTTTAAACGGTTCCTCGAAAGTTGTTGTAGCATGGAAAATAACTGCATTGGAATTTCATAATTGGTTAATGCATAACAGCGATATAGTAAGTGACCACGAAGACTCTTGCTACACTTCAAACCTCTCCGAATTCGACTGTAAAGCATTTATTCAAACTAAAATTTTTGTTCCAGTTATGAAACCCGTACAGAATGTCACAGAAAACTATTCGTACCTTGCGGGCATTCTAATAACTTATCATGTAATAATTTAGTTAATAAATTAAGATACTTTTAATTATACCAAAAAAGTAGAGCACATCCGAATTCTCAAAAGAATTTCTTAAGGTTGCTGTACAACAAGAGTGCCAGTACAATGACAACGTGTGCACAGAATATAAAACTATTATTTTCTTATTCTTTACAGGTCGTTTTACAACTATTATTGAATTATTTACGTAAGAATTGTTGAAACGAGAAGAGTACAATCCCATGCCTGCAAATTATACTAATATGTATTTACAAATTCAAACTAACAGATTGCCAGATTGCAAATTGGAAATTTTCCATTGTATTTTATGAATGAGAGGGGCTGTCTAAGAACAGCATTAAAGGACATCGAACGTGACCTGCTCGATTGAAGACACTGACTAGGAAAGCTCATGTCCGATTCAGAGATCCAGAGACAACGCATACAGAGAAGGCGTTGTCGAAAGAGAAATGTTGCCAGTCACAACCACCTGTCCAGTGCGACCTCACACACCTCTACTACACAAATCAAGTATAACCGGACCCAAATGATGCAAGTCGGGAATGGGTAATCATGCGAGTATCTCAACTTCTAATGATTTACTTTCCACTGAAGAAGTGCGCGCTGTGATCGAAGACAACCACGTTCTACTCTTTTCTTGACTGATTCACCATTCCACATTCCTCCTTCCACGGTTTCATTGGTACATTTAAACGAATGATACCTATACGCTCAGCAAGTTGACTTTTTCGCAACGTTTTCTTGGACCCGGTTGCTTTATTCTTGTACTTCCACTCGGTTTGGTCCCCGACAAAGAAAAGAGCAAAAAAGTTGCCCCTGCCAAAAAGCTGGTGACGTGCACGGCTTCCGGCACATTCCTGGCTCTGCCAGCTCCGGTGACCGGTGAGACATGTCCACGACTGTGGACAAACTAATCACACTATTCCAAGCGAACCCGTGGAAGATCAAAAACAATTATTTGTCTTGTGATTTATAGTGAGATCATGGCACAACGAGTGCAGGCCCATTATTCATTATCTCGGGCCTCCAGCATCCGAAAGGAACAAAAAAAATGATCACCTGGGCAGATGGTATCCTTACGTCGTGTTGCGCAATACAAGAGGAAGCCTAAATTCTGTGGGCGATACGAGAACGCAACACTTCCACACGAATTCCGTGTTTATAATTTTATATTCTCTGCGCAAATTAGCAAGAACCTGCCACCGGCGAGTGAAATGATGAAATACCGTTGTATTCAATTGTACTTATTCATTACGGTAAATAATGGTTAATAACGGCGGGCACTCGCTCCCCCAAACAGGTATAATTGAATTATAATGTGATGCCGAATTCTTTTAATTCTAATTTAATCGGATTTACTGCTCGTGAACAATTTAACTCTACAAAAATTGTTACCGGTACGCGTATTAAATGGTAATTAATCTGATTTTAGACTAAGCCGACAGGTACCACTAAGGACCCAAACTCTCTGATAGTAAGTCAACTTTCCTATTCGTGTGATGTTGCAACCGAACACCTATGGTGTAATTTAATTTCAAAATTGATTCTTTCATTTTCGTCTGTGGAAAATAATAAAGAAAATGACCGATTGCTCTATCCCTTATGTGAGATCCATCTAGTCATTAAAAAAATTAAATTTCAGTATGGTACCGCTTCTTGTTCGTTTTTTCTTTTAAATTTCAAGGCGATTAAAGTTGTGCAGAAAGATAGTTTAGAATAAGAATTTATCGTTCTCTGGCTCGTGTAGTGTAACACCGCCAGAGCATATGAATTTACACAACTGCGAGTAGCAGACAATGAACTCAGTCAACTGTACAATTGTCCTTTACTTTGCTTATTGTTGGGTTAAACTATGTAATAAAGAAGACATTGACAAGTTATGTGGGATTTAGGAAATGATTCGCCCATAAGCACCAAATTTAACACTCTTGGAGGTCAATGCAGTTATTAACCTTGATTTAATACTTAAGTAAAGCTTCTGAAATATGGAGTTTTATACTGGAAGTAAAGAAAAATACGTGCAAAACTATTGTTGTCACTAAAGTACAACATGAGCGGGGTTTGTTAAAAACCAAACTTATTCAATTCAGAATAATACCATGAAGTAATCCAAAAACCTGCACTGAGTGCAAACTGTAAACTTAAGTTTTTAAGTTAAAATCTTGAAGCCGTTCAGCCATGTTTTTCTAATTCTTTCCAAACTAATTATTCTTCAACAATTTAAACTCACAGTAGAAAACCTACCCAGTACGCTAATACGACTCCCTGTAAAATGTAACAATGACCTACGTAAAGATAGATATATAACTACCGATTTAAATTAAAATTAAACCTAATCTAAATGGATCCAGCCTAGATCCTAGAACTGTTGGGAAACTAAAAATTAAAACACGTAGGCATTCAATCTAATGTTAAATACAAAACGCTTGATTGCACACGATCGCTTTTTTTTATAAATCCTTAATTGTATTTTTTATATCGTAACTATCCATGGGTAGAGTGGCGGACGTCAAGAAGGCGACAACCTTTGAGTTCGCCAGGTAAGTTCGATGACTTGGCGCCTCCAAACTTGGCCAACACTATCCGTTTTCATAATATATATCTATTCTGAGTGATATTTAGTCAATAAGTTTGGCCAAAAATTGTTGTGTTTGCAAAATAAATATACATGTCTGCAGCGGAATAATAATCGATGCCGACAAACTATAACTGCAATTTTTACTAAAATCAGACGGAAGAATCATTCAGTCAAACAAGCATTGAACTCACAACTCGAAGTGAACATCAAGAACCAAACTAATTTGTCACTGACCACTTCGGTTTTCCTTGGACGGACAACATCGGACGCCCTGCTGAAATCTACTCGACCGGTGAATTTCTTCGGCGAATCTCGACTTGGATGGCACGTCAAAAAATTAATCGGAATCACAACGGGAGATGTTTTTCCCCAGAAAACATTAAATCAAAATCGTGATCTCCGGAAATTCAACGGAACGAATGAATTTCTCTGCAGGTTTAACCAACCAATTGCAACTATTTCCAATTTACGAAATGAAATAATGAAGTGATTTGAACAAACTTTTATCTTAGAGTACTTACTGAGTCATTGTGTGTCCACCACGGTCTCTCATTTTCCCCACGGTAAGTGAATTCCTCCGAAAACGGTAAAACGGTAAAAAAAAAGTTGTCGCACAGCAAAAGGTAAAGCCCGTACCTACACATTTCACATTGCATAAGAACAGTCTCTGAATTACCACGAAGCTGCAATGTAATCACATTTTCTATTTAATAATGGGTAATTAGCGATTAAAGTAATGTAGTTTTTATTCTCCGGATGGATGAGAGACCAGCGAAAGAGACAAGCCATGAATTTAAGGAAGACGATTGTTATAGGTCGTTGCTTACCGTTAAATAATTGACGATTCGTGCGCAAAAAAATTTCGTTCTCCCCCGTGTTTCTTTTTTTTTCACATGCACAATCATCTTCTTGCCGTCTCTCCTATTCAAACAACAGTCTGTTTCCATGCTTGAACCTGAAAGGGAAAAGTAAACTTAAATAATACCCGCACAAACTGCGATGCGTTACGTCATTCATAAAATATCGATCGATAGTTTGACCGTAATCGAAGGTGCCCAAAGTACATTGAGATGTTACCTAATTTATGTAACAGCTATGTTATTCATAAACAAACAATACTCATCTGAGTTGGTTGATCGTAGAACAGCACATAATTTGTAGGTTTTTAGCAAATCAAGCGTACATTTTCCTCACCAAAATAATCGGATGCTTTTCGCACTTTTGGAAGCCATCTTTGGCGACATGTTTTTTTAGTACAAGGTAAAATATGGCCGTGGCTTATGTTTTACAGAACCACATTGTTTACAGCCGTTAAACTTGTCATCTTCATTGACAGGCAGTTACAAGTTCATTACTATATGTTAACATCACCATTTTAACACTCCCACTGGCTCTCCTGCATTCGGTGACATAATCCTTAACGAAGTCACCACCGTCATGTCGTCGTACCACATCGATGAATATAACCACCACGTCGCAATATTTTTATTAATTATTATTCAATGCTAACCGAAAAATTCGTTCATTGTCCCAGACTGTGTCCTATTGTGCAATAGAACAAAAAACAAACTGCTTATTAGCTGTTCAGTTCCTACTTACAATCGATAAATAATCTCCTTTCAAGGACCAACGTCTGTTTAATAATTATATTAATTGTATTGTAGGGTGTTTTTCTATCTATATGTTAAAGGGCATGGTATTTAATTGGCACTGCGAATTTAGCTTTTAAATTACTGAACAATGGCCAGAATTAGAAAGATTTTTCCTGGTTCGCAATAGAATTATTAGAAGTGATCATCATTTCTCAAAGGATGACTGCGTAAAGAATGTTTCGATCTGTTTAAGACATGTACATGGAACCAACGAACAAGGAGAAGTAATACATGAGAAAGGAACGACATGGAAAAAACCTTTAGACCACCTAATAATAGCCCAGAATCTACTGAGCGTCTTACCTAACTACATTATGTACATATTATCTACATTCAATCAAGGATATTAAGCGTCATCTTTATTGTATGACGGCACACACATAACCGCAGCTCACGGTTTTCATCTGACTCTAATTTAATCAAGGCCTTCTTCACTTTCTAATTATTGGATGATATCATTCCGCCAATAAATGCTAACTGAGGTGTCTGAACTTTCGTAATATTTTTGGCATCCTGAGGAGCACATGACCACAATTCAAAATTACCGTTGAAATTTCACATGAGACTTTCTTTTCTTTTATAATGCGACAATGGTTGTAGTCATGCCTTAAAGAGACATCAGTTTTACCTGGACTCGTACCATCCGGTAGTCACATTCAGACCCTAACACGACATTTATTTTATCTATATAAGTAAAATTTTATTTCGCAAATCAAAATTACACGTGACATAATTTTTCAAATGAAAATGGACCACAAATATTATAAGGTTGTACCAAAACATTACGAACAGAATCAGAACGGATGAGTCTTTCAGGTTGCCAACAAGGTGAGCCACCTTTCATTTCTTTCACGTCCACATTGACATCCCAAGTATTGTCCGAGACGGTGCAACCAAACAAACAATCTGATTCATTCCAACAAAGAACAGAAGCAAACATTCTGCTTGGGAAGAATAATAGAAATGCAAGTAACAAACGGTTGTCAGGCCCGCAAGTCAAACAAGATTGAATTTTATCCAGTAATCTACGAACAAGTTATGTGAACTAGATTCTTATCGGTCACTGATGGACTTTTCATATGGAAAAATTGTCTTTTTTCCGGCGTAATTACCTAATGTGATATACGTAAGACTAACATTTTTTACAGGCTTAATCAACCCGAACGAATTAATTCGCTCATGAGTAGGATCCGAGCCGTATACTCACTTTTACGTAACGGTCATTAATTTTCTATTAACAAATATAAATATCATTTATGCTAATATTATGCAAAGGATATGAAAGTACAGACTAGGCTACAATTATTGGTATTTAAAATCGAGGAGCACGACGAGAGACCAATCGACCAACTAAGTTAAACTATCGTTACTCTACTCAAAAGAATGACTTCCCTAAACGTAATATCATTACAGTTTTTGTGGTCACAATCCGTAGAATAAATTATGGTAAGTAGACTTAATTATTAATTTATAATTTGGAAGCGACCACCACTGCCGGATTTGTATTCCGTATTGTATTCCAGTTTATAGTAGCGTTTTTTACACCACACTTGGCGTTAAATGGTAGTGTTACCACAATATTAATTGTTTCATAAACATTTTTATGAAGTAAGTTTGTTGTCCGAAAGCGAAATCAGAATTAAGCGTAAAAGTGCAAACACGAGAAAACTATTGTTTCACACTGAATAATTGACTAATTTATTTGCTTTACTAATTAGTGCCGTGAGGTACTCACACACCACACTTTCTACAGTTAAATATCTTGCAAATAAAGAACCAAAAAACGATACGTCAAGTCTTATGTTCAATACAAAATACTTCCGCCAAATGTTTGATTTCTTTTTTTAAACTCAATTAGAAACCCAAATGTTTCGCACTAAACTCCGACAATCCCGCATGTTAATTGTCATAATGAAATATTTAACATCTTACATAATTTGTTCGAAACATAGAGATGGAATTCTAAATCCATCCGAGCAGGGCATGCTCGAAAACCAGTTGTAATAAAAATGTATCTTTTATGTATTGTTGGAAAAGGTACAATCTTTAAAATGGTGAGAACAATAGCGGTGAAATATCGACATGTGGTTTTGCGAAAGTTTTAATTAAATAAAGGAAGCTTATAACCGATTAATAGGTATTGATATTAATATTAATAGTGGTTGGAGTCGTACCACCAAAGTCGTTTCCTACGTTAAATATCTTAAGATAACCACACATGATGATGTCTGTTCACTATGAATTCATTCTTTTTCAACATTCATACCTTTGTATCCATGTGTCAATATTCATCTTTGTTAATTTAATTTCAAATTAATTGCACTATAATTAATAGGAATTAATCAAAAGAAATAGCAGTGGTGTATTCTCTTGCGTTACGTTATACTGTAATTTCTCTACAAGCAACTAAAATTAACTCAGACCTTGATTACATCTTACCGATGAGAAAAAAAAACATGTATTTTCCTATTTGTGTGTCATTGATTTGATCTACGCGATTTAAATTAAAATGCCCGTGCCATTAGCGCGTCGTCAGAAAGTTCTTTTAATAGTTATGATGAATATTCAACGGCCAATTGGACCTGTTAAGTATTACAACCGATGAGGTAAAACAATGTACTTCATACTTGAAAATATGCGTGTGTACGTCCTTTATGTATCTTTCAAACCAAGAACCCGGTCCCTACAATCAAAAAAAAGAACTTGAGCTTTTATTACATTGTTAAACTAAATTACATATATTTTTTTAGTTATCATGAACCAAAATTTTTGTGTCTATTCAACATCTTCTAGTCAAACCATAAACTTTAATCCACCAAGTTAGTTCACTGATGTGCCAGAAATAAAACATTGAATTCGATTCAACTATTTCTTCTAGCAAACCACATGTTCATGACAATTTCTCTGGATGTCAATTATCAAATACAATTTAAAATGAGCATTTAAATTTGCAAATTTCTAACAGTCAAAAGGGAATTCCCATTGTGTTACAAGTCAAAGGAATTGTATGGGCGTAATAAATAAGGCATTTCACTATGTTTGAATGCGTCTTTTCAAATGACGATGAGAGACGTTTTTGAATTTTGACAGTTGCATAATTCGACTGACTTTTGAAGTGGAGGTCACATTAGTCTAGGGAAACCACAACCCGAGAAAGCCAACATGTCTCCCGCAAAAGAAAAGTACGAAACAGAAGTTACAAGTTCTGAATTGCAGGTCGTACTTTCTGGTCGGAGGAAATAAACCAACTAATATGCTTCTATTTTATATGATCCAATAAAAGTTGGGTGTGTGTTGTTATGTCATTCATAAAAACTACAAGAGTTGCGATTGCCGCATTTTTTGCTGCTGTGTTGATGTACATTTGTAACCAACGTCCATTAATGAAACTAAGTGTTTATATTCCTTTTTTGGTTATTCGTGTACCGTTAATATTTTTATACATTGATATTGACTAAACAGTATTTGTAACACCGTATAAAGGAATGTATGTACATAACAGTACTGAAATTTATGATCAACAGAAAAGAATTTACCTTTTTCAATTTTAACACCTTGAAAAGAAAACTAATTATGTGAGTTCCAGTCACATCGTTTCTCATCGATTAAGTTCGTCAATGTCATAGTATTGTTGTGTTTCATTACGTAAAATGCTCCGGGAAATCATGATATAAAAATCGAAAGTGTTCATAGAGACATCCTTCCCATCCCGTTCAATTGCCTTCTCTATAGAATGTACCCTTTCCTTAAACGCTTAACTTTTTTATTTGAGTGTCTTACGTGGTCTGTCTCATGTGTAATCTTCTACACTTCCAAACATAGAGTTCGTCATGAAAATCGTGAATTGCGTAACTTAAATTACGTAAAAGTACAGAATGACAAACTCTGTATGTTTATTGGGAAAAATTAAACCATCAAAGTAGTCATTACAAAAATAATAATTAAACCAAATTTCTTTTTCATTTCCTTCGCATCCTGAGAATAATCGCGGTGGACAAATTATTTTCTGGGTGCATCAAACTTTTGCTACAGTTAACATCCTACCTGCCCTCCTTTTCGTACCTGCCAAGAAGATGAAGTCAAAGAAGAGCTAGTAGATAGTAGAGTTAATGAACCTACAATATCGTTGGCTCAAAGTGTTTTTTTGCTCTGCCTACGAACTTAATGTTTTATTAATTTCATGCAATAAATAATGGTTCATTTCAATTGAATAAATTGAGAGCCACACTGAACACGTCCTGATTTTAAGAAACAGTTAGAAAATAAATAAATATGTCCTGTTTATATTAGCACACAAAAAACTGCTTAATAAGGAGTCTGAACTTCAACAATAATATGTAAGACCAATAATGAAATTTTTGCTGCACATTATAAAATTTCTAAACATATACCAGTTAAAGAATTGGTGAAATTTTAAATTTAAATAAATTTAAGTCACAGAAATAATTACCTGGATTGCTCATAAACCCCAGTGGGATAGATAACAGGTTTGAAAGTGTCAAAGATTTTAGTTCTAACCTCCGTAATCTTATTCTTTTTTTTAACTTTTTCAGAACAAATTGAGCACAAGAAATAGGTTACGTAAGGTAATTCAATTTAAAAAATTTTTAATTGGATTATTTAACTCAGCAAACAATTGGAACTTTGGATCTTTCTATATATGTAACGAAGAGAAAATATATAATTCATTTTTGGTTATTTTCCGCTTAGAATAACAATGTATTGTACTGAAAATCTCATAGGTTTAATGCTTCTTGAACTTAAGTAGGGTTCAATGCGACAATTTTGAATAAAAAGGGAAAGCAAAACTTTTCGACTAAAGAAAACGTCGATTAATTTTTACGTACATCTAGTAAAGCGTGAGAGACGAAAGTCCCAAAAGATATTAGTCTTAAGTAATATGTCACATGTAGAAATATGAATAAACATAATTCAACTTGTAAGGTGTGAGAAAGAGACATTACAGTGACAGAAAACTCGATTTCAAAAAAGAAAAATAATGAAAGTCAAAATGAATGTTGACTGTTTGGAAAAAGAGTCTCTGACATTTTCCGTATAACAATGGAGGCATTAATCTTATTCAATTAATTTACCGTAGAATTGTAAACGTAAAATGATTGCAAAGAATTTTAAGTTAAAACGACATTATTTTTACATTGTTTGTGTAATCAATAAAGCCTACGTAAAATATCATCATTTTCCCCCCAAAAAATGTCATTTTCAGGAACATAATGCTAGAATTATTTAGACATTGAGAATAATTTTATAAATGTAAAATTAGGTGTCATCTTACGAGATGGATTGCGATACTGATATTACAAACCGTAATTTAATAGAAATGTGCGTACGTACAAACTAGTTACTCCCAAAATAAATTATATATTTAAAAACATTAAAAACAACACAATAGTAGAATTGATATTATTAACCAATGAGAGCATTGACAGGTTGGCTATACCAACAAAAAGGGAAATACAAAAATGAGATAATTAAAAAAATTGAATGATATCATTATAAATCCATTTATAAAATCAATAAATAATTTATGCTTGGCTCCGATACGAAAATTTAAAAGTAATCAACCTCGAACTAACAAATGAAAACCCTGCTTGAACCAGGAAATCGAGCATGCCATTAGCATACGTTCCAACCTACAACCTACTAGTCGTAGGTTCTCGACATTTATTGATTGGGTCTATCGACGTTATTTTCACACCTGATTACAAAGGTCCTGTTTTAAGCTTTTAAGGAAAGGTATGACCAAAGGTCTGCCCTATTAAGAATGACACACTTGCAATGTGGTAAAGACATAAAGCTCGCAGTTAAGGATACATATATTTAATTGAACTATCCGAATTATCTTACAATTCGCACTTCACTACCCGCGGCATTTTTCAACTAATTGGTAGAATGACGTTGGCTACACACCCAAAACTTTAAAGTTAGTTACCTCATGGTTAGGTTAGGTGAAATTTCATGGACGGGAAAACAATGAGAGAACGGTACAGTTGCACCATTTGTAAAATACCTCTAGACATAAGAATAATAAGGAAAATGAACAAACTAAGTTACATAAAATAAAAATAAGTTATTTAGGGGATTCAAAGGTAAGGGCTCATTATTTTATCTTCTTACAATAAATGAAATGTGTATTAAATTTTTTTAGTTTGATACGTCAAAATTCAATCGAATTAATACATCAAAGAACCGGGAACTTTGCAGTTTGTCTTCTGGAAATGCATACCTGTTAATTACATTCGGCGAAACAGGTTCCGATTTTGAAAAGCTACTGATTAAAAAATCAAAGGGAATTGAATAAATTTCAAAGGTATCCTTTACACGAGTGCTGCCTTTAAGCAGTCATAATTTGACTAATTTACATTGGAACCAGCCGAAGGGTACACCAACACGAAATATTAAACCAAACTATCAACTTGCAGAAAACGCTAAGTTATTTACTACTCGACTTGAACATGAAATTCCATTTCGGTGTACACAATTTCAATTACTGGTTTATTACTTTTTCTATTTTTATTATTATAACCTCATAAACGCTGCTGAACATGAAGTCGATTGACTCTGTTTGTGCAATTTATTAATTAATTATGATTTTAACGAAACCTAAAAATCCCTTTCGGCCGAAAATGTTCATGGAACGGAACAGAATAGACAATGATGACAGCTCTTAGTGAACAAACCATCTTCAGGAGATGTACCTCGGGCACCATTTATGCTTCTTTATTGCTCACCAAACAACTAATTACCTCACTACTGCAAATGTGATTGGCGATGATTGGCAGCAGTGGAGTTACAAGGCATTAATAACATTTAACTAGTTTTGGTAAAACTCTTGTTTTCATGCCAGGAACGATAACTCAGTTCTGGCATTAGCGAAACGAGTACGTTACCAGGTACGCCCCTCATGTTTTGTACACCGCTTCGTAAAATTTGATACAAACAACAATTTTTTACAGGTTGTTTTGGGTAACTTCACGGCTTGCAACACCACGTGACGGTCACTGAAACATCTCGCGGGTACGCCACCACGGATGATGTACGGCTCTAATCTCAAGGCTTCGAGTTCTTGGTTCATTAAGGGACGTTTTCAATGTCGCTAAATACTTCAAATTGCAATGGTGTTGCTTTTTGGCTTCCAAATAACACCCGTTACTATCTTGAGAAATTTCAATAGTTACCAAATTATAATAGTAAACAAAACCTTAATAAGAAGTGTACAATAACACCGCTCACGGGTGTTCATCTCACGAGATTACAAAAGTCTAATAATTCTCGTGACACGGACTGTTGGTTAATGTTTCTCGTGATGAATTTTAATTTTACGTTTTCATTTAACGCAAATAATAGAACCTTATTAACATATATCGCGTAGACGGAATACGTATATAATTGCATACTTATTTGTCAGTGTGACTTATTAGGTTGTTGCACTTATATGTTGACTTGACCTAATTATTGTATCTCAAGTATATATGTGATTTATGAAATTTCAAACTATTTCCCTGACCAAAGCTAAATAATTCACACCTCCGTAACTGTAACGAAACATTTCAGGTCAATAATCAAAGAAGTTTAGTTTTTATAATATATGTTTCGTGCCGAGCAAGAGAAAATTTTAAGGAGTGGTCAGGAGTACGATTTTAAATAATAACTGTACTTACAATGATGGACTATTATTTTTGGGAATCATCCCAAAAATGTTTGGGGTACCCATCAAACTTGAGATTTGGCTTTTTCTGAGCATAACGGTTCCTCAAACTGAAACAATGAAACCAAAATAAAATTAATTTCGATCGAAAAACCACGAGTTTTTTTCCATTAATTTACTTATTCCAACATACATTGACCAAGTAGATATTTGATTTTTCAGCGAAAATTTTGCGAATTTTAAGGTGCCAAAATTAAAAATACAAAAATCCCCAAGTCACGTGTAAATTGAAAAATATTAAAAGAAACCTTGTTTGTGAAAGTTTAATACGAATGAATGGGCGAAAGAGAAGACCTTACGGGTAGAAGTAATAAATGAGACCTTGCAGACTATTGGAGGAAACATATATAAAAACAAATGCAATTTATCAGACTTTCGTTAGAACGACTAATTTATGCTAATGTTAGATGTGGTGTTGAAAAGAAGCAAAACAAATGATGTTGAAAGGTGATATGAACAGTAAGGACTTTTGTTAATGGTACCTTGGTACTGACAAAAATTTCTGACAAGTATTGGTCTTGAAACTTCAAAATTAATTAAAATGCACTTAACTTATTACTATGTAATGCTTAAATTAAATGAAGCAAATTAAACCTCTTTTAAATTAATTTAAATTTCATTTAGGTAAATATTCTTTTTCATACTACAGGTATTCCACAAGGTACAATCAGGTTGAAGATGTCTGAGGTTGTTGTAGCAGACTTTAGCAGACTTTTCAATAGTTTGTGTATCCTTTACCATCCCATGGCAGGGTTGCAACATTTAATTTACTTTAACATTACATTTAATTGTGTAGTATGCTTGCAAAGTTTCCTGAGTTTTTCATTTCCTAAACTTATTGTAGTTTCAAATTAGTAATTCTAGAAAAAAGGTGAACACTGAATCCTAACTTACATTGTCAAACTGTCTTGCATATCCAGTGTAATTATTGTGACTATTACTAGTGCATTTACATTCAAATAAAAAGGCAATTTAGTATTATGTCAATTGTCATGTTTTTCCTAACTTGTAGACACTGGCTGTAGGAAAGCCATTGTGATCAATATTTTGGAAACTATACTCAGCCACCTTGACAAAGCTACCCATTTCTGATGTTGTGGTCAACTCTTTCAAACCATGCCTGCCTGGATCTCCAATCAAAATAATTTTATTCATTTTCGTCAGTTTCACCAGCCATGCAAATAAAATCTGTGAGAATTCAGTATCATAAAACATATCTCCAATAAGAATAATGTCCCATTTGGGTGACATTTCTTTCCCATTGATCAACAAGACTATGTCATCTATATCTTTGCCAATTACATTGTCTTTGATTGTATGAACACACAGGTTGTTTAAAGTGGCATTAATATTGATGGCTCTGATGCTGGTTTCATCTATGTCATTTGCGAGAACAATTTTAGCACCAGCTTTTACAGAAGCTATAGCGGAAGCTCCACTTCCTGAACCAATATCCAACACATTCTTGTTTTTCACTAGATCTTTGTTGTCTAATATGAACCTGAAATAAATAGTATAGTCATTTCACATCTTTACCATTGCCAAAGGAATTCTAAATTACTAAGCCAAACAATCTGATTCTTTCCCCTACAAAAAAACATATAATCGTTACCTGCTCAAAGCCTGCCCTCCAGGCCAGTAAATTCCCCAAAATGGGTCATTGGGAAACTCCGAATCATTATGTTTGGCGTGCCACAATTCACATTCAGGTGTTATGAGTCTAAGAACCAATTCGGGGGTTAAGTTTTCTCTACATATAACGGTATTACGTATTATTAAATCTTCTAGCTGGCCATTATTGTGAAGAAGACGAGAAAACCTCCAGTGTTTTCCCATTGGGTTAGAAACCGATTTTTTTATAACATCAGACCGTAATGTGGAAAATAAAAACTTCATCAACGTCATTGGCAGTTTTAAAAATTAAAACCAAAAGCAAACTGATTAATTATCTCACACGTCAATCAGTTAAGACAGGCAGAGAAAGTAAAATACAAAATAACTTTTAAAGAATTACGAACGTTACAAAAGTCTTTTTTCCAACTTCAAATGGCGCCAACCTAATGGCGGCGTTGGTACTCCTTTTTTGTCTACTCCTATGTCTCCTACTTGTCTCCTACTTCCTTTTTTGTTTTCTTCTGTGCTTTCCTCTTGAAACGCGAAACAATTTCAACAACTTAAATACTGACATTGGAAAATGTTTTAATTCCTTCTCGTATAAGCCCTTAAATAATGGCTGACACCATAAACAGCAGACCTGGGAAATCGTTTGACTGTTTTCCGTTATTTTGAATGGTCTCTTCCATCTTTTACATGCGCGCTAAGGATAAACTTCAATGATTACTTCTCCTGTTTAATTCTCCCAATTACAACATACACACCTTACACTTCCACGTTCACATTCGAGAGTAAATGTAAATGGCCCTGATAAGATGATATTTTTTGAGGAAAGGTGGGCAAACATTTAGACAATATTAAACAGCGTGCTAAACAGTTGTCTTTAATAGATGACAATAGGAATACAAAACTCTTCAACTCATCGTTCAACAAAATAGTAAAATAGTAAGATAGAATGTAGAATTTTCGTATCGTTTCTCAAATGTAATGCTTGAAAAGGTCTACATTTTGCGCAATTACTTGCCGTAAGGTGAGTCTTCTGCAGAAATATATAAAATATTTATATAAATCGTAAGATTTCATACCATTATCACGTTTCAAATTTAACTTGACTTAATGTCGTGTTTCATGGGCAATTTCTGAACAATGGAAGTTGGGACACGTTAAAAAAATATTTATTTACGACAATCGCGAAAGTAATAATAATAATAATAATATTACAATAATAA
The DNA here is from genome assembly GCA_037055365.1 of Polyplax serrata. Taxonomy (NCBI): domain Eukaryota; kingdom Metazoa; phylum Arthropoda; class Insecta; order Psocodea; family Polyplacidae; genus Polyplax; species Polyplax serrata. Next base: position 7,129,118 of record JAWJWE010000002.1, on the reverse strand, counting down.
ATTGGACAATAAATAAATAAACGAAATTTACATCAGTATCTACAGTTAAACAAATTTAAATGTTAACTTTGGTATAATCAAAATCCGTTTCTTCGTGTGCATGCCTAAGTATATATATGTTTTTATATACATTTAAAAGCATGTATTTTTGCAAAGGCGAAATTTATTCCTTTTCCCGTCCCTTTTCAACATGGAAACCATCACCCAGACCTTTTTCAAAAAATACCTTCTCGTGTTCCAGTCGTGTTTGCTTCCTCAACATTTTAAAGCATAAAATTGCTAACCAAAGCACTACAGCGCATAGTAATTTGTAATTCAAAGGAATGTAAAAACGAATGACGCACAAATCCTGTTGATTGATGATACTGCTCCGCGATATGTTCTCCCGACCTAGATCATTATTCATCGTCATCAAAGTCATACACATCTTCATCGTTGTTGAAAATATTTCATTAATTTCTTTTCGATAATTAAAACCTAAGCGTAAAATCACAGTCTTCGCTAACAGAGTTCTTGACCTGATGATGTGTAATTTAGGTCTTCTAGTCTATCCATTAGTGGTTTTCTGTAACACCAATCACCCTCTGACTTTTCAACGAAAAGCTGAAACAAAAACAAACGTTATACGACTGATACATTAACTCTATTTTGAAACTCATTAATATTATTAGTTTAATATTTTGCGTGCATTGTTTTAAGGCATTAAATTCGAAGGTGATTCCATAAAGTACGTGTAGTAAAGCATTGCACCTTGGTTTCCCATATGGTTCCTCGTTCTTTCCTCTTCTTGGCTTCATCTCTTTGTTTCTGTTCTAGCACGGTTTTTGCCATTGTTGCTTTGTCGATGTCGTTCAGTCTTAAGCCTGCGGTTACTTCTTTCCATAAATTTCTCGACTCGTTTTCACTTTGTTCGAAAACACTTTGGACAGTTTTTTTAGTTACGGGAGTTTTTAATACGTCAACAAAAACTTCACTTTTCTGCAAATAACAAAATTAATCAGGTAATTGAAGAGCTTCAATCCGTCCTTTGCTCTTTAAATGAGGAAAAACACCCAAAATCTCACCCCTGTGTCTGCATTTTTTGCTTCCATTACACCATTCCATTCACCGGCTATCGTTATGAAAGGCTTCCTTTCAGACGGACCGTAGATTTCTCCGGTGATTCTGTGTTTCTTACCACCGTAAAAAGGCTTAGTATGGAATTCAACAGTTGCATTATACCCGGATTTCTTACAAGCTATCGAAACGGTCCCGCCGAGTTCGATCCAAGGAGTCGTGAGTATGGACCTGGAAAGAACAAAGAAAGTCAGCGACTAGGAGACATGAAATGGAAACTACAAGCAGTACAACATCACACATGATAGAGACAGATAAATGGAGAGAAACAATTACCTGCCATATCCACTTGGGAAAGTCACAACGTAATCCTCTTTAAAATCCAAAACGTGAACAGTACCGTGACCTATGTTATGAACTCCTACGGAAAGACCCAAAAATTTGGATTTTGTATACACAAACGCTTCGAAACAAATCTTTTTCGAAACACATTCGGCGTAAAATGCAGAAATTGGTGGATGATGGGAAACTTGTTCGGCAATGAAGGCTAGTTGGCCTCGTTTACACCAAGGTAGAGGTCCGTTAGCAACAGGAATATCGTCGGCAGGATCCGTGGATCCCGGGATATCCCAATGACACTGAAAAACTTCTCCCAGAATCGGGTTATAGGGCTTTTTGGCAACAGAACTCTTGCGTCCTGCATGGTAAGCGGACATGTACCATTTAACGACCTGAACCATTCGTTCTCTAGGAGTTTTCTTATCGGCAATACTGAAAATATAAATTATTAATGTTAAATTTATGTGAAACACACACCTCCCTGTCCTTCCTCAAACGTACAAACGTAATGCATAAATGATTTATTAACAATGGAGAATCTCCGCAAACGGTTTGACCAGTTCACACGCTAAACAATTTACAGGAATACTTTTCTCACCTAACAAACATGTCCGGATGTGCAAAGTAATCTGCATACATTTCTAATAGAGATCTGGTTTCCAGAATAAATGTAGGCAAAACCACTTTCGTGAGATCCATTCCTATTTTCACTTGCGATAACAAGTGCGTTATCATCGAACCGTGGTTTTCCATGGATATATCTAAAATAAAATCATTTAAACAATTATGTTTGGCTTCGGCATTTCTCCTAGAGCGAGAATTGAATTGCCAGACTGAAACCCACCGTTTTGGTCGTCATCTTCCTCGTATAAAGCTGAAACAAAGAAAAACTGTCATTGCATTAATCAAATTTGACTCCTCGTGTAATGTCAAACTTCAACAAGTTCTCTTGTTTCATTTTTTCTTAAGGTGCTACTTTTCATTCCTTCACCTACCGTCATAATCCACGGATCCGTCCGTCCGCATAGGCGGTGACTGTGATCCTGGAATGGTTTTCCTACTCGTGCCTGGGACATTTGATACCTGTGCTGTAGTTGGCCCCTTAACACCGTTACTGAAATAAAACAAAGAATGGTTGAATACGAATACCCCAAACTAAGGAAAAAAATTTTCTTTTCTCTGTATAATTTCAAGTAAAAAACAACGGACGTTTGTGTGTAATAAGTCTAACCAAAATGATGACAAGTCCTTTTTTTGACCAAGGTACCATTAAAAAGTTCCGAAACAATTATCGTAACATCGTAAGAACAAACACCACATAGAGTGGTGCAAAATTTCTGATGCGGATATGTTGATATTGGAGAGTGTGACTTAGTGACATGCCATCGTAGGGTACCATTTGTTTCGTTCCAAGTTATTAAATCGTTCCATCAAGAGAATCTCTGCTTTTTTTTATTAGATTAATTTAAAATCACCTATTCCAATATTTCAATTCAATATCACACATAAATCGAACTGAGTCAACAGAACACAATCGGATCTATCAACTCTGTGTTGTTGGGGCTAAGAATAATCACAAGGAGTTTCTAAGCCGATTTCAAGGTAACTAACAAATCACATTTGCCAAGATATGCTTGGTAATTTTAACTCGCCTTCGTGAAACCTAACCGCACATAAAATCTAATGTATTTTATGTACTGAAGTTCCACAAAAACATTTTGCGGTTTAACCTTAATGAAAAAATTTATTTTGAACAAAAACACATTAAATCATGAATTCTTGAAAAACACATGCTACGTAAAAGTCACATATTAAAGTGTATTCAGGAGTTAAGAATAAATAAAAGTTAGCACGCTAGTCTCACACTGAACCCACCCTAACGCTAAACCTTCCCTAAACAGAATTATTCAGTATGTAGTTAAATGGTAAGTCGTTTCCACATAACTAATAATAAGAGTGTCGCAAATCATACAAAAAGACAAGTATAAAAAAAAAACGTTTGGACTCTTTAGTATACATAATGTTTTAAGATACTTCCATACTCAGAATTCCTGACAAAGTCGAAGTACAACTTCAAATTCCAACTCGTACAGGAAACTGTGTTAACACTTAATAAACGTTAATAGCCGCGGTCACGAACGACCACGAGTTCAACTGTAAAGCACCAAAAAGTGTAAAACACCGTGTACAAAAACCCAATGATACTCGGAAAACATACCATTTAACGTAAAGATTTGTTGACATCAGTCTAAGCTTTCTCTTCATTAAGTCCTTCGCAAAACACCGAGAAAGTCAATAAACTTGTCAGCAAAAGCATTAATTCGACAGAGGATTCCCACAATTTCTATTTAATAAAATTTTCTCCGACTCCCGGCTCTATCTGACCCATGCAGAACCATAAAAAAAAATTTAATTCCAAAATCCAAAACCGACCAATACAGTATAAATATTTACATTTTCAAATTGGGAAACCCGGTAAAAATGAACCGACAGAATGTAGGATTGTTCTCATTCATCGTCGTCCGTCCATTTGCTTGACCCTTCCCTTACATTACTGTCTCTCTTGAGTAAGTCTCTTGTATTTTCCTCTACTTAATTTACTCAGGAGAATTCATCAAACCAGAATTTTTCCTCACTTGTCGGACGAATGTTCCTCAATGGAAAATCGAAAATCAAAATTACACGTGTTTCGATGACGTTATGAATATTCGGGGCCCTCTTGTATTTGTTTGTGTGTTTGGTGAATAAGGAAAAGCATTCACAACAGATCGTCCTTAATTTCTTACTTTACCGGTTGTTGCAGGGTGTTCCGAGGTCACTGACTTTCTCGTTTCATCCTGCCCCCAATCTTGCAAATAGTTTCTTCTTGCCACAATGAAAATTATACAAACGCGTAAGTAAAGCGTTCAACTGCTCAGCCTTTTAGGTTGGGCAAAAGGCTTCACAGAGGGTAGAGGTTATTAAATTTGCGACTGTTCTGTTCGGAGGTCGACTATCCTGATCGTTTTCAAACAAGGTTTATGCAATGGCTATTGAGTATCGATATTTATTTAAGGCTGGGGCGTCATCTGGAAATGGAGATCCTGCATTTGCATGAGTCTTTGAAAAAACCCAACACATATGTGTAAGCACGAATCGAGAAAACCAGGAATCCGTCAGACTCTTTATTTTTCAACATTCTATTTTTGTGACGAAAACGCCGATTTAGCGATTTTGAATAAGTTCAATGGCCAAAAGTTTCGCAAATATCGCGGAGGCAATACACGGGCGGCTTGAATAAATGCAGTTATTTGGTTCTCTTCCAAATGGTGCCACTGCTTATTCTAGAGTTAGAAACTCTCAACATTAACAAAAATTAGGTATATTAATTGAGACGCATGCAGTTAACAATAGATCAGTTCAACACGTTGTCATGTCCTCTGCCCACTTAAATCAAACTACAAAGAAATTTATCAACAACACAAGAGACAGATTTTCGTATTCTTTCATCTTATACATCGTCACCTAAAAAAATTCACTGCACAACAGGAAATGTAGGTGTTTAATATTCTGATTTTCGTAGGCACAGAATCCGTCGTCAAATCACATATGAAATTTTCGTTTATGTAACAACTAAATTCATTAACAGTGCATTGCAAATTAACACTTTAACGTTGAGTCATTCTTAATTACCTCCAAAACTTCCTGCAGCTGACAAGCATGGTAAATTTCCATTTCGCTTGCCAAACCCCCCGTAATATTAAAATCAACTAGTTACGAAATGAATACTTCGAAAACCTCGCTATTGAACAAAAAAAATGCAAAGAATTGGAAGTAACCTTCCAACACTGAAAACACAGAACGTCACTACTGGAAGGCAAAATATTGATAATAAATCTGCGCATGCTTCGTGTGTGTGTTTGTGTGTTTCAATTGCGTGGAGTATCAGGGTCGGAGTAATACAACTTGAAAACAGAGAGAAAATACAAGTAAGCTGAAACTTTTGTAAAGAATCAGGTATTCAACTGTGTAACCATGAAACGCTCACGTAAAGTTTGTTGGGTGTTACGATTCTATAACTTATTGTTCTTTAGTACTTGTCAGCAGCGTAATTGACTCTTCGTTATTGAGGTTCTATTCTGAATACTATGAAAACTATCCGGGCCAGTATCATAAAATGAATGATTATTTCATAGGTTAACAAAAGTTATTCATTCAAAAGTTTCATTATTTATTCATTTAAATGGCCCTCCCAACGAACTTTTTTTGTCTCTGCTTGAGTCTCTCAGACAATAAAAAAAGGCCTTATTACTGAAATGTTTGGTGGATGTTACAGTAAGCGAATAAATTTGGCAGCGACCCAACCAGACATTAATTTCTTGTTGAAAACATCCGCACATTTTCTGTCACACGAATGAAATGTTGTCCAATTCCCATTGAGGACAAACCGTTAGACTTTGCAAAGGCAAATCGGTAAAAAATTTTGCACACATAAAATATTGCCAAAATACTCATACTTAAAATACATAAAACTGAAAATAACGAACCCTGTATTCTACCTCTAGACATAAATAAGTTGGTCGTCTGGTTCACTGCGGCACAATTATTGTACTGAGTTTGAAGAATAAGCAATCAGTGAATTGTTACCATCAGAAATTAGGCCTCAAAAAAGGCTAATAAAAAAATAAAATAAATGAAATGAAAGCATTCCTAGTAAAACAATTAAAGTTTTGTCTTTAACTGCTTGGGATTCTAGTAAGGGTTCTCCGAACCTAATTAACATGTCCGTGTGTGTGTGTGTGTTTTCCTGCACCTCATTTAAAAGTAGAATTAGGGCATGTAGTTTCATAGGAATCTAAATTATGTGAAAAATGTACTCTTACAAAAGAAACATCCGTTTCTTTTTGAAAATCGTTGGTTATAATTTCTTATTAACGCAGCCTTCCCTACTCGCACCTTGGCCCTGGCCTTGGCGCCCTTGGCAATACTAAAGTGACTGAGTAAACGGCACAGCAGTGATTGATCCACAACCTCCATTTTTTCATAGTAGTACGATGCAAGCATTCATGGTATCTCCTTTAGAATTCTTGCACGGCTACCATACAATTACATTCGTCCCATGACTTCCATTTATATTTACTAAATTTGTTAGGTACCTACCCCAAACCAACAAAATTGGGCACTGACGTGCGTGTCGGAATTGGACTGTTCAATTCTTCGTCTGCGTCGAAGAAGTCCTCGTCATCCGAGCTGGAGTAAGATGTCTCGGGGACCATTTCAGGCGGAACAATAAGTGTCATCCCTTCCGGATTGGCAACATGGGACAAAGTTTCTGTAAAGTCGAAAAAACATATGTACAAAATGTGGGGAAGTTTCGTAAAAAATGTAATAATGCAATTCTATATTCTTCCCCGGTACGAAATCCCTAATACAACAGATAACATTAATTATAATTAAATATTCTAATTTTGGTCAAACAGCATAGCATTTGCTATTATTCGAACTTCACGACATGCTGCACGAGATGTGCATGACCCAATTTCGACATTTCATGTGATACATGTTACTATTGTCTGAACTAACCATTTTTAGCGAGTGTAGCATTTGTACCAAGGGCATTAAGGCGTCATTTTATTTATCAACTAGTTTCATTCAAAATTTGACTATTGTAAGACAGGCAACAGATAAATTTGGTTGAAATTTTAAATAAATACCAATGACCGCTGGCATCAGTCGGCGACTTTCCAAGCAGTCGTTTCCCAGTTCTACTTGTTCAGGTTTTGAGTCAGAATTAGACTGAGTTTCAGGGGTATCCCCGCCAGAGAAAGTATCACGCGAAACTCTAAGCTGTTCTTCTGAAGAAGCACTCTGTTTTCTGGTATAAATGTGACTCCCTACAATGAAAAATATTGCAAATAAAACATTAGACTAAGCATTTTGCAATTAAAAGCACAACGATGTTAATAATATTAGTCATTGTAATTTACAGCCAAGTTTTTACAATTCTCCCTCTGATACACTTCACGGATAACAACGTAGTTGTGAAAAGGTGAAATGTTTAAGGATGCCTAAAATTTACGTGGGGACCAAATGTACTTTGACTAAGGGAAAGCTTCACCATGTCCTAAGACCACCCTACGACCCAAAAATTTTACTTCCTTCTCCTTCATCCTTTCTTGTCTATTTCACTACTTTCACGAGGTAAAATTTGATAGTCGACATTGGACCTCTTGCACAAGGAACGCATCAAGGAATAAATTTCCATAATTTTGAACGCGCGGAAGTTAAGTTAACTGAACCATTTGGTTTAGAATTTTTCTGAAAAACAGAATGTGCCATTCCATCACTTTGAGATTAACATGCCTCGTGATATTTATAATTTACTTTGCTTGCAGCGTAAAATTCATAAAATATTTAACAAAATACCGCTTAAGTCCTTGGATTTATCAATGATGAATATTTAAGAGTTCCGAACAGTTCTGTCCCATTTCGTGTTTGTCCGGATGTATGTTTTATGAATAGAGAATATAATATTTCCGTTGGTGCTTGAAAAGTTAAACTCTGACCAATAAATCAATAGTGAGAGAGAGAGATCGACGAGCACTTTCAATGCGACCCGACCATTCAAAAGTAAGCTTTTGAGCACTATTATTTGAAACGTCTAATAGTTTCTAAAATTCCTGATGGAAAACTGTTCAACTTCATTGTCAGAAAGTTGTTGTAACACATAAATTTGTAATGTCAGAGTCAGAGTACAAAACTAGAAGAAAGCAAGAAGTGGTCACATTTATACGCACATACGTCGTATTCTATGAAACACTGCCAGACATTCGAAAATTGTTTAAGCAAGAATTTTAGGAAAGACAACTTACCCAACGCTCTCAATTTTTTGGACTTGTATTGTGAAGTAACTAAACCGATGCCATATACTGGATCAATTGTGTTCTGCAAAAAAAATTATTTCGAACTGTAAATGTAATAACAATACAGACCGCACAGCGAGGTTAAAGATAGAATTTGATGCTCGATTTTATACATGACCTATGGAAAGTAACTAGAACATTAAAAATCATATATCCCTATTATACAATATCCTTGGATAATCCTCCCAAGCTGAGTTTGCGTGATATATAATAGTTTTTTAGATTTTCGCGTCGATGCATTTTGTTACGTACTCGTTCAGGGTGGGTAACCCCCGTTCACGACGTCCTAACGCCATGTTAAGTACAATATAATTTTTGCTTTAGATTCCCTAGACGATTCCAATTTACTCGAAGGCGTCACATTGACGTCCACTGGGTTTGATCGACCACTATTTGACCTGTGGTGCCGCAGTTTATTCTGGTTGTATTCTAGCCTTATGGGAATCCCGTTAAATACAAAAGTGTCATTTATGACGAATAGAAAAGTACAATTCGAAATATTTTACATCTTTCATTTGTACCAGAACGCTTATAACGAACAACTTTAATTGTGCAGTAAAACTAACATTCTGGAATGTTAACTTCTTTCCAACATTTCTCGATCAAATCGGAGCGAACCCTAAATGGCCACTGTATGTAACTGTAGACCTACATCAGTGGCCTTGCTCGAAAAATCCGTCTGCTGATTGGAACCCGTGCTGCTCTTATCAATCTGTCGGTGCTAATCCTCCAGGTTACTGAACTTTCTTCATTGTAACGATTTTTACTCTTGTTCCGGCAATTTTCGCGTGTCTTCACCACATATTATTACAATCCTTAATATATTGTAATTATTCTAACGGTTATACTTCTCGTAACTTCGGTTTACGCAGAAAAGTATATTTAACAACAGGTATTTTCACGGACGAAACACAATTTGGTCACTTCCTATACTCTACTTTTGAAAATTTACACACTTTTATCGTAAAATGGAAATCTGCCAAAAATATCTTTCCACGACTTGATGACACGAAACAATACAAAGTGCTTGAACCCACCAATGAACGTTTATACACACATCTAATTTAATAGAAACATTATCCTTTAACCAATTTGATCATTCGTCATTGAACGTAATGTATTACTCTTTAGGTTTTATCATTTCGTAATGTCTTGTCGCAGTTGTAAGAGAAAACACCTTGAAACCAGATCTAGAAGAGGGCGAATAAGAACTATTTTTACAACATGAATATTTGCACAGAAAATCTACAGCACACTATAACTTTTAACACACCATAAAGTTCACAAATTCGTTTTAAGTGAAACATCTTCAAATGAGTTGTCAAAGGGTTACTAACACTCAAGGAAATAGATCACTCTTCATCTCATCAGTGAATAGATACAAATTACTTCGACAAGAAGACCGGTGAATAAATAGACTGTTTATTCGCCCCAGACATTTGGCAAAGTCTGTAACAAACACTTCATCTAACGGAAATAAATTTTGGAATTTGTCCTTAACGACAAATATAACCCATCAAAACTAGAATTTTTTTAACTGTATCAACGAGTAAATCGATTAAATTAGATGCTTCAAAACATATCAAATTCGCAAACCAAATTTCTTATTACAATCACCAATAAATATTTCACTTATTGTCGACAAAATATTCGGATATTTAGTTCATTACGATAACTATAATTTTCCGAAAAAACACCGTTATAGTTATCCATTGTTGCACGTCTAGGAACACAAATGAATATTTTGTTATACCTTTTAAGAATCGCCACTGGATTACTGTCAACATAATCACCAAATGTTAACGACTGAACACACAGACAACATCAAATCACAAAATGTAACTTTTCAGACCCAACATTCACTCGAAAACCCAATGCAATGCAATGAAAACTTAAATAATGCTTGGCCAAGGCATGTTGGCGTTCAATTGTCTATAAAATTAAATTCAATATAAATAAACCGAAAGAAAAGAAAGCTTACTCCAAAGCGCATGCTAAACATTCCCTACAGTCTTTAAATTTACATTACGAGACGGTTAAGTTCGCCTTTTATCACTTCTGTGTTTCACGTTTCATCATGCTCTTATTAATTAAAACAATACATAAAAGACACAGCGTTTTCATTATAGTAAGTACAATAATAGGGCACTCATGTATGCAGACTTATTCCCGGGGGGAAGTCCTATCCCATCCTCTCTAAAAATTCCAATAATTATCTATACTTATTGAATCTATTTCTTTATTGGAATCTTTCAACTCTCCGAAACTGTACAGTTTAAAAAAGGAAAAGTTTTCTAGCGAGACTAAAAATAAATAATATCACTGCATCCTGAGCTAATTTTGTCACAGCCTTTAAAGTGTTAGTCGTGATTTTCCTATTCAAACCTAAAATACTAGTGTATGACTCAACCCCTCAGAATGAATAGTTGTCCCATTCAGTTTTAGTTGATGTAAAAGAAGTTGAAAAATATTGTTGTTATTTCTAAATGAAAAATGTAATTCCACTGCCAACATTTTGCCTAAATTGTATTATACTTTACTTTTTTGTGTGTTATAAATTCCACTTAATTAAATAGCTAGTAATTTTGTTATGCTCAAATAAGCATACAGATGCAGAGTCAATTCCGCTGAGAAAGATGTCCAAAAAAGGCTGATACCACACGATTGAAATTCTATATGCCGTATGTTTTTAACTTCAAACGAAACAATACACAGCTACGCTACACCTGGCACGCTATACACCCTAAAACTAATCTCTGCAACAGTTTTCCCAAAAACTTTGAGTCAACAAATTTAACCGCCTGAAAAACTGATTTCGTTGCAAATTATCAATGCGCTTAAAGCACTTCTATTACTAAGCAGTGTAGTTTTTATCAACAAGGTAACAACTTTAAGGAATTGTACTGCATTGTTCCTAACAGAGAAAAAAACGTGTTAATTAAAATAACCACTCGTTCAAACAGTGTAATTGTAGTGCTATGTATGTTTCACTTTATGTTGTTATTTAAGGCAGGATATGGTCACTTTGCAGCATGCCACAGCAACCAAACTTTCATTTCTTTACCCTTTCTCAAATTTCGCTTACAAGCTGGCACCACCCCTCTTCTGACGATTTCGAATGCCTTCACTTTTTTCTATAAAAAAGCCAAAGTTCCAGTACCAGGAATCTAGCAAAGTTTAATAATTCGTTAAAGATTTTCCAAATTTGAAACTTTACGTTTAAAAAAAAAGCACTGAAATTGTACAATTCTTGAAGCTTTTGAAAAATTCGTAATTTATTTTCCCAGAATAGAAGCAACTACCAATTCTTCCGTTTTGAACGTTGCAATCCACAATTGGGGTTGCATTGAAGGTCAAATAAGGTTTATTTAGACAACACCTTATCAATCACGGCTGAAACCTCTTGACTCAGTTACTAGGTTTGGACTGAGAATAACAAGGGTAATGAAAAAACAAATAAAAGTGACTTACCTTTAAAATTTGTAGAAGAACAATGGCAAGTTTCACAGCTCCCACCAGTAACTGAAATGAAAACAGTATAAATAAATTTTCCATTAGAAATAAGTCGATAAATTTTCAAACAACTTGATTAATAGTGCGTTCTCCAACTATTTCTGAGCTAATTCTCATCTCTTACATTGTAATTATGAGAAATTTTGCCAAGTCGAACTTTCAAAGCTTCATCTTCAACTGTTTCAATTTGAGAATCCAGCGTTTGACTTTGCTCGATCAACATCTGCAGCAGAATATCCGCTTGGGCGATACGATTGTCGAATTTCTTCATGCTGGCCTCATACGAGCAATCCTCCTCCTCCTCGAAATGAGCCTGGAAGTGAAAGATTCCATTTTGTTTATTCCTAGTCGGTCCATCTGTGTCAGGAGAAATGTTGCGGTAAATTCTTCGTGAGAGAAAAAGAATAAAATACACGCTGAGAACCGATGGCCGACTGGGACCGTCTCGAACATCTCTGAACAAACTTGAAATTCCTACTTTTGGACTTTGTTGGTGTACTTCATACTGCAACTTTGCAAGTGCCAAGGTTAACGTTAGATCCAGAAAACAAATGCGGAGCAAGGCTTAGAAAAACATTGCTGCGACTGACCTATAAATATTAATGTTTTAATTCTTACGTGGGGGTCATTTTTCAATATTTTACGTACAAGGTCTACTGGACCCTAGTAAAAAAAGATAAAAAAGACAAATTATTCTGCTTCTGTTGAATGCCTAGCTCTTAAATCAGTTGAATGCACATTAGAAAATGTTAACAATTTTTCAAACTAAAAATCAAAGGCAACTCCCATTAATAATGTATTTGATGGAAACATAATCCGAATCTAGGCTTTTACCTTAAATAGCTGGTGAGGCATGTGCTTTCTTAGGAAAACTATGGGTTGAACCTGATGTTCGTGTGGAAAAACGGCGTGCCTGAGTATTGTGTCTTCCAGTGCTCGAACCCAGACTTCTCTTTCGGCCGAATTTCTCGCTTGGAAGTGAAACGTTTTGGAATCCGTTGTTATTGTGAAGTTGCCGTCCTCTTCGTTGTCAATGCCCAAAATTGCACCTTTAAGTCGAACACAGCCACGACGAACTCCACGCATCATTTTTTCTCGAGACTGAAACGAAGAATAGAAACACAATACAGTTCTTTCAGAAAATGATTCATTCTCCCCGAACTGAAATACAAAATAAAATGAATAGGAATTCAAAGGATGGATTCGTCTCCCAAATGAGCGCACAATAACCACTTCCTTGAGCTTTTTGATGTGCTCGCAGGTAAAATACAAGCAAACAAAATATTGGTAGTTAATATTAGTTGTGGTCATGAACTAATAAAAACATATGTAATCACCGGAACAAAAGAAAATTATTGCAGATGCCCATTAGAATATGTTACAAAATTTTATAAATGTAACACGGAAGGAAACATGAAGCTGGTCATTTATAATTGAAAATCGACGACCAGGACATTAAACTTTTGAATAATTCATTCGACATAGATTTAGTATTGTTCACAGCTAATAGTCTCGTTTATAAAGGTGAGACATAGCGGAATGAAAGGAATTAGTGCAACATAGTTCTGAAAGGTCTCTACAGTTAGGTACAGTGAAATAGTATTTTTTTCCAAGTGGAAAACTTTTCGGTGTCGGATCATATTAAAGGCTACTTAGAAAGTTACTTGGTCATAAATAATATTAAACAATGTAAAATTGAAGTTTTAGAAAATTTTAATAATTTCAACTAAATAATTGTTTCACCTATTTAAATTACTGTTGCAAACTTGGTTTAATTCAGTTGATTCAGCTTGATTGGTCCAGAAAACAATTAATTTTTTACGTTACTGAGTATATAAAACAAACTATTGTTAAAACCGTATAATTAATAGCACGTAATTTTCACTTTCAATATATTTCTGTATTACACATACAGTCACATGTTTACAACCATTTAAACTAAATCTCAATTTTCTACTAGTACACAAGAATATATAGTTAAAGTAATTCTACATTGGTAAAATGGCTGCTTCAACATTTGACTGGTTAACCGGGCTGCGAGAATTTATGAGGGATAAAGTGGGTAAGTTCCGAATAAGATCAAAACTGTGATACCAAAAACTCAAAATTGATAGTTTCTATTTATTTTTTATTGTTATTAATATCAAAGTTCCGTTGCATAACTTCTACAACTCAACTGCACAAAAAAATTTAGGCTAAGGAGAGAACCTGTCAACTGTGTTTTACGACTCACACTTTTGTTCAGAATTTATTGCGTACGATAAAGATGAAAATTAAAATTTTTATCAGGGACTAAAGAAATATTTTTCATGAAGGAATCACGCTATTGAAGTTTAAAATTTATGTCTTCGGCGTAGAGGTACAACTGTTGTATTTACGCATATAATCAAACACAATGTTTTTAGATCCTCGTACTAAGGACTTGCCCTTAATGGACAACCCGATTCCTATTATAACGGCAAGCATTTGCTATTTATACTTTGTCTGCTATGGAGGTCCGCAATACATGAGGGATAAAAAACCCTACAACTTACAAAAAGTCATAACAGCATATAACATCTTCCAAATTGTTAGTTGCACTGTTATAATCTACGGGGTAAGTTTCGACGAAATGACACTTAGAAATAGGTAAATCAATGTCGTTTTGGGCAACACAAAATTATTTTCAGATGTTGATGGCTTACCCAATTACAAAATTTGGATGCGAAGCAATTAATTATTCTGATCCAGCGGGTTCCTACAGAATAGCTTGGTGGACTTGGCTGGTAACAATACTAAAACTAGCAGAGTTTCTAGAAACGGTAAGGACTTTGCGTATTTTGCAAAACTTCTCTTTAATAAATTGTTACGATTCTTTGGCAACACGTTTCCATCATCAGAACAAATCCAGAAAATTCTAATTTTTAAAAAGCTGTCATTGGCCTGGCACATAAGCTTTGTCCGTTTAACTATTGTCTACAGAACCTAGTGTATTTGATTTACACGTATAAGTATTATTAGGTGCAACTACTTCAGTATCAAAGTTCAAGGAGTCTCGACTCCTTTTTTCCACAGCTATCAATGACTTACTTGGTCTGCATCGACTTACTACTTACTTATAGTGTATTTCTTGTCGAACTACCAACTATCATACAGTTCAGTCAAAAAAATGGTCAACTTTTTGTTTCTAACTTCATACTTCATAATAAATTAGCAATAATCTGGAGATCTTAGATTTGCTTTCCAATTAATTTAAATAGTGTTCTGCAAAAACAACTTATTTTCTAATTAGTTTCTAAGCAGTAACATCTTCACTCACATAAATGCGACTTAACAGTTCTTAACTCAGCACACTTAAAACATGTTAGAACTTCTTTAAACTGATATATTAATTTACATTGAGACAATGAAAAAAACCTCAGAGTTTTTATATGAATATATATTTTGAAAATAAAAAAACCACAAAAGAAATAACCCAAAGAAAACTAGTGTTCTCTTCTTGTGGCACAGGTGTTTTTTGTTTTAAGAAAAAAAACAGATCAAATTTCTGGTCTTCACCTTTACCACCATGTGTCAACATTTTGGATAGGCTGGATAACAACAAAATTTTCACCGGGTAATATGCAGAAAGATTTTCTCTATTTTCTTTGGATGTGCTTAATGTATCCAACATGTAGATGTGTACAAACAGGAAAAATATTTTGTATTTGTATTAATTACAGGAGAGTTCACAGCCCTTCCAGTTATAATTAATTGCTTCATTCATATACTAATGTACAGTTACTATTTGGTGGCCCTCCATGGAGGAAAAGAACTGCAGAAAAAAATAATAATCTGGAAAAAATCATTGACAATTATGCAAATGGTTGGCATACAGCAAAAAATATTGTAATGTTTTACTGATGGAACATTGAAATAAGATTTCTCAATTTACATTTTGCAGGCTCAATTCACAATTATTATAGGATACATTGGAAGCAGTTTGAGGAGTCACTGCACAACTTCAAGACCACTGCTACTCTTGTGGTTAGCTAATATTATTACCAATTATGTGTTGTTTTACAAGTTCTACAAAAGTGCATACAAGAAGAAAGTTTGAGTTATGTTTCACAACCCTGTTAATGACAATATCTGGACTGACTAATTAATTTCTTTTTTTAATAATTACATTTATTTTTTTTTGTACTTTGTCTAGAATACAATAGGTATTTCTAAATGTGTTTTAATGAATTTTATATCTCCCTTAAAGTGTTTTCCTGCAATGTTCCTTCAAATTTGAAGCAGCACAGTTAAGAAATATGGTTCTCCACATATTTGTATGCAACATGGACAGTTCATCGATAAAATTGGAATGTGCTTCCCTTAACTATTTACAATTAAGTGATTTGTTAATATGGAAGATCATTTTCACAAACATATTAATGCTTTATTTTGTAAGAATTCTGTGACCTATTTATAGGTCACAAATATGAAACTGATTGTGACAGAGAGATTAGATGACAAAGAAATACATTCTCTTAAATTAAATGAACTGCCTCATTTAACACTAAAATGTGTCACACAGAAATTAACTACTTTTACATAAATATTGTTTGATATCATTCTGATATTAGAACTATTATGAATCTTCTTAATTAATGATAAACTTTTACTCTTGTCCAATGAGGTTAAAAAAGCATGTAAACAATCTAAAAGAAAGTTTAAATTAACACCTTGTAAATCTGTAGTAATTAAAAAGTACATATGAGGTGTTCTGATATCGACTGAAAAACAAACTTATCAGTCAATATTAAGTAAGTGAGTAATTGAACTGTCCCTGATAACCTCATTTGGACCCACCCAAGGTGCAATACAATTTATTTAATGCATTTTTCACGGAGAAAAACCACGAAATAAAATATTACTTCTCACCAACCGTATAGTAAGAGAGCAATCCGGCATTTTCGTCCAGAACGAACCATCTGTGCTGCCATCCTTTCATTACGTTAGTCCATTTTGTCAACGGACCCTCCAACGACGGTCGCGTCATTTTGAAACTGAGTGGCAATAAGAAGTCCTTTTTTCCATTTAGGAGATTCCATCAAAGGTAAGTCACGTAGAAAAATCCGTTAGACTTTTCGTCGTACGTGATCGCACTTTCGCGGTTAAACACAAAATTTGCAGGGAAAAATCAGTGTCATGGCGTTTTTGACAGTGTCTGTGTTCTAACCAATTATCCTGCAATGTCTCCGTCGAACAAATAATTCTTTCACGTGGAACTGCAGTAGGTAATGTCACTCAAAAAATGCTCAACGACGGTGTGGTTATTATTCAGTCATATTTTAATATTACCGCCCTTTATACCATTTTATAGATTTGTGATTCTTTCATTACTTACTGTACTGTTTTTAATACCACCAACGTAATGGTGTCTTCAGTTGATCAGTGAGGACAATTTATAAGCATAAACATGTACCTACTGTGCAAACAGTATTACACTATGTTAAATTGGTACTGTAGTTCGAGCTTCCGTTTACATTTATTCTCACATCTGTATTCAAGGCGAGGTTAGGTACTCTGCAACTGTCCTACGATTGATAAATTACCTACTTGTTTGATACGTGCAGAAAAACTGTTGCTTCCCCGGTGACCTTTGACTCACGTTAACTTCATATTCGAAAATTAAGTCAACATCAGTCAGTCGAAATGTAATTATAGGATGTGATAAAACTACATATGTTTTAATTACATATTACACACTTGACACCCGTGCAGAAAATAGTAAGTCAAAAGTAAATAATTAATAACGGAACTAGTGTCGGGTTACGTAATGTCAAATGTAGGTAATACGCACAGATGAGGGGCCGTTAATTATGTAAATGCAACTATTGCAGTGCAATGAAATTGTGAAAACCTCTAAATGAAACTTCGCAATATTATCATTTCGATTTCACGGGAAAACAAGACGTGTCCATCAACGCTTGTGAATCATCACGAAAACTTACGTTACGATACTGGTCAACATGATTTAATTCCACAGCGTGCCAAAACGAATTAATTTATTTTCGTTTGAAGCCCAATAATTATCCAGTGAGAATTTCGTCATGTGGTTATAACAAACCTTAGAAACGTGGTTCCGGAGAAGCAAAAGTGAAGTAGGTCGAACTCTTTCGTACCTACGGGAAAATTCCGTCACGATGAATAACAATAAGTTATAAGTTAACAGTCCACGTGAATTCTGGCGAACGTAATGAATTTTAATTTTACGTTGCAAAAAAAAAACAAAATAAAATTTCGGGATGGCCTGAATGCCATGAGAAGGCTCCAGGTCACATGTCATTGAATAGCACAATTGAACAATTCATGTCCACGGGGTGGAATTCATTTGAATCCGGTAGTATATTGTTGCGGAGAGAGTTTCTCACACAATGTTAACTGTAATTATACGTTAATTATTTAAGGCAGTCTCCTCTCTCAAATAGTTACCTGTTCTAGAGTGTTTCGTGACGTAATCGTCGCATCATTCATTGTAACTTCAGATTTGATTTCGTGTTCGGAAACGCTGAGAAAACGACAACTCCATTACACATGTCGCATAACACACTTGACGTGTATTACGGATTTTTGTTACACTAATGACGGTCAAATAACTTTCTACAATTGAAAATCACTATTAACTTATCAATAAGGAATGTATCATTAAACATTAATTCTTACTTTTTGGCCTCCTGAGCTCGAGTACATTGTCATTAAAACTGAATTGAATTGTAATTAAATTTTTGATTGATGCGTGAAAATAGTCGTGTTAGTAATGATAGCGTTACTATTGAAAAGGTAGAAGGGATTCGCTGGCAAGCAAGGCAAAAACTTCAACGAAAGATTTATTTTCGCAATCTGCTTATAATTTATGTAAATTTATTCAATAAAATATTTTAAGCTATTGATTCTAAAAAACATTCACTCGCACACGTTAAGTCAATCAGGAAAAAAAATGTACAACAAAATTACAACTAAGACATCGATATTATTACACGTGGAAAAAATATAGTACGATAGACGAAGTCGAAGATACAGACATTGTTCAAATCAAGCTCTTTTTCTGTATATAATTTATAGTTAAACTTGTTGTGTGTCCTCTGCAGAAGTTATTTTAGGTCATGCGTTTGTTACACAAATTCTGTTCGTTTAATTTTTTAGATGTAGCCTGAAAGGAACGATGTACCTTTGAGGGTGCATGAAAGCCAAACTATGAAAATATGATGACGCGTTATATTGTTCGCGACACAATTTAAGAAGAAGAACATGGTTTGACCCATTAAAGATCGTAGTAGTAGTAATGTAGTTAGAAAACGAGAAATAGTGTAGAAAAATAAATAATTAAATTTATTTTTAGTAATTGACGGCAACAGAAATGGCAGCAACAGATACCCAGAATTTTCTCGCTTTTATCGTGCAGTGGGTTTGCCTGTTTTTTCTGCATTCTCTGGTGTCTTCCTGACCTCAGAACTTGCCACTTCTGCCGTGTCCTTCACGGTGAAGCTACCCGGTCGATTTTCCGAAATTTCATCCAGGTCGTCGTTTTCCGAATTCGACTCGGCCACTTCTACGAATTGAGCACTAAGCTCTCCGCTGAGCTTATTCACGTTCCGGGTGCTTATGTCATACATGTAGATCTCCTTTGGTTGACTGGTTTCGTTGTTTTTAGAACTGAAAACACAAAACAAGAAATTTTTATTTGTCGCCATCGTCCAAGCGGTTTCCTAAAAATCGCTTTCTAAATGCGGTCGGACATGGATGGACTACGTCCGTGGGTTTTTTAAGAAACTATCACACGAAAATCTCGTTTAACGTAGTCTCGTTAAATATCTCCTGAGATTAATTAAAAATTTTATAGGCACACATTATTTTTATCTCCCTGATAGCATTTAAATTAAAACGGATTCGAAAAAGAAAGCTTGAAAATTTTGTTCTTCACGTCATTCACTTGAAGGTGCTCGATTTCAGAGGAATTTGAAAGATACGAGATCGTTACAGTGTAAGAGTGAAGTTGGAAAGTCGACATGTAGAACAAATAAAACATAAGAATTGGATGTATAATCTCTCATATATAATTAATATGTCGAATAAATAAAAATGAGGGTGAAAGTAGGAACGCGCGAACGGAAATCGAAAAGACTAAAAACAAGTGCATGAATGATTGTAAATTGAAAATGCAAATGTTTGGTTTTTCTGTATTAGTTGTTATGTGTACTGTATGTTCAACATTCCCTGATAATCGTGAGTTATAATTTACAAAATGGATTGCAACTGCTTCATTCAGTGTGTTGCAAAAGTCTTTGTTTTACATAATATTTTATATCATTTGATTCAACCTAAAATTTTTCTTTGCATCTATTTGAATTGCAATTTTGCTCAAGTATGTTCCAATCCCCTGTTTTTTTTTTAAATTTATTTATATAACACGACTATTGTACTACAAAAAATAGCACTTCCCACTGAATGTAGATTGAAGGGGATATATAAGTACTTATTGAGCAGGCGAAGTGAACAATAATATTTGAAGTGATAGGTGGTTAGTAGACAGGTCTTGCAACTACAAAGACAACTTACTCAATGACAAGCAAAACAACAGACTGTTTGTCAACAGCTGTGTTCTTTTCCTTTTCCAGCCATAGTCTGTAGTTTTCAAGAGTAGGTCTCTTCACCAAAGTCTTGAGGATGTCACCTGTGACGAAATGAACACCTTGAACTTCCAAGACAGGATGAGATGATCTACCAGATCTGCCGTCTTCTTCTTCGTGTCTTTGTAAAAATTCGTAGTCAACCGGAGCCAAAACTACAACACTCGTAACATTTTTGCCGCGCAATTCAGGTACGTCTGGAACTGGGAACTGAGCACCGGCCACCTTCAGTGGTAAGTACCTGTTGTACCTAGAATCGTTGAGAACCACTGGTTCTAGTTGGGTTGCTCCTTCCTTCATATACTGATGTGCTACTTGAGAACCTTCCTTGCTGTCTGGATTGTAGCGCACCACCTTCATTTCCATAACACCACCTGGGGGTGGGACGGCTACTGCTTGTTGCTCTGAACCTTCTGCAACAGCGTCGTCATCTGGTGGGGAATCTGGTTTAACAACGGAGGGTACAGGTGCACTTCCCGCCACGGCTTGGAAATTGGCCAAAGCTTCTGGTGGAAGTTTGTCAATGGGAATATCTCCGATTTTGTCGTAATCCAAGATCTGAATATCAGCATTTCCTAAAATGTCCGAACTAAGCA
The DNA here is from genome assembly GCA_037055365.1 of Polyplax serrata. Lineage (NCBI taxonomy): Eukaryota > Metazoa > Arthropoda > Insecta > Psocodea > Polyplacidae > Polyplax > Polyplax serrata. Next base: position 7,108,073 of record JAWJWE010000002.1, on the reverse strand, counting down.
ACTGTTTACGCAAGTCTTCTGGAACTTCAGCTGGAAGTGCAGCTACGTTCTGCTTCCTCCTTTCTTCTTTCTTTTTCCTTTCTTCTTCTGCTTGCTTAGGATCAGGTGTTATGTATTCAATGGGTGGCTGTGTTGTTTCCGTAAACTTTTTGTATGCTTCGGTGGTGGAAACAACACTTTTTGACGGGGTGTAGCGTTGATTATTGCTCTGTGCACCGTGAACAAATTGTGCCCTCGTTGTTGGCTGAGAATTTTGAATAAACTGCGGTCTGGTTGTAGTTTGTACATTTTGAACAAATTGTGGTCTTGTCGTGGCTTGTACATTTTGAACAAATTGTGGTCTGTTCGTTGGTTGTACATTTTGAACAAATTGTTGTCTGGATGATGTGTGAACATTTTGAACGTATTGCGGGTTGGATGAGGTATGAACATTTTGAACGTACTGTGGACTGGATGTGGATGTTAACTGGGTTCGAGCATCGAATCTGTGGCCGGACAATGGGAAATCAGCAGAAATTGATTTGATTATTTCAGGTGCATAAGTAGGATCCGTTGTTTGTTGAGTTTGTTTTTGGAAATTTTGAGTCAATTCTGATTGTGTACGTTGGAATTTTTCAGTTTGCTGTTGTCTTTGTAGATGATTGAATTGTTCCGTTTGCTGGTTGTGTTGAATTTGACCTAGGTTTTCATATTGTTGTTGTTGTTGACCCAATTGCTGACTGAACTGTTGGCGTTGTTGATTTATTTGTTGACTAAACTGTTGCCTTTGTTGATTTACATGCTGACTGAATTGTTGTCGTTGTTGCTGTTGTTGCTGGTTAACATGTTGACCAAATTGCTGGTGTTGTTGCTGCTGATTTTGACTGAGCTGCTGACCAAAATTATGTCTTTGCTGGTTGAATTGTTCCAGTTGTTGTTGCCTTTGATGTTGCTGGAGTTCTTCCAATTGTTGTCGATGTTGTTGATGTAGTTGTTCCAATTGGTTTTGTTGGTGTTGCTGGTTCAACTGATCAAATTGTTGTTGAAAACGGTGTTGCTGTTGCGGTTGTTGTTGGTGATGCTGCTGTTGTTGATATTTAATATGGTTCTGACTTGAAACAGACTGCGGCAGCGGTGGTTGTGAATTCTGAGCTCTTTGTTCATGTCTTAGACTATTTTGAGAATGAGAGAATGTAGGCTGTTGGAATGAGTGGCTTCCTTGAGGAAATGAGTTAGACGTAGGTTGAGGGAATGTGTTGGGTGTAGGCTGTGGGAAAGCACTTGGCGTGGGTCGTGGAAACGATGAAGGCTGTGAGAATTGATGAACGGGTTTTGAAAATGTGTGTCCTTGTTGAGAGAAGGTCTTTTGCGATTGTTGGAAGGGTGGAACAGATGGGTTGACAGGGACAGGTTGTGGTGGTTTTTGGAAATTATGTTGAGTTACTCTATTGCTGATGGTGTGATATGGCTGAGGGGTTGAGCGAGAGTTAATACTAAAACTAGATTTTAAGTGAGGCTGATTGATGGAAAATAGTTGTTGCGTGTGAGAAACGTGTTGGGCAAGATGTTGAAGAGATTGTGGAGGTTGTTGAGGACGCGATTGTGGAAAAGAAAAGCTTGACTGGGGTTTAGGGAACGATTGCAATTGGGGGAGTGTGGAATAACTCAGAGAAGAACCTTGTCTTGGAGGATTCTGCTGTGGAGCAGGTGGTGAAGGACTTGGTGATAATGATGGTGGAAATGGATTGGGCTGGGCTGAAAAACGTGGACTTTGTTGAAATACCGGTCCAGGAGTAGGTCTGTAGAAGTCGCCGTTACCCGGAAATTGTGGACCGTTGTGAAATGATTGCTGGGGAGGTGGAGTTTGAGAGTGGAAAGGAGCGGGATTGCGTTTTTTCAATTGAGATGCAGTAGAAAGTTTCACATTAGTGTCGGCTTTTGCTGTAGGGGGCAAAGCAACTGCTGGTTGAGGGGCCGATTGATCTTCGTACCCTCCATGTGAATGGTGGTCGTCGTCATGACTTGTTTCCTCATCCTTGGGTCCACCAAATGTAATATGAATTCCAGTTCCATGATAAGTTTCAGAATCAGGTCTAATGATGGCTTTCAAAGTCGTACTGGGTCTCGGTGGAAGAGTTACTGGTTCTTCATGGTGGTGGTGGTGATGATAATCTTCTACTTCTTCTTCTTCAGCATTATCATTATTGGTTGGTGGTGTTATGGCAGGCACTGGAGGCTCATAAACAACTTTTTCTTCCCCATAATGGGATGAAGGTTCTTTTTTGTATTTAACGTAGAAAACTTGTACGGGTTCTTTCTTCTTTTTCTTTGGTGGCGGTGGTGGAGGAGGAGCAGGCAAAGATTGATTCGATTCTTTAATAATGATTTCAATAATTGGTTCCGGTTCCTCGTAATGGTCATAGTATCCACCGTGTCCAGCGTAATCCGACTGGGGTTGTTCAGCTCCTGCGTCGAAACCACTGTAAGGGTAAGCGTAACCTGTTTTCGGAGTTAATTTTTGTGAGTAATCCACATTTCCTATATCATTGTTTTCCTTCTTAACTCTGATTAGTCCACTTTTCTTCGCTTTGCCGTTTGGTAGTTTTTCTTGGTTAAACAGTGGATCAGGTTGAGAATATTTAACTAAGGGTTCCATTGAAACAGCGTAGGATGGTACTCCAGTCGTTTTCTTTTCCAGATCGGCTGACTTGGAGCGTTTCTGTAGTTTAGCATTGAGATCATCACCTTTTATATTACCACTTCCAACGACTTTATAGGTGTGGGATACCTTGGTTGTACTGGGTGGTGCGAGAGCCAGCACCGCCGTTGATAAACTCAACTGTAAAGAAAAAAAATGAATTACTACTTTTTTGCTGGAATATTTATGTACAGTTTACATGTGGGAACAAAATTGTCACTTCACTTTGCCGTTTACTTTCGACATGAATTTTACTGTGAAATGTAAGCAGCGGAACACCGCTCATTGTAATTCGAACGTGACGAATAAATAAGATAGCAGATAACTTGAGAATTACTATTGATTACCGTTCAACATGAAAAGCCCTAAAGTCAGATCAGATAAGGGAGGAAGTAAATGTGAATTATACAATGCCCACAGATTAGAAGTTAGTCGTTTGAAGGTAATTTTATATTTAATGTAATTAGTTTCGCACCCGGTGACTGACACAAAATATGCTTAAATAAATGCGAAGTAAAACAACATATACTATTAGTGATGTAATTCTTCTGGCGGCTCCTGCAAACATATTTGAGAGAGTTAAGAATACCAAGCACGAAGTAATGTAAATTACTGTACGGTCGTGTACAATAACACCTTTCACACACATCGGTTTAAATTTCTTGTACTGACTTTGCTTGAATTACAAACAATTCACCTGAAGAAAAATGAAAAAAAAGTGAAACAACACAGTGTTTTTTCTTGTAGTTTTAAAAATATTCACCGTGGAGTTGTCAGTGCACACACACACACACACACACCTTTCCATTTCGACCTAAGTGACCTTCGCTTCCTGTATAAAGGGAACGGTCGTTTACAGAGGAAACTCCGAAAAAAAAATATTCTTATTAAGAATAATTTGAATAAGGTTTTAGAAAAGAAAACTTTCACAGCATTTGACAAAGACCTGTTTAAGAATTTCACCGAAAATCTTGGTATCCTACCGATTTAAGTCCACCGGACTGTAATTTCTTGCAGACGTTGTGCGGCATTAAACAATAATTTAAGGTTTGATTATTATTAATGATTGGTGGATGGGTAAACTGTTGTCGGCGGCACAGTTTTGAATTGGCTAAGCGGATAATCGAACAGAAAAACCTGATTTAACCAGGTGACCAATACTAAATGCGTTAGGTACCGGTTCTTTTATAACGTCTAATGAAGATTGACGTGTCGACAAACGAAGACCACTTTTCCTTCGCGGGATAAAGGCAGTGAGATTTCGTGTGTCACCTGAAGAACAATTACTCCAGCACCACTCCGTTAGTAAAGGTTACGGGGTCGTAGAATTAAACGTGATTCATTGTTTACGCATCAAAATAATAATGTCGTTACACGTCTATGAGACCAGAGGTAATTCAAGCGAAATTTCCGCAAGAGTCTTGTCGTGGTCTCATCAATTCATTTTAATATCAACTAGCACTTTCTATTGGAATTCCCGGTGACGAGTAGTTGGATTGTTGTTGTACAAAATAATTTTTTACGATTTGCCGAACTGTCAAGTACCTCGGGTAGCAACTTATTTTTCATTGGTTACAAAATTTATTTGTAGCAAGTCGAAAATTAATAAATCATACGGGAAGTACAAGTTCACCTTAAACTGGGGCAGGGTGAGTTCAGGAGATTTAAAAACATTTAAAAATCATTGAGTGTGTGCACTGAAATATCAGCCTGTTTATACGTTCAAATTTTAGATTTATGAGGTAAACACTGCCCTAATTGTTGGTGTGCTTAATTAGTCAGAAGCACTGTTTAATTGGTGTAGTATAGAGTTTACACAAGTGAACAATGTAATTCAACTTTCATTGTTACGTACATAACCAATTTAAGAAATGAAGCATAAGTAACTTGATGTATCCGTTCGGATATTAATAACCACACAAGCACAGCGTTATTAATTATACTGACTATCAAAACATTGAATTCAAGACTAAATTGTTTATTTACTACTTACGTGACGGTCTTCAAGTTTAACATTTCAAAAAATATATTAAATAATATGTAATGCAAATTATCAAAGCATTGAGAATGACGTACAAATTATTCTTACACCAACTTTGTTAATTCCGATGATCTGAAACTTTTTAGCAATTTTACTCATGCATTAATGATGACATTACTTATGTATTTGGTCGGATGACACTTACTATGGAAATACAGTTTGCTAAACATGCAGTAAATATGCTGTTAAACGCACTATTTAAATTGGACAATTTGATAACATAATATTTCAAACCTATTTATTACAATTTCTTTTGAATGTTACAGGAACAAGTGAAAGTGAAAAAGAAATTAAGATCATTCGGCTTGCTGTTTTCATTTTTTTTTAATGAGGTAACACACAGCCCGAAAGCTGTTTCAGTTGTATGAAAAAGTAACATAATTTTTATTAGAATGAATTTGATTGCTTTGTCATCCGCGTAGGAATTATTCATGTCATAAGTGTAACGAAATAAATAAATACCTTAATAAATATGACAGTTTGAAGAAAATCGTCACGGGTGACCGTATTTGTACGATTATTTAGTGTCTGGTTAAATCTATGAATACCATATGGAGTAATTCATTTTTAAGAATGACTATTTTATTTATATTCATAAACTTATAAATGTGACGTACAACCACTTTAATTGAACCTTAATATTCGTCTGTGCCTTCGGAATTAGTTAGCCTAGGGTTGAAAAATTTTTTGTCAACTCTGAGACAATTGTGCTTCTGTTTCTGTGACCACTGAGTAGGAATTGATTAAATAAAAAGGAGAAATTGAAAATGGTTTCTGGCCTTTGGGCGCTTCGAATGACCCCAACCTTCTTCGGTTGGGAGTGAAACCGGAATCCAATTAGAAAATATCTTTTTCTTTTAAAATTGGCTTTAAAACAATCGCTGGCCATTTTTCATATGAAATTCGGATGCAACTTTTTATCTCACTTTTACTATCGTAAAACGTGGAATGTCTAAGCTCACGATCTGACCATTGAGAAAGTATGCTCGCGCCTTGTACTCAAATTGATAATTCAAATTACGACTTCTTTACTAATGAAAGTTTTACAAGTGTTAAAGCAAGTAGTGTCTTTGTATCAGAAGTCGAATACAAGGAAGTAAGCGACAGGAGGTTAGCCCTAGACTGAAGGCAAAAGTCGTGGATGTTAGGAGACTGGTTTACGAGTGCTGGAATTAACTAGTTTGCTAAAAATTATATAACGCATATACGGTTTTTCCGACGTATCATGTCTACTTTCCAAAATAACTGCACAAATTACTTTTTAATTGATGTAGGCGTTTGTACGGACTACAATAAGTGCCTATGTTTCTGATCCCGGTACCGATATAAATCCTTATGGTTTGATTTCACCTAATGTAATTGTGCGGTGATCCGGCAATTTCCAGCTCAAAGTTCAAAGAATGTAATATACCCAAGCATTATTACTTGTTACATGATTGTGTGACTTTTGTCACCAACAGCAAAAGCTAACCATTGAAATCGGGATTGTCATTCAATAATAATTAAATGAGTTAGTTTACACTCCGTAAACAACTCATCATATTAATTATACTTTCACAAATGGATTAAGCACTTTGACGTAGAAAATCAAATAACATCTAATGACTTGAAACAATATCTTGTTGCAAGCTAGCTCTTCTTTCACTATTTTTATTGGTCGTTACTTTTGTTAAATGATTATTAACAAATCAAAATTTTCTATTGTAATAAGTGTCACAATAGTAGAGTATGTTTAGCACTAGAATAACAACATTCCGAGTAGAATATGTGGAGTCGATAAAAGAATATCGAATTGTAGCTGTTGACATAATATTGGATGTCGGACATCCCCTTTAGAAACTACGAAGATGGTAGAGTTAATGCAATAGTTGTAAAGAGAGTATTACGATTTAATAATAATAATAATAAGGAACTTGATATATAACTCGTTGTCTAAACATATCATTAGTTGTCGTCTGGCTGTCATATTCGTCATTAATTGCCTCCACGTCTACTCCCCGGCAGTTACTTAAGTAAAGTACAATCACGTCAATCTCACATTATTCTTATAAAGATAAATGAAGCCTTGTTGATTGCCAAAACATCTGGTTTCCGGTTACAGAAGATTTTTCAATTGCAGTTAAGAAATGAACAGGGAAGAACCGTTAACTTTTAAGTATTCGTGACTGGCAAATTAAGTACTTGAGCTGGGCTGCGCATAACTAACAATTAAAACTGTCGATATCATTGGAAGTATTGAAGCGTTGGTTGCTCCAAAACAAAAAAAAATCAATTTTTGCACAGTCAGTATGTTAAATTCTATTGATTCTACTGACACCCGGAGGGAACGTCTAGAGCGTACTCAACACTTGGGTAGTCCACTTGACTTTTTCCGATGACTTGTGAATAAACAAATAAAAACTATACGTCAGTTTCTAATCGAATTTATAGTCTCGCTTTCTGGCACTCGTGAATTGTTGTTTTATATTTATATTCCGCATATAACGATGAAACAGCCGTCGGGTTAGGAAAATTCCGCCTCGAGACGTGCATCTCCTGCCTCACCGTATATTTAAATAGAGAAAGTTTGATTTTGATTTCCCTCGGCCTCTACGGTCGAAGGTGAGCATTAAAAGTGAAGTGGAATGTGAAGAAGGCAGTGTGGACATACGTGAAGTACTCCTTTGAATTATTTTATTCGTTAAAAGGTGATGAAGACGGGAAACATCATCCGAAAACAGGATATTGAGAAATTATTTTTAAAAGTCATTGATTAGCCTGAGTTGAGTAAACTTATTTAGTATTCTTCATATTGAACATGCAACGAATAATTTGCAATTGCCAAATGTTGGTACTTCCTTAAAAAGAGTTCCGGAAATGAAATTTTCGTCCTTTTTTTGGTAGCAATGAAAAACTTTTACTTTAATCATATTCAAATAAATGTACATATGTATTACCTAATGTACAACTCGTATTAGACGACACAATGCGTCAGAGTCAAATTCATGCCGGCTGTTTTAAGTGATGTTAACTTTATTCCGCTGAATAATATTTTACCGTACATAAAAACCTCGGTCGAATCAAATTAAGTAGTAAATTGCTTTCTGTGCACTGCAAATTTCTCGAGTAACTTTTTCCCGTTTTCTTAAATAGGTAACAATGTGTTACAGTCGTGAATGAAACGCTTTATATTTTTATGGATCCAACTTCCAAAGAACTTTGAAATATTTGCAATCAATTTCGAATCATAAGTAATATATTTGCTTTTAATTATATTGTTGATCTCACGTAATTGGTAAAAGGGAGAAAGACTAATGACAGAAAACGAACGAGAATCTTTCACATCTTTTGCTTTCGAACGATTCAAGTATTTTAAGAAATAATAATTTCAATGAAATTAAATTCGAAATGAAAGTACGGTCACTTTCGTTTTGAGTTTAAAACTATTTTAAAAACTTTTTGATTAATTGTAATGGTTTCTTAAATGGCTTCGAACCTTTTATAACCAATAAATAAAATTTTCTTTTTATTTGTTATTACAATATAAACATTATTTTGTATTTGCGATTTATGTGTTTATATTCCATTTGATTTAATTTGACATTGATTTATCAGGCTTTATGTTACTTGTATTAGGTTGTATTATACAATGTGTAGGTGTAGTAAGCAACGGTGTAAAAAAATTAGTTCAACAATGTGTCACAGCCTAAGGTTAAACGAACTTAAAACATAAAACTTAAAACTTGAAACTTAAAAATACAGTTTCCTGTATATTTTTATACTTCAAATAATCTCTACCGATTGTAAGTTATATTAGTGGGAAAAAATAGTACATGATGTTAATAAAAGTTGTTGAGTTTCTAAGTAATTATTTCTGTGTGATGAACTTTCCATTTTAACAATTTAGTTCAGGGCATAAAAAATTGCCCTTTAATAGGTTTATCAAACTTGGTAACATTAAAATATGGCCACAATATTTATTAAAAAACTTTTATTAATGTCTCATTAATTCAACTGATGTCTTCGTAATTGCATTTGGCATTTGTTTTTTGGCTAATGAAATGGTTTTCTTTTCAAGTGTCTTTACTCCAAGTCCGTTTCTAATAGTTGGGAGCCGTCTAGTAGTAGAAACTCATTTGTAAAATATCGTACTGCAAAACTAATAAATATTAGTAAGAAAATTAATTTTGCATTCTTGTCAAATTGAAATAAAAGAGTAGTTTTTTACTTGGTTTTGAGTAACTCAACTTTCATCAGTGGCCAAAATAAATTAAAATGACGAAGATATAAGAAGACGAAAACAAAGAAGAAAAATTTTGTTTCAACCACCATGTTCAAGTTGCAATGTACTTTCCATTTAATTGCTCTGACGTCTAGAGACCTTGCGGACATCCATGAAACATGGCAACTCATTTTGACAAACAAGATTATGAACATATACTGACATTTCTTATATACTTACACAAATAACACTTTTGTTAATGAGGAAATGTTAAATGCAAATAGATAACCGATTTGGGCATTTGATAATAGTACCTGTGAAGGTTTCTGAATTAAACCTACCCAAAAAAATTTAATTGCATAACCGTGTTAAAGCAAAGCTATGAGTACAATTTTATGTTCCTATTATCATTATGTTTTATGCCTTATGAATGAAATCCAGTAATGAAATAAAAAGGGCTTTTAATGTGTAATGAATGGTTAAAAAACATGTGCTTCTATCGCCGACCTAATTTTAAATACGAAGAAAAATAATTTGTCTACGTATCATCTTTATGGACTGTAATGGTCTATATAAATATATTTAATTGGCTGTTCAGTACTAAAAAACATTACCATAGTGGGATATACAAGAGGAAATTAATTTATGTAAGCTTGCATTGTGACACGTACACGTTACGTTATTTCGTAGAATTTAATTAACTGTGAGATTTATGTTAATTGTAAGTTCTTCTTTTCATACATACAAACTTGTTGCATTAAAATGGCTTTGTGCTTAATATTGAAATTTTATTGGTGAAGAGTACGGTACGGCTGACACTCGCCCGATAAAAAATTGGACCTCGAGTATATGTCCAAACTGCATAGAAGTACCGTTTCCTAGGCCTGACGATTGTCTAGTTTTTTGAGGAGTTCAATGGTCAAGAATAAGCGAAGTTTGTGTTTGACGGTCTCTGAAAATTATTATTATTTAACACGGGTCGCTGATTCACTTTCCAAATCGGTACCTTTTATGTAAGCAGACTTGGGGCTAAGAAAACATGTAAACCGTATTATTATTGACAAATTCACGTTTTTCTCTTTCAACATTTTGTTACACATTTCGTCGACGAAGAGATAAATACAATGGTACAAACGAGACAAACGGTGTGCTCCGATGTTCGTTTCTGCACTCCTCGGACTTTAAATGTCACTGTCAAGAGCCATTGCAGTGAAAGAAAGTAGTCACGAGGACAAAACTTTGACAAAGTCAATTTGGACGCGTGACTTTTTAAAAATTTTGATCTCATCCGAAGAGATCACCGAAGAAAAAACGAAGAAATCATTTTCTGAGTGACAAAATTAATATGTGTGCGATTTAAGGTACAGTGCTAACACGTAGACAGCAAGCTTGACTTCCTGCTTTTTGAAATAACATAATGCTGAATGTTTATTTTATTCAGTCGAATTAAGCTAACCCACCAGTAGTTTTAGATTTATGCTTACTTCCTACTTGGGCGTTTTGGTAGTTAATAGAAATATCGACGAGTCGTTTCCACAGAAAATTTATTATTCACTAATAATAATAATATTAGATATAAAGTTTGCTTTTGCGTTTAGAATGTATAACCATTTATTTTTTACCACTCCTGGTATTTTAATTTCGGTGTTTTTACTCGTTGCGGACCAAGGCGAGTGTGCCGTATTATTGTACAAACTATTTGTGTAGCTTCGTAGACTTTTTGGACTGGGGCGCAAGTGAAAAGAAGTGAGATTTCTAGTTTGACACGATTCGAGGTTTAATTCCAGGTGATCTGGCTCAACTTCTTTGGTTAACACCTAGGCCAAGGTGCCAAGGCAACGTTGTTTTGCTAAGAGCAACGCAAACGTGAAAATATTTGTAAGGCAATTATCGTTTGGCGACTTCTTTTTGGCGCATAAAAATAATTTTATTTTTTCACAGCTCCGTTGCCAGAGGACGGCTCTTCCACGTTCCCGCAGATCATTTCCCTATTTGCTTTTACTTTTCACAGACACTTTCTTATTTTTATTGTTGTTTCGACATTGACACTGACATCGTCACTCACCATGACTTATTAGTTTCCAAGAGACGCGTCTCCTTCCATTAAGAAAATAACAAGTTACGGAATAGGCTGCTACTTATTGTTACTTAGCGGGGCGAAATCCTTTGATTTCTTACAGAAAAGCTGTAGTTTTTTAAGTACTAGAGTCAAAATTCATTTTAATACCACTCTAATTAAATACAGCTAATTTATTTTCTCCTATTCTATCGTTTGGTTTTTTGTGCCTTTATATATTAATGAGTTTTGTGTGTTTGCCTTTTCTATTTCTAAATAAAAATTATGAATCAACCGAATGCATAATCCTCCAAAGTCTAATCTTAATCCCGCATCTTAAATAGGAGAGTGCGTTCTTCAAATGATTTATTCGTTGAAGGTTAAAGTCTGTCTTTTCCTAAAACCTGCCTGCCGTACTAATTCTTAGGGGTTTAATTTGAGCTCTAGACCCTACTCCTTTGGGCAAGACATTATATGTAGTAAGTGCACGCGTAATTGTGAACCGTCGAGGAATCTCGAAGTAGGGTCAATTATATGTATACTCCAGTTTTCTAGTGCCATTCCATTTCCCAAACTTCAGAAAACTATGATTTTCTTATTTCAAGTAAATTTGTTTCCTCTGTATTCCATGCCTTCCTTGTCAAACATTTACGACGTATAACAAATTTTTTTAGTTGGATTTTATTACATTTGAACATTAAAATCACGTGCCCTACATACCACGAAAGACCCACATTGTACATGTGTACAATTGCCTTATTCATAAATTTTCATAGCAGTGTACTCGAGTATGTGTCCACAATAAATAAAAACCAATTAATGTTTTTAACGTTATCCGAAGAAGCGAATGAGAATTTTTGTTTTCGGTAACCTAAAATAGGTTACTTTAGGTTAGATTGTAGTAGGACTTTCAGTAAGGAGCCAATAAACAAAAATATAATTGGTTTACTAATAACTTTCAATAAATTAATATGTTAAGGAACAATTTTCAACTTGTCAGACTCAGAACTGGCCTTCCGTTAGGTACCACCTCTATTAGTACCAGAAAACAATTTACCACATTAATACCATTGCTAATAAAATGTTTTCTAAAGAAAAATGTCGGCGACTCTATAAAACGTCATCGAGGTATGAAAAGTTTAATTTACGAAATTGGAAGTTAAAAGTCAAAGAATTATTATGAAAACCAGAATTATAAATTGGTGAAAATTTTAAAATTATGATGAGGTCAGTGAGAAGTAAATCTAAAGGTGGATTCGGATTAAATGACGGGTGTAATATTAATATATAGAAGAAGAAATATTAATATTTCGTGGGGCATAGTAGGTCACATTTTATTAACATTGTTAGTCAATTCATACGTAAAAAAAAGTCGGACGAAACGGTGCGGTTTTGTGTGTCCTATCTGTCAGCAATAACTCAACGAGCAGTGAAATTTTACTTAAATTGATTAAAACGAAACTTACCAGAAGTAAAAGTTTCATTGCTTATCCAAATTGCTTGTCTTCTACCCAATAAATTATTTAATCCTATTAATTATTAACAATGAATCCATTCAACAGATCACGAGTGTTTTTTGTTCGTTGTTGTTGTTTTGTTGCCCGTTTATTCCCGTCTATTTGAGGTTCAACCGCATGCGAAGGACACTCGTTTTTACTTTTCAGTATTAAAAAAAAAATAACAAATTTAATTCACATTTGACGCGGCATGCGACACGAACAGAGGTAGACCCGTTCGCCAAGGTCGACAGTCAGTACCTTACTGACTTCTCTCCGGTTCTTTCCTCATTCAGGTACGAGATGCACATCCAACTTTCCATCTCGAAGCACGTCGGTGGTGGTGGTGGTGGAATTGAAAAAACGAGATCTGCTTTCACATGTGGACTATAGACTCAAGCCCTTGTTTCCCTCACCCGAGACGAGGTTCACTTCAACAAGGAGCTATGCCACCTCGCGGACAGGTACTCGCGAACCATTCTTGGATTCACTCCGGGACGGGTACTACTCTTTCCATTTCTTTTCTTGGCAGGAGCAGGGTAATGTTGAGTAAGGTTACGCTATGCTTTCGGATTGTTAACGTGCCCTCGAGTACTACCGTTTGGAATGTGTGACTACTTCGGATTGTCCCACGCTTTTGCAAAACTTCCAGTCTTTTTTGATTTATATTTGTATAAATTCGTGGCCTGTGTTTTGCAACTATTTGAATGTGAAGCGGTTCGGAATAATATAAATGCTTTTTTGTGGGAGAATCCAAGCTTTATGCTTATAAGCAACTTAAATTTACATTTCCATATATAATTTGCTGCTTAACCATTACACTACTCCATTGACTAGTTTAACGATTCTGCAATCCTTTTATAGTCATTTAAGAAGTCCGAAACGGAGAAACGACATAAAGATGTGTGTATATATATATATATATATATATATATATATATATATATATATATATTATATATTATCCTATTATTAATTTATTAATTTTTTTTAACTCCAGCAACATACGATTACATTTCGGACAACAGAAAATTCATTTTAGTAGAATTACTAATAAACACAGACCACAAAGAGTAATATAAACTTTAAGTTCAAATTTTGAAAGACTTAACCACCTCTTAAAATACTCGTCCCGTAGCAGTTGCTTAATATTTGAATGGAAAATGCAATAAAATGTTTTATCTTAGAAAGTACAATAAAAAAAATGAACGAACGTAGAGAAGTTATTGTATTCTGAATGTTTAAATCACATTGTAAAACTCTCACACATAATTTGTTATATAACATTCTACTTAAATTTTATTATTGAAAATGAACCCCCATAATTTCCTGTGAGTCTATGAATGAATTATTTAAAAATCACGTATTCTGACTGGCAATAGGGGTAATAAAATACAGAGCGTCTCAGTTTCGTGCGAAAGTGCAAAAAAAATAAATAAGTATTTTTTGTAAATACGGAGAATTGCGTATAACAAATAGTTTGGCAATTCACCTGTAAGAAAAATTACCTACATTTCATTGAGAGTGGTACTTCTCACAACACTCGAATGAAAGGGCATCTTTGCTCCCACAGGAATGTCAGAGAAGTATAAAACGGTCACGCTTACTCGTTCAAGGGTGTAAGGTTGGAATGGTATACAAATAAGTGTATTAAATAAGAATAATAATTAATTATTCCAAGGCGGAATTGGCGCTTTTGAAAATGCCTAAACTTATTCAGAGCATAAAAAAAATATTCATGGAGTGACTTGTAGAGCACGTTTAGTAAAAGCGAAAACAGGGCCACCAGAAAAACCAACTGACTGTGTGTGTGTGAAGTTTTCACAACTGTTACCATGTTTTTACGTTGCAATTAGCTTGTGCCAAAGTTAATTATTGAACAATGAATATATTATAAATAGTATGTACACATAGTTATGATGTGTGTAGTCGCACCGTTTTTCTATTAATCTCTCACTCGAAATCGAATTCTACGGTCTCGAAATTTTATTTGTTGTCTTGTTGACGGACAACACTAGGTGACCACACATAGGCGCCTAGGCACAACATCTGCATCCATTTTCTTCCCCAACCAGTCATTAAATCCGTTACATAATAGATTTTAGGTTTTAATTTATGTCGACCTTTTTTCTACTTGACTGCTGTTTCGGAGAAGAACCCGGTTTGAGGACGAATAACCGGACGAACTGGAAATGAAGAAAAAATCATATAATCGATTAAACCAATAATAAAAAAGAAATATGCACAGAATTTAGTTTATTTCTAGTTTGTGGAGTAGAAGTAGAAAGGTTTTGATGCGTTTGACATTTTAAACAGACAAGGAGTATCTTAAACAAGCATAATTTTATTATAATTGCAAAATTATGATGTCAAATGTGTGCGGAGGTCTTTCGAGATTCACATAATATAAGTCAAATTCGGGGAAACTCACTACAGAGATGAAAAATAATGAACACGAAAGATTTTAGTAATTATCTGCGATAATTTGGGAAAGGGAAAGTCAGAACCCATGAAAATCCATCGAATGTAATTGCGACGTTCAATTGGTACAAAGTAAAGCGGCACAGGAAAGATGTGTTCTCCAATCGGTGATCAATATATATGCGATCCGTTTCGATTTTTTTCCAATGGTACCCCTCAATTTAGTGTAATAATTAATCGAGATGAGTTGGAATTTCGTTTCACGATCCGTGTAATGATCTGTCGTTGTGATTTGAGGACCGCAATTATGGAAAGTTTTCTTTTGATCCCAAAAAGAGTAAATTTCGATTCTTGAGATAATCCTGATTGATTTCACGACACGGCTAGGTGAATTTCAGGGCGCCTTTGTAACTTAAATTTTTTTATTGCGCTCTCACTTTTTCTTCTGTTTCCGACAGCCCGCTGATGGCCCCCCCACCTTTGTGATTTATTAATCACCGTATCGTGATTGACGGACACTGTTTTCGAAAATTATTTGAAAGAAAAACATGTTTCGCTAAGTAAAACTTATGTACGTATTAAAAGCGGATGTTATTTGTGATGGATGTTTCCCATGTGCAAGAAGACACTTTATTCATTCGGTCCGTGTCACTTGCGTAAACTACTAACTAAACTACCGTTTAGTTTGTTTTCTCCCGAATATATTTTTCATATTTTTTTTATGCGTCATTAAGAATTATTAAACTTCGTTGCGAAAGGTTCATACTCACGTGGAATTGTTACCGTCACACGCGAGACTCATAGTGTCTGGGAACGAAGACTTTGAGAAAACTATTATGACAAAAATGATTTGGAAATTCGCGTCGTAGATAGTGCAAAAACAGTGGGCAAAATTAAAGTTATTTTTAGTTTTTTACTGAATGAATAAATGTAAATTGACGTAGTTCCACAAGACAACGGTTCTGTTGAAATCCACAGTTCTGTTCAAAAAGTATATGTTGTTTGATTTAATTTTACTTGTATCATTTAAAGTTTCACTATTGCATTACACAGGTGTATATAAAATGCATTAATTTCCCTTCAAGTGAGTCTGTGTCACACACTGAACTAGTTAAACATTAAACCAAATTAAGTGTTAGAAACATTGAGTAACCCAAGTGGTGAGTCTGATTGATGTGGTTAATTTGTTTAAATAAGTCACAGAGAAGAAATCTTCTGTACTCCATTTCTCCTGAACCGTAACACTTTTCCACTTCTAAATAAAATGAATCTTAATAATGAATTACATGAAAATTCATTTTAAGACCATTGTGTCGACTAAACCGCCGTTCTTTTACAATCAACATATGAAACCATCCGGCTTAGTTATTTTATTTGACAAGAAGTGCAATTCATACACTGTGTATAACAAATAATATTGAAAACGTAAGCAGGTGCTATTATTTTTTTGCATTACGCCATGTTGGTGTACTTTGTCGTATAGACCGAGTGTACATTCACTCTAATGTTCACTGGTTTTTGTTATTGACTCTCATTCATCACAAAAATATACGTTTCGCAACCTGTTACCGAAATGAATTCATGGTTTTAAAAGGTAAATACGATGCCCTCTTAGGGTTTATAAATAACGTCGGGTCAGATCAATAAATCAATAACCGACATTTCGCATAAGTGTACCGACTTATGGGGACTACATACCCAAGTAATTAAGTCATATCGGTTCTTTCTTAACAGGCAGTATTTACATTTCTATTTACATAATACAATTTTATAATCTCGGATGAGGGGTGTGATGAATCGATTCGTTCAAACTGTGGTCCTCCTTAACAGATTGCATAATTAAAAGTGAAAAACGTGTCGTTCTTCAGTGCTTGAGACATCCACGGGTAGGACAGGGTGGACGGTGGCAGAAAAGTAACACGAGTGCGTGAGCAACAATTTACAAAATTTCAGATGGCAAAAAAATATTAACGGAAGTGTACATTGCTAAATTCATTCCGTATGAGCAGATTAGTGCAAATGAATTGTTAAATAAAACCGCAGAAAGTGACTTAAATGTGTGTGATGGTCGTGTAAACGCATTGCGTAATTCCATCCGAGTTCGTACGGTTTCCGTTACATAAGTCTGACACTGCCAGAAACGAACCGAATCGACTCGAAATGAAAACAATGGACTCCTTCGTGCGGACATACGATATTTTGCATAGAACACCAATAATTTGGTATTGTTCCGAGGTGTTTAGTCTGGCGTTTATGCACTTCTAACGGAATTAACACGAAAAACGATGGCCATTTTCAAGGCAGACTGTCTGCCCCGAAACGAGTATATAATATTTTGCAATTGGACCGTGTCTCTCTGTCTCTCTCCCTGCTCATCCCCCTCTGCCATTCTATCACTTTCTTCTGCATGTGACCAATCGAAATCATTCGCTATTGACTAATTGACACCTGTTGCGTCATAACATTTTTACCACAATCTTCCTGATGAAAGAGAAAACCAGTTACTCCAACGTCTCCTCATAACTGTTATTTTCAGAATTCGTTAATTGGCTGTAATGGATGACACATTATTCCTACCACCTCTCAAATTAAGTATTAGATGTATGTAACCTTTGTATGTGTAGGTATGTATGTATATATATGCATACCTTTTGTATGTATATGTTTTGCTTAATTTGGCTATTGTTTAATTCTTTAAAACATTCAGCTCGGTTTTGGAGCGAACTGTTTTGCTGTTTTGTGATTGCATGGTGTAACACTGTAATCCGTTTCAAATGGAAGGATTAATAACTTTTGTGTAGAAATAAACGACACATTTCACAATTGCGACACCACAGTTTTGGGAGATAATACCTGGTAGTGCCGTGATGAACAGATGTTTAATTGTGGTCAAACCTACTCGTATAAATGGTAGTAGAAACTATTTTTGTTTCAGATGCGAAAGAAATTAACTACACATCGTGCGTTCGGCTGCGGCAACATTATTATGTGCAGTTTCATATGGATGACGCGCAACACCGTGTGAATTATGAAACAAAACTGGCCTGAACAGTGCTTAAGTCACCTAAAAGTGACAATCTTACACGCGGAATTACGCCATTGGAGTCTTCTTTACCTAACTCTAAAGGTTTAATCCTTGAAAAAGTCTAATCATTCATGAATTACTACACACCACATGGGCAGAGACCAGTGAACGAGTTGGATCGAACGAATTTGGTAGTCGTTGATCGTTTTTTTACCCTTTGTTTATTATATATAGAATCGTATTGGTGTGAAGTGGTCAAGTAGAATTCCCAATTATTGGCAAAGAAAATTGAAACAACTTCAATATTTTCCTTTTCTTAGTCTAATTCGCCTCGCGTTCACTTTCTACTTGGGAAATCTGTATGAAGATGACACTCAGCAATGGAAGCTTTCTCTTTTTTTACGCTCTTCTAAGATGCAGTCCAACTCCGTGACGATGCCTTCGTCATTTGAAGAAACAATGAGAGAGAGAGAGAAAGAGAGAGAGAGAGAAAGAGAAAGAGACGCCTGACCAGATAAGTCATTTGCGGAAAAACAAGCATTAGTGTCGCACTTTTCTGGAGAAAACGTCACATGGTTTTTGCCGAGGAATTGTACTCGTACAGAGTAATAACGTCATTTGATAATCGACAGTTACAGGCACAAGTTAAAACGATTTTTCGGGCCGATGCCGACAATGTGTCGGAGCCGGAGACATGAGAAAGCGAGAAATAAATTATGGAAGAACGAGCGTGAAAGAAGTGTGCTGTTAGCAAAAACAATGACATCGTCAGATCCGTACGACTAATCCGATATTCATCGAGAATTTGTACTTCAATGTGCTGCAACACGATAGAAACCAGTTGACTTGTTAAAGAAGTTGTACAGGTACCGGGTATTCGGATGTTCAATGGTACCCCTTTCTTTTAACCCAACTAAATTCATTCTGCTGTGCGTGGTAGCAATTCGGCGATTTTATTAAGCATAAAGGCAGTTACAATAAATTTTTATAGCGTACCCAACTTTTTGGTTAATTAATCGTCGTACAAGTAGTAAAAGTGATCGGTTAAGTTCACTACAATGACAACTGTGCTTTGTTCGATGGTGAGCCCTTTGAGTGTTACTAACCACAGTTGTATGTTATCGAACTAATTCGGTTCATCGTACTTTTGTAGAGGATGAAGATCGAGACCCGAAAGACTAATAGCAAAATATTTATTGTTTCGATTATTAATTAGGCTTCGAGTGCAATCAGCTCCAATACGATCACGGTGTTGTTGATTAACTTTTAAGTCACGTTAGATTAATTTTGGAATTGTAACTCATTTCACTCGATTCTATTTAAAGACGACCGTGAAAGCAAAACATCTACTTTTTCCCATTTCTCCCACTATAATTTGGTTACAAATTGAATTACAAATCGGGTAATCGGTCACACCTACAGGTATCGTCCTTTCAGATTACTCAGATTGAAAGATGGCGGACGTGTCGCATGCCGAAACGTTGCCCGTTGTATACACAAGAAAGTTTTTAATTGGAATCTGTTCGTTTTGTTTGGAAACTCAGATTACTTGGAACATTAGACCAGGTGATAGATGAGTGTGTATCTATTACAATAATCACGATTATTTCGTGTTGAACAATATTGACCGATGCACTGGTAGTCCACCTTCAGTGGTGTGCACGTATGTTTATTGATCTATTTACATAGATGTGCAATGCATCAATTTCACGAGTGTTTGAACGGAGATGTTTACCCATGGGACAATCACTTCCTCTGCGCGGTGAAAATATTAACGACTACTAATTTCCATGATAATTTCCTGAGATTTCTATTAAGTCAATAAATAAAATATTAATGGCGAATTGACTTTTATGTTTACGATGTTACATAAGAAAATTGCATCTGCATGGACTGCCTGACACATGCACTTGAATATTGTACTTTAAGTGCACACAATGTGTTCAAGTCCAAAGTCGTCTGATGCGCTCAATCCAAGAAACGCAGGATATAAGACACACACGTCATCCCGAAGTACAGAATCTGTAAAATGTTTTTGTCATGGCCGTAAAACAAAACGGTACATTTCACGAGATGAAGGAAAACCGCATGCGTTTCTTGTGCCCTTTGATGTTCTGACTTTATGTAATTAACAAACTATTTAATTAGTCTAAATGACGAAGAAAACCGCTTCCGTAGGATTCGCCATTCCAGGAATGCTTCACGTCCCATTGTGTAATCAAACGGTCGTATTTCAATTTCATTTTCACGAGAGAATGATTTAACATGGTTTGGTGATTGTACCGTGCAACCCATGAGTTTTAAAAAATATTTTATTTGTTCAGTTTATGGCCGGAACACGTACGTGTTTCGAGTCTCCTCCCTGGGCCGACTGAAGAAGCACCGCGTACCTGTGTACCTGTCAACCATCATTCATCTCAGACCGTGTTTTTATTTAATTGTGATTCGGTTCAAGTAACAAACTCAAACTGATATCGAAAAATCGAACAGGTGAACTCATTAGGACGATATTTTTGTGGTTAGATAGATTGCTACTTGTCAAACAGATCGGTTCATGGTTCCACGGCCGAACAAATCGTTTATTTTGTCCGTTCAGTCCTGTTAATTACAGGTTATATAACGACAGACACGGAGGATATGGATCTTTAGTGTTATTACAATGTAATTGCTGAACTAGAATGATTTCTTAACTCCCAATATTTTGTGCAATGTTAATAGGGTCGTTCATTATTAATATATTGACCAATATGAACTAATTTTCTTTTTAGCAATTCACATTTGGTCGTAATGACTTTTTACTAAAATAATGGAACGTCGCTTGGTCAAGAATCACGGCTGCCTTACCCAGTAGGGACACAACAGGGTTTGGTAAGTAACTAAAATCCAACAACAATTTCCTATTTTAATATTTACTTATGTACTGTTGAAATGGAAACAAGTTAGGTAGATCTGTCAAGTACCATAAGGGTCGATAAGTGTAATAGTTTTAATCCACAGGACGGTAGGTTAAAGAAGAATTCCCCTAATAGTTTCACCTCTGCTAATAATATGATGTACGAGATACTTGGTAATAATATTATCAAAACAAGTTAAGAACATAGCCAAAGTATCAATAAGATGTTTATTACAAAAAAGGTGTTTCAGGTGTTCCCGTCTATTTTTTCCTCGTATTCTCTACGAATTACATCTTCATAGTAAACGATAACATTTTAATAATGAATTGTTCGAGGCATCAAAAATTGTAAATTAATGAAAGATGCTTTATTTCGACTTGCATCGAGTCCATTTTTCTCTTTACTTAATAAACAAACACGGCGAAATTTGCACACCGCTCAAGGTATTAATTTCCGAATGATTAAGTTATAAAATAGCATTCAAGGACTTTAAGGGATTGATTGATGGCAAAAAGAGAATGTTTACGGTAAGCCAATGCAAATCGGTGAGCACTTTACACTACACAAATCATTTTAGGGCCGGTTTCATAACTTAAAATTTGTCATCCTACTTTGGATTACTAAAAGGCTCTCACTCTCTCGGCGGTTGTTCTCACCGTTGTTTGGACCCCAATAAGAAGATTAAAAAATAATTCCGAGTAACTTCGAATGTCTTTGGTAGGAAAGTTACGCATTTCATACTTTAATGGATGGACACTGCCAAACACAACTGGTAGTAACCAAATATTTTCGAAGTTTTTTTAGCTGTTTGCGTTAGTTGTTATTGAATCCCACAAATAAAAGGACACCCTTTGCATGAATTGTATTTGTTACGTCTGCTTGGTACTCTTTCTTTCTGGGGTATTCCGCTTTGAACCGATAAGTATGGTAAAAATCTCACA
Organism: Polyplax serrata; assembly: GCA_037055365.1. Classification (NCBI taxonomy): domain Eukaryota; kingdom Metazoa; phylum Arthropoda; class Insecta; order Psocodea; family Polyplacidae; genus Polyplax; species Polyplax serrata. The sequence continues at coordinate 7,086,321 of JAWJWE010000002.1, read as the reverse complement.
AAAGAGAAGAATCCGATCAGAATCTATAAATATCAGGTATGTTAATTGAACTGGCTCGGAGATTTCACGGAACCAGGTTAGTGGACCGCCGAGCAGAATCCCACACTCTGTGCACACCAAATCGAAACAATGCACTACATCTTTTTTTTTGTTAACAGAAAAGGTTAAAGGATATGAAGTCTTGCAGGAAGCGCCCGTGGACATCGTCGCGGTGACCAATTCAACCTGTAATGTTTGTTTGGGACAAAACGCGATCCCAGGTAAACTAAGGTAAATTGAACGTGAGACGAGACCGATTTAAACGCATCCGGCCGTGCGTTTCGGTGACTGAGGACAACCTTGAAGGATTAAATCGGGGGTATCGGGTACCTGTTTAATTGTAAACTCGTGTATACATATACACACACGCACAAATGCATTCACATGTGGAAGAATGAAATTTGGAAAGAGAAAGGAGGCAACGTCAATTGTGAGAGGATGCTTCAACCCGGTTGAATTCATGTCAAACAAAATGAAATCGAAACTTAGTTGTAGACATAAATTGAACTTTGAGTTTTTTCTTAATGAAATGACTTATATATGTAATATTACAGCTTGTCTGTTTTGCGTGAAAGTGTGCAAGTAGACGTGTCAGAACACGTGTGAGTCACGTGTTTTTTAAAAGACGGAACATGTTCGACGTATATTTTGCATACATATAAAACGTATATAATTTTTTTCTGCACTGTAACTTCGCTTTGATAATCTGTTGTGTGAGGTTTCATTGGTCAGCATTTACTTTATTTTTAAATATTATTGAGGTGTTGTTCGATGGAACCATTTTGCAACTTCCTACACCCTTCAATTCGGAAAATAAGCAGGAGATAACTCGGGTACTTTGGATACATACGGAGTCAAGTCCACCCCTGGTGAAATAGTAACGTACACAAGAACATGAAACCTGAGAGTGTTAAAAATACCTCACTTCGACTGTTAGAATCTTTTGGGAGAGGTGAAGGCCACCGAAGATGACATCCAATAAAGTGGGTTAGCAACCCTCAGCAATTTGTCATATTTAGCATGCCTTGCGTAACTCGTTTCGCACGCAATCAGAACACTTAAATACTTTATAAACACCTTAATAACGTCAGTGATGAAAACTGTATTTACCATCTCACTTTCAACGGCACGCTGGAATTCCCGCGAAGAAACAGCGAGCAGTCCGATTACCAAAGGTTGTTTGCCTGCTGTTCTTGTGCGGTTTGGCGTTTTTCTAGCCAATAACAAGCAAATTGACTGAGTTTTGTCATCCACAAGCAGTTCATTCTGCCTCGTCATCCGTCAGTTGTGTTATACAAATTTATTGTTAAAATGCATTGGAGATGGTATGCGCTGGGATTTAAATCATTCGTTGAATAAGTAGTAATATTAACCCAACTTATACAGAACTCTTCTATATGCAACGTGACTTCACGTATCGTTTTGTTGTTACGCTACATTTTATTGAAAACAAATAGAATTACTCATTCGATTATCTTAGTCTTGTTTAGGTTTCATAAATATTGTAATGAGCGTTGATGTAAATTTATTCTATGAATTAATGTCAGGGGAGTTAACACGGAAAAATATTAAATTTTGTTTGTTTTGATGTTTTTTAACAATAATTTTTCAAATTTTGGTTTATTTTTGGAGTATTATTTATGTGCCTATGCGTGTAACGTGTAACTATGTTTTAGTGCCTGTCATCCACAACTTACGATATATATTTATGTACGTCTTTAAGACTAGAAAGGTTGAAGTATTCATGTCTTTATGTACCGTAGTCTTTGTGATCAGGAGGGTCTGTTTTCTTTATTACTCTCTCTCTTTCAGTGGAGTGGTAACAATGGAGGCCATTAAGGTATTGAAGTATTAATATATTAATGTACTTATATATTTTTTTAAATTTTAGACAGGTGGGATTTAAACAGAAATTTTTAGCAACCCTGCTAAGATTTACACAATTTGTTCTCTTTGTCTGTTAGGCGGTGGACACGGGTGTCAATGAGTAGCACGAGGAATGAAATGAAAGACTACATTTTCCAGGACTAAGTTGGCACGTTTGGTTTGTGGGTCTCATTCGAACAAAGCCGTCAGTTCAGGATTCTCCTTCTGGAAGCAGAGAATTAATTTGTAGGCAGTTTCACACATGTCATCCTCCTTGATGTGGGAACACTTTTTGACCGTCTCGACTCCACCGTGTTTCTTCAGTTCGTCGGGCATTGTGGCTTCGATCAGTTCAACGTCCAGGACTCCGTCTTCGTTCAACTATGAAAGAAATGAAAAATAAGAAACATTTATTTGACACAAAGCCGGATAGGAGCAGACTAACGAAATTAAGCTTGCCCTCCAATTTGAGTTATGTAAAAATTATTCAATTATGCGCATCTGTTTAATGAGAAATAGATGTTATGCCAAACGGAACTCTCCGTTACTTAAAACCGGGCAGGGCAGGTACTTCTCGGGAGGAAGTAAAAACGAGGAAGGTTTTACCTTGGCAATAATTTTAATTAAGTCAATTTGCTGACGACTGGAATCTTAGCAAAATTTTACCAAGTTCCAACGCGGAACTATGTAGAGTAACAAGGGAAAATGATATAACGCCATGAATTCTCAGCTCGAAGGAAAATTAACTAGGCTAACATTTAGACCGCACAGCACAAATCAAAAATTAGCAGATTAACATTTTGGGGGGATTACATCAGGGATGTTTCGTGTTATTTCTTGCCGCAACAATCGGACAGGTGCCAAGATAGAACTTTAAAACTGCGGTCATCCAAATAGAGAAAGACCAGACCTTTAAAGAAGAAGCACTTTGCAACGAGTAGAAGAAACAGAATTTAATGTATAAGAATATAAATGGTCTTTCAGGTACTGTTAAGCCGGAAGAATAATTAAATAAGAATAATTGACTTTGTCTAGGACAAAGACTCATTTTTAATAATTTTCTTTCTATTTCTTCACCAGTTTGCGAAACACTGCACGGGGAAATTTATTACCTATGTAAATCGAGTCTTAGATTTCTTACAGATCGGACAAAACGTTATGTATAATTTCTTCTGTTTTTATAGATCGGGAGAAGCATTCTAGACTGTTCTCCTCAAAGAGAAAATTAGACAACTTGGAAGATTATGCATGAGGGTACCGGTTTTGAATTGACCGGAAGGTACCATTACCGAGTCCCACTTGATGACTTCAAATTTATTACCTACGAGAAATATTCTAGCGCCACGGAGCCTGAGAAAGAGGATCTGTATGTTGAATACAATAGTGAAGGTATTGTGAAATGGTTCAAAATTTATAATCGGAAAATAGGAAAGTTTTCATAGATCCGACAAGAGTGAAAAGATTCAAAAGATGTACTCACCGATTGTAACTGCCTCATCATACATTTTATGTAACATTTTGCTCTCGGGTCGTCACTTATTTTAGCCTTCTTCAAACCGTCAAGAATACCTAAAATTGTTAACGGTATTTTTAGCACAGCAACGAATGGGATGCCTTGTAAAAAGTGTCTCAAGAACAGTACGCCACATACAAAAGTAAGTCTCCCATTTTTGTATAGGTGAGCTTATTTCTACCGTACTGCCTTCTATTAGTCGTGTACTAAGTTTAGTTAAATAGTAATGACTACTATTACTACTTATTGGAGAAAGTTAAAGCTTTCTCAAGACAAGCTCATAGTCAGAAATAATATATATGCATCTTGTAGTATTGGTACTATCCCTCGAATAAGAAATTACTATTACTAAATTACTATAGTTGTGGTACTTACTTTCGGGCAATTCTGTTTCATCCACGCAGACCTCACTCAAATTCTTCAGAAGATCCATAATTTCCTTAGGGAATGAGATCCCGGCGTGAGTTTCGCGGATCGCGAAAAAAGCGCACAAGACAAATAATAAAGAGAAGTTCATTTTTCGGTTGGCGGAATAACTCTAGTCAATTTCATTCATACTTTGTCTATTTTATTACTATCCAGTAATTGACGTCCACGGATCGGTTGAGTTAGTAATTATTGCTTCCATATAATAGATAAATAATTATAAATAACGCAGAGGACTAAAAGTCAAGGTTCAACTCGGTTCTGGCCTACGTCTAAGGAGGAAAAAACTAATTGGGCGCTTCTGAAGGTTTCATATGTTTGTTTATTATAAGGTTTGATAGGTACATAAATTATGGATAATTAATATTTATGGTTTCGATAAATGGTGAATTTGCATGGTGCACCTGACCTGGGGTTTTCGTTGCATTCAGGTTCATTGTATTAGAATCAGAACTATGTAAGTCAACTGTACACTGAAATTTATGTTATAATAGGGAAATACGACAGTATCCTGTCGTATTTTTTAGGGTTATATTCTGTTACCGAGAGGCTGTCGTTAATTTTCTACTCCTACGCCTACCTCTGGTACTTAATACTTCAGGTGGGATGTCGTTTTATGACGGTAAACCAGATAATTTGTAAAATAAAGCAAGTGCTACCGAGTTCACTCGAGCGGGACGTCATTTTGCCCGTCGCGTTCGTCACCCGGTTGGAATTTTCAATCAGATAACACTAAAAACTATCGATAAACTAATTTCTTTTTGTTTTTTTGTTTTGTGCTTCGAAGCACACGGTGAAGATGTTTACATTAGGTAGAAACTTGTCATTCGGTGAACTCAACTATTCCATCATTAGTCGTAGTAGTATCGCGTGCCTTTGTCAGACACTTACGTGCACTCCCACTTCCAGCACCAGCTCTTATTTGCTCAAAAGTGAAAGTCAAAAACAATGGGAAGTCAAATCGAGTTGGTTTTGCATGTTAAGAGGTGATTACGAATCCGAAAAAAAAAATAATATAAAAAGTTTGTAGTAAAATATAGAAATGTAATCGTAGTGTGACAATAATGGATTTTGTAAGGCTGTCCGGCAAGAGAAGGAACGTTTCAAAGTCATTGGAATCAATTTTCTTTTGTAATTCACTTTGCTTTGATGTTTCGACGAGGACACGTGGAATACATAGAAAGTACGATTAATAATTTAGTTATTAAATCTGAACGGCGGTATCAAATGGCACTAAATGTAACGTTACGAAATTTAAATTTTAAATTGCTAGCACCAGCAGTAATAAACTGCTAGACCTTTTACTTATTTGACAAGAAAAATAGTAACTTAAAACTATGTTATTGGTACCATTTACCAAGAGCAATATTCTACAGTAGTATATTGTCTTGGTGGTATTATTGGTATTATTATTTATATCATTAGTGTCGAGTACGTTTGAAGTATTACAAAACAGTATTTAAGTCGCATTATTTAGTAGTGTTGGGTATTATCTTAGTGGTATTGGCCAACAGCTTAGTAATTTTTTATGGCAATATTGAATGGGATAAAGGACAGTATTATTTTGTAGTACCGCCCAGTTTTTAATAGCATCATGTAGCGGTATCGAATTTTATCTGAATAGTGCTCCATTGTAGTATTTCTCATAATTAGTATTTAAACAATATTATGTAGTAGTATTTTAGCAGCAGTCTGTAGGAGCATTGAACAGTAGCTTAGTAGTTTTATTTAGTTGGGTTGAGTATAATCGTAGGACTATTTTTCAGTAAATGTTATGTTGTATTATTTACCAGCGTTGAGTAGTGCTTTGGTATAAGTTTGCGTGTTTGTTTATTTCTAAAAAAATAATTCAGCCGTATGATGGATAATTTTACGTTTGGATTAATTACAATAACTGCGGTAATACATAAATAAAAATGACAGTAATGGAAAACACAGTTTTGCCTGATCTTGACTTCATTCAAAAATTGCTTCATTACTATTATTTTGCCGGCTAAATTTCAATCCGCCATTTATTCGGTCTTCTGATTTTAAAAATTCATGTAATTTGTCCCTCGCGCATTCAAAGTATCAGTTGTCTGCACGGCGTTGTACGTTTTCTGTGAGATTTTCAGTCTTGTCAGAAAACTTTAAACCAGTGAGCACATCGTCCTTACACCTTAACCTTCATCAAACTACCTGACGAACTATTTAAATTTTTAAAAGCAGAAGTGTTTACATTATCTTACATTATCTACTAATGTTTACAGTTTTTCGAACGTTAACAAACATTAACTGGGGTGCCCACAGCTCAATTTTGTCTTATCTAGGAAATTATAATTTCACTTTACGTAAGGTTAATGGAGGCATCGATTCTTTCAGAAAATCTGATAACCACAGGTTCTGGCATTAAGCGTAGTAAATATAAATAACTTTTCTGGTTTTTCTAATTTTCCAATAATCGATCGACCGATTCCAATAATAATCGGAAGAATTAAATCGGTAGGAATTTAATAGAGGATTACGACTAGGAAGAATTAACCGTGTTGCAGTTCAAAGTTCTTTCATTAAAATACGGAAAGGTTTCCTCGACAAACATTTATAACAAAAAAAACAAATTAAAACGAGTCATAATATCCAGTGTGGTTTAAACTAGTTGTTCTTTTGTCTACAGGTGAAAAGTAAACGTATGATTTTCTTCAGTACCCATTCGGAAAGAAAAATAGTAAAAATTAAGCAACTGCCCCACACCCAGAGACAAACAGTGCCATTTCGAAATGGTCTCTTTCTTATTTGAACTTCATTTGGGAGAAACTGAGAATTTTTTCTGAACTCCCACGATACGTTAAGAATTATGTAACTATGTAATTTGAATGTGTGATGATTAATAAGGGGAATAACTAAGAAAAAATGACGAAATCCAATATTATTAAACAATAAACCTCGACTTCAACCGTGTTATAATGTAAGCATGCGTCATACGGGTAACGACAGCTCTATAAATGAACTACTTATTTTACATGTACACTATATATTGTGTACCCAATGTTGGATATTTCGTATAAAACAGACGACGATCTGAAAAGAAAACGAGAGTGGTGGACTGTGTTACACACGTACACAGTTTCTTTGATTGTTGTCACAGGTGTAACCAGCCTTTCAGAATTACTAAGCAGGTTTCTTTGTATTTATAACCGGAACTAAACACTTGTAGTCTATTATTCATAATCCAATCCAGGTTTTTCACTGCTGTGAAGGCGATACGCAGGCAAACTGGAAGAGCGTGATAGAGTCGACAAAATTCGTTTCCAGTTAGAAACAACATCAATGCCGGTTGTCGGTCGATAGTTTTCTCGTGATGAGTGTAATTGACAGGCAGGGTCCATTGTTTTATGCGACGCTCGTGAGACTTCCGACCGACGAAATTTAACTATTCCTAGAAGTGCAACTATGAAAATTGACCGGAGTGAAGCAGGCCAACGGAACGACAGAAGCCGGTGGTTACCATAAGTTGGCAGGTTGAAACAAAAAAAACATTTGGGAATTTCAACTGATTTGTAATGGGAACTAAACCACGTACATAGTAGTAATAATAATTTGTCTATTTTATCTATTACGTACGACTGCGAAAGCTAATTGTTTTTATTTTTGTCATTTCTGACATTCGATTTTCACTGAAGTAACATATTCTTGGCACATCAGCCGCCACGAGGAAGAAGATGGTATTTCCGGGTGCTTTTCAGGTATGTTTTGAATACCTGATCGTGAAACGTTGAAAAGAGAGAGAGAGAGAAATTGAAAAATTCTTTCCCTCCTAGGCCGACTACCTTGTTGATTCGTTAATTCGATTAATCTTGCCAACCTGGTACCTGTGATTAATGATGTAACTGAGTAGCGGAAATGAGATGGATTTCCTCATTTTTGTTCCATTGGGAGGGAATTATTAAATGGTGAAGTCATACTTTGAATTACGCTTATTTCAAAGCAATAATTATAAATCAACATGAGCAATTCACCACCCGTGTTTTCATAAATTCCACCAAATATTGCAAATGTTAAACTACTCTCTTGATTTCGTTCGCCATCAAAATCAGTTTAGGTCATCGATGAGGAACCAAAAATTTTGGGGAAATTAGTTGGAAAATGATAGCTTCGGACACTAATTTAACACACACACACACACGCACACACACACACACATCGTCTGCAACGAAGGATGTTGTAATAGATGAAATAGGATGTGGATCTTTTTTGAATTGAGTGTGGTGGTCCGATGAATCAAAAATACAGGTTTGAGGGACATGTGCTCAAGGTCTTACAATTTCTTTTTTCTAACCGCATTTGAAGGATTGAGCATCTGAGAAATTACCCACGAACTTCAATTTGGTAATGAAACATGTGAATTAACAAGATTGTTTACAGAACGAACATTGAAAATGATATGCAAGAAGGTTTTTTTTATTTGTTCTCGGTATATTTCGACTCCAGGTGACATTCTCACTCATTGTCAAATTATTTTTTCCCTGAGTGTTCGGTCGTATTAGTGCAATTAACCCCCTGCAAAGTGATAACTTGATGACAATAAAATTTCCTTGCGATATGAAAAATATCGTTCAATACTTCGAATTATTATTTTATCTTTACAGAAATATTTATTTTTTTAGAAAGCCCAACGAGTTAACAAGAGAAATATTTCGCATGTTTATACATATATACACATATAAGATGCATACGTTTAAAGTATGTAACATTAGGATCAAATTTGATACTTATATGTATGATATGTTTGTATAAAATAGGTAACAATAGGAGAAGAGGAAGGGTAATATTCTAATCATTAATTGATTAATATATATTAATCGGATAGTGACAATAAATAAGTTGAGCTACTCGTGGAGATATTTATTTTTATGTTTGTATTTATATGTATTGTATTATGTTTTCAATAAATAAATAATATAAAATGTATTTATAATAAATACGTAAGTAACAATACATTAAAATCATACATAAAATATATTTAAATTCAGTAAAAATAATTTATTTGCAAATTAATTAAATTTATGCTTCACTTCACGTTAACTTGAACTTGGTAAAGTAGAAAATATTTAAACACAGTAAAATTACTCTAATAGACCAACACGTATCAGTAACAATATTCCAGATCTATTTTAGTGAAAGGTAAACAGTAGTTACATCCCTTGAGAAACCGAATGCTTCTCCAAATCGTTACCCTACATGGTAATTCTTTCTGCTTAACAGCTACAACCAATCTTACGATTTTATGGTTATTTAGTTGGACATTGTGAAACCGAAAAGAAGATGCAAACGGTGAGGTCACCCCTGGAAAGGTAGAAGGTGGAACTGTGCAAACATTAGTGGCAAGGCCAAAAAACGTCTCTCGGAAAGATTGGGCAAGTCGACAGGCTGCTACCGAAAACTGGAAGTTACGTACTTTTACTTTATACTTAAAATGCCAGATAAATATTGAAATTTATGTGATACATTTTCTGACAAGGTGTTCACCGACAATGCATGAAAAGTTATGGCAACGAACCAACGAAAAGGGAAGGAAGGAAGGAAATAAAGGAGTATTTCACAAATCTGGAAATTCAGAAGATGATTGCCGTCCATAAATAGTTGGAACGAAGGTAAAAAAAAATAATAGTAAAAATTGATAAACCAAGCACGGATTTACTACAACCCAAACGGAACATGCTAAAAATACTACACAGGAAAGAATAATAGAAATTTTTTAATGGATTCGTTGTATGAAGTCAGAGAAATTGCATTGGGTCAAGGAATTGACTCAGACTGAAAGACACTACCGCGGTGCCCTATGTAAACACTTTAATTAAACAAACAACACTTAACTTTGTTTAGTTTTTATTAAGCAAAAAAATGAAAGCCGTGCCCACGTGCATGAGTTCCAGGTAAAACCTCCAAATTCAGATACTCCACATCGAGAGGAACCATCACTTCGGGCGGAAGTTCCAGATGCGAACTGACTCTTTTAGAATTCGTCTAGCCTAGATAAAATAAAGTGAACACGAAGGTTGAAATTTCTAGATTTAATCGAGTTCAAATTTTAGATTTCACAATGTTGATATAGCTTTAGTAATAATAATATTTCACAATACCTTTTCTTCTGAATGCTTACCACTGATACCTTCAAGGTTCGTCCGTCCCTCTACTCACACCCAGGAAATTTGTCTTGAGTAGAGAATTGTTGGTTCTACTGTCTAGGAAGGTAATAGTGTTAGATTGTTCTTCGCGTTACCTTGTACATCTTTGTTGTAATTCGAGTGACCCTTACAGATCCCATAGGAAAGGGATAAAAGTACTGCTTTTAACGGTGGCCTTTTAACAACTTTATTACTATTAGTATTGTTTGGTGATAGTTTTATCGGATGAGCTATATATCTCAAGTAAGATTTACTTGTTTTTGCCTTGGTATCTCTATAAATTTCACGTACCGATGAGTAAAAGGCCTTGAACCTAACTATAATTGTAATTGTAGATTTACAATTTCATTGCCTTTCAAGCCTTACAAAAGGTTTAATACTGAGTTGACCGATATACAAACTAAAACAGTGAATATATCTAACGAATTAAAAATATTAAAAAGGTTGTGACTGAGAACAAATTATTACGTCTTGCGGAAAGTTCCAGTGGAACTCCATAACAGCCAACATCAGTAAAAATCAAAACTTTTGTTACATTTTACGGAAATATTTTCAGGTACCAGGTAGTAGCTGTTTGACTCGCCTGGTTTTATCTATTTAAGACATTTGTTTCTATTTTTATCAAAATGTCGATTTCCCTTCTACGGCAACGAGCATTTTAATTCGCTTCTTGGCAAATTTTTCCAGGCGATCGAACACGTCCGGATAGATCTGAATTACTTTTTTGTACTCTGACACTTCCATCCTGTAGACTTCGGTTATTGTCACGGCCGTGATTGTCGCCGTTCGTCTTCTGTTCTCGTCTATGAGAGCTATTTCGCCGAAGAAGTCACCATCTTCGAGTCGGCAGATTTCCTTGTCGTGAACCGTCCACACAGCCACCGTACCTGAACATATGAAGTACATGCATTCCCCGAAGGTGTTGGCTCGCAGTATCACGTCGTTTGGAAAGTACATTTCTCGGTTCATACGCTGAACGAGTCGAGCGACGACTCTCCTAGGCAAAGATTGAAAAACTGCTGTGTTGTTGATGAGTTTCTGACAAGCGTACATGCTAATCTCTTTCCTTAGAGACTCGGTCAATTTCCCGAGGATGGCTCTATTTCGGAAATAGTGTGCCTGAAACCGGTAGAAGTAGAAACGGTTGAGACGTTTTTTGAGAAACAACGGCACCTCCTTTCGCTTCATGTATATTTTTAATTGTTCCAGGATGAGGAGGAATTTGACGCGTAGGACAGTGGCCGCGGTGACAGTCTCCAGAAACCAAACCAAAAAGCATATGCAGTAGAGTCTTCCGCTTATGCAAATGATAATTGCCAGGATGTAGTCGTCGACGCCGAAGAGATCGTCCCAGGTGCTGACTCCGATGTTGGTGTACAGCGACTTCACCAGAGCCGTTTTGTACTGTTCGACGAGATCCTTTTGAAACAGTTTGTGAACTTGGACCCAGGACACGGCCTCCTTTTTGGGCGCTCGAAAAATACATTCGCCGTAAAGCATCTGAGGTACAGCTAGACTCAGGTAAACGGACCAATTGATAACCCAGAAGTACACGACGAACGCGAAAATCAAACGAACCGTCAGGTGGTAAAAATTTCCCAACCTTCCGACCTTAAGGCAGAACATTACATAGTGTCGGTATCGTACGGTCGAGTAAACGATGTAAAACTGGAGAAATATGAATGCGATCTGGTTCATTTTGGCTAGTTTATCCAGGCCGAAGATAAACATGTAAATCGATTCCACGGGCCAAAAGGAAGTCACGTCCAGGTAGAATCCCCGGGCCAGGTACGTCTTGGTTATCGTTTTTCTGTCCATAATGGTTTTCCTGGAGGTCCAGTCGAAGTAGCCGGTGAAAAAGTTAGCGAAGGTGTCCACCATCCAAATGCAGCTCAACGTGAAGTCGATTATCATGGCGATACGGATGTTTCGGACGGATCTGTCGACGCTTAGGTAGTAATTGGCCACGAGAGGATTAAGAAAACCAGATTTGAACGGAACGAAAACGATGGAGATGAAGAGTACGCAACACATGAACATTTCCCATGCAAAACGCAACTGCGAAAAAGGGTGGACAACGGCCCAGTCCTTTGACATTCTCTGACGTGTCATCTCCAGGTGGATGGATCCTGTACATCTCAGGTTCCAGTGCGCCCGGATGTTTCGCTGGGATATCATAGTCATATCTTTGAAGAATCCGGTGAATTTTTTGCAAAACGGTTTTCTCCCCGTTTGCTGCGTTCTCAGCTCGCAGTTGTGTTTCGGGTAGACGCAGGTAATGTCGTCCATCTTGAAAGGCTCGACGTCTGCCCCTTAACTTAATCGCAAATTAACTTATCAACCTGTAAGCTATTTACAAGAAAGACAATCACAAACAACACTTTACGTGTGTGATGGGAAAAACAAAAAAGCAATGTTTGGAACTTATTTGAATTGTTGGTTCCTTGACAACGAATTTTATGACGTTTCTGTGTGTGCCTGTGGGTCCAAAGAAGAGTTATGAAAAATTTGAAAATTTCACTAATTTAATGCGAGACTCTATTTGCTTGTTTCCTACTTATACAGAAAACAATTAGGACCGAAGAGAAGTACCTCACCTGACCGATAGATTTATATTTTTTACGTCAGATATTTGATTACTGTTCTGTGTATGAAAAAAAACTTGGGTGTCCCGGGGCGGTGGGGAGATGACCACATTCACACACAAATATCTCTTGCGAGTTCGTCAAAGTAAAAAGAATCCATTAAAACATTAGAGATTCGAGAAGTGCGCGAATCACAACTTCAATGCCACTTTTTTCCAAAAGTTCAAAGTCACAGCGAACGCCATTGTTACGCAATGCACAAATGAAAATGCGCACACTTCTTCTTCGGAAGTGGAGAGAACCAGAAACGCTCGAAACTATATTTCCTAAATTAATATAATTAATTATTAAAGCAAAAGGTGAAAGAGAAGGAACGCTGTTTTGGAAGAGGTCGCACTTGTTGAGGTAGAAAGTGACGAAGAAAGTCGCCCGTGACTACTTGACAATGAAACTTAACATGATGAAGGTGTTCCGCCTGTGAAGTAATAAAGAATAGGAACACACTCACATTTCCATCCGCGTTTAACAGGTAGGCCATCAGGGGTGGCAGAAATCTTTTGTACGGTCGAATGAGTAATGGTCTAACCCTCCTTAGATCTGCTGGCAAAGGGCAAGGGAGAAAACAAAAGGTAACCGATAGTAAATATGTAGAGCAGTGCTGAGTACCAGACACACACACACATACACGCGTGTGTGTGTCATGTTACCTGACGAATATTGACAGGTACAAAAAATCGAACTAGTACAATACTAATGTAACGTTAATGTACGGATAATGTGCTTTATCTTTCCTCCATCTTTTACCGGTCGGCCTTGGGTCGTCTTATCCGTCTTCATCTTCCAGTAGAAAGTGGTACCCTCGCGCACGGAGATACCACTGGCGTGGTGGTATTCTAAAAAAAAAGAAAAACGTGAGCGAAAGAAAACGTGAACGTCCCTTTGTATCAATCGCTTCGAACCCCGAAGAAGAATTCGAGCCGAAATCATCGCCAAATTACTAAATTCGTTCGATTTGTAATGCCCTGCATGAAAGAATGAAAGATGGCGGTTGCACCATCGAACCTTGCAACATTTTAATTCTCAATTTCGACATCTTCGAGCGAGCGTCGAAAGCTCTGACTTTTCTACTAAGTCACAACTCGATCATCGAAGTCCTCTTTCCAAACAAACGGAATACTACCGAGGTTGGTCAGTCACCCGGTGCACCTACCTGGCACATACCTGGTGGGCATGCCCGTCACGGACTTTTCGGACTGAACCCGTTCCTTTTTTCTGTTTTTCCTTTTCCTACCCGAATCGATCGCTTCGGTAAACCTTGTACTCTTGTCGTCGTCTACGCAACGCAATGTTAACCTTTTGCTACCTGATCCTTGACCTCGTAGGATTGCTTTACTTTCCAGAAAGAGATCGGTTATTGAATTTTTGAAAACAAACAGAATCGCCGTGTGGCTTGCCTTAGATGTATCTGTCTAATTAATTATTTGTCGGCGTACTTATTTCATAACTTTTCATCCATTTTTATTTTTCCGTGGCCTTACACTTAGACCTAAAACTTCAGAAAAGCAAAGAAGGTTTTTTTCTTCTACTCGCTCGGAACGCTGCAATTTATTTGTGACAAGTGCTTATTGCTTTATGTATTAATAATAGTTTTATTAATCGTAAGACCAGCGCTAAACTTTCCTCCATAAAAAGCAATAATTTATTGTATGAAAAATGATCATTTGTAGAAATAATATGTAAAAAAATAATAAATAATAAAATGTAGAGTATTAAATGCGCACATAATATAGGTGATGTTCCAGCCCCGATGTTACTTCATTCCGTTAAATTTAATCAGATGGCACTGTAACTTAATTTATGCAGACCTCAACTTGAATGTTTTTCGTGTAATATTGTAATTGTGCACGGTGCCTACAGGTACAGGTCGGAGTTTTAAGAATTATTGAATTTTTAATTCAACATAATGGAACTTAAAATAAAGAATTGAAACAAGTAAGGTCCCATTCCGGGAATGAACATCTCAAAAATATATATTTTGTTTACATATAGCACAAATTTATTCTGATTTTTTTAACACTGTCTCTAAACTTATTACAATATATTAACGACAATAACGTCACTGACCTGTTCCTACGCTTCTTTATGTATTGTATACTATGTTTCGCTTCGAATGAATTAATATACGAAATGTTTTAAGTGATTTCCTAAGTCAAACCGAAGGCAACCTAGATTTATTAGAAACATAAATCGACTTGAGCGACCGGTGAAAACCACACAGTATGAATTATTTAATACATAAAAAGATGGCTGTTGTTTGGCAACGGTCAAATATTGGCAAATGGCAGTGGCCGGTACTTCTTCTTGGGGCTCATCTTCCTTTCACAAAACCGTGAAGGGGGAAAAAAACTGGGTCTTGCAATATATTTAGCTAAGGTCATGTGGGACCGGATTAACCGTGATCATTTGCGTCTGTGACACAACTGGTGTGTGGGAACCGTGGGACTAGCAGACGTCCATCAAAGACAGACTCGAACAAATACCGAATTTTACTTCACCTGCATGTATTTGGGCTCTTTTTACTGGCGAACGTTTCTCAGCACTCGTTCGTTTTAATTAATTTTTTATTTTTCATTGATAAAGTGCAGCATTCGTTGCATTCGATGAGAAATCAAAGTAGAATGACCGGATGATTTAATTTTTTTTTAAATAAGTCGTTCAGCAACGCGACAAACACAATAATTAAATTTAATTCTGGGGTGAGCAATTGAACATGGAGAAAAAAAGAATTTGCCAACCGTTTACATACATTTTTATTTATTGTTGTGTGCTAACTCTTACAGTAAATTCTTAATTAATTTTCCTCGGTATACCGACCACGATGTACACTCACAAAACAATATACTTCTCGAAGTGATGTCTCAGTTTCGTTTATAAGCATAATTAACGGTAATTGACCGTATTAAACGGTGAGGACATAGTCTGCTCAACTAATTACTATTACTGTCCCATCAAAAATTATACGTAAAAAGTAGTGTGGGTCAAACAGTTAATGGGAAACGCTCAGCAAAAAGGCAACTTCACATTCCAACTCAATTACTGTATATTAATATGTCTATATTTTTATGAACTTCTCTCAGCATCAAAGCTCCTGCTTGGAAAATTATTCAATACATAATTACAAAAATGTAATAAAATTGAAAAGTTAATAAAAAAATTATTCGTAAGGTAGGAGTTTTCGAAATTCGAGAAGTTTGAAAGTTAATATAAATAACAGGAAATGTATTTCTATTAAGCATTGCATAAATTTATTTCGGAGAGGAGGCGCTTAATTAGAGGAACTTAGAAAAGTTTAACTTCCTCAAAACCAATACCTCTCTTTTACATTATTTCATGTGCAGTTGTGATATCACTTCGTTAATAGTTACAGTTGCAGTACATAACTTAAATAGAATGTCTACTGCCATAGGTTGGTGGCAGTAGACATTCCTTTGTGACTTCAGGTAGGAACATCCTTAAGGGTAAAGAAAGTAAATTCTCTAAATACCTTCTCGGCTTCTACCGCACTCCTTTTTTTTCACCCTATTTAGTCATACCTGTCTCTAATTTTTCCTCCGGTCACAACTAATTGAGTGCTTCCCTTCAAAAAGTTTCACCTGGTGGGACAATAAAAAATTCTCCACGGTAAATTAAAAAAGGTACACTCAGTTGGACACAGGAGGAATGTGAAGTACTCGGTGCTCGGGCACTGGACATATTTGGTGCGAACTTAAATTAATTATTACCTGTGATAATTCCGATTGTTCCATCCATCATTCAATCAACGTCACTTTCTCGTGTGTTTGTCTTCGGGTTTCGGGTAGGACAGACGGGACGCAAGTCTTAAAATAAAAAAGATACGACTTTTATTTTCGCCCGAATTCTTCTAATGCACTTCCGAGCTGTTCCCACAACTCGACGGGTAGTTAACGTGGTTGATTGCACTCGAACGACTCTCATTATCTCCTTCACTACAACTCGTAAAAAGTGAATTGGTTTTCTAATTTTTTTAGTGAAATCTTTTCGTTCCATTACCGGACACGACGTCGAACAATGTCGGTAAATTTGAAGGAGTCACTCCGAACCAAGTTGATGACTCCGATAAGTCGGCCGAAAACCAGCGTTCATATGGAAAATATGGTGTTGAAGGAATAAGAAATTTTATAATTAGAGGATAGTTACGTTTAATGACGGCACTTGTGCTAAAATGCCGTGAGAAACAATAAAGAGCGCGAGGATGTATAAATTGTTTTGTTTTCAATTGAACAATAACTTTTGAATGAATTTTATTGTTGAAGAACTTCATACCATACTTTTGCCTCAATATAGAAAAGATTGCCTTGAACGTGGTATGTAATATTCAAACTGTCATGATCTGTTAAAGCGATCGCTTACTATACGCTATACTATATTATGGACCAAGGCACACACTATGATGCACAGATAGAGGTAAGAAAGAGATGTATATTGTGAACTAAAGATATGTTTATTAATATATAAAGAATACTCATTTACTTTCGCCAATCGGGGGTTTATTTCTTATAAAAAATATCATAAAAACTATAATAATTTTATGGCACTTAAAATATGAGTTAATATTATATCGTAACCAATAAGTTGTTGTAGTCATGTGTCATGACAAAGGTCAATTATACCTCCTTCTCTTTTTATGTTTCTTCGGTTACAAAATATGTTCTTTCTGTGTCTTTGTTAACCCAAGTGTTGGTTTTACCACCTGCTACAATACGATTTTAATGTGTAGCCAAATTAAATTACTCCTAGTTAAACTGGTAAATATTTTGAGCCGCTAACTCATAAATTTTTATCCCCTTTTATATGGGTTTGCCACTGTCAATTCTGATAGTTTTTCCCGTGTTTGTTATAAAACTGGAACAATACTAGGTCATCTGCAAAATAAACCGTTTCACATAGGGCCCGCCGACGTGGTATTCACGAGTAGTGTTATATAATGAATCGGCCATGGAGCCTTGTGATTCATATCTACCAACTAGCTAACGGCCGAGGTATCGATCACAAACGTGACCGATGAATAGAAGTTCATGTTATATTATAAAGTACTCGGTTCGGTGGAGGAATTACAGAATTGTGAATCCTTGAGGCTGTTACATTGTTACAACTTTACTAGAACTGCACGTGAAAACCAATGTCGAAGGAAGAATTAGAGCGAACAGTAACAAGCACGAATCTCTGCTTCTCATAGGATATAGATTGAATAAAAAAAAATTAATTGAAGTGTGAATCGTAACTCATTAAAAAAACATTTACCGGATACAATTAGGGTAATTTACATTAATTCATTATAGAACAAAAGAAGAGGAAACAAGAGCATCGGTATTAATTTCCAATCATAAGTTGTAGAATAATCACTTTATTTTTTTCGGTCTGCTACTTTCAAATGCGCGTATCTACACATTCGTGTCTTTCTGAGTCAGATAGAAGGACGATTGAAGCTTATTTCTAGTTACTCGTAAACACTTAAAGTACATAAATTGTACGTACGAATTAATTTGTAAATGTATGTAAACATTAAAAGGACTGCGTAATACAGAAAATATTTCAAAATAATATCGACTGAGCGCAGCAGTACTTGTTGCAATTGTTCCTCAACATTTATTTACAGAAAGGTTTATTAAAGGTAGAAGATCGTAGTGGTAGAAGAAGCAATTAAAAAATAATAGTAGCGAGAATAACAATAACAAATGTGAAGTTTACGTCATGTATTACACAAATCACCTGTTGGATCGTACATGTATCGTCGGCGGTGTATTTGGAGCGTTTCCTCCAGTCAAGGTGTCGTCGAAGATACAACACCGAAATTCTGTTTACATCAATGAGCTGGACAATTGCCCTACGCGTGGAGCAAAAGGAGGATGATAATAAAGAAAAAAAAACACTTTCACCAGTCATCGAGGAGTTCGGGGACGTGGCGTGACCCAGGCTCCATAAAAATGACTCGAACCTGACATGGTCGTACGTGAAACTTTCGATGGAACTAGTCGAACATTTCAATAATCGGCCCTGTTCGTCTCACATTGTCGTTGTACTCCTTATAAATAACGTTTCGAATAAAACGGGTTCGTCGTCGGGATGACATACATCACGCAGAAAACAGAGACTTCACCGTGCTCGTTTCGACCACGTCGGGTGACTCCATGCAAGCTCGGAGTTACACAAGCTGATCTCGACTTAAATCCAATTAAGTTTTATTGATCGCGATTAATTCCACACACGTAACAGACGGCGAAAAGAAAGCCATCAACGTTTATCCGGAGAGGATAATACGTATATATGTAAATAAATAAAAAAAAATCGAAATAACCGAAGGAAGATCTCGATGACGTAACGATAGCCCAAAAGTAAAAGAAGAAAAAAAAACCTGACCATAACGAAAATGTACAACCGGAAGAATTTAGAGAAGAAGAGCATGGTATGAAGGAAGAAAACGAGTCGAAACGAGTTTCGAACTTACAGAGAGAGGTACACTTAGGTACTCACATGAACAAACCTTACCCAAACCTGATTATTGAATATTTAAATTACAAATACAAACGGATGTATCACATCTTAAAACTTTCAGGAACTGACGTCTTGTGAATGTGTTCGGTGGTTCGAGTTGGGAAATCCTCATCGAGTTGAAATTGTAGTAGTTAAGTAGTCGCTCGTAAATTGAAAGAACAGACTACTGAAAATTGATTTTGCAAAAGAGGTCAAAAACAGTTTGCCGTGTAGAAAGACGTCCTATCATTACATTAATAGTAGTACCGAGATGAGGTGTATTATGCAACGATGCCTTGTGTTCTGATCGATGAATCGGAGTCATGCAACATTGAAATTCGGCTGTTCGGATCTTAAAAAAGAGGAAATTCTTGTAATCCAATACACAAGGTGGAGAACACGTGTTCCAGACGATTGGCGAGACGTCAAATTGATTACAAATAATGCATGCACATTAGTGTGGGTTCATGTGGTTGTAGTGACGGGTCTAATCTCCGTCGTAGAAGTTCAGTATTTCCTGTCAAATTATTAACCTCTTAATAAACGATAATTACAATCTTAGTCTTAACCAACAAATACACGAAAATGTACCTTAAATCAAATGTACATATGAAAAATCAGTTTTTATTATTCTGTGCAGTTTTTCAAATAGCAGTTAATATTATTATAACCGTATAATAACATATTATAATGACTGTAACAGTCAATGTAACCGTTATTAATTACAATGACTAAAATAAAAATGATAAGTAGATAATAATTTAAGTGAGATAAAGTTGAGTACTCCTGTTAATATCGTTAAGTATGTTTTATTTACTATTTTTACTATTACTACTACAGTATAATATACTGCGGTATAATATTAGGTGCTCTCTTAGTTAGTTAGTCTAGGTACATGGATTTGTTGTATACGTAATTTTGCAGGGACGAGGTACAATACAGGAAGCCCCTTAAATTCAGAGATGGTTGACGAACACTCTAAATCTTTCAATGTAGCCCCGGGAGAATGCACAGTTTTGTTCACAAGTTACATAATTTTTCACAGCGACAGTGGTAAGGTCATTTATTCTAAAATTACGGTTTAAAGAAGTCCGATCTAAAGCAGTTCACAACTGGGTCGAGGCAAACGGATTCCACGTCCAGGAGCGAACTTAAGCTGAGATGTTCGAACTACTTGTCAAAAAAAAAAAAAAAAAGAAACGAGACATTAGAGACTCCAAACTTTCCCATCATAAATGATTAATTATTTACCATAACACAACATCCTGTTTTAAATGTGTTGACTGCAACGAGTTTTTAGATGAGACGACGACACAAAACGACCGTCTTTAACGCCTCTTACTCTCTCTGTGCTTTTCGGGAAAAATTTATTCTTCCGAGAAATCAGTTCAAAATGGTTTAAAATCGCAATATTTGCGTAATTGAATGAATCACATATTACATTATATTAAACTATATTGAGTACTAATTATTTTAGGAAAACCACTTGGCTGTACTGTACAGTCTTAACACTGACTGTTTACCTGACTGTATGAACTTAATTTCAATTGTATGTTGCGTTCTTATTAAACCCAAAATAAATCATAACGTTAAGTGCATGTAACAAAAATCGAGGTGTACTCGTTCACAAAAGGAAGTCACCCACTCGAGTGAGGTGGTTTGCCTTCCGCTATCGGCTCTGACGACCATAAAAATGCTGCGATGTGAAGAATCTGCCACGACCAAACTAAGTTAAGTTATTACATTTCGTTACGTACCGGAAATCTGAGTGACTCATTAGCCGGTCAGGACCTCAGGTGGACTACCAGTAAGAATGAAAACACCTTGTTCAATTCAAGGTAGTTAACTTGACTAGTTTTACTTAATTATTGACATTAATTTAATATTTAGATTGCTCTCCAAAAGCGTTTTTAAGTATAATATCAAGATGAACTAGATTGTCTACGAAAGATATAACAACGAAGGAATAGTTGTTTCGACCTTGCCTTTAGGACTTCGTTACAGTTCTCACGACTATTAAGTTTTGGTAAAATTTATAAAAAAATGAAGTAGAAAGAATTTCTGTAGAGAATAAGCAAAGTAGCTAATGATGTAGTACGATGTTACTTGTGTCTTTGTAAAGCATGTGTCGAGTACTTTATGCGTCGTATATACATATAAAGTATTATAAAATGTACTAATAAGAAACGGGGTCTAGGGTCAATCATTTTATTAATGGAGGACTCGATGACGGATCCTCACCTCTTCGGTGTGAAAACCTGAGAGAAGATGAGTAAGAGTAAAAACTTCATTGTTGTTAAGTACAGTCATAAGTTCTGTGATCACATTTTTCTCTTTATTGAAATTGAAATTGAATCGATAACTTAACTTAGATAATATTTTTGTTTTGAAATCCAATTCCAAAGCATTCAATAATGTTTGTAGTGTCGTCCAACTTGTAAATGTCAAATTTGACTCCTGTCAGTAATTCAGTTACATGAATGGCAGTTTCAGTGTGTAAAGTGATGGGTCCCATTTTAACCCTGCTTCTCCCTTCTGCTAAAGCCATGTAGATGATTAATTGATCTTGCATACAGGAATCAACACAGTATTCCAGGAATATGGTTTCCATGAGAGCTTTTGCAGCTTTTGTCCCTATTTCAGTTGCGCTAACGCCTCTTTTTCCTACAAGAAATCCAAACAGAATTTTTAGTGCATGTACAGAATGTGTGTGAAGCTTGTTTTCTGTAGACACTATGTGATTAACCTAGAACTGAGCTTCCTAAGTGGCAACCTGCTGAAGTTTTGGCATATAAATTAATTCCAGATCCATTACCAAACGCCTCAGACTTATTAAACTTTTTTGCTTTGATTGATACTGTTGCCTTTAATACTCTTTTTAGAACTCTCTCAGCAGCAGTGGCCATTTCTTCAGCCATCTGTAAAATCATGTTCCAAGTATTAATCATTAAACAAGTGCAGTTTCAATTCATCAAAAACTACAAACTAGAAAAATATTTGTACCCTGTAAGGGAGAAATCCTGATACATAAGCTTCACCTGTTATGCTTTCCAGTTCTCCAAACTCCACCAAAATGATTCGATTTAATTTCTTAACTGGATTAGTTGAAACAGTAATGCTTCCATTACCTCGAATGAAGCCTCTGAAATTACATTACTTTGTGTTATCAAAATATTTTAACATTAACTTAGGTAATAAAGGACTATTAACTGAGTAACTGAACCTTCTGTTGATTTCACATTCAAAATCAATTCCAAACTTTTGAACCATTGGTTTGAATACATTGATTGTGTAGTCAATTGGAGGAGCAAAATCTGTATTGGTTCCACCTTTTAATGTTAAATGACTTTTATCATTTCCAAATAAAATAAGGGGAAGAGAAACTTGAAGGAGTAGTGCCACACTCCTGAAAATACAAATAACTATGACTCAACTTCTTTTATTACTCCTGAAACAACCAAAATTATTTTAAAATTTACCCTCCAGTTTGAGTGTCAGCCACAAATGTTCCACTTCGAATTAATTTTGGAATGAAGGTTAATTCTGTTGAACGAAGAAAATCATTTATCAGGAATGCTTGAGACAAATCCCTTGCCAAATGAATACCAGCCAAGTGCTGTGGGGCCAACCCATTTTTTTTCCTATTAGCTCTAATTTTTTGTATCGTAATTGGTTTATTGTAAAGTGCACTGAGACAAACTGCTATTCTCAATATCTGTCCACCCTGGAACCATTAGTACCATTCGTCATTTTGGTGGTCTCTCTATATAAGTTAATACATAAAAGAAGGGGACGGATGGGAACACGAGTTGTAGTAATGTAGAAATAACAATATTTATATGACAGTCAGAAGTGTAATATTATATTTTCATAATTAACACCTATAATTACCCCTTCTAAAATACTTCCGTCAATTTCTGGAAACATGTTAGTATTGCCGAACTTCAGCCGGGTCCGTGACAGGCGGAACTCAAATAATTCGGATTGTGTTGTCGTAGGGAGAAGTTAGATGCGTGAAACAGCTCTATTTGTGAAACAGCAATGTGAATATGAGTAAATAAATATGAAAAAATTAATAAATAAATGTAATGAAATTATACCTACCGGTTAAAAAAGTTACTTGAAAACCTTTGACTGCCAACGGTAGCTATTGTTTTTCCTTTGTGGAAATTTCTTTAAGATGGCTGCGCACGGTGAGAAAAATGGTGATGTCAACATGAGTGAAGGTGAATATCTCCCGTTGGAACCTTCACTGCAAAACGTAATTGATCAGACTTCTCTGCGATGGATTTTCGTCGGGGGAAAAGGAGGCGTTGGAAAAACCACTTGCAGGTACCTGAAAATTTTTTTATTTAAAAAAGCGCCAAGAAGTGAAAAGACTGCCCAATGGAATATGGGAGGAATCCCAATATAAGAGCTCACCAAGTTCCTCGATTGGGACGAACAATTCGAAACGGTTAAGCTTTGTGCAATTTAACTTCCACAAAAACCTTGGAATTATTTGGAGAAGTTTGGTTCCAGTTTAGTAATAAAACTCATTGAACACTAACAAATGACAGTGCAAAATTCTTTGGAGGTTATGTAAAGCCTTAATTATAGATGTTAAAATCATAATATTTTAGAGAAAATGATGGTAGATGTATAATTACGTTCACAAATATTTCATGAAAGTTCATTCATGTATTTTCTCTTTCCAGCTGCAGTCTCGCCATTCAGCTTTCAAAAGTTAGAGAAAGTGTTTTAATTATTTCAACAGATCCTGCTCACAACATATCAGATGCCTTTGACCAGAAATTTTCCAAAATTCCTACAAAAGTGAATGGTTTCAATAATTTATTTGCCATGGTATTTACTGGACACATATCATGTCATACTTACATGACAAATTTTAAATAGAATAAAGTAATAAATTTAATTTTTATGTAGGAAATAGATCCCAATGTGGGTTTTCAAGATCTACCAGAAGAATATTTTGAGGGGGAGAGTGAGGCGATGAAATTAAGTAAGGGAATAATGCAAGAAATAATTGGAGCATTCCCCGGTATAGATGAAGCAATGAGTTATGCAGAAGTAATGAAGCTTGTCAAAGGAATGAATTTTTCTGTTGTGGTATTTGACACAGCTCCAACTGGTCATACACTCAGACTGCTTTCATTTCCACAAGTTGTGGAGAAGGGCTTAGGGAAATTGCTTCGTCTAAAAATGAAAATAAATCCATTTATTAGTCAGGTAAACAATTTCAATTTGATTTAATTCAGTGACATCTGCACCTGACATCTTCCATGTGAACAATACAAATTTACAATTTTTAATTTTGCAGATGTCCTCTCTGTTTGGTGTTAGTGATTTCAATGCAGAAATATTTTCGACAAAAATGGAGGATATGTTAGCTGTTATTCACCAAGTCAATGAGCAATTTAGAGATCCTGTGAGTACTAATTAATGTTTAAATTCTTTTTGATTCATGACAGTAAGGATATTTCGTATGCTTTTACAGAGAAAGAATTTTTAATTTTTGAATTCAGTCATACATAATTTTTTCATTCTTGACATTTTTTTCTTGTTATTTAGGAGCAAACAACATTTGTATGCATATGCATTGCTGAGTTTTTATCACTATATGAAACAGAAAGATTAGTTCAAGAACTTACAAAGTATGGAATTGACACCCATAACATTATTGTCAATCAGCTAATGTTTCCATTAAAGAATGAGGCACCCTGCCGCATGTGTACTGCAAGGCACAAAGTTCAAACAAAGTATCTAGATCAGGTAAATTGAAATTCATGAAACTTTCATTGCTTTTATTATCCTGTGTTAAATGTGTCAAAGGACATTAACCCAAGATTTTTTGTTAGAAAACTTGTTCAAGTTTTAGAAAAGAATAAGTAGCCTTCCACGAATTGCAAACAGCATAAATTTATTAATTTTTTTTTTA
This sequence comes from Polyplax serrata, assembly GCA_037055365.1. Lineage (NCBI taxonomy): Eukaryota > Metazoa > Arthropoda > Insecta > Psocodea > Polyplacidae > Polyplax > Polyplax serrata. The sequence continues at coordinate 7,061,238 of JAWJWE010000002.1, read as the reverse complement.
AATTTATAGATTGCAGATTTATATGAGGATTTTCATGTCACCAAATTACCACTCCTGGACAGAGAAGTTAGAGGTGTTGAACAGGTCAAACTCTTTTCTGAGAATTTAGTAAAACCATACAGAGTTGACTGAATGATGTGGCAGATAAATCAAAGGAATCGGAATGTGAAAAAAAAATTTCTAATCTGAAGAAAATTCCATTTTCACAGGGAGACTTATTATTTTTTTTCATTTATAACAAGCTTTCTTCTGTGTATATGTGTGTACACATATTTATGTACAATTATTTATGTATTTCTCTATACAGGAAGTCAACAATTTGTTTTTATTATAAGGCATTTGATATTTGTATGTTCATGTGAATCATTCTATTAAATCAAAATTTTTTTACACAATAATCTTCAATAACAGTACGATTTTTTTTATATATAATTAATGTAAATCTTGTTTAACATTTCCAGAAAGTTTTAATAACACTTTTGTGTGTTTAGATTCTTAATAAGAATATTGTTTGAAGGAAAGCCACTTGAACGTGTCATTGAACTATAGAATTCTGTTAAGGGTTAGTCTTGGCATTTTTTTTTCATCAAAATTTTACTGTATGTATCGGCTTTTACAGAATTCGCAAGTCAAATTTATACATTAAATACTAATCTACAATGATCATTTTGAAAAATATTTTTTACTGTAAAAAAAGTCTTTATTTTTTTGTTCAATAAAAACTCAAGCAGGAATTGAATATTTTTCCTTACTCGAGTTTCCTTCATTGCTTGCCCTTTTTATTAAGTCCACTTGACGAACTGAATTTAATGAGGAATTGAAATGGCGGTTTAATAATTGAACGGTTGTCTTTGTTCCGCGAGAAGAAGTCCCGAAGAAGGTCTCTGTATTTTTGAATAAATGATGTAGAAAATTCACACAGTACTATAGCTGTCTATTTTGTTTTGTTTTGTCTTCCCGCTTTTGAACTCCGTGTAATTTCACCTTACAGGAATTTCATAAATACGTCTGCGTCCGTCGTTCGTCAATAAGCAATGACAACTTGTCCAAGTTATAAATCGTGCCGGTTCTGTGGAATTAATTTCTATTAAACACTTTTATAAGTTGTTGAACGTTCTCAGTTACCGTCAACAAGCTTTCTCTCCTGCGAAGGCCTCACCATTGTTACCATCTCGTTCTCGTCCTCGGCAACTCTTGGAAATGTTCTGACGTTACCTCTTCAACTCCCACGCGCTTCCGTGAAAAACTTTTTGGCGAAAATAATAATTTTAAATAATCGGGTTCAAGATGAAAAAGCTCAAATTGAATAAAAGTTTATCAAGGAGGCGAAAAAGTTCGGCCAATTCGGACCCGAAAACCGGGAGAGAAAACAAGTGGACGAGAGATGGGGAAGGTGCACACGTTTCTCAGAATAAGATGAAGAGGACGAACGACTTTTTAACCGAAGAAAAGAAAATATTTCAGGCAGAAAATGTTTTATCTCAACGTAAAGTTTATCTCCCCGGCTTATTACTGAAACGGAAAAAAAAGGAGTTGAAAAGGAAGTTAAATGGGAGAGCGAGAGCAAAGGAGTTCGTCGTGCCCTGTACAAGAAATAACGTTGGCGCAATTTAAAATGGCGAGAACAGACAGGAAAACGGTAATTTAGAGTGCTTTCTATGCTTTCTCTCTTTTTATTTCCGAACCGGTCCTCGTCTCGTAACTCTGACTTTGATTCACAGGTTATCGCACTGCAGTTTCTGTTTGGTCAATCGGAGGAGACGAGATCCAGTCAGTGAGACTACCCTGAAGAAAACCACGTCATCTGCCAGCGTCACGAGAGAGAGAGCAAACCCTCGAGTCAGTCAGTCACCTGTGTAACTGTCACAACCACTCATATTGTTGCACCGCAACAATTAAGAACGTTTGGGTGTTATATTTTCGAGTAATTATATCTTTCTGTTGCACGATAGCACCTGAGATTCAGAATACGCAAGGAAATCGATGCTCTCCATTCCCCCATCACATTTCGCCATGTTTGACTAGAAATTTCAGAGTGAGGAGTACATCTCTGTACGAAGTCAAAGACACTAACATTGAACCGGATCATCAGTAAGCTTTAATGTAATTTTTAACTTTATTAAAAAATGCGAAACAAACTGGTTGGGGTGTTTGTAGTTAAAATTTGAGTAATCCAATTTCGGCACGGAAGAATTGATACGTTTGCCTTGTGTGTATCCTTCAATTTTAACTTAATATTATTGTAAAACCTAATATTTGACAAGGCTGTCGGTGTAGGAACTTCCTCATCGAATCTATTTGTTGCCCATATAAATTCCATTTCCCATGGGTGGGTTCAACGCTGGGATGCCTGGACAGCAGCAACAACCTCTGACCTGACCCGGAGTCCTGTCGACTAAGTCCTAAAAACCCAACTTGTTTTCCAGGTGCAATTAATTCCAATTGAAACAGCATATTTGCACAGCATTTGATTGAAAAAATATATTCGGTTAAGGGGGGAACTCCCGATTGAACCCCATTTCCTCCTCTTTCTCTCTCTTTCCCCAACGCTCACCGAATCGATGACGATCAATATTGAACGTTCGAGAGAACCAAAGGAAATTTCCCATCGGAGGTTTTTTTCCTTTGAAAGTCGATGGCACCGGGGAAAAGTCGACGCCAATGGCCCGCAAAAATGGAAAATAATTGAACGTACAAAAAAGGAAATAATGAAGAGAACATTTGAATTGCGTGTTTAGTTTGATTTTGGCTGATTTTTTTAGTAATTGACAACTTTCAAAATTGGGTTTGATACGAAAAATTTAAGGGATTATGAATCATAAATTGACAACGGAAAAGACTCGGTCGATTCGATGAAGGGAAACGCAATTGTGAGTAATTTTAATTCGCCGTTGGCTATGTCCCTACAGAAGTATGAAGCGGTCAACGACACGCGAGACGAGTTGTAAACCCCCGTCGAAGGAAATCAGATGCAGATCGAAGGGTTGTAGATACGTCAAGTCGAAGGGAAGGCGACCGGTTCGCTCGGAGGAGTCGAGTCCGAAGGATGACTCCAGCGACAGGTACACGGAGGAAACTGATGAAGACGTCAAAGGAAGGGGATGCGAACACTGGACGAACAGTGACTGGAACGCTTTCTTGAGAGCACGTCACAGGGAGGATACGAGAGGTGTCACACACCACCCGCAAAGTGAGCCCCCACAATTTATGTTTACGTAAGAAACTAGTTTTGGTTTTGTTTAGGCGGTGTCCCGCATTGTCGCCCCCCACACGAACCCCAAACCAAATTAATTCAGGTGTCTGCGAATTAATGACAAAGCCAAACGACAGAACCAAAATAAAACGATAATTAAATAAAAGCGGGAGGGATAATTAAATCTTATACTAATTACTACGCCATTTACGAATAGAATAATTACTTGGTAATAACTCGGTGGCCAAATGAGAGTAAAAAATTAATGAAGGTAATAACGCGAAATACTATGTAAATAAGGAGGAAGCTCAAACAATGAAGCGACGACGGTGAATTGCAATTAAATCGTCCACGAATGTTCCTAATTTGCAATTTCGGGTCCTCGTGGTCTGTGTCACTCCGTAAAAGAGGTACATTTTTGTTTTGGTACGACGAGAGTCGTAACACAAAATTTTCATATGCCCCCTACACTCTGGCTATTTCGTACCTGATGGGTGGCCAAGTCGCATTGCCAGGGGTTGGCGGAAAGATGAGTAAATTTCTTCGTGGAGAAGATGTAAAAAATTGTTTTGAACATAAATCCATTTATTTAATGTAAGCAAATAAGTGCCTAAACCACAGACAAGTACATTACTCTAGATTATTCTGTATGATCCCGTTATTAATCTTAAAATAAATATTTTGATTATAAGATTTTTTTAGAGCACATACAGTATAAGAAATGTACTTATACTATTGTATTCAAATGGCGCAATAGTATTTCATTAAGTTATTGTGTGCTGTTGTATGGTGCCATAAAATGTATAAATACTCATACGTGGCAAATGTAAACACAACATCATATATATTTCTATAACTGTAATAATTGCGAGGTTGCCAGCCGTGTTGTTTTGACTACATTTATGTGCGTGGTTTAACTGCTCAAACACATACGCGTCATACGCCATTGACACTAATTGAATTATGTATTGTAATAGATAAGACAATTTCTCTATATACGAGTGAATGATTGTTTATGGATTTATTAATCGTGTATGTCATGCTTCGTATACAGGGCCATTGTGCGGTACAGTAACGTTGTATTAAAATCCACTTGAGTTTTTTGTCGTCAACATCACGCCATAACACTACGACACAATTTAATTATACTTTATTATTTATTAAAATTTTTGCGATTGGTTGATTTATGGTGTTTGGAACTGCTCAATTGACTGCGAAAGAAATGCGATGGTGTCAATGACATTCAATGCGGTCATTCTGCAGTCATCTGTGTCGATTTTTTTTTTTTTGATAAAAACTTTCTTCCTTTCACTTTCGCCAAAAAAGGCGGTGCGAAAAACCCGAAGAGAAAACGTTTTCGTAATGTTTTTATTCTTCTCTGTCTCCCTCAAACAAGAACTAAAGCAAACTAGTTTTTAAGTGAATGGAAAAACGATATTTTAAGTTAACACCCGAGGGAAACGAAATCATTTTCCTTACTTCTACTTGGACGTCATTTTGTTACTCGAAACTCTCCAATGGGTTCCCGGGTGTACACATGGGACCTTCGCATTCCTTTTATCTGGTCAGTGGGTTCTGTATGACTCCTCTTATAAACTGACTTATGTTACAGCACCGGCCGAGTTATCCATTATTATTTTTTCACACTTTGTTTCGCGCTGTTGAATCGAATTTTCCAGACCAGACTCCGAGAGGCCATAAAAAAGACAAAAACACTCAGAAAAATTTGATTTCTCCGACGCCGTCGTTTCTGCCACCGACCACCCGAAGAGGACTCATCACTCATCTGAAAAACACAATGCCATCGTGCGGTGTCTACTGGGCGTCGGCGGAGAAAACGAAAGGCTGTGGCCACCACCACGAGAAAGACGTGCTGTGCTTTCATCACCACCTCCAGGAGACGAGCAACGCGTGCAGCAACAACACCGGGAAAGTCCAGTACTTACCCACTCATGTCGACTGCCACGTGAGCAGGAGATGCCACATGCACGCACCCGAAGACGTCGCCGAGGTGTCCAGTGCCGAGGGAAACATCTACTGGCCGAATTCAATGCAAGACTGTGTCGAGCTGAAAGTGGAAACGCCGCAGAGTCTGAGTGCGGAAGATCAGATCAACGAGTGTCACAAGTCGTCCAGAACAGATCAAGTTGTCAATAAGGCATCGATGGGAGAGCCCATCGAGAGCGAGAAAGAGCTCCTGGTTCACGATTCTTTTCCGAAGAGGATGAGCGCGGATGAAGCCGCGGCGAAGAAATCGACCGGGAAAACCAGGGAAAAACTTGTTTATGTCGTAGAAGAGGAGGGAAATGATACGACCAAAATGGAAACGGATCTGTTCAGCGTGAACGAGATATTGACTATTAAGAAAGACCTGTTGGAGTTGAGCGAATTTGCTAAAAAGCTCAAGAAGCTTAAGGAGATGAAAAATCAAGAGGATAAATCAAAGAAAAACGGAAAAGTCTGTAACTGCCAACCTGTGACGGAGCTCTTGTCTGATGTTAACAGAAGAATCGAAGCACTCGAGGCGAGACAGGAGGAGTTGGAACTTGGTAAGTGTCTTCTACAGCCACTGCAGAAGTACTTGGTCGTTTTTCTCCGACGGATCTTTCGTACCTTGCACTTCCCCCATGACAACCGAGTACCACCTTTTCTTTCAGCGAGAAGTTCAAAACAAGTGGCCTGTCAGAACGACTCTCTCACCTTGAACTTAACGTACCCGCTGGAGGGACGTCCGCACACTTCGGGAACCAACAATCCCAGTGGTACTGAACAAGCCAGAGTATTCACACCCGGCAGACTTTATTGTGACCAAAAAAAAATTTAATTCTGGAATTTTTTCACAGTCGATGTGACACAGTTTAAACCAAACAACCCCGATCTGATCGTATCGAGAGCAGAAGGATTTCCCAACAATTCTGAGATTGTCAACGAGCTGTTGGACATCAAAAGTCAGCTGCAGAAGTTGGAGCAGAGGAAAATGTCTAGAGAAAGTTCGTCGCGGGCCGTACAAAAGTGAGTTACTTCTTTCTTGCGGGAAAGTACTAAAAAGGCCTGATTTAAAAAAAAAAACACCCCAACCACTCCAACCCCCAAAACAGTTTCAGTCAAACGGAAACGGCGGGAAAGAAGGGCCACTCCATAGCTGTTTTTTCCAGTCGTACGTACATTCTCGCTTCGCCGAAGAACCTCAAGAAGGGAAAGTACGACAGGAACGCAAGCAAAAGCGCTAATCACAAGCCGGAACCGCAGGTGATGGCAGACGAGAGCGGAAACTGTTTCGCGCCGGAAGACGGTAAAAAGTCGAAGACGAAAACGGAAAAAACCAAAGAGAACGTGTCCAACTGGCTGAGGAACGTGCCGTGCGATTCGACCGCCGGCTGCCCGGAGTTCGGCGTTTACACGGCAACCGACGTGAGAAAAGGAAAGGCGAAAGAAAAGGAAAGTCTCGTCGGACAGTCGGCCAAATGCAAGAAATCGAGCAAAGAATCCGGGGAGTCCGATTTTGTAATTCAGGCACGTTCTTATTAACTAGTTCTTATTTATTCCGAAACTGTATGTAAAGCAATTGAGGACTGACTAAGGACTGACAGTTTGACGTGTCTTTCTCTCCTCGAAATCGAATTCGGTACAACTGACGAACTTCACTCTGAACTGTATATACAGAGAATCGAAGTGCTCGTCAACTCGGAAAACGTTTCCCGTAATTTCTGCTTACACGCGAGAATTTTACGAACTGTGTTTCACACGCGGGTATTACTTCTAGAAATTTCCACAGCAGCGTTTACGAACGACATGCCAACTTACATAATTACAATTGTTTCAATGGAAATACAGCTCTTTACATAAAAATGTATAACAAATGAATCTGTGGTAGTAATAACACGTCATAACAATAATAATTTAAATAGTCAAAAATTGCTGTGTCTACTTATTACGTTACAAAATGACGTACATAAGCAATTTAATCCATTAATGATTTTATTTGGTCGAACAAATCCCGGTGATATTATATATTTATTATTTAATAAATTATTTCTGTTTAGTCATATGCGAATGATGAGAAACGCCAAGCTCCAAGTAAAGAGAATCAGTTAGGGATGCCGATGTGCGGACCAAAAGATCACATTTTGGACGGTTAGGCAGAAAGCAACTTGCCCAGTTGTGCACTTATGTACTTATGTACAGGATGCGGGTAACATCAAGTCATTTCATCTCCAGTAATTCTCTCTCTCTCTGTTTCTCTCTCAAACGGGATGAAAACGGAGAGCGAGTTGACTTTTAATTAAGTATTTTGAATTTTAATTCGAAATTAAAAATACAATTAAAAATTTGTATATATATTTAAATCTATGGAGAAGAAAAAACGATGAGAAGTAAAAGAAGTAAAGCCGGAGAGACGGAGAGAGAGATGGTGAGAGGGAGAAACGCAACTAAGACTGTATCCTTTCCTTGTGGAAGTTTATTAAATGTGGAAAAAAAAGCGAGGGTAAATTAATGTAAAATAAAAGCGTTGTTTATTAATATATTATTAATAACGGCAATAAGGTTCCTTTTAGGAATGCTGAAACGGTATGTGGTCACGGGGAAACCGGGAACAACAAAAATGTTTCAAGATTTTCTCGGAAAGGAAAATAATGGAGTCCCGTGGGAGAAAATAAAAAGAAAAGGGCTGGTACCTTGAGGGTGGGGGTAGTTTTTACGGTTGTGCAGGCTGATTGAGTCGGTTTAAGTGTGAGTAAGAGGCTACAGCAGGGCATTTCATACATACGTTTAGCGGGGGGCGGGGAGGGCTGTGATGTGATACGACAATGATGTAACGTAACATTATTAATCCCTAAAATAAATAAAAAAGATAAAGCTTATAATGTGTAACTAAAGGGAGACCAACTCACGAGTATGAATTGAGAGGGATGAAACATAATCAACAGACAAACGAAATACGACATAAACATGTTTGAGTTTATGTAGAAAAAAACCTATGTAATGCGATGCCCCATTAGAACAATGTTGTAAAGCTGGAATATTTTGAATTAGAATACATATACGTGTACTTACAGTAGTATGTATACATACATGTATGTACGTATCCGAAAATACCCGTAACTAAGTAGAGCACGTGAGACTCTGGTGTTCGTACAGGCCCAAATACAAAAAAAGAGCAGAAATGTAAAATCCAAAACATAAAATCTGTACTGCGCGAGTCGAGTGACCGTCGCGTACAATCCAAATGAGTCGAGCACAACAACCACCTTAGAGAAAATAAACGTCATGCACACCCCTGAGTGCTGGTGCTCCCCCGTTTTCGAGTACTCGAGAAAGGGTGAGAAATTACCTTTCGTATTTCTTTAGGTTCGACCCGGAAACTTTGTTACCTTCTTCTTTGTTTTCGATGTTGTTGTTATTGTTGCCGAATCGAATCGTAGTTAATGTCGGTCCCGTGAATTATTGCCGAGACAAGAACAAATAAAACAAAGATCGGGCAACAAACGTCGGCTTCGGCTACGTCGGCCGTTCACGTCGAAAAGCTTTTCAGGAACTTGAAAGGAAACCGTCGGGGCTGAAAAGCTCCTTCCATCGACTCTGAATAATTGAACAAATCAAACGGAAAATTTCCTTATTTCTCTGATTAATTTTCTTATGCCTCTTAATTTTCTCCTTCTCGAATGAAACCGACGCGACCGACGCCGCCACCGCCGCCATTTTTCATCGTCAACCCTCGAAATGTTTCTTCACTTTCGCACACAGCATTTAACACATTTTGACGAGGCACCTAGGATTTGACTGTCGTAAAATGACGGTTTCGTCCTAAACACGACGGCCCCATAAACATTTAGAATAATTAAAAAAATTTAACGCTTAATACAAGAGCAAATAATATATCGTTGCTCACTTCAGTTGCTTTACATACGGTCCGGCTTTTTTGTTTATATATATATAAAGTCCTATAAATTTCAATAACCTTTAGGAATTAAAAAACAACAGGGAGTCAGAAGGTTGTGCAGGCACGAACGGTAACGGAGGAGAGAGCGACGTTCCAGGGATACCCCGGCATCGGACAGAAGTAGATGATGAGTTCCTCTGTAAGGAATGTATACTCACAAGTTCGGGAAGATTGATAGCTTACGGGGAGAAATCGGATCCCAGAAGTACTGGAAATTCTTCGGCTAGGCGGTCCGGATTAATCACCAACACCCTCATCAGCCTCCTACAGCGAAGTTCGTCGAGTCATTCTGTGCCCTCCAGTGCCGGGCGACAGGACAACACGAAACGACTTCACAATGGGAAGGATTCCTCGAAGCACGGTGACCGGAACTCAACTAATTTAAGTTCACCTCTGTCCAAGAGCATGCACGAACTCAGCGGCAGTGGTAATCCGGACAAAACGGCCAAAACGATTCGGAACACGACGACGAAACGAAACGCGGCCTCGTGTTTTTCCCATCCGAAGGAGAGCAAAGACAGCAAAAACGAGCTGGTGAAGAAAAGCGAGGGAAGTTCGAATAACAGAAAGAGCACGGAGATAGGCGACACACCGCCGGTTGCCGCATCGAGTCACTCGTACCTGGTCGACGAAATAAACCTGGACGACGGGGACGATGAGTACGTGACGAACAAGAAGGATGGCATCAGTGCCCAAGTCTTTTCCACGACAGCAGCGGTACAGGGAGGATTCGATTGTAATACTCAATACGAACGCGATCCTAAGAAGAGTAGAAGGAAGACGGAGAAGGAGTGCAAAGAAAAGTGTAAGACGCGTGCTAAAGGTAATTGAGTCCTCCTCTTCCTATGAAACGTAACACACCTGACCGTGGTCGTCGAGGTCCTTCGGAAGAACCCAACTGACGCACCGCAACATTTCTCTTGCAGATAGTAAAAAAAAACCGGGAAAAGAGTGCATGCACAAATTGTCGAAGGATGAAAAAAAATTAATGAAGGAAATGATTAAATACAACAAGAAGTACGAAAAGAAATTGGCGAAAAAGGAGAAAAAGTGTGTCGCCAAAGCGAAAAAATGTAAGAAGTCATCGAGTCCGTCTATTTCTGACACGGTCGATTCACTTGAACTTCCTTCCAACGAAAATAAAAGGAGAGTACCCCGGTGCGACTACCATTTCCGTTCGAAAAATGTTTTTCGGAATCCAGACAAGCAACAGCAAAAATGGCGATGGGAGGTAAAGTGACGGTTCGATGTGATCGGTGTAGTAAAATAACGTTCGTACGTAATAAATCAATTGATGGTTTTCCTTTTCGAGGTCAGTGAAAATCCAGCCATGGTCAGTTGTTCCAACAGCTGCGAGTCGTGCCTGAGGAGAGAAAACCCCCAACCGGAGCCCATTTTTTGTCCTCCGAAGCCCACCGTTGTTCCTCCAAGGCCCGTCGTTCCTCCCCAGCCTCCCTGTTCACCAGAAAACAACCAAAAAGAAATCTGCGGATTAGGTAGTTTCTTTAAAAACATTCGTAGATTGTACCCGCGGTGTAGCTACCTGAAATTTTTTCCCACGAAGTACACCGATACGAGGGCGACTCGAGGAAAAGGTCAAACGGTCGATTCGACTTATCCAAGAGAGAGAGAAAAGCCTTCCAGAACGTATTACAGGGAGCCAGACAACACGGCAAGATGTCCGCCGCCACCTTATCCCGTGGAGGAACCTTACAAGACGTCCTGCCGAGAATGCAAGCGAAACGTAAATTGTTACAGAGTGTTCCAAATGCGTTCCGGTGAGAATCAGGGCTACGGGGACAATCTCGAAGAAGCACAGACGTCAGAAAGCACGGAAGATCCCTCGACGGAAACGGGAACAAGCGACGAATGCAAAAAGTATCGGAGCACAGAGTCGGAGGAGGGCAGTACGAACACGTGTGAAAGGATGCGCCGCATAAGACCCGACACAGAATTCATGTTTCCGTATCCGAGATCTCAGGTGTACTGCATGGAACTTTCGAAGGAGGAAAAGAAATGCCAGAAGAGGTTAGAGAAGAGGATAAGAAAGATGGAGAAAAAAAGACGACAGGAAAAAAAGAGGTGCAAGAAAATGCAACGAAAGGAGGAGAAAGAGGAAAGGAAAGCTGAGAAGAGGGAGAGAAAAGAAGAGAAGAGAGAGAGGCGAGAGGAGAGAAAAGAGGAGAAGAGGGAGAGGAAAGAGGAAGAGAAGGAGAGAAAGGAGAGGAAGAAGGAGCGGGAGAAGGAAAGGAAGGAAGAAATAAAGAGAAAAAAGAGGTGTATTTGCATTGTCTGTGGGGATGAACACAAGAAGAAGAAAGACGGTAAGAAGTGTAAAGGGAAGAAAATGGATGACTGCGACCATCACGGCAGTCCCTCCGACACAACCGCGGACGTAGACATCTCCTCGTGCGAGGAACCACGCAAAAATAAATGTGTCGAAGAGCAACCCCGCGAGAGGATGCCGTCCAAACGTGAGTGCATCGGTCAGCCACATCGGAAGAAGTGCAGGAGAAGGAGCAAGGTACCAAAGAGAAACCGTTCAAAGTGTTCCCAAAAGCAAAATACCGAGATTCGGCAGGAACCACCGTGTCTCCCCGCGGAAGTCACTCCGACGAGGGAGGTACCCAACGAGACGGGGGGAATCTTTTCCTTTCTGAAGAACCTGTGGCGCGGACGAAAGACAGAGAAGAACTCGCAGGCCTGCTCGAAGAGTTCCATCTTGACGAAAATCAACGAGGTGCGACAGTTGGACTTTTGCAAAGGTCAGACAAACCCCTGCTACGCAACCCACGTGAAAATACAACAGGTACCGGATGCCTGTCCTTCCGCGTGTTCCGCGTGCAAGAGCGACGATTCCGACGAGTCTTGCGGCAAGTGTTACTGCAAACCCGTTTTGGATTTGATCAACGACCGACTCACGTGTTTGGAGGACGCCAACAAGACGAAGAAATGCGAGAGCAACATCAACGATTTTTGCTGCAAGGACAGAAAGACGAGGAACGAAATAAGAAAGTGTCAGAAGAAGATGAGGAAAAAGTGCTCGAAGGAGCGCAAGAAACGTCACAAGTTGCAAAAGAAAAGGTACGAACAGGAGTGTTCGGACTGTGCCAACGACATGTGCAACGCCATGGCGTTCTACCTGAGCCAAAACACGACCCTGAGGAATCCGTCAGTTGCATCGGCACCGACCCAGTCGACGACCGAGTGCACCACTACGACGACGACGACGACAAAGACGACGCTGACTACAAACACCGAGAGCAGCGATTGTACTCGACATCCACCTAAGACGCAGAAATACGTGAGAGAAAGAATGTCCAGCTTCCTGAGACACTTGCACAGGCACCCAAGAGAAAGTCCTTGAAAGGAATTCCTGTACGTAAAGTCCACTACAACCTCTGCTTTCGAATCATTGCAACGTTCGTAGTGAGTCCTTACACGTGAAAAACGTGTGTAGTGCCAGTCAAGAGGTCTCGTCCATGTCAGGTTTGACCCACTCCAACTGTGTTCAACAGAGGCCCGGTCTAGTCGACATGTTGTTTTATTCGATTGTTATTCGATAAGTTGTGAAATCTATCGATCGGACACGATCAGAAATCAATAATTAATCAATGTAAACGGTAAAACAAGTTCACTTATTGTCCTAAACAAAACCTCTCGTGTTATACTTTTAATTTTTGAATAAAAGAAAACGAAATTTACGTTCTGTCTTATTATTAGATTACATTAATTAATTTATTACGATTATTATTATTATTAATTAATTACAATTATTAAATAGTAGCGGCGCGATTTTGACTTGAGGCCAGAGGTACAACACATGGATTTTTATTAATTTCAAAATTATAAAATAGCCTATCGTCCGCTATAAAATACATAATAAATTTATTAACATAATTTTTACATATTTATAAGATATACATGTTAATAACATATTTTAAAACATTTTATTAACACAATTAAACCCATGCAAAAGTCTCTCTTATCTTTAAAGTAAATATAAAAAATTATTAAAATGATAAATAACAAATAATTAACATTATCAACAGACATTACTTATAAAAATATAAAATGCATCACATACGTATAAAAATATAAATAAAATAATTGTAACAAATAGTTGAATTGAGTATATCATATTATGTATAATATCAGTGCAATACAATAACAGTATCGTCCTTCAAACCCATAAGTCGGTACATAACACGTTAATAAATAATTTCCAGAGAAGAGCAACCGTTCCGAGGTGTGAGTCCGCGGTATTTTAAACTCCTGAAAACGTAACTTCTACGTAAGCGAGTTCGATGAAAAAAAAAAAAATAAAAAATAAATAAATAAATAAAAGCGAAAAACTCCCGTGGTAAAAATGATGTATGCGTTTCCGTGGACTCGGTAAAATTGATAGGAGACTGAAAGTTAAAAATTGATGCATCGAAACGCACGATGCAAATACATATTTCGCCTGATACAATAAAGATTTATTACGTGGTGGAAACGATCACAGGAATTTATTATTTGGTAAATTGAATAACAAAATCCTTTCAGCCAAACGTTTTGCGGGGAGACAGGGAGACAGTTCTCGGTCGAAGACACTGCGGTGCTTTCGTAAAAGCGCACACATGGAGTCTGAGTGTTGAGTGTTGAGTGTCAACTGAGTTTTTCAATTCGTCCACCCTTCAAAGATGTCCGAAAAGGACAAAAAGCGTACATCTTTCCTACAGCAAAACCGCTAATTTCTTTTCCCAACTCGTTTTTTCTTTGGCTTCGGTTCAGCCGTGTGCGGACGACGCCGCCATTTTGGCATCCAACTGTGGAATTTCTTTTAACCGAGCTAATTTAACTTCCGACCCGGTTAAGTTAATTTATTCTTTATCTGCCGGATTATTTAATAACAGAAACAGCGAAACGAAAATAACGGCCGGTAGAACACTTAGTACTTTATTGAGGGGAGGAGAAGAAACCTTTTTGGATATCGCGGAGAACAACTTTGGGAATTTCTGTATAGGGAAATTGTACCTATCGTGCGTTCGTTTCGTTTGAGTGACCAAATTTCGACCATAAATCTCTCTTTTTGATATTATATATAGGAATAATATATAGTTGTGCGGAGCAAAGTGCGTAACCGTACGAGGGGCTCTCCGTCGGACTTTGTCTTCTCCAAGAACGTGTGCATAAGTCGGGAAAAGTTATTAAATAAATCTCTCGGTTGTCTTCTCCCCAAATAGTGCTGGTCCCCCGTACCCCACAAAATGAAACGAAGCTTCAAATGGCTTTCGTGCCGGGGAGTGTCCCGGGAAACCTAATGAAAGTAAGAATCTGTGGTAATTTCCCTTTTGCTGTGGCCACCCCTCCGTGCGCGTGAAATATCAATAATTTTGACGTTCGTTTAACGGCCGAACGGATGTGGGGAGACCGATGATGGGGGAGGTTGCGCTCTTGGGGATGACGGGATGCTAATCCGTGGGCTAAACCTTAGGTTTGCACTCCCCCAGGCGCCCATTCCATCGTCGGGAGGGAGCACAAGACTAAAAGATTAAACAGTCGGAAGATTTCACGGATGAATTTGGTACAGAAGTCCGCTCACGCTTCAATTTTCCACGGCGGATCATTAATCTCCTTCCGGTTTCCGTCTGGAAATATTTACGACGTTTTCCTTTATACATCGCTTTATCGGATAAATCCCATACCTGAATTATGTCACTTGGATGTTTCAGACAAAGAGAAATGTGTATTACCATTGTCCTCTCTCTCTCTCTCTCTCTCTGTGTGTGTGAACTCCCACCCTTCTTGGCTAGAAAATAGAAAAATTTGCAAAAGGAAAAAAAACTCTTCTGTCGTTTACATCTAAGCCCACACTGGAGTCTGAACGGGTACAACCTGAAGTGTCAACGACTTCACACTGCTACCAAGTTTAACTTTATTTTTTAATAATAATAAATTTTAATAAATGGTTATTGAAACTAACAATAAGTGATGTGTAAAACGAAAGAGCCTTTGTAACTGAAACACAATTTCATTTACCGTTTATTTCCGTTCGCGAGGAAAACTTTTACGTTCAATATACCGTTCAAGTTTTACTGTTTATAATAATATATATATATATAATAAAGTTTTAATTATTACACGTGAGACTTGCGAAAAATATGCGTTTTTTTCCTCGTGCAATTTGTCACCGCCCGTATAATAGAACTGTAGCATTCTGTTAAACTGTACGTTCCTGTCGTGTTGGTCGAAGGTGACGATGGTCACAATAGTTTATGATTACAGTTGTAGTTTGGCTATGTAAAAACCGTTCGGCAACTATCCCCGTCGTCAACTATTTACTACTTGTTTTTCCTCGTGTCGCACTCGCTTTGCAAAACGCTTTTCCTCACACATTTTTTTCTAATCCTTTTCTTTTCATTTAATTTCCGGTTGGTTTAAATGGTCGATATTATCCAGTGGCAATAGATCACACAGGAAAACTGGATTGCTTTGTAGGGTTCCTGCTGTCGTGGTGAGAGTCACGGAGAGGGAAAATTGGACGGAAACGCCTGGGAGAAAACGCAATTTTCGATTTAAATTCCTCGGTGCCCGTGTGGATCGCGGACAGTCTTAGACTCGTTTCCGCATTAAACATGTTTATGTTGGATGTTTTCAATAGATTTAATTTATGTACACTACCCTAATAAGATTTGTAGTGAATAAACTCTCGCCCTGCTTCGTATCGCTGCTTCCAATTTCAGTTCGGCTGTACATGAGGTTTCTTACAGCCTACACGACCGTGTCTAAGTCCTTCCTCCACTTCGTTGGGTTTCCATCAACCGAAATTTATTTTGTAAACAAATGACCGAACAAAATAATTCAGTTGTGTATACAATACGGTCAGTGTAAGTTCACGAGAGAGAGTTGTCAGGGTTCCACTTCGTTGAACTTGAAAGATTAATAGCGTTTGCAGTGGTCTGTCAATTGAGTTTAAATAATGTGTAAATATAAAAACTGTACAGGCCGTTCAATAAGGCAGTTTCGGACAGTATAAGAGTTACAAAACTGATTTGTAAGTAAGATCTTTTCAGGGATCATTAAAAGGGTAAGTAGTATAGACACGTCTTACCCCATGTAACCGCTGCAGCGTAAACAACTATATTTTTTAACCTTATGTATTATATTCTATTTCTATATTATTATCCTTATTATAAATTAAGTATCCATTTCAACTGGTCCTGCTTATGAGAATAATACGCAATGATGTACATAATTAGAGCAGTTGTGATGCGTTGTAATGTCAACTCCAGACAATAGACTTAATATTTGTAACTCACTGCCAGAAGTGTCTTGGATTGCCCGGTATTTTCCTCCGGGATGGACCCACACGGCACTTTTTAACGGTTCCAATCTCGTGAATGCGGAAATGGTTGTAGGGCACTCAGGGCAAGTCCCCCGTATTCAAATTTGGTTTTCCGTCACAAAGTGGAGAGAACCCGCAGACGGAGGAAGGAAAATGTCGTTCTTTGTGGGTGAAATTCTTGTAAATCCGGGCAAAGAAGAGCCTTGATGAATTTATTTGGTCGGGTCAAAAACATCGGTGACCCAAATTCGTTTCGGTGAAAAATTTATACCAAAAATTATAGGATTCACGGTGAGTGGCTGTAAATTTAAATTTCGCGGTCGGTCGGAGCAAAAGGGGAAACTACAATTTGTAGTCGGCAGGTTAAAGGTGCTGGGCATCGCGTTTTTTGTTGTTTTCTCATCAGATTTAGACGTTTTTAAATTATAATTTCTGCCGCGGAAGAGTACATTCATTAAGGGTATGTAGTACATGGGGATGTTTGTGACACGACTCCATTTTTTTTTGGGGGGGGAGATAGAGGAAATGACATAAATCTCTATGCTTTCTCCCGGTGAGACGTTCCTAAGGCGAAATGAAAGATTGGACTTGGCTGAAAGCCTGTTAAATTATTGGAGTTAATTCGGCGTGTAATTTGTAGGATGTGTAGTGTGCAACACAACTCACAGACACACCTGTATGGTTTTTTATGTTCTGTCGAGCGAAACTGAACGTGGAGTTATTTGTTTGGATACTTTCGCCTTTGCCACGAAACATCGGTCGAACGATGAGCTTCGTGTCTGCCGTACTTCACATCTTCTTCACCAATTTACAATTGTCAATTACAACTCGAATTTCACAGTTTAACGGTTCCGGGCAACATGTGTTGATGTCTAAATAATAACATTGGATGTCCCGTCACGTCAGGGCAGTCAAAATTACTTCGGGTCATTTCTTTTTCATCCCACCGTGCCAAAGTTTGTTTCACAAGGTGCCAAAAATTCATTTCCGGTATTGAACTCTACCTGCTTACACGAAGCGTACACATTCCCTGCCACTTCGAAATGCTAAGAAAGTAAAAAAGGCACAGTAGTCACAGTTAAGTTAAATATGCGTGTAATATATTAAATAATGTTACGTGGACAGGTACGTACAGTCCAGCGCATATCGGTCAGCGATATCTGACAGGAAGTACATCGCTTTTTGTCTTATATTTTTTTTTTGTACAGGAGTTATCCAGGTAATTGGATTGTGTCAGCGACAAAGCTCGCCGGCTTTTACTTCTTTCGCTTCTCGGAAGAGCTTTATCCCGTGTCTTTTTCCCGTTCGCGCTGAATTGCGAATTCCAATTATCTGTCACTCCAAATCAAGACGAATTTCCACAGGCAAACGATTTTGATTTTGCATGTTTCACCGTTGACGGATTCGAAATTCGGGAGGAGGGACGGTAGCCAGACGCGGTCTCGCGACGCCATTGTTTTGCCCGCGATTCGCAGGTGAGGCAGAGGAGACGACTCGTTTCCGGTTGAGCAGGAATTAAGAAAGCTCAAGTTGTACCGCAGTGCGTTCACGTTAGGATGATCCCTCAGGAAGTCAATTACCTTGGGAATATCAATCAAGGGGAAAGTTCGAGATAGGCGGGCGAGGACGTCACCGGATAATATTTCATCTTTTGAATTTTGGAGGTCTCCTCCCTACGTTTTGTTGTTATTTTTCGGTCACGGTCGTATTATTTAACGTAACATACATAAGTATGTGTGCACGTGCACTCGGTTGTACTCAAAATTGTCTGCGTCTATCGGTTTCGAGACGAGTTGTTACTTCGGTCGGGATAAGTTCGTTTGACATCCATCGAATTCAGTAGATTAGGTTGACGGGAAATTTGTTGGTTCAGGACCGCATCCCTTCCTTTCCATTTGCGGTTTCAATTGTGCAAATCATTGATGTTGCCACCCTCGCGCAGAGACGAAATTACGTTTTAATTTTCGGGGTAGAAAGGATTACACAGGACGACGGAGAAAGGATTCTTTCTCTCACTCGGGGGTGGGTGTATTTTTTCGACAAGAATTTTCTAATCAACTTCCTTTGTGGGGTCTCCTCTTGTGTGTTCTTTTGGTTCGTAAAGGAAATAGTTGTTTAGGGTTATTCCCAATTCTACGGGGGGGTAGTTCCTCTCTTCTCGTATGCGGCTCATTTATAATACATTAGCCCGATGTAATCGAGACCAAGTGGTAGATAAACAAATTTGTACAATTTGTACATTTATACAGTAGAGTTGTTTGATTTCGTCTTTTCAAGACACCGGGTGGCGCTTTCGGGGGGTGATGGTGGGTGAGCAGTGGCGCAGAGGGTTGGAGAAACCGAGTCGAATGGAAATCACACGTTTCTATGAAGGTCTGTCAGATCTGTATTACGACAATTGACAGTTAGGGAATTCGCTTGACATCTTTCACTTTGGTAGTTTCATAAAATGTCTACGAAGACAGCGAGGGAAGGAACGGTAAGGGATGAAAAGGCACCATTGTCGAGGGAGGGAAACGGATTGCATTTTCGACCTTCGTTCAATGAAACACAGTAGCACCAGCACTTTGAAATTTCAATTCATGATCGAACACGCCCGTGGGAATTTGAGCGACAAAAGTGCACTTTCGTTTCCACCGACAGTCAAGTATTCCGAGTTCTGACTGCCCGGTAGGGTCGGAAGGGGAGGTGTACACTAAGTGGTGGTGGTGGGTCTTAACTTCAAACTCGAAGTCGTGGAACTCGTCCTAAACACCGAGTCTCAATAAGTAACACTAAACAAAATGATAAAAAAGTAGTTCACGAAAAACGTATATAACGTTATGTTGGCGGGTTTTAGAGCGGGAACTTAGGGGATGCCACGGGGTCACCAGGGTGCAATAGGATTTTCTCTTCGGCGTAACAAATATTCCATTCCAACCTGTAAGTCACCTAATTGACCGATTCTATCGTAGGATTCTTTCTGGAAAATTCCTCTCCCGGTTTCTTGTTATCCCTCGAATCGAAGCAGAAGACAATAAAACCCGGAATAATTCTTACCCCAATCCATCTGTCTCGTTTATATCACGTGTGTACGTGCACTTCCCACCTACACTCGTACGTAATAAAGAAGGGAGGAAGGCGACACTGGCCGACCGACAGAACCACGAGAACGTGGAACGTCGGTTTTTCGGGGACTTATTCATTTAATTAAAACCACCCCTTACACGGGGCTGGGGTCGAGATCATCCACCACCGTGTGTTCACGTATTAATTTTACGAAATGACGGCACGCGGAGTATCAGTTTCCATCTTGGAAAGGCGTCGATCCTCTCGGGAACCAGTTCCTCTGCGGAAAGAAACCCATTATTAGAAACATGTCCGTTTCTCGGTTCTTGGTTTATGTTGCGGAAAGGTTTGAAGGAAGAAATGTGCGAGAACCGGTGGAAGGGAAGAAAAAAATTCCGGATGAAAGTGGAGAAAATTTAAGTTAAAGTGATTTCATTTGGGAGATATATATATATCGGGTTTCCGCTCTCCGTTTTTAACTTTTTCTCGTCCGACCCCAAACACCCGGAGAAATGCTATATATACAATTTGGTCAGTACATGGGGTGTGTGTGTGTGTGTGTGTGTGTGTGTGTGTGTGTATGTGTAGGTATTAGGGGAAGCGTGTGACAACCCTTTCCGTCCTCCGTTACACTCATCCGTTGCTGGTTTGTACGTGGTGGTTAATCCCAGGGTGAAAGTCGTCGTCGTCGTCTGCTCCTGCTGTTGACGATCAAAGAGACAGATTCCTCGTGCGAGACGCCATGGAATAATGCAATCTTGAATTTTCATCGAAGTTGACGGGGATGGAACGGGGAAGCGATGGGAATTTCCAAGGTGGAAAACTTGGAATTTTAAAGAGAAGTCAACTTGGCAAGCTTCTTGGCCGTGGAGCTTTCCCTACTCGGCTCGGCAGCTTTCAGGTATCGTTTTAATTTCGACGACGCCCCGGTTTAACTCCTAAGTCGGGAATTTTTCGTTTTTACATTTACTCTCGTTATGTTTAATTCCTTTTGAATTAACTTTGAGTTCGAAGATTTTCCTTGGGTTACCACCATGCGGAATGTTGTAATGGGACACAACCGTAATGTTGTCACCCGGAGAGTGTGCCGAAGACGGTGTTATTAAACATAAATATTGTATACGTTTTACGTGTTACTCAATTTTTAACTGGTCTCGGGTGTACCTGAGATATTAGAGAGTATGTAACAAGTTTAGAACAATTTAATGTTGCGGATAAACAAATAATGATGATAAATAAAGTGATGTAATGTAGGGAAAATATGTTTGGTATAAAATTTTTCAAAAGAGCTCTACGTCTTCGGTCGTGCGTGCCGTCTAAATTGTTCTTTTTTGGGGTTGTACCTGCGGTTCTCATCGCTTCTGCCACGTCGGGTATCATTTCCGTTTACGTTTTCCACATCCGTTAAACTTCGATTTTTAGATTTCTGCAGAACGGCTCTTATCGGCGGCTATTGTGTTCGACTCTCGGTCGACACTTCAATTGCACTTCGTCGGTTTTATCAAACCACAGTAACAGGTTGCAGACGAGTATCGTTTTGAACGTTGTAAGTGTAATGCTAGGGTGGTGTGGTACATAAGTTAGAAGCAATTTATTTTTATTTATTTTATTTTACGTGATGTTTCAAGTAAGACAACAATGCTTGAAAAATGTATACATTTCATTGCAAACATCATAATCTCAGATATACAAACTCAATTTTTATTTTAATAAGTACTTTGTACATAAGATTTCCTCTGTAATACATAATAGTGATTTAAAGTTACGTTCCTTAATCTAACGTACCAAAATACAGTATTTGTATATTGGCATAGTATTACAATACATAATCTAACAGTTAAATAAATTATTTAAAAGCAGTGAAGTATAGTATTAGTACGGTTACTACCGCATATTGGGAAACAAGATTCATTCTACATAATTTATTAATGCCCTCATTAACTTATTATTGAACAATATAGAATTAAATATCCGTATGTTCAAAAGTGGCTAAAATCCTAACGGAATGAAATGGTATTCATCGAGATCAGGTACAGAATTGTACACGACAACATCTGGAAACTTACAGAAAATATATCGCGTACATAATCGTACATAATTTGCATTCAACTTGTTACATAAATTCCTGCTTAATCGTTAAATACGGGAAACAAACTCATTATTACACCGTTAGTTAAATCATCTTAAAACTTCAATTGTATGTGTCGGTGGGGAAAAATGAGCTTTCGCACACCCTTAACCTATCCAACCCCTCCTGTTAACCATCCGCCCAAATCTGTGAGGTAAATGATATTAATTTAAGTTTCACACGGAGGAAAGGTTTAAATTTTGTGTATATAAATTTTATCGCGTCTGCATACACTGCGTTAACCCGAAAGATTCGGGGCTTATTGAACCCGGAGAATGAAAAATGTGGCA
Source organism: Polyplax serrata (assembly GCA_037055365.1). Lineage (NCBI taxonomy): Eukaryota > Metazoa > Arthropoda > Insecta > Psocodea > Polyplacidae > Polyplax > Polyplax serrata. Next base: position 7,039,308 of record JAWJWE010000002.1, on the reverse strand, counting down.
TTAACCCCAGCAAGAAGAAGTAGGAGCAACATATTACATAGAAATTGATACGCCCTGAATTTAATAACATTGCTCTGTTGCCTTTTTCCGCCATTTTTCTACTTCTTCTTCTTCTTCGTCTTCTTCTTCTTCGGGGACTTATTTTCTTTAGAGTTTTCCCGAGCTTTCATTCCTCCTTGGTTTACTTCTTGCAAGGCCTAGAGCGGTTTTTTTTTTCGTACCCCGTGAACTTCTGTTTATTGATATCACGTTCCACCTTGTAGAAAAGGATTTTCCATCTTTTGTGTTGTTCACTTTTTTTTGCCCGTGTTGTTCTTGTTCTTATTGTGCTTTTTTGTTTGTCATTTTCCTTACCGTAGCTCTGCGAACCTTTGTGTTATTATTATTATTATTATTATTATTGTCGTAATTTTTTTTGTTGTTTTTTTTCGTCCTTTGTCGAGCACGCACTACAGAAGGATATCTTTTGACTGTGCGGGCGTGTCGGTTACTTTCCTAACGAAGTGAAAGTTCACCTTTCCACTTTCCTTTTTTCGTTTGATGCACTCGTTAACGGTGAAAGAATGCAACTTGTGAGTTAGTATTTTTTTTTTGTTTTAGTTGTGCGTAGGTTTTAATTTTGCATTGTCAAAGTTTTGCCATCGAGCCCAGTAATGCCGGTTTGAGTTGAAAAACTTTTTTATTTAAAGTACTTCTTATTCCTCGGTCAAATATTTTAAACTCGTGGTGTGTTCAAAACTTGTGTTATTAATATTTAAAAAAAGAGATTTTTGGTATTTGTAATTTAAATTTTTCTTACGTATCGAGTTGTTTGGGTAAGTTTTTTTTTTTAATGAAAGCTCAGTTTTTTTTCTTTTCTCGGAGAAATCCTCGTTTCTCCATCGTTTGATCCTTGATATTGGGTTCTGTATATAAAATCACCAAACAACTTATTACTTATCTTAATAATGCATAATCAATAGTGAAAAATGTAATATTTTGTAACTTAAAATTGCGTAAATTTAAATTACTTTGGGTACACCTTTCAACTGTCTCGAATTTGAAATTTAAGGAAACACACCAAAAAACTACCAGCGTGAGTTTGTAATATTTTCTTTAATATATTTTTACTATCACAGTAAAATTAGCAGGAAATCTGTTTGAAAAATTTTTTAAATTATAATTCTATAGTTTGATTTGGTAGTTTAAGTTATTTAGTGTTTGTAGTTATAATTATTATGTTGTATTTTTTTGTAAAGCATGTCACGGAGAAACGCCAGTCCACACGTGCACTGTTGAGTGGCACGGTTCATTTTTAATGAAAAATAAACATCAAATAAAATTCATCTGGAGACCTGAATTGCAAAACGGAAACGTTTCTGTAAACTTCTGTTTAAAAATCAAAATGAATTTCATTTGATATTGTATTCAGTATAAATATTAAAATAATTTGAGTTCTTTTTTTTTACACATTGATTTATTTCTCTGGTGAATGTATAATTCACATCATTCGTATTTTATTTAGGGAAACAGGTCGGACATTAAAAAATACGAGTAAAATGGAGCTGAGGATTTTAAAAAGGCAGCAGCACAGAAAAGAGGAAACCTTTTGGGAACGGTCCGGCACAAGGCTGGGGCATTCAAGTCCTTCTCACCTGAGACCGAGTGAAAGGTAAAAAGAGAGAGAGAAAGGTAGAAAGGCAAAAAGGCCCAAAGAGGTCCCTTTTTCGTTCGTTCCTTCCTTCCTTTCCTTGAACTTATTGACTCTACTCGTATTTTCCAGTCGATGCTACCCGCTACCTTGAGGACACTTACCTTTTCACTCGTCTCATCATCATCATCATCATTATCATCGCGGTCGTCGTCATCCTTTCCCGGACGCTTCCCCACTTTGTCAGTTTCTTTCTTGCCTTTTTTAAGGCTCCCTATATTTGTGGAAAGAGAAAATTTGACAATGATTTATTGCCGTGGAATTTCAACTTGAGGTCAAGCTGAAAGTGATTTATTACACAGATTTTGATAGAGTTTGAAACACTTTGAATATCCTCTTCCATTTCCCCGCACCACCACCACCACCTCAACCGCGCACCCCGCCCCTCGTTTTCGAGAGTTTTTCCCGGATTTTTCACGGGTTTCCATTTCCATTTGACTTTCTCCGTTTCTTCGCACCCGGCAAATCCGTTCCAAATTTCGAATTTGTGACACATGGCCCTGGAGAGGGAGGACAGAAACGAAGACGGACACACGGGCACACTTCCTCCCATTTTGGCTGGAAAACCCCCGTACACCTTTGAATTAACTGAAAATCGAAATGGAATATTTGCCATTAGCCTTCACCTCGAAATTCACACCCCGACGATAATATTTGTATTCTTGAGAACATAAATTCCTATTTATGGATTTGACTGTTTTAATCGCCGCCATATTCTCCCACCGTTTCTTATGCCCAATCTTATTTCGAACTCAACGTCAATAACAACCGGTTGTGTTTCGTTAATTTGAAATTATTACCCTTTACCGCTTTCCAACTTCTGTCCGGTCATTTTGCGAGAAGTTACTGCATCCATTTCGGGCACCGAAGAATTATTTTGTAACGATCCATTATTCTGATCTAATATTGTTATTGTTTATGTCTCTATTAAAGACAGGGTCTCGTCAGGGTTAACATGAAATTGTAAGGGACGATATGATCTTGAAAATAAATGTCCGATATTTATTTTGTCTTTAAGCATGTTTTCGTACTCCAGGCCCTCACCAATTGTATAGAAAAAATAAAAGTGTACACATGTGGTGTATTAATAAGTTGAGGACACGTCACACCAATATACGTGCCGTGTAACTTACCACGCGCAATTACCGAAAAAAGGTTAATTGTCAGAAGGAATGGTCCCTTTCCAAATCGTCCGACCATTCCATTCAAAAATTGGCTTTTATCAGCTGCGGTTCTTCCTACGTCAAAGTTCAGAGAATTCATTCTTCTGGCAAGTGGAATGAATAATTGTCGGGAAGACCAATGGAATGTTCCACTAAAGATCTAAAGTTGCAATGATTGATTGAACGGGTAAAGTTCTCCGGACTGATGTGATCTCACCGAGGTGAGAGCGGGTTTTTTACATTTGAAAATTTCGTTTAAAAGATGGCAGATTCGATCGATTCGACCGTTGTAGTGGTAAATCATTTCCGACGACCTGCACCAAATTGAAGAGTTTCGTCGAGTGTCCGACAGCCCACCGAAAAAAAACTCCTCGACCGCTTAACCTCGTCAATCAGAACTATTTCTCCAGACCTTTGGCAGTTCCAATGGGAAACGTATTGTAACTGTAACATGACAAAATTTAAATAATTACTTGTGCGGGGGCAAGAATTTAATTTTCGCCTACATCTTCTCTCACGTCCTGGAAGTAGATGAAACAAATCCAACGACGACGATGGGTCTGAGTTGTCCGGTTAAATTAGCATTGTTAAAGTCAAACTGCATCCGGCAGACCCATGTGGGACGATCTTGCGAGACAAAAAAGAATTCCAACACAAATTTAAAACGTGTGTGTGTGTGTGTCCTTTAGAAGAAACCAGTTTAATAGCTAATTACGTACACGTGTGCTTTTTAATTTTTTTTCGGGGGTTTTGTCATTTACAGACGTCTCAGATTCATTCGAGGCAACATCACGGGGCCGTGTCATTTCTTTGCTTACTCGAAACTCTGACTATTAACGTAATGGTTAACTTCGTTTCAAAAATAATAAAGTAAGGAGTTTCTCTAACTGGTAAATGGATGATCTTCATCACTGATTTTAATGTATCCAAGTAATTTACAATTTTTGGTTTACCTGGTTTTTTCATTGTTGATCGCAGGCATGTCCCCCAAACCTTGTAGAGTGCACTGAATACCCTGTGAATTCACAAGTGGAACTACCACACCGACGACAAACCTAATTATATACAACAATTTTACCTTAAACCTCTAGCCATTGGCACTTAAAAGCGCACAGGAATTCTTTCATTTTAATCCCGGAGGAGTGGTAAGTAAAAAAAAAGAGGGAAATTATCCGTCATTCACTTTAGTTAAGTATTTCCGTTTTCCGTTTTATAATCCTCGAAACGTCTGACTTTTTTGCACGTTTTAAAAAATTTTTAATTTAAAGTTTCAAATGATGGAAATAATAACAATAAAAATTTATGCTTTCCCCCTTAGTCTGGATGGAACGGACCGCGTCACAACACACAAACTTTATGTTTCTTTTATGTTCGTCAGGAGAGGACGAAGAAGAAGTAGACTCCCGGGTAGGGGGCCAGGAGGACGAGGAGGAGGGGGCGAGAAAGGGGACAAACATGGTAGATGATGTTAAACATTCCAAAAATGCAGACTTGGCGAAGGCGGCGTAAAACAATGCAACAGATGAAAAGATGGAACGAGGGCCTGGAGCCGAAGGATTCCAGCATTTTGCAACGAATTCCAGAATTTCGACTTCATTGAGTTAAACTTGGCCGACGAGAATTTTCGGGAATGATCTCGGGAGGATGAGTGCTTGGTGGTGCGGGATATCCGTTTATGTTGTAATAATCCCGCGGGAATGTTTTGTAAAACGGTGGTCGAAAATACTTGTAGAATAATTTGGAAACTCTTTAATGCCTCTTCAATTGTATATATATATATATAAATGTAAACAATTCATGTTTGTTTTGTTAAAGAATCGTTACGTGACACTCTTCTGGTGCGCTTATTATATTAATATTTGCGTTATTCTACAATTTAGTAACGTATAACTACATAACTGGGTTATGTGTAGCAGAAGGTAATCCAAACTACAAGAAATCCAACATTGTAAATTACGCCTACTTAAATGCTTACAATTTCGTAAATTATTTATTTAAATAATATACATACATGTAATCGAACACAATATTTATTTAGTATGTAAATAGGATGCTCGTTCTAAAGTATTGATTACATTAAACAAATGAGTTTACTTGCACTGATTAGTTTTACGCTCAACGAACGCAACTGCGAATTTCTACTACTAAGTAAGCATATTATTAAATTACGAGTATATTATTCAGTGAACATAGTGCTTGATGCTTTTTGTACCGAAACTTATAGTTTGTTTTCAGGCTAGTGTTAAAAGTAAAAAACGTTGACTTACTAGTACTTAAAATAAACATCACTGAAAAAAGGTATGCGTAACAAAAGGCTACAGTAAATGGGTGAGACACAACTACATAAGTTGGGAAACTATATAATTTTATGTTTTACATTATTCAATAGCAATCTTTCCCCGTTTAAAAATATTTTAACAAGAGGTAGGTAGAGTGTTAGTTAGGAGAATGAGCAGAAGTTTTTAGTGCTTTGTAGAGTCTGAGTCTGTTGAAGACTATCACAGCAAAACAACCGAAAACGCATAATAAATTTTTCTATCACCTGATCAATGCCAAAGGCAGAGAACATAAAGTTCGGGTGCGAACACCGATCTCTCTGATCTTTCAAAAAAAAAAAAAAAATAAGAGAAAAAGTAAAGAAACTTTAGATTTAATCTTTAATGTATGAAACGGGTTCCTTTTTACCTTTCAAGGAAAAAAGGTTTTATCCGAACTCGGAGCAACCTTATTGAGAAAAACTAATTCTCTATCCGTGTTTGTTCAGACGTTGACCAAAATGCTCCCTCGAAAGATCAGAGACTCAATGGAAAACCTTTGAAATTGGCAAAATTTCGACAGCCGTGATTTATCGTCCGTGTCATAGACAAAGGAAACTCAACGATTTCCCTCTCCTATCTTCACACTCCACGAATTATAATTGTAATGGCGCGTTCGTAGAACGACTCGAATAAAAAAAAATTTTATAGAGTCGTTACGACACTCTTAAAACTTTTACTGCAGAAAATCTCAAGTGTGATCAGGTACAACTTCGAAATTCACCTTTCTTAAATCCACGCCATTGAAATACCGTGGCTGAGGTACAAAATACATACGCGTACATTAAATACTTAAGCTCGGAACGTGTTTTAAGGCTTTGCATAAAAAAAATATTCTTTGAAGCAAAGATGTAACAAACGTTTTATTTTCATAAAAGGTATACATCGAGGTGAAACGTTCGCTTTTATTGAATGGGATCGAAGTGGTTATGTAAATTCGGGAGGAGAGAGAGAGAGAGAGAAGGTTGGTTTTGCACAAAAGGTAACCCGCGAAGGAAGCTGAACTGAGTTCGGAGTAATACTCTTGACGGGCTTTAATATAAAACCTGAACGTCACACAGACGACGAGACACTCGCCACGTGTCAGGAAGAGACAAGGTGCGACGTCGAGCGACACGTCAACGCCTTGTGACGTCACGGGTGTTGATCCTGAATTTTTACCTGGTTTGCCTGCACGGCGAACTGCCCTACGTCAGGTGATCAGTGGTGGTGGTGTGATGTGGTGACGCGACACTCGCGCTGAGTCACTGAATTGAACGCGTGAATTTTTGACCGTTTCCTGTGGACCACCGAAGCAGACACCGGCAAAAATTACGAAGTGCAACACCTTTAGTTTTGTTAAACGACGTGTGATTTTACTTCGCGTGAGAGTACAAGTACGCGTCCTCTTTTCGTCTCCTGCCGGTTCGTCCAGGTGAGGAAGAATTTAGAATGATTGCAAGGAAAAAAGCATACAAATGACTACAACATAAGGATTGTTGTGCCCAAAAGTCAGTGAGTATAATATAATTTAATAAGTTGACACGCACACACTGTCAGATGGTACCTCGCAATATACCTTTTTTTTGTGCAGTTTTCTGGTACTTCTGATACCAAACGCTTTGTTTTACCTACCACATGAAAGCCTAACGTAAATTATGGACCACACGGCTTATGGAAATTCATACATAGCATACATGTACATAATGTATACGTAATGGTATAAAAATCCAGTTGCCTTACCACACTCTAGTCCGTTTCTTTTATTATTACTCTCTGAGCAAATGTAATCGTATAAACGATTACTTTTCTCTGTTACATTCTCCGTGGGAAACGATTACTTTCTCTTCGGTTGGCGGGGACGAAAAAAGTCAGAAGACAAGTAAAAATTAAATTTTCATTGTATTTAACGGTTTCCAAGAAACTGAACGACTTCCTTTTGTTTGTCTCTGAGGTTTCCTATTTGACAATTTGTTTTTTTTTTATTTCCGTTGTCGGTCAAGAAACAAAAACTACCCTGTGTATGTGAGCAATAACAAAGAAGTGTTGTTGTTGTTGTTGTTGTTGTTCAATAAGTAAACAATCCAACCTGAGGTTTGAACGAAGTAAGAAGGTTTCTACACATTTGGAGAAGTGCTCCCGAACCTGGGTTTCATGTATGCAAAATTTTTTTGACATAAAACTGAATTATACAATGCTTGTGTTGGGGTATTGGATAGTGAAAAATACTACATTATACTAAAAATTAAAATCTATCTACCTTTATACTCCCATCTAATTGGTTTGTACGTTCTGGTTTATTAGTGTGGTTCTCCATACAGCTGCAGAGTAAAATTTCGTAGAGTACAGGAAGTATGTACAGTTATGTAGTTTCACAGTTACGTAGTTCAACTGGTCTCCACCACAACAGGTGATTTTCCATTTCTGTTCCATTAAGTTCGGTACCGTGCGGAATGTGAGGAAGCTTTTTAACGAACGCGCTCGGTGTCGGTGAAAATAAATTTCCTTCTAATTGGTCGAATCTGACGTTAGGTAGGAAACAACAGTTTCAAAGTCAACTCTCAAAAGTTACAGGTAGCAGGACAAAATAACGGGTAGTTAAAGAGTAAACTTTTATCTCCGCCCGGTTTATCTTACCAGGTGAACAGATAAGGCATATGTAGACGTTTCCATTTCATAACTTTTCTCTCTCTCTCTCTCTCTCTCTCCCTATGTGTGTGTTTGTGTGTAGGAGAGGTAAACGCGTCGAAAGCAACACGAAGAAAAAAAACCACGAGAGTGTGGAGGGTGGGTGTTTGGCGAAATGGTTGCGTTCCCGTAAAGGATTAATGGCTTCACATTTCCGCACTTTTACTACCCTCCACGAAAATCGATAATTATTATTTATTTCAGGTGTGATAAGCAATAGGTTCGGTTGAAACGGTTTTCTAGTGAGGGAATAAAATTTTATGGAACCCCGTAAAACTCTTTACACACAAAAAAATAATAAAATAAACATTTTCATTCATTTATTTTGTCCGAATCAATTCGTTGACTACAATTTACATTTTCCTTTCGGAGTCTTTTTTCTAGGATTTTGACGAATGACCGAATTATTTGCTAGACTAACTGACAGGGCAACTAGTGGTGTGCTGGGAGGGGCTGCAAGGACGTTGTCTTGACAAGGACGTGGACATACCTGACTGGCTTGTGCTTAGGTTAAGGTACAATTTTGGACTGCATTACCAGTTTGCGTGTAACTTGGACTCAGGTGGTGACTCCTTCTTGTGGATTCTTCCTTGTCTGTGAAATTGGTCGACTTTTCTTAACTTTGAAGAAGTGTTACATTTATTTGGGAAGACACTCGGCATTATTCACGTCTCCCAAGTGGTATACGAAATTTGGTGTACAAATACAAACGATGTTTTAGCGAGTACCTCAGAACGACTAGGTTTTTTGTGAGTAACACTTGGCTCTGCAATGTTCGTATTCTCCCGAGGAAACTTCTTATTCGTTCCAGAGTTTAAATTAACTACAACAGCACGACAAGAACTGATTTTTGTTATTTGAGAGAAGAGCGAGAGAAATACAAAAGTCTCGCAGTACAAATTAATAAATTTTTACTCCGAGGACAATTTTATTAGTCGCGCCAATCGATAAAATCAGGTGGTGTCAGAACTTGATGTCATAAACCTTCGTTTTGTTTCAAGCGTGTCAGACGGGCGAAAGGAGGATAGCCGGGATGCTGTCGAATGGCGCGAAAGAAACATCCATCAATTAACTGAATAAATAAGAGGTGGTGTTGCTGCTGTTGTTGTTTTTTTCCGATTCAGTTTCAATTCTCTCAAAATGTTTACTTTGTGTTTATTGCTGTTAAATATCGTTTGCGGATCATGTGTTTATTTACGGGCGACACGGAAACCTGTCGCTGTCGTACGACAGAATACTACCGCATAATTACCGGGTTGATGTTTTGTTTGATGAAACTCTTCGTGTTCCGAATAAAAAAAAATTCATCTCCTCTGTGGAAGTGTACATTTTTTGACAGGTCTTGGAATTGAACTCCAGGTGAAGTGGTCTGATGTTCCAAACAAAAATGAACGTCCATTAATTGCTTGCTGTTGTTCACCTGAGTCGGGAGAGCACCTTTTGACTGAAGAAATCACACAATAGAATTGACAGTACGGGAGACTACGAAACGAAATACGTGAAGTATTGTTCGAAACTTGTAGTTGGAAACTTCGCGTGAAGTTCAACCGGTTGCTGTTGTCGGTGTCGATCATCGGCGGTCACCCTGTCGGTAAAATTGGCCAAAATTCCACAAGAAGGTTTCCTTCCTTCGACGAACTTCGCGTGCAAAGTTCCATAACGAATTTACGAACTTTACACCCGGCCGTCGTTAAACGTATGATTTATGCGTGTGGAACTCTCACCTGGGAACTCCTTTTCCTCTCCTCGAGTGTCACTTTCATGTACTACGATCTTTAAATCAGAAAACAAAAGAAATTCCCTTTTTCCCTCGGTCGTTCGCATCGTTGGCATTTTCCTGCCAACCGACCGTCCAAACTCAAACGGCGGGGCGGGATGCAGTTCCTGCAAATAAGCAACGCTCTGGGAGTTTGTTTAAAATGAGGACAACTCAGTTTCACCGGTTCAGTCGACGGACGGCTACAAATCTGAAAAAGAAATCATCTCGTTTTTTCTTTCTTTCTTTCTTTTTTTTTCAAAAAAAGGGCAGTAGTGAAGAACACTCCATAAAATTTTTATAAATAATAAATTACAAATTAGACTTAATCAAGAGCTACACATGTTCCCTCGTTCTGAAAATTACATGCTTAATACCAAAGGATTAACATACATCGAGATCCACTCGGCAAAAGTGAAACGGAATACGTTAACAGGTAAAATAACCTAAGTAACTAAAGAAAAAAGTCAAGTTGATTAGGAGAAATTTCATTCTCCCGAAAGAAGAAACTCTCTCTCTCTCGCGTATGAATAAAAATTTTAAAGTAATTTCGCAGGAGTGCGACGCTTTTTTTTCTCCGGCAAAAAATGAAAAGGGCCATTTACAGGACGCGGAATCGCGACGTCGACAAACTCTAATGAAAAGCTCGAAAACGAAGTATCGTACATGTGTAATTCGTACAAAAAAATAAATAAATAAATAAAAGGACAACCCGAGTAGATAGACGCGAGAGTCAAGTGGAAAGAAAAGAAAAAAAAAAAAATCCGTCGTCGTCTTGAGACGGCTAAGCCCTGAGGAGAGGATTGTTCGACTGACCGGTAGCAAAGCAGCGTCCGTGGCGAAGAGCAAACGACAACCTAATTATTTTTTGCCAACTGGAACACTCCCCGTCGAACAAAAGCAATAATAAAAATTTAAACAGAGCTCAATAATTGATGGTCCCATTCGAAATTCATGGGAAGGCAAAATAACTCGTATCATTGAGCTTTTAATCCCGGCAAAATAATAAAAAAATTATTTTGCCTCCCCATTTTTTTTTCCTTCTCCTGCGTTTTCCTGGGAATTTTTTTTTATTTTATTTCGGGGGGCCCGAAACCTCGCGCGGCGAATTCAATTTGGAACCTTCCACTGGTCGGAATCCTCCAAAGCTCGGCCCCCCGGGAGATTTATAATTCCTATCAGAACCTTACGAACAATTTAAATATTTAGACTAATGATTAGAAAGTCGAGGCGGACAGCAAATGACTTCGGGCTCGAATTAGAAAGTTGACTCTGAACCGACGAAACGAGCGTGCAAAAATAGATTTCGATCGTCTCGCCCTGAACGCGACCACCCCAAAACAGTCACCCCGTCGATCTCGCACTTATGTAATTTACTTTATTTATGTAATTTCCCAATTTCGACCGACCTTCGTGCAAAAATTAACACACGACTTCAAACGTACAGAGTAAATAGGATTCCATCGGTCGGGACTTTATTTATTTATTTATTTTTTTTATAAATTGTAAATTAAGCGTGAAGTTTTCAGGTCGCGTGGTTCTACTTATGTACTCAACACTCTGAATTTTATGGCGACGACTCGAGAAGGAGTGGACATTTAATTTAAAGTAAGTGTCGGTGGCGGTTCTACTACATTTTGTCCCTCGTCGGTTTTTTTCTGTACCGGACGCGTCCTTCGTGGTGTTGTTCTTCGGTTGTACAACTCGTCAGAAAAGTTCTGTATCCGCATTGTAGGTAACCGTACGTGATCTTGACGGTGGTAATTAACGTCGGGATGCACGTGCAAGCAGGTACACGTAAGTCCAATAGTAAGAAAAATAAATTTCTAGTTTTTGAGTGGTGTGTGGCCAAGGCGGAAATTGAAAGAAACGTAACATGCATCACGACCGTATAAATCTCCTATGCGGCTCTTGTCGGGGCTATTTATGTTGACTTCGGGTTGTCGACATTTGAGGGAACGTCTTTGTTCCTAACAAGGAAATTGCACTCAGGAATATTTATGTTCGGGGTGGATCGGAGGTGCCTCACGGGACGGTGTCGGGGTTAATAATTCAAATTGATCCGGTTAGTAGTTTGTTATTGTTTTTTATTGAAAAAGTGTTTCATTTCAAGCACGTAAAGGCAAAGTAAACAAAGTGAGGCAAGAAAAAATAATAATAATAATAATAATAAGAACAACCCCGCAACGGCGTGTACAGGTCCTCGAGGGGGATGATGTTGAAGTAAGTACTCTTCGCACGGAGAGGGTGTTATGAATTTCCTAAGTATTCACGGTTTTCTATCAAAATTTCCTAACACTATAGAATTCACCCGAGCATCAGGTTATTTTAAATTTCCTTTATCTCTTCCTCGCAAACCGGTTTCTCTTCTTCCGACCGTTTCGTACCGTTTTCCCTAACTTTTGGCATAATTTAAAAGCAAAATTTTCCTTCACGGTTCCTCGAGTTCATGCCCCCTTGCAGGGAAATTCCGTTTAAATTGTTTTTGGATTTCCTACGGGGTACTTCCTGACCCCAGCGACCTGCCCGGTACCTGCCCGATACTCCGTCTGGGAACCTTTTTGGTTTCCTTCCTTGAGGTGAACTGTCTTATTACATTTCGGTGTTGTCCCAGTCGAATTTTATTTATTTAAAAAAAACTCCCGGATAAACTTTTTTGGATAAGAAATATTTATGCTATTAATAAGTGTGGTGAACAATGTTAATTAAACATCTGTCGGCACTTTTGCCCGGTTTCTTCCCTTCGAGAAATTTATTCCGACAGGAGCGTGACACTCGAGACCAAAACACAAATCAAAAGTAATAAATTATTTATTTATTAAATTATGTTTAAAAAATTGAGTTGGGTAAAGACACTTACATACATTCAAATGGATGAGTGCGTTAATAGTTTACTCCGTGAAAAATAAATAATTCAACATCAAAAAAGGAAAATGTAATGATTTTACTAAGGAAATACATAATTAAATTAATCAGTGAATACATTCAAGTTACATAAAAATGTTAATAATTACCGATTAATTTTTATTGAATATTGGTGCCACTCGGCTACGAGATTCTTTGCTTTATTTATTAACATTTATTTTGTTCAAATTTATAGGAGTGAAGGCGAGTGAAACAAACATACGCGCACGTGTTGAATATTAATAATTCAATTAATAAAAAATATTTTTACTAAGTGAAAACTTATGTTTTGTAACGAGTGGTAATCCGCCGAATTTTTTTTTTTTAAACTTTTTCCTCTCCCGGAAATCAATTCGATTCAATAATTTATTTTGAATTTCGCATGAAGGTGTTGACCTCCTTTTTTTCTCCGAACATTTCTCGTCTCGTCAACCTGTCGAACGGAATTGAAGTCGCACGACTTAATTTATTTTCGCTGTTTGGTTTAATAAATATTCATAAGAAGTCAAATTCGATATTGGGCTAGTTCGATGCAACAGCAGGAGCAACAGGAGGTGGAGAGAAACCGTGACGTGTCCATGTCATGTTTGTAATTAAAAGGATCTCATCTGAAAAATATTGCGTGTTTCAATTGGAAGTTTTCACAAATTACAATTTCCGCTGTCGCGGCAGCATTCCATTTTTGTCTGTTTTATTTTTTTTTGTTGGACCCTCCAACTTCTTTGAATTCTTTGCCCGGTCGCGACGATTCTATGTTTAGACCTATTTAAACGGTGGGAAACGTTGCCCGAAACGAGTCGAGCCCGAAAGTCAAAATCGGAGTTTTTGGCTTTTGTAACCGACAGAAAATTTCACATTGCTACGAGTCGGAAAATTTTTCTTTTAAGCGTTTAATTGTGGAAGTGTCCAACAGGAGACGAGCCAACGCGTTTGCTGTGGTTCTTGTAGTTCTCTTAATGACCAACCAAAATATGGATAACGGAGGACGGATGTTGGTGTTCATCGAGGACAGGAAAAAATTTAGACGTAATGAAACATCATCGAAACAGGGTTCTTGGTAATTTCACGCAGGTCGTTTGTAGTTGTCCACGGTTGATCAAAGTCATCTCGGAAATATCAACTTCCGCTCTGCGTGGACCAGCACAACGGCAGAGAGCCACAAAGGAAATTCGTTCCGTTTTTTTTTTAAAGGGATCACGCTAAAAATTTTTTGGGGGGACACAGGAACAGACACACACACACACACACACACACACACGAAATTTCCAAATTATGAAAATGTATATATTTATAAAAAGTTCACGTGTGAAGCATTCATTAAAAATCAGGTTCAACGGGGCGTAACGTGGATGACTTCACGGGTGACCGCGTCACTACAGCGTCCTGCGGTCGAACCACACCGATGGTCACTTCTTTTTCTTCCTCAACATCAAAAAACTGTCCTTGAGGAAGCAATATATTTGTGTAATTTATGTACGGGTTTTGAGAATGTTTTGTGCTTTGAATAAAACACCAGGAAATGGAAAATGAGGAAAATAACGTGTGCGCGACAGAACTAGAGCCATTTTTAAAAGTTAACACGTCGTTCCGGTTGTGTCCGCATTATTAATTAATAATTAATTATTAATTTTGTAAATAATCTAGGTACGAAATTTACAAAGAGGTTGTTGGTTCGCTCAAATACGATGCAGAATAAGAAACAACTGATAGGAGATTATATTTTAATTGGAATGGAACCGTGGTCGTTGGGATGTACTTAACTTAATAATTAAAAATAAATTTATACTGGAGAATGTCCATTTCTCATGGAAGTAAAAGCTTCAAAATAAGTCTGTATAGCAACTTTTGTCGACGGCATAACTTGAAAATATTATTGATATTAACATATATATTTAAAGCAATGAAAATTATATTTTGAGAGTATTAAATGAACTCAATATAAATACATTAATAGACAGGTAGAAATAGAGAGAGAGAGAGAGAGAGTTATGGTAACACATGAATGTTACACTAAGTAATTTTCGTTTGCTAATTTTTCCTTTCACTTGACACCCCTCAAAGTTTAATTCTATTAATTTTATGTAGTCAACATCACATGGGAAGAAACATAATTACAAGAGTCCTCATTACTGATGTGTATGTGTGTGTTGAGAGAGAGAGAGAGAATGTCACATCACCAGCACACGTCATTATGTTAATGTTTTCGTCATTTTTATGTTCCATGACCAGGGGAGAGGAGTCTACCAACACTCTCTTCATTGATTTTGTTCGATAATGTTCAATCACTCGCATTCGGAACAAACAAACATACTTTCCCGTCGGCAGGGATCGTTGGGGGCGGGTAGAGGTTCCCCGATTCGTGCCGCTGAATGTTAATTTCCACTTTATTTTAAATAGCATGTATAGGAAAGTACTGTTTGTACATGTTTAATGTGCTCGTTTATGTTTTTCACGACTTTTACTCTCGGGCGAGTGGAAGTGGCTCGTGTGGGGAAAGAAAGTAGCGTCTATTTTGTCGTCAGGCACCCGAAAAGATCGGTTCGAATGCAAATTTTAACAGTAATTCTGCTGGTGGTGCACAAAATCGACTCCAACTCATTCAAAAATAATCGGACGACGCAAGTTTGAAAACGCTTTGTTTGAAAAATAAATAAAAAAAAAATACACAGCACCCTGCTACACTCCTTTCTATACACAAAAAATATATACACAATAAGAAACTGCTCCCACACAACTTTTTCGTAATAAAATTTCCTTAATGAAGGAACATAACTTTATGTGTTGGTCGACTTATTAAAGCGACAAACTTCGCTTTGAGCTTTGAGGAAAAAAAAAACACGTGAGAGCTTATTAATGTACGGCCATCTTTGCGGTAAAGTCATATACAAAATTATTTTTCCTTTCTCGCGGTGTACAAAATAGGAACACTGGGAAGAGCAACTTGTTTTGGTGGTCCGTCATTTGTTCCACCGAAACCCCAATTTAAAAAATTCGATGAACTCCATTGTATTTGTACAGTTCGTCGAAGTTAATTGCACTCTCCGGAGGACCCATGTTTGATCGATACTTGCCGCAGAGTCCTGGTCTCAGCCGTATGATAATGTCGTCTGTTTTGGACGTATAAAAATCATCAATCATTTTGCTCGTACGAGAAAGAGTTCAACCCATTAAGCGACAAATACTTTAAGTAAATGGCGAGTCGACTTAACTTTCAACTCTTCAAAGAAATTTTAAATGTAAAGGTCGTGTGAGTGAGGCAATTACACTGTTGCCCTACACTTCTACTCCGCTGTACGTGAGACATTCCTTGCAGGAGGTTTGTTCTCGGTGTAGACGTTCTCACCTGGGAAATTTCAGATGTTCGCGTAAACTCAATTTAAACGGCTCAAACCGGAGACGGGGGGGGGGGGGTTCAATTGATTGGTTCGTAAATCAACGATCGACTACAACACGAACCGTAAACAGTGGCAGTGTGGAACAGGAAAACATCAGTGTGATTTTTGATTGCCGTGTTGTAGTGAACGAACACCACAGTCAGTTTGTGTGTGTGTCTATATAATTTTCCTGTTGTTTTCCTACCTTGTGTTCGCGACATTTTCTTCGTTCGACGAAATTAAATTTTAAATTTCATCCCGCGTTGGTTATATTTTACAGGGGCACTCATCAGGTGTGTCGTGTTTTGTGATTAAGCACGTGTGACGTGCCGTAGCTGCTGCATCATCCCCCAGTGTGTCCCACTCAATTTTTAGTAACGGAAATATGATCAATTAGAGTACTACTCCGGTACCGATGCAGACGAACGGGAAAGACTTCCTCCTGTCGTAATGCAGCGACGGAGCAGAACCACTTATTTACTTATGTAAATCAAGCAATTTACCCACGTGAAGAATGGTAAAACCTCTGCGAGGGATTAGCGAGGGATTAAATATTAATTATTAAATTATTAATTATTCAAATGTCGGGATTATGATCGGGGTTTGGATTCGAGCACACGCAGGGCGAGCACATCAATAATATATATATATTATTAGATTTGCAAATTTATAATATACGTTTTGGGTAATAATTTCTTGTAGGTAAAGGACTGAAAAGTTTTTCGGCGTGGCAACAGAGGGGAAGGTATGAAAGATGGGAAATGGGGACACACACACACACACACGCGGATTCGCTTCTCAACAGCGTTCGTTTTGTTTTCGGTCAGAAGAATTTTATTTTCATTCCAAAACGTTCATTTTTCAAGTTGAAGAAGAAAAAAAAAGTCGAAAAGCAACGAAATTTCAATTGATGGCAGGGCGCATGTTCGCTGTCTTGGCCAACGACATTAGGAATGGGGGGGTTGTGTGCAATGGGGGGGAGGTTCAGACGGAAGCGAGCAATGCCGCTGCTCCAGCCCTCCAGTTTCCACACGAGGATCGTACGGCACGGTAAACGCGAATCCGACAGCGAACAGGTACCCGTTTCCTCCCGTGTTGTACTTCCGGCTACCCGAGTACCCGTGCACACGGCCCGAACACACACGCGGGAACAGGATACTGGTTTTTTTTTCTTGTTTTTGGATGCTCGGTCGTCATGTTTTCACGTTGATGTTCTTTGGGGGTTGGCTCGATCGAATCTGATCCCGTGCTTGACGTGTCGGCTCTGTTGGAAACAAGTCAGTGAAGTAATTTCGTCGTCGATTGCCTTCAACATGGCCACTTTCGTGTGATCTCCCGTGATCCCCGTGATCCCCGTTCGATTAGATTTGTTTGTGTGTGCGTGTGTGTCTGTGTCTGTGTGTTTGTTTGTTTTTTTTTCCGTTTCGCTCTCGTTCCCGGGAAGATATATAAATATATAAATTTGTATAATTATCAACGTGTTTTATAAAAGTGGTAAACATGTCCGTGTCTAGTTGTGATCCGCTGTGATGTTACGCGAGAATCGAGTCGAGTGTTTGTTCGGTTGTTTCGTGCAAATTCAGTGGGATCTGTAGGGGGTGGCGGTGGTGGTGGTGGTGGTTCTGCTGCTGCTGCTGATGCTCCCGGTGGTTGTGGATACCTTTTTGAAGCCTGCATAAATTTCGAATTTGCTGAAACGTTGATATTGTGCTTTTATAAAATTTTATTACCGGGATTTCTGGTACTCACCAGGTACAACATGTGACTCACAGGTGAGTTCTAGTAACTCTACTCTAGAACCCATCCAACTCTCTACGCCTGCTATTCTGTGTGTCGGTTTTTGAAGGGGAGAATTGTCAGAATGGAAGTTGTGTTCTTTTTATTTTATAAAAACATATACAATTTGAGTAAGATTGTCAATAAGTTCTTGAAGAACAATAAATTTCTTCCGTCTTGCGCTTTCACCAACTTTCGCAAATGAACGACAATTCCTCGTAGTTTTTCATTTTTTCGTTGCGAGCAGTGAGAAAGGTCATGGTCACCGTCCATTCTTCCCCGAACAATTCAAATATCGAGTTTCGGGAACTTTCCGAACAATTGGAGTTCCGCGGACAAAAGTCGGGAGATTTCATTTCCAGGCTGGAGACAAATCCTCCGGTTTCCGCAGCCTTCTTTGTTCCGTTTAATTTTATAATATACTTTTTTTTTTGTTCTTCGCCTGTTTCCCCGAATATTTCTCAAACACCGGCAGACAGAATTTTGGACATTTTCAACTGGAATCCGTGAAAGTTTTTGATTTATTACGATGGCTCTCTCCGAATTACTTTCTAATCAGATTAATACTATCGTTCCGTTGCAGTTAACTAATTTTTTGTGCGGTTCTCCAATGAATTGTACGCCCGCGATAAATACTGACGGGTGACTTTGGTTCTGCTCTACTTTTTGCCTGAGGCCGAGCCTGGGATGAGGAGATGCGTTTTTTTTTTGGGGGGGGGGGGGGAGGTTCACAAAATCCTTCGCAAAATAGGTACAAAGTCCGAGTCCGAAAATATTGTTTTTGGTACGTCGCCAGGAGGAAAATTCCAGAAGCACATATTATATGTATATTACATAAGTTGGGCTTGTGTACAAACGTACTGATGGGAACTGTTCCCAGTAAAAAACCCACTTAAGTTCGTAATAAAGAGTTGCGTGATGCAGTGAAAGGTCAGGGTTCTGCTGGGCATGTGTTCTCGAGATTCCTTTCTCTCTCTCTCTCGAAGAAGAAGAATACCTTCATGGGAGTACGGCGGAACGAGGAAGATTTAGATATTTTTATTTTATTTCGACTGTCGTTCAGCTTAAAACGACTCTTCTAGGAATTGTAGAACAAAGCGATTTTATTTCTATGTGTGATTCGTGGAAAGAAGTTTTGAATGCGAGTAGCAGTCAACGGGATTAATTCTAACGAAATCATCTTCTATGCGAAATCAAAGGTTTCGTTCGTCTTGAGTAATCCGATCCGATCTTTTAAGTACTTTAACGGTACTTACCCGAAATGTAAATTGTGGTTGTTATATTTCATCGGTTATTTAATTTTCCTGACTCATTGTGGGAAGTCTTCTATTGTTGGGGATGATGCCAAGTGACGTTACATTAGACTACAGCTTTGTAGTAACGTACTTGTCTTACAAATTATGTGCGCGGTTCAGGGTAACAAACTTGATTGGTTCCCATACTGAAATGTAATTTTTTTATTAAGTTTCAGGATGTTACCGGACCTACCCCCGGGTTATTCTGTTTTGCAAGCGTCCATTTTAACTGTCTGCGAACCTTTTTTTTCTTCTCCCCTCGCTGAAATTACCAAAACGTCTGGGACTCTTCTTCCTTTCGGTGTCCCCCTCGATGGCTGGAATTTTCCTGCTGAAAATGACTTGTCTCGTGTCAATCACGCAGTCCGACGAGTGAGATCTCATCTGAATAACTCGGAAATTTCACTCCTGCCCTTTCTCCGTTTCGCAAATTCTCACGAAAACAAAACAAATTGATTTGGTAGAAATTAAATAAACGGGAAGGAAACGTGAAGTTTTTTTTTTCAGCGAGCGCAAAACAAATGCTGTCGGGTCCGCAGGCTACGAGTGTCACACAGTCGTCCTTATACTTTCACTACGAACACAATTTATATTTCTCTTTTCCTGTTTTTTTTTCTTTATCCCTTTCAACCCCCGCCCTGAGATCGAGTCAAGGACTATTTCTCGTTACTTGACGCTTTTCTAGGAATTTCGATTTCGTTAATAAAGCAATTGGTGCTCGACAAGGTAAAACTTAGGGAGCAACAGAAAAGGTTACCTTTCCAGTCAAGTACAGGTGTGTTCTGCTTTGCTGCAAGGTCGTAGTATTTTACAACAATCGTACGTGGCTGTGGTGTAGAGTTTTTGTTGGTTAAACGAGAGGACGACTTTTCTGTGAAGTTGAAGAAATTGGCGTGCCTTCGAACAGTCTAATTCGATTAGTTGAAATTTACAATAATATACAAATATGTATGTAGAATAAATTATTTCTACGAGTTTCCCATGTACCGAGTGTTTTATTTAACCCGTGAAAGTTTCTCATAATTTTTCTCCATCTTTTCGCCGGCGATTTATTCACCCGCATCAAAAAATTGGGACATCAATCCAACTGATCAATAATTCCAAAGGGAATTGTTTGGGCTTATCGTGATCTCCTCACTGCGGGCAATTAGGATTATTTCCTCGATCCTGAACGTTACTTTCTCATGTGTGAAAGTTGTAGCTGTCGAATTCTCCCGCTGCAGGACGTTTGATGTCAAATTTACATTATGTTTTAAGTACTCGAATATGTACGTGGACGACGGTATTTAAAGAAGAGCTCGAGTTGTCCTGCTTTCACACCGTTCAGTTTTTACAAGCAGAGAAAGAACTTGTCCTCAGACGAGTCGTATTTTACTGACGATCCGAATGGTATTGAGTGCACTACCCGCTTATTATACATAAATATACTAAATGAACAGTACTCTGTTACTTTTAAGTGTTACTACATGTGTATGCACTACATAAATTATGTATTTACTGAGATTCCATTATAAAAACCTCATAAACCAGTGAGACTACTTTCTACATCTACCTATTAAACTACTCTACCCTATGTATCTGTTGACCAGTGAGTACCGGTTTATGTTTTGGTTTTCTTCCATGCGGATGGAAAAATTTTACAACACAAAATTTGTGACTTGAAAAAATTTGGACAACCTCACGTATTCGTTTTCAGTATAAGTTTGTACCACCTTCATCTACAATCCTAAAGTTCTACAGTTGATATGTTTTCCATTTAACCGTGCAGCGGATTTAATAGAAAAAATACATAGCCGTAGAACATAACATGTTACTGCTACAACAATATAACGAGTTGTGAACGGACTCTGATGAGACGAGAGATGAAATCTAATATTTCAAAACGTTATTAACTTTACTTTCGAAATTTCAACACTAATGATTGCGCTGCTTTGCTCTCGCTGTAATAAAATAAGTTTATTTTTATGTATCGCACGACGTGTGCTTTTGATGAACCTGTTGTTGGCGAGGAGGACCAGAACACGTAGGGTTAACACCAAAACTCCATAAGTCTTGTACATCACATTCATTGTGATTTGTCACATGCAATGTGAGTCGCTAATTAAGTGCGCCACCCTTTCATCCATTTATTACTATTATTTTCCCTGGTTAGTTTCAATTAGTCAAATCGTACACACACACACACACACACACACATATACACATACACAGACAGGGAGAAGAGAAAAACAGCGGACGACAAAAATAAAAAGTTCTTAAGAGTTTGATTTATTAACGAATTATAGTTTGAAAACTAACATGTTCGCTTCCACGTGATGCACACACGGGATTATATACCAAGTACGGGGTAACAAGTGAAAATGACAAAGTATAACAGACGAGAATCCGCTTGGCAACCGGAGTAAAAGTTTAAACTTCATCCCTCAGGACTCGAGGACCTGGACGAAACCTGCTAAAAACTCTGTTGCTCAAGATAAATTAGAATTAAAAAGTTTTGTCGGGAGAGGAAAATGAAGCAAAAAATGACCGCTGGAAAGCGAGAGAGGAAGGCGGTGGAGTCCGAACGAAAATCCGGACGTCAAAAAGTCTCTGTCTCGAGAAATAGACAAAGGAAACTAGAAAAGGCTGGCAAGTCTAGGAAAAAGTCTGTCGAGAAATCAGATCTCTCCGCTCTTTCCACTTGTAATATTTTAATCTTCTTGATCAAAAGCATGAAGAAACGCGTGAAATTAGATGTAAAACCCTTCAGCCGGCTTTTTACCTTTCGTCATCCCCTAAATACCTCAACCGTCTCCGGGGGATGATTTGAGGGTGGTCGGTTCAAGGTGGAGACCGGCGATTGATTTCTAATTTTAAATCGAACGAGAAATTCGTAAATTGTCTACCCTCAAACGACGACTTTATTCAATTAAAAATTTTCCCTTTTTTGTGTCGCGACCTTTGTCATCTTTCGCGCCCTTCGACATTTACATATTTTAAATTTGCGTTAAATTCGTAATTTCGGCTTTAAAAAGCAGAAACGAGTCTGCTGTGTAGTGTTTGTAGTGGAAAGAGACTTCATTACGGGATCATCCATTCGGTAAAGCAATAATAATTGCTTACAACAAAGGTATGGCTTTTGGAGTGTGATCTTTTCATTCCGCCATCATCAATAACTTTTGACGAAAACATTCTGATAGAAGGCGGTTTTGAGTCCGTGGCAGCGGTGTCTTGCAGCAAAAGTCAAGGTTTCACGAAAATCGTCTCCGGTTAAATAGGAATAAATTAAACCTCGGGGATGTTCTCTCTCGTTACAACTCCAACCACGAACAGAAGGGATTTGTACCGTACAATATATGCACCTGGAATTTAATTGCGGGAAAAACATCCATGTGATCAGATTATTAGCTCCGTTTCATAAATATTTATATTATTTATATTTACCTGGCGTGAGGAGACTCATCCTTCTCTGGGAGGGTTTTCCTTTGTGCCTTTCCTCGTCCTGACAGGTTTCTTATGAAGTCGAGTGTGAAAACTCTACTTTGTTGGTTTACCTGTCGTACACCTGCTGTCGGGTAACACTCTTGGCCTCTCTCTCTCTCTCTCTCGGGTGGGGTTCCTCCATGATCCATTCTGATTAACGTGACTGCAGACTATCTATTTTTCTTCGGCGGAGAGATCAATCACTCGTGCATACGTACCAGAAATGAATTAATTTCGGTGAGTTTCAGAAGCGAACAATGGGCTCCATCAGATGAATTTCCCGGGGGATTCATAAATTGCCTCCTTTGACGCCGTGCACCCGTTTTAATTTTTTTTAAATGTTTATATCCGACGAACTGGACTCGTGTTCAATCTCCGTCAGTCTCTGTTGTGCCATGACAAACAACGGCCTTTGCATACGTTTCAATAATGTCACGGTGTTCGATGTACACTTTTCAGTAAACAACAACGGCGCCTGATATTAAATTTGGGGGGAACTCCCCCCCCATTAGTACAGTAGAAATAAGCAGGCACAGATGTGATTTTTTTTATATAGACAATGAAATAAAATTGGTTCTCTCCTGCGCAAGCTGGAATTGAAAGAGTAACGTTAAACAGTTTCTATATAATCACACTGTTATTAATTTTTTAAATATGGCGAGACTCGTAGGATCGCTCTCCAACTACCAATTATTAAAGTGACTCAGGTCACACGTCATTTTCTCACGCTGTGGTTCCGACTGAAGTAGACAAGTTGAAAAAATTGAAGCCTCCGGAAGGGAAATTTAGTTGGGTGTACACGGAGCTCCGACTTGGTGAGACGGCGCTCTTCTCATTTCCAAAATTCTAAATTCAATCTAAAAGTTACACGGAGGGATGTGTTGCGTCTACACTAAAGGCTACGTCGCCCTGTTGAAAACAGCAGAAAATCTCCCTTTCCATTTAAAATACGTTACACGTGCTTGACTTGTTCTCAGTTTTATGACGTCGCATCATCGAACACAACCCCCTCCCAAAAAAAAACACACTCAGAAAAGTATGACCGTAAATAAATTGAGAATTTGGAAAAAGTCGGGGAAATTCCTCGTCCTGTCTGAAAACTCGAGAAAAGTTTTACGGTGTCCTCCCGCAGACTGTGGTTGTTGTTTACTTTTATGTATGTCCTCCTGATGTCCCGGCCACCGTCCATCGACACGACTCCTCTCTTACGAGTTATTACTCAGGGGACCTAAACCTAGGGGAGACAAATAAATTTTTTCACACTTCTATTTCTAATTTTCTGTACTATAAATCCGTCGTAAAATTTCATACCCCGAGTCTTCTCTCCCCTCCCGCCGGTCGTTCTTTTTTTCTATAATTTTTTATTCATCGTAGAAAAAAATTATGTAGTTAATAGGACGTTTGCGCCATTTCTCGCAGCCGTGGCCGTCTTTATGGCTTTGAAATTGTCGGGAAAAGTCTGCAGTCAACTCCTTGTAGCTCCGAGCAAAGGTGCTTTATCTACCGGGGAATATCTACGCTTCTCGAGATTCCACTTTTCCTTTTTTGAAAAATTCGAACGGGAGAGAGACAACGAGACAGAAAGTAAGGGAGAAACGGTGTGCCACCATTCGTCTGCTCTTCTGTGCTATTAGGTGGGATCTTCGACTTAAGCGTGTTCAATTTAATTGTAAAAATTTTTCAGAAATGACAGTTATAATTCAGTACTCAGGACCATGTTCTTCCGATACGTTATTTGAAATTATTGTACATAAATAAGAAGGAGTTATTGTAGGGAAGTGGTGACAATTAAAGTTCGTCTCGTTCATCGATGTAGACAGAACATCGGAAGTCTTCGGTCCACCCAGCGAATTCACTTTTTCATCTATTTCTACAACGGTGGAGTAAATTCGGACTAATAGAAAAAAATAGAAAGAATTGAATAGCAATTTTTTTTTGTTCCTAAACAAGGAAACGGTTCTTTTGTTGAAGGAACGGCAAGTGTCCACAACAGAATTTGTGCCGGCGCCTTCTTTTTATTTCAACTGTCATTTTCACCTGGACGAGAAACCGTCGGTGTGAAGATTGGGTTGCTCATCGGTGTACGAAAGGACTCAAAGATCCAAGGATCCGAGGGAGAAGAGGTTGAGAAATAAAAATCAGAAATTCAATCGAGAAAGGAGAGAGAGAGAGAGAGAGAGAGGAAAAAAAATAGAAAAAGGTGTAAATAGGATTAGTTTGAATTCCTTTGCCCTTTACTTGTCATCCCCGTGGAAGACATATTTTTTTGTATATCACGACAGAGGCAGTTTAAGGGAAATTTTTAATAAATCCGTTCAGTTTCGAATGCGCCGAGGAAAACATCAAACTCTGTGTTGCAGTGCTGGTGTCGTAGACAAATAGCAAAGCCAGTTCTGGTCGCAATCCACGCGGCATTGCTCCTACTCCCCCATTCATCCCTTTTGTCATTCAAACGGGGAGGAAATAGAGCCGGTTAATTGATCAACCAGATCGAAAATAGTTTCTGCGAAGAATGATCCATCAGGATTTATTGTAAATTACCCGTGGGTGGTGTAGATCGTTTGAGTCAACATTTTATCTACAGGAAAACCCGCGGTCGAACACTTTCGCATGGAAAAACTTCTTCCCTTTGTGTATGTGTGTGTGACGGCCATGTTGTGTCCTGACGTGTCTGTGTCTCTGTGATGTATTGGTTCCATGTTTTTAGAGCGCACTTCGTGACCCGAAATCAATTTCTCTCATTTTCAAATAGATAAAACTTTACTGGTGTTCCAATTATATTCTGAGAATACCATTTTCCCTATTCATTCAACTTTTGAATTGTATCTTTCATTTACACGGCCATGTTCTTTTTACGTTCCGCTCTAGTCAACAACAGTACGGCACTGTTTATCACTACAGCTATAAAATAGTGTAACATTAATACGCGAAATGTATTTTTTAATTGTAGTTTATACAATTTGTAGGCTGCTCCAATTTATAGATATTCAATTTTACTTAATTAAATAAAATATTATAGAAAGTTTTATATACAGATACTAGTATTTTTTTAAAGGATTAGTATTCGATTTACTTACTGATCAAATCGATTTTCAATACTACTTTTATGTAATACCAAAAATAGTGTCGCTGTCATTATATTTATAGAAGTAAACTTCAAACAAAATAGTTTTGGCACTTACTATTAATAGATTTTTGTCAGATTATAGAAGGTTATACGATGATTATATCCATTTGACGCGTATCTATACACTTACATTTTATGTTACATTTATTTTACTTAGAAAAATTAACAAAATTATTTAGAAAGAAGTCAATAGATAAAGTCATTTATTTTTTCTATTTATTCCGACTATTAACTCACGGTTGTGGAGACAACATTTGGTGAAATAAATTGGGAATACAATACCAGTACAGATAAATGCGGATTAGTTAGTCGTAGTTGTAAAAGTCAAACAACGTGTCACTGCAAATAACGTCGCCAAACAAAGGCTGATGTCGTAAGTAAGCCGAGTACCCCGTGTGGACATTCACACAAACATGCATATTATTGATGTACAAATCGATTGCTTTGCTTACACGAACACTCGTATGCAATATTAATGTCTCAAGGCAGCAAATAAACGGTCTTATTGATTGAAACGGTCTACATAATCCCATGCTCTGACGTATCTCACGTCTTTAACTTGAATTATGTATAGGCGGGATGGGGGCAGTTTGGGGAGTGTCAGGAATACGAAAATCCACTCAAAAATTCAGAATCGTAGACACACGGTCAACCCGTTGAATTTCTCGTATATTCTTTTCCCATTATTTTATTGTACGTAAAATATTAAATGACGTTCGAAATTTATTGGAATCGGTGTCAATGGAAAAAGGCAAGTTTTTGTCCCTTGAACCTTTTTGCTCTCATTCTCCCCCCCCCCCCCCCCCAAAAAAAGAAAAAAATTCAAAGAACTAAGGAAATTCCATAGGCAAAAGGGTTGAATTATGTATTGAATTACGTGTGGGATGTTCAGTCTATTGAGTAACAACAAACTGGAATGTTCTCCATTGATTTTTCTTCCATTGAAAAAAAGAAGTGTGTGACCTCCGGTGGATTGTTGACTTACCCAAGACTCAAGGCAATCAGGTCAAGACTTACTTACGTTCGTGTGCTGTTACACAACACCGTAAATTAACACCTTGAACTAACATCCCTCTGTGGGAACCTAGTCAATCTATACACATGTACACATAATTACACTTCATTTATTCTCCTTGGTGTTGCATAATTGCGACAAACAAGACCTGTCGCCGAGTGTCAATCACCTCGCTCGATTCACCCGAGAAGAACACTACATATTATAACGATATTTACATAAATTTGTGGCATCAATGTAATTGATGAGTCGAAGCGATGATGACGACGACGACGACGACGACGAGTTGATAGAAAGTTTCATGGAGGTGGTGCACTCAGGAATTCATGAGAGGAGACGCGTGAAATTCCGGGAAGCTATACAAAATACAAAAACTAATCAAAGGACTCGTAAGTGGCAGGAGACTCGGGGAAGAGGTCGACTGTGCCCCGTGGCAGGAGAGAAACGCGCGTAACAAAGAAAAAGTTTCATTTCTCCACCAAGTTTTCAACTTTTTCGTTCGTTTTACACGTTTCGACCTGGGCGAGACACCCAACTTATGCGTTCACGTGACGAAATCCCAACCGAATCGCAACCTTTAAATTACGATGAATTAATAATATAATTAATAAATCTGTCAGAACCAATGGGGGAATCGACAAACGATTTATTTTGAAACGCCGCGCTAATGCCAACGGCAATTTTGTTTTCTTAATTGACAATAACGCGACCGCCATTTTGTCCCGTCTTCTGCTTTGTATACATTCACACCATAATTTCTACTTTGATTATCAACGAACAGCACATTCGTACGATTCACATTATAATCAAATTGTTCCCATAATTTGACCACAACGAGTAATTTGGTTTATCAATAATTAAAAATGATTTTTTCCGACTCTATTTCTATTATCCATTATTACTAGGAAAAATTAACATGTACAAATATCTATACAGTACACGTATTGAATTTGTGATTCTACAGTAGTAGTTCTCTAACATTGGAAACGTGTATATTATCTGTTATTACGTGAATTTGTTTTTGAAAATCGATAAGTCGGCGAGGAACACAAAAGAAAAGTTCCATATTTGTGGTACTCGCTCCGGAGGAAACAAAAAAGTTGTCAAAATTTCAAAACACCAGCATCCAATAAAAAAAATGAGTATTTCTCGATTCGTTGTGTTTCCATCGAATTATCCAGAATAATAGAAACTGACTTTAATTTCTAAATTCATCATCTCGCGATGTGAAAATCGAAACTCAGTTTCATAATTTATTCCGTCAATGGATGAACATCCGACGGAGTGAGGCACTTCGGGATGAATTCACCGACTTATTTAAAATTAATTCCGTGGAAAAATATATACAATCAATAGGAAACAATAATCTGATACTGAAATAATAATAATAACGATAATGATGATGATGATGATGATAATAAAAAGCGGCGGTACGTGGCAATGAGTAAGAAAAAAGAAAAACGTCAGGTAGGAAACCGAAGAAAGTCACTTCGTGAGGCGTGAGGTGAACGTAAATTTCACTTCACCCACGAAAGGACGCCGGCCTACGTTGATAGAAGAAAATAGGAAAAGCTAGAAATTGACTAGTTTTTTTTTTTCGGGTGGTCCTTTTTTGACTTGACGGCATTTGGGTCGACGATTAATTCCAATTTTTCGGAATGGAAATTTAAAATTTAACGCGTTGCTTCGAGATCGATTTTCCCTGTTTTTGCACCTGTTTTCATCCGTGAAATAAATAAAAAAATTAAAACTAATTACGGCACTGATAATATTTGTGAAAACAACAATTGGGAATTTGGAGCCGGGAGGTGGGGAGGTAATGATACGATTTTAGGTAGAGGTAAATGAGGCAGGTGGAAACGCTCAAACCCTTTTATTGAAGGGAAAGAACACGATTTGCTCACAGGTCACGATCTCCTACTTTTTCGATTAGCAAGCCATTGCAAAAATTTGCTCGTTACACTCCACTCCCGACCGTTAAGTTTCTCACCACCGGAAAAGTCAGCCATTTTTTAAACTATTTGACCGATTTTGATGGATGAATTCGATACCTGTACAACCAACCTGACCACGTGATGAGTTCGGGTTGGGAACGGGAAAGCTCGTGCGAAAAGGTGAGAGGGAAAGCAAAAAATAAATAAATAAAACAACTTTTCACTGCTTTGTTTCTAGTTCTTTACTAGGTCTAGGAACGTTCTCCTTGAAGTCTTGCCTGAAAGGAAACGGTCAAATGGCGACCGCAAAAGTTCCTTTTGGGAATTTCGGGGTAATTTTACGTATTTAATTTTACGTGCCTTTTCCTCTGCCTTCCAAGTGATTTTTGTCCGCGTTACAATTTAAATAGAACAATTGTTTTAATTAGAACAAATCCTACTACAAATTGTTTCTAATTTTTCAGCTCTAAACTACAAATGTTAAGCTCTCCTACTTGCACATACGACTCGTGTATATATAAGTGAACTATTTCCCTGTAGACTCCTACGACACTTCCTACAACCAACACCGATCTTTTATTAACTAATTACAACGACTCCAGGTGACTACATCGATTACACTACACTCTCTGAGTATTTCCTTGTATAAAATAACATTCGAACCTTCCAGGTTTACATGAAAATAATGCAGCTGCCTAAACCATTAAAAATAGTGTTCCATTAGAAACATGTACATAACTACAGACTACAGTAGGAGTAAATAACATTTGCCGTGGTGTACACTACATAATTTTTTATTTGTGGTTTTAATAACTCGTAACCGGGAAAGATGGACACGATGGATAGGTTTCGGCTTTGTCAACAGCTAATAAATCTATTAAATTCACTGCGGGAGGGAACGACGATGGCGGTGATGATTTCTGATGTGCAGGACGAACATTCTAATGATGGAATTCCACAGGCGAGGGAGAAGGTAAAACGTCAGGTGGGAGGACGTTTCCCGTATTAATCTCTTTCCCTGTCAACAAGGGTTAGTAAACTCGGTTAACTTTTACTACTCCGGGGGTAAGTAAGAGAGGTCCTGCGTTTTATTAATGAGTTATTATTAATGACAGATTACTCCGCATCGGTGCGAAACATTACTGTCGTGTTGTTTGTCACGTCCTGCGAAACTTTCTAATGGAAGTTGTTAATTTTTTGGTGTCATTATATACGAGTTTCCCTCTCTCTCCCCAGCCGACACGCATGGCTCTAAGAGAACACTCCAGGAACTTCTCGTGGGGTGGATTTTTTGTTTTTTTTGCGAGAATAACTTTCGAAACTAACGGATTCGTGCAATTTGTTAGCCTTTCCTGTTTTCCTTTGAGAACTCGCTTAAGTGAACCGTCGGAATAAAAAAATTTGTTGGTTTAAACTTTGGACTCGAACCAAGTTGTCAGATTTGAAAAATTCGGTGGGAAACCAGTGCGTCGGGGGGTTGTGAATACATCAAGTTTAGTAGAACCAGAAGGGAATTCTTTCAAACCTTAGAGCTTTTCAACTGCTGTGGAAGTTGCCCTGGTGTGGTCCATCAATTAACGTTAAATTGACTACCCGAAAGAGAAAATTAAATATGTTGTAATTCCTAAAAATATATAATTTATTAATGTTATCTTGGATATATAATTTTGTGGATAACACAACTGCAGAAAAATACACAATTATCAGTGTAAACATCTGATATTTGGTCATGTCTACGGGCGGTTGGAAGTAATTACAATAAGAGATATTGCAAGTATAAAAAAAACAAAATATCCCGTATAATGGTACAATTGTCAGACTATTAAACAGAGAATTAAAAATGTTACATCAGTTAGAACACATGATGTACACATTAAATTAAATATACCACTGGCGAGTAACTTCGGTAGCTGTCTGCGAGGTTGCCACGGTTCAAAGAAAAGCAAAAATTCAATCTCCCACCGGAGGGTATACATAATAGAGGTGCGGAGAAAAAGGCATAAAAGTTTTAAAGCATTTGATGCAAACATAATTTTAATAAAAAAGTTATTGACAGAATGGCCGTGTGGCCGGAGAAAGAGAAAAATAAATTAAAACATTCGGACCCTCGAATGAGATGGTATTTTTTTCTTCAAGCAAACTTGACGCGACCTGCGTGGAACTTCCACATTGTCTGCCTGAAATTTTCCAGCAAAGTTCGACATTAAAATTAAAGAGATGGGCGAAACATTTTACGTTCGCCGTGTTCATCATGTTCGTTACATAAGTAAATAATACGGAAAAAGAAATTAAACTTGAACGGTGGCATGCTGGGCGCTGGATGAGAGGAAATGACCACATTCCCGAGCTCAGAGTTTAAATGAATTCGTTCTGCGTCCTACGTACCACCACATACATAAAGTGATACCGCAAAGAAGAAAGGTATGGAGGGCACTAATAGAAATACTGGAGAGTTATGAATTAATAATGCGTGAACCTGTTGGATCAATAATGGTAACTGAAATAATAAATATATATTTTGTGTGGGTAACATAAATTTATGTCTAAACTAAACACATGTAAATAAATAAATTTATAAATAATAATTTAAAATATTAATATATAATTTATTATAATACATAATATGTAGTAAATAATATAATAAAATAATAAGAGAAATATGGATTCCTAACAACTGCTGAGTAATAGTATTTTATTACGCAGGACGGTGCCGCATGTATTATTTTATGTATAGATTCTTATCATAAAATTATGTATAAAAATTTGTTTGTTGTCCAGTACTAAAAGTAATTATGTTCGAAAATAGTTAAAACACTTCCAGTTTGCACAGGATGGATGTGAAGTTTTATAAAGTCACATAAAAGAATCGTAAGACAAAAGAATGAGATGTCAATAATAAAACGGGGCAACACAACGGGGAAAATTCAAACTTATTTGAATGTTACCTCGTAATTACGAGACTCTCGCACTGAAACTACATTTAGGGAAAACTAATAAAAAACCTCAGGGAGAAACTTTCCATCAAGTTTCCTCTGTTTAGTAATAGTTTTTGACTTTTTCAGGTGATTTTATTCCCGGTGGCGTCTTTGAATTTAATATTTGAATGTTGCGTTGTCTCACCTGTTCAGGTATCCATCTTTTACGCTCAAATCAAACTCGTTGCCGTTACCTGAACCCTTAATTACTCTCTCTCTCTCTCTCTCTCTCTCTCTCTCTCTCTCTCTCTCAGTGGGGTGTCTTCTTATTCTTCATCATCCTCCTGATTTTGCAAAAAGACATATTTTCCGATATTCGAAAACCCCAGAGTTCGGCCGACGCCCCAGAAGGACAAATTACAAAGGTGAACGTTCCGTTCGACCTATCTGACGATTTACTCTTACTACATAATAGTTTATTCTATTAAGCTTTGTGTTGCCAGGAGACGTTTCATGGCTTTGACTCTCGGAGAACGATGAGTACGCACATGATGAAACCTTTGTTCGGACCGATTTAATAAGGGTAGTAATAAACTCCACCGGGGAGTAAGCAGCTTTTGGTTACATGGTTCAATGGGAGCCGTAATCAGGTATTAACATAAAAAAAAAAATTCAATTGAGTTCCACCTGGTGAAACCCTACGGCGGTCGTGGAACTTTGACACGCGGAGGGGGAAAGCACGCTGCCGGAGAACTGCACGAGGAAATTTCCTATATAGTAAATTTTTAAATCCGACGATGAGAATAAAATGGATTTAATTGAACGTGATTGACTTTGGTTAACTCATCTGTCAAAATCAGTACATTTTTTCCTTCAATCGGAAAATTTCCACGTACACGTCACGGGACGTTCAAGTGAAAAATAATTTTTTATTTACAAAATGTTAAATTCGGATGTGAAGAGTTAATGGAAGAAAAACAACCGGGTCGAGAGGGCTCGATGTTTTGCGGAGGAAAAGTGTGGAAAAAATTGAAAAACGTGTACACAATAATGTGTGTACACCGTCGTTCGTGAGCTGGGGGTAGGAGAAAATGATAACGGACTGATTGGAAATTCCGAGCACGATAACAAAGTGGTAAATAAATCAACACAGGGGTTGGAGAAAGTGAAGAAAAAACAGTCTTTGTTTCACCTAATGATACATGTAAACCAGAAGAAAGATCCGTTTTCTATGAATTGTTTTACAGCAACCAAATAGGAGTATTCCAATTGTTCGATACTACACAACTACTATGACACTACTCTACACAAAAATATAAAACTATGAACGGGTATAGAGCGTTTGGGGCTTGTACGAACATAACCGTAGTTGTTTGACGTCGTCAATGGTTTGCACACAATGGACTCGGTCATTATACAGCACACACGTCATGCTAAATATATATGTTTTTGGGTGTCATTAAGGAGTGTCACATTATAAAAATGACGGGGAATTTTTTTGTGAAACTGTCAACTCAACAAGAAACTATTCAAACAGAGCGAATGTTTTATTAATAAAATTTTGCACTTTAATATTTACAATGAAACGATCAAAATTATGTTGTACAAACGATCACGTGTCGCAATCCTTCTATTTATTTATATTATATTGACACACACATTTATATGTTTACGTATATTTTTAGAGCACATTTACTTCAATTAATTCTTATTATGAATTATTTATCAGTTAATTAAAGAAAATATTTAATTATTTATTAATTGACTTACTTTACTATTAAATAAATTGAGTAATTATTTATTTAACATAACAAATTCAAACAGAGAACAGCTCTGTTCAAATAGTGACGGTTACATCCCTTCAAAAATTACTATATATATTTTCATGTACGTCTATTTGGTTTGTGTCACGAGGACGAGCAAGAAGCGAGTAACAATTTCTCGTGTACAGTCAAACTAGTTGAACTCGGCTAACTTACCAAGTCGGTAACTAAAGTCCCGGGGTTCACTTTCTGACGAATTTTAAATCTTGTTTAGCTGAGTTTCGCAACGCATTGTCTTTCGTGACAATCAAAATGGGAACGGGGGCGGTAAGTGACGAAACGGCTCCTCTATAAATTCGTTTTCCGAGACAAACTATATTAGAGGGTTAATGGAAAGTTAGCTTTTGGACGAGTTGAGACGTGATTAAGTTGAGCTACTCTGCAAAGGTGGAAATGAACGGGCTCGTTCCCATGAATCAAACGGGAAAAGGAGCAAAGATTTAATGTTCGAATTTAAATTGGCATTAAATGAATTCCCGAAGAAAGGAGAGGGTCCTGAGTCCCGGCTGAATTGACTGGGACCCCCTCCGAACTTTCTTTCGGCCCAACAGAATTCTTTTAGACTTTTTCCTCTGCTTCGGACTGACTCGTGTGAAACGTGAAACAAAAAGATAAAATTTTATTCTAAATTATTTTTAAAAGGCTTTTAAGGATAATTAAGAAACCAATTACTGCAAATTACTTTTTGAGGTTGAAACGAGCGCAGAGGCAACCGACAGGAAGGTGAAGAAGAAGAACACAGAAGAACCCGACGAAGAAGAAGAGGAAGAAAAGCGGACAAATTGGTTTCCTTTCTCGGTGTGAGAATTCTTAAATGAAAAATAATTACCAAGACATTCTAATAGGAGAAGAGAAGTGGATACATCCAGTTAACCGGTGTCATAGTAAAAACGACAAAAAACTGACAGATCCGTAAGCCTCCCGTTTCAACGACAGACTCGCGTGCCGCTGATCCGCCATTTTGTTTTTCGTAAACTTAAGAAATATATTATATATAATTAAGCGCCCTAACATTGCGTATAAATAAACTTAATTGCTTTCAATGTATTTATGTAAAACGCAGAGCTCTCATTTACTATATTAAGTACCACCCCGCGATACTAAATACATAAATAATTAATAACAACTGTTAATAAATGGAAATTAATTAAAAAACTGAGAGGCCGTTACTGAAGTTCTACTTTACCATTACTACACGTTTCTATTACTTACTGATGACTTTAAATTTATTCCTTGTAAATTGTTTCATATATCCCCAATACATAATTACTAATCATTGTACCTTATTATTTATTACAATACTTAATTATTACACTTGTAACGGTTAATACTTCTTATTTATTAGTACCTGTTTAATAATTACTAAAAATTTTCTTGGCAAAGAATATAATAGAAATAAAATTATTGGTAAAAATAAACAAGTTAACGTACATAACTTATATAAATAAAACATCTTTATTGTACAAGTCGAGAACAGTTTTCAGGTTTGAAATTATGTATCTCAGTAACACAGGTTTTATTTATGTATTTTTCAACTGTTGGGTAGTGTTGCCCAAGTACCACCTGATTCTTTTGCCTGAAAGGGGAGTTTTTCATACTTTTCAGAGAATCTTATTGTCCTCGGTCAACCATGCGAAGAAAACACGAGAGCTCTGTGTGACACACACGAAGCAGAGCCCCCGTGCAAGTCGGGTGCATTTCAGTCCTTCTTTTCTCTCTCTCACTCTCTCAGTACCCAAGTAATAAAGTTCCACATGGCTGTGGAAAATAAAATATTCGGTTTCCTCATTCGTCTGGCAGTCTGCCCGTTTGGTGTTTGTTTCACATCCAACGGAGACGCAGTCCAATTTTCTTCCAAGGTGGAGTGGTTCATTAAAAAAAAAAAAAAAATAGTTATAACTTTCGGATTTTACCGACTCGAACACTACTCGTGAACCATTTTGTAAAAAGAAGTGGATTGTAATCTTCCCTGGAAATGGTCGTGGCTCACCCCTGTCGTTTCTGAATACCAAGTGTCCCGTTCTGAAATCGTAAAATGCGAATTTTTGGGAGCAGGAAGGGCTCCACTTTCTCTCTTGTTGACTTGTATTATTTATTCTGTCCAGTACATAACTTTCTCTCTTTCATTGCCTGCTTTCCTAAGTAAGTTTATTTGAAATTAAATACAGAAGATATTACATAAATAATGTAGACAAGTTATATGAACGTGATGTTTGTACTGTTGTTCTATGTAATAAAGTGTACCATTGATTTCTAATCACGAATAATTCCAAACAATATACTTCTGTATAAGACCTTTTTTAAATATACTACATTTTTCTAATGACGTTGTAATGTTTAAACTAAAATTTAATTTATAAACTGTATTTATATTTATAATTGTTTACTTATTTAATTAATAAATATCCCTTTAGAACGTAATCAGTAACAAATGTAACTAATTCCACAACTTCAGTATATTTTTCTACGTAACATTATTATTCCCAGATAGCTTGACTTGCTTTATAACTTTTACAATGAACGAATCATAATTATATTGGATATACGACTTTATAACTCATTCAGACCGCTGAGAAACTAATAATGTTTTTAAAAAACTATAATTAAGCACTAGACCTTTGTAAGCGACGTCTGTATAACTTTTATTATTAATCATTATGTAACTTCTCTCTCTACCTCTGACTAGTTTTACATTTTCCATAAGTCGTAGAACTCGTCCCGACCCTTTTTTTTCCTAGTAGTAACAGTCATTACCGAGTGTCGAAATAACATTTACGTAATATGTAATCTGGTCTTTTTTTGTTGTTTCAGAATGAATACATAAGTTGAAAGGGATACAGTGCGAATCGCCGCGAGGTAACCGGGCTATTGATCGCGTGCAGATTCCTCTGGTTGATGAGAAACTGACCATGAATCTGCGATGGTTTGCCAACACTTCGTGATGGTAAAAGTAAAAACTAATCCTTCATTCTTCATTATCGGAAGCTTTCCTCTTTTGCTTTTTCTTCTCAATGTCAATCGAGGTAAGTGGAACCTGAAAAAAAAAACTGACAAATAAAAGTGCTTTCTCCCTCTCAATTAAAAACCCCATCAATATTTATTTATTTATTTATTTTAAAGTTGTGTAACCGTCGGCAGAATTAATTTTTTAGAAGAATTCAACTCTACGTAATTTATGCAAGGAGATTATTTTCTGGGGGTCCACTCCTGTAGTGGACGTAGACTTCATTTAGAAAATTCGAGTGATGATTATTAATAGAGTTTAATCAAAGGTGGTAAAGACGTATTAATTACCTGACGGACGAGAAAGACCGAAATAGGAGAACTGTGATTGTGAAGAGCAAACCTTCACCGTGAACCTTTCGAAACCTTTTCGAAGTGATATCGTTCTTATTGTATGCAGTAAGAGATGCTAAAGAGCTTGTTTGTGTATTGATTTCAATCGACGCAAAGGAATTTCAGAAAACAAAGTTGGTGCACGTAAAAGTATCAAATATTTATAACAACTGATAAATAATTGTCCTGCACTTCCTGAGGGTGTCTTGTGTAGTTCACCTTGTACCTCTAACTTATACTAAACTAACTGACTTCTAAGCTACACCCAAAAGGATGGTTTTCCAATTTTCTTTTTCTGTACTTTCAAGATCTGCAACAATTTATTCCCTTGCTACATTATTTTACATTTATTTATCACATTATTTACATCTTTTATAATTTGTGACTCATTTAAATAGGTAATTTGTTGTTTTCCATCCTATTAAATCCATTCATATTGTCTCACGTATAAAACAATAACATCTCTACACCACGGCACGTAAAACATTGCTCTCATAACTTTCTGTATTGTTTAAAAAAAAAAACACATCAGTGTGCGAAACAGATACAATTTAAAATTGTTTAGAATACATAAACGTAGTTTATTTTTTTATACGATCATAAAATTATTAATTAAGTGACGCAAAAGCATTCCAAAATAAATTATCAATATAATAAATGTAAGGAAAACATAAATGAATATTCCGCGTGAAACAAAAACGTCGGAGAGAACTTTCCAGCCAACCTGACTATTCCAGCCACTGTAAAATCGTACAGAACACGAGAGAACAAAAAACATGTGTAAGGTGCGACCCGGTCAGACCAGAAAAATTTCAGCTAATTTACACCGATCGTAATAATTCACGGATTCGGATAAGAAAAGTCAGCGATTTTTTAAAACCACATCTGTTATCTCGTGTGGGGGACTGTGGGAGAATAGAAAAAAAAAAAGGTTTCATCCGAGCCCTAGAACACATTTAATCTAGGTCTAGTGGAAAGAATGGACAGCTGGCCGGGCCCCACGTCACGGGGTTTTCATGAGATTTTCTTCCCAGGTTTCGTATCGAACACAAATAAATCGAAATTCAATAATAATTCAGCCGGGAAAAGGCCGGAGTCCTGGGAGAAATGGGTCGCAGGTAGAAAGGACAATAACTTATTGTTTGATTCACCTGGATAGGAGTAAGACGGAGACACAGAAGGTGGAGGATTACGCTCCTGAAATGAAATCCATCTCTTAATTTATGTTATCCAGCCCGGACCTCGGGCAACGTACATAAAAATAACCCCTTGGGACAGTGTAAAAATGACCGGGAACCAGCAACGGTTATTGACCAAAGTATGTACAATCTTAGTGACTGTATACCGTATACATATATTAATATTGCAAAAGATTTATTTTATATTATATTTATACACTTCCGTCTACTGTTATTGTTTCCTATATAGTTGTATATTTTCTCTCCGTTCAAATTCTCGCACCTTCACCTTCCCAATCATTTTAATTAATTATATTTTTACGTTTTCGTTTCTCATGCCGTGTGCGTTTCTGCTGGCGTGCCACCGTGACACCGAAATAAAACTTTTACTGGATGCCTGGACTCTCGCCAGAGTTGTACCCTGCAGTAAATTGCTGTCAGCTGTTTTGGCTCATTGCCTCTATTTTTATAGTGAATTTACGGTCTATTATTGTTAATATTAATGCAGTGATTTATTCCATTTTAAATTACTAGTTTTCTTATTTTTTAAAAAGGGAGTTAATAAATATTTTAAGGGCGACATTTGGCTGACCGGACACTTCTTTTTTTTCTTTCTTTTATTAAACCTGAAATGAATACGTAAGTTCAAGTGCACAGGGAGAACTGGAAAATTTTATTCTTGTAATACAGCCGAAAATATTGTCATTATGTTAGTATTGTGAGAACTTGTTGGTTCTTTGTAGTTATTCTGTATTACGTTATATTAAATTATATTATATTGTATTATGTATTCATTTAAAAAGGGCACAAGTAGCCTTGGTCAAAACAAAACATACAAAGCAGTTTATTGAAACTTTTATTTTGATTATAGCTTTATAATTGTTAGTATGTATGTAGTAATATTGCATTTATAGTAATGTACTAATAATTTATTACTACTTATACAAGGACTAATCAGAATTTACCTTACTCTGTTTATTTACCTGTCTCTTAACCTGTCTCTTACTATTGGTTTGTGTTACCCATTTCTTTATTTAAACATATGTTTAAATCATTAATTGAAATCATTTCTCCTTCTTCTTGTGATATTTCTCTTGTGATACATTAGCGGCCTCAATTTCTTTAATTAATACTATAAATCAATATCCGAGATTTTTTTTAACAAGTATAAAACTATAACTATAAAAATATTTGTATTTAAGAATATAAACAACTCATTTTACGTTTCAACATACACGAGGCCCTGCACCTGTTCTTACTGTCACGTTCCTCTCTTAAGTTACGATACCCTACAGTATGATACCAGTAAGTATCATTCACCACGTGCCTATGTTGTGTACTCTTAAATTTAAATTTTACTATACGCAATACTATAAATATATATTTTACTGTTGGGATAAGACGTTTGCAACATAATTTTTTGTTCCCTCTTTCGACAAAAATAGTGGATAATAAAGAATAGTTATTTTCCCGGAAGGATGTTAACAAGTTTCTGAACATAAACCTATTATTTTGTGGCAGTTTCTTTTCTCCCTCCTTCTCCTCGTCCTCTCACCCTCACCTGTTACCCAGGACGCGCCAGACTGCATTTTAGTTAATTGTAACGAAACGGATACACAGAAACACTCCCGTGCTCCCATAATTCACAAAAGTTATCGGAGTGTGTTCCTAATTTTCCGGCCTGTAAGAAAATTTCACATGGTTCCCTGTCTGCCACGGTGTTATGTTTTTTTTTTCTCCGGGGAGACTTTTTTTCTTGTGGAACTTAAACTGTAAATCATTTAGTTCTGCGGGGTACGCGGAAAAGTTGTACACGGTTCTTGGGCCCTTTAAGCTGGTTCCTCGTTGCCCCCGCTTCAGAAAGCAGAGTTTCCTTCTTTTCTTAAACTTTTAAAGGGTGAATAATTACAACATAAATCTCACAGGTGAATTTCGTAAAATCACACAGAAACGTCGGGGTGTACAAAGTGTCCGGGGTACCGTGCGGCACTCAGACGGGACGACGCCGTGTTGGAACGTTTCCTCTGACAAACTGAAATATTAAAGACTTTCCGCAATTTTTCTATATTATTTTACCTAAATTGCGATATTTGTAAAAGGCTTTACTACAGTTACCAGGAACACGTCAGCTTTCCTCACAGCTCAACACTCGATGGGAAATCTCATTGCCCCCAGTTCATTTTCAAGTCCGTCGTACTGACGTTTTTTTTCTTTTACTTTTCATTACTGCCGCGATTGAACGTTTCTGTCCTTCTTTAGACACGTTAAATGCTCACTTAGGCAAGTACCCTTTGGAAGGATTTTATAGAAGTCAACAACATAAAAACCATCAATTGTTACTGTATATGATTTTCCGTACCACACGATTTACTTGTCTGTCGCTGTGGTCAGCACAACAATCTACGACTGTAGTTGAAGTGCACCATCACCAGAAACATATATATTATATATCAAAACTGTAGTAAAACGCCATGCTGGAACAAGAACAGAAACTGGTGGGATCGAATGGAGTTTAAGAAATGTCTAAACACACGAACACGAAGTTTGTGTCGAGGGTGCCTGTACGGGACGTTGCTGCGTCGACCAATCCCACAGGAATGTGCGAAATTTGGCAACGTTGAACCAGCCCTAACTTAAAGAACCAGAGTCACCTGACAAATCTCCTCAGTTGCTTGTTCGGTCGTGTCCGCTCGAACATGTTTGTGTGTTAAAAATCAGTTGTGTCTCTTGAGCCGGTGGAACTACAAAATTGTCGTCAATCATGAGGTAAGTCAATTATTTTCAAAACTTTATAGACAGACAAATGGTTTTGTTATTTAAAAAATTATTCACGGAGGTTGTCAAGGCTTCTCGGAAGGGTTCTGTTAAATTAAAAATATTATTATTTGTAAGAAGGTCCAACCTATGGTGTGCATAAGCGTGTGTGTGTATGTGTGTGTGTGTGCACATCGTCAGGGAGAGTTATTAAAGTTACGATAATAAAACGCGGCCACACGGGGGGTCTTAAACCACAATAACGACTTTATATTAAATATAACCGCAGTTTACGGGTTTCCCCTAATCAGTTCGGTCCCTTGGAAAAATAGTTGCGAGTTAGTGCGGGTTCAGGTCCAGGGGTACTCGTACAGGAAATAAATAAGAGAAAGAGTCAGAAAATGAATATAAAACATTACGTTTCTCGCTCTCGCGGTTACCGGTTTTTCGAGTATCCAACGAGTGCAGGTGGTTCACAGGAGAGAGAGAGAGAGAGAGAGAGAGAAAAAAGACGAAGAGAAGAAAATCAGTCCGTTGAACGTGCGGACCTTTCCTCATTCATCCCGGCCTGCCCTTTCCCTACCTTTTCATAACCTTTATGATTTATACATCTTTTGTAGCGTCCGAAATGTATTTTTCTGACCGTCGGAGATAAATTTTTCCTGTCAGAACCATTTTGAAAAAGTTTTCGCGTGTTACTCCATTCAGGGTGAGTCTCTCCGGATCCTTCAGGACCCGAAGGCACCTCGTCCCCCGGACGCTTGTCGCCTCGTCAGAGGATTGAAAATTATTGTTAATTAAAGTTCGTCCAGAACCTGGATAATTTTATATATATATATACTTTTAAAGTTCTTCACGGGCACTCAGGTGGAGTTTCCACGGAGGACGAGTGTCCCGGAAAATTCGACGAGTACTTGGAGTACCTCGCCGAGTATTTTCTCGGTCTCGTCTCGTCGTTACCTTTCCCGTAATTAACAAAATTGTTTTTTTTTCTCCAAACTCCCATCCCTCGAAATGTTATTTTTTTTTTACCTTTTAAATTAATCCGATTATTTCGGTGTGGAAATCTTTAATTAAGGAGAAATGTACGTGAATGGAAACGAGGAGACGAAGAGTCCAATGAAAACACCGGTCCCATTTGTTAATTGTAGGCGTGGAAGACCATTCATTTACA
The DNA here is from genome assembly GCA_037055365.1 of Polyplax serrata. Lineage (NCBI taxonomy): Eukaryota > Metazoa > Arthropoda > Insecta > Psocodea > Polyplacidae > Polyplax > Polyplax serrata. The sequence goes on along the minus strand of JAWJWE010000002.1, from coordinate 6,997,650 downwards.
TTCGACATTTTCATTCTCTTCGCCTAGGTGGCGAACTGGATTATTGTTACATAGAACTCATCGAGCCCGAAAAATTATTGAAATGTCTTCTTTTTTTTTGGCGACTCTCTAATGGATGCGATCGTAAAAGTTTGAATCGACCGAACCTCGGAACGGTAGCCACGTCGAATAGTTGGAAATAATAGGAAAAGGAATTATTACTGCAGATGTGAATTACTACAACCCGTGATGTTTGTGTCCGCGTAACAAAAATTGAAAAGTAGTTTCTACTGTGTAGTGTGGCAGCGTGTGGCCTTCTGAACTGTGTTTTACGTGAGTCATTTTCCATCCGGTTGAATATATATATAATAACTCACTGACGTTTTCTAGTACTGCGCGGAGACAATAAACCCTCCCAAGTTCCCACGTGAACGTGTTCCTCTAATTAATGGTCCCCTCTAAATTATTCTCACCTGACAAAAAAATACCGTCTCGGGTCCTTGTACGAATGTGCGAGTTATTCGGGAGATGCATCGACGGCGACGACGATGATGGCTCCATATTGTTGTCGAGAGTTTTCTCTTTCCGTATTATATGTATGGATTCTGCATCAGTCATGTAATTTGGTACTCGCTGGAAACAGTTTTGATTCATGTGATTCGAAAAGGTAAATATATGAAAATTTATTGATATAGTAGACTCCGGGGAAGATGAGTTACCGTTGATGATAGGATCAAATTTATGAAATTCTGCAAGGCGTATTTTTCATTTTTACCCGGTGCCTCCTTACCATGTCGGTAATAAATCTTTGAGCCGTGTGCGCAGACACGGGACGACGTTTCCATTGCCATTCAAATAGAAAATAGAGCCGGGGACCAGGCGGTGTTCCCTCAGATGTTGACAGACGTTTAAAGCAGACGGTTGATTAATTTCAATCAGTCAAGATGGTGACTGTTTTAAAATTTATTGACAGGTAATAAATCTACTGTTCACTCTTTACCGAGTCGATTACTGTTAAACGGTGTAGGATGTTTCACGCCAGATTTATATAATGTGTGTATGTGTGTGTGTGTGTGTATATTGTTTCTGTGTATTTTCATTCGAGTCGAAGTTCGGAAAAGTCGCCGTTTTCCCATTTGTTAAATCCCATTAAAATTTCCCCTGTTATTTCCATTTGTTGTTTCTCCCGTCTTTAATTAGTTTTACTTCGTCCTTTTCCATCTGTCTTTTGTTTTGGGTTTTTGCCTGAAAAATGACTTAATGGCAAGCCCACAGAAAATATTAATACCTCATAAATATTTATAGTTTCTTCGATATTGCTTACCTACTTAGGTGTTCTCTCTCTCTCTCTGTGTGTGTGTGTGAAAAGTCTAGTTCCATCTTAACAAGATCTGTGTAGCGCTTTATATATAAAAGTTAAAAAGGTAAAGAAGCAAGGTTTTCTCACGGTTGCCTGTCAGAACTTCAGAGATTTCTCTGTTTTTTTACCCGCCGCGCCAACAACACGGAAATATTTTGTGTGCGTATCCTTCTTAAGAGAAGTTGGGAATCTTTTTAACTTATTCGTCTTGTAAAGGCTTGCCCCGTGGCAGAATTTACTTTATTATGTATGGATTAACTTTTAATGAACTTGCACGCGAAAAATCGAGCCGATCTTGAACAAGAAGTTTTATATTATGCGAATGTACATGCCAATTGCTTTGTACAGAAAAATTGTAGGGCATAGCCAACGTACAGTCGTCTGTAAAATTTAGAAATGGCGACACACACCGTTAGATGCTTCGAAGAAATTCTTCAAAATAGTTGGACGATGCAGCGTAAATTATTAGTTCACAACTAAATAGTTAACAGGACGATAGTTTTACCTTTTGAAAATCACTAATTGATATTTTTAAAAATTTTTACAACCAGGTTACAACCCGGGGGAAGGGGAGGAGAAATATTGTTTTCCTGTTGCTTTGGACCCTAAATTTCCAGAAAATTCTGCGAGGGCTTTCCGCCTTTCACCTTTCGTTTCAGTCACTTTCTTCACGCAAATTGAATTCCACTCTTGAGGAACACTTCTTTCAACAGCATCAAAATTCTCTTGTCGCTGCCTTTTTTCTTTTTTATTTGGGGAGTTTGGGGGGGGGACCTGGGTTTCGGGGGACGCAGGCGAAGGAGGTGGAGGAAACGGAGAACTCCCTTTCTCCAGGTTCGTTCTGTGAAATTTCATTTTTTGGAGAAAGGGAGCGAAATTCTCAAAATAGATTCTCGATAAATGTCAGTAATGATCTTATTTTTGGTTTTTTTCCCCGTAGACGCGGCCATTCGAAAAATATGACAGGTATTTAAGAAAGGTTTTTGTAATTAAATTTCCAGTTGGGTTCCGTACGGTTTACCGGAAGTGTTGAGTTCGTTTCCGGTGAATCGATCGACTTAAATCGCATTTAGACTTGGAAATTTGTTAGGTTTATGTGAGAATTCACGTAAGGGTCCGATAATAGTTGGAGAAATTGTGGTGGTGTTTTGGGGGTGAACATCTGAGAGTCGTGGGAAGGCCAAAGAACACGGTTAGGGGTGCAAACCATGCAAAAAACATTTTGTGTTGCGAGTGTGTGTTACAGGGGTGTGTAAAATTAATGTCGCAAATGTTTACCCCCTGTGTGGGATTTCGAGACAACAGGAAACACTGACTGAGTTATTAATAAAATAATAAGTAGACGAGTAGAAATATTATTTAAACTTTCAGGAGAACCCTCGTTACGGTCCTGGGTGTTTAACCAATTTAATAATTTAATAGAATGAGTGTTGTTATCGATAATGACACGAATAAAAATCAAAATAAAATTTAAATAATAATTAAATAATTAGGGCGGTGACGGTGGACGTAAAATAATCAGTCGCTAGAAATGAAGTGTACTTTTTTTGTAAAACATCGGAGTTGTTTTTATTTATTAAATTAATGTATGCTTACATAAATTTCATAAAAATTGCTGACACACGTCAGGAGTCCTGAGCGCGCGATACATAAGCAAATACATAATAGACGCCACACAGGAGGTAGATGAGGTGGACCTTTACAACCCAACGTCACGTAGCAGTCTTATGTAATTCGGAGCAGACTGATTTGTGAAAATAGTAGTTGTCTAGTCTGCTAGACAACTTCAGGACGCGTTTTGAGAGTCTGTACTATTGCAGAGAAAGCCACATATTAAAAATATGTTTTCACCCTATTTTAGGTAAAAGATGCAGGGAGGGAAAGTGTAAGGGAAGAAATTAATATAGTGTGGGGTGTGGAGTTTTTAAGGTGAAAATGCATTACGTCGTCAATCAAATTTTCATGTCACAGTCTGTGTATGTATTTGTATGTGTGAGATTAAATGGAAAAAGTAATATCAAAATTGACAAAGTTTATTTTTTTTTGGGGGGGGGATACTTAAGAAGAAATAACGAAAGTCGGTCTCCCACTCTTCCCATTTTGATGTGTCCCTGTTGTCCGTCCATCCAATGACGTCCAGGCACATTCGTTACGTGCGCTCCCCGGAGAAAGCGAAAAGTTTCCATCAGTTTTCCGACCGACTTCCTTCTGGGAAATTCATAATTATAAAAAGAGAGAGATAGATAGATAGCTAGATAGATAAATAGAGAGAGAGAGAGAGAGGGACACTGTCAGGAAGAATGGTCATTTGAATGGAAAGAAGAAATCCCATTTAACATCCCATTTTCCATGTGGCAATTTTTCAAATTTGAAGGTTCAAAATCCTGACTTGAAACCTTTTTTGGGGGCCGGGGGTTGAGGGGTTGATACTAAAAAGCAGATGGATGTTTTCCTACAATGCGTTTGACGTTGGAAGGATTCCACGTGTACAAATCGCGCTCTTCATCACATCAAATCAGAAAATTAGGAAACGTCAATCGTTCACGAGCACCCGACTGGAACATTATTGATTGAACATCGTAAGAAACAGGGAAAAGATACAGAATCACGTGGAAAGTGTAATTATATACTAAATACTGAAGCATTTACACTAATGCAAAACAATAAAAGGTGTCACGACGAAGTTTGCGTACCCAACGGTGGTACAGTTCGGGTCGGGAACTCCTCCACTGGTCCACACGTACATGGACAGAAGGAAAGAAATTTCACTTTCAGTGTGAATAAAATCAAATCGGATTGATTTGAGGGGAATGAGAAAGTTGTCCGGACCGGGAGGAGGTTAGCCGAAGGTGGTGGAAAAACTCGGGTGGTTGCAGCTCACCCCCACAAACTTTTTTCAACACAGAAAAGAAGCAGAACAGAAACAGGAGAAAGTAGAAAAAGGCCGGCCCTGAGCAAATTGGAATTGTACGAGGCTAAAACCTCGACGGCTTAATAATTTAATTTGATGCTCCGTGGTATTTTCAATTTGGTTCCAAATATGTTTTTCTTAGGGGTACGTTACACCGGAGCGAACTCACACGGTGAGAGCCGCCATTTTATTGAAAAAAAAAAGAAAAAAATATTGGAAAAACATTTTGGATTCCTTACTATTCGAGACGATTGGCAGGGGTTGTTTTTTTTTCCCGGGATGAATTCAATAAAATAATCTTCCTTCCACGTTCACCCGTTCAAATGAGAGTTTTTTTTCCTGGATTATGAAGACATTTATGAATTCTGGAACGGGAAACTGGATTCCTGGAGAACGCCGAATGGTCAAATTATATTAACAAAACCGAAAGTTACGATTCACCTGGGCAGTTTAAACGGGTTAGGACGTAGGGGTAAAATGTTATGAGTTTTCATAAATACGTAGTGGTTTTCCTACAATTTCATTTGTGTGAATTGCATTACAATTTATTTGAAATTTACTAGTGCTTTTAATACCACCAAATTTATTATTACTACAACTACTATTACTACTATTGAATAGAGCGTTTACAACGAAGGTTTCGTGCCGGGAGGTTTAGAAAAAATTGATTTTATTACTTGTTCAAACCAATCCACTATTACACGAGTTCAGTTTTCGATTAATATTCGGAATGCATTCTAAAATGGCGGAGTGCAGTGTGGTGGACGGCAAAATCATTAAAATTGCGTTTTATTACATTAAATAAATCTAACTGTCCCGATCGTCGCACACCAAATTCTCCATTAAAATTGTTTTCATGTTTTACTCTGTAGGGTTTTTCCTATGGTTTTTTTTCTTTCTACTTCACCAGTCGATTTGTTTGTTTTTGTGTTCGTTTACGTGTCGACCATATCGTATTAGTATATATATATTGTGGAGGCTTTGTTGTTTTTTTTTTTTGACTGTTATTAAATTTTGGTTTTACGTTACTAAGTTAACCCTTCCTTGTGTCTTCGCCAGAAGCCGCACAGCGATTTAATAGTGTTACCGTAATGCAGTTTTTATTTTGTATTTCTTTGTCTTTTTTCCGGTCCATTGCCACGTGTTACTCCCCAATTTCTAATTTATTGATTCAAATAAACCTTAAAATCTTCAAATAGTAATAATTTTATTAAATTAACTTATGTCGGATATCAATTTGAAGTATTTTTGATTAAGCATAATGTAAATAATATATATATATATATATATATATATATACTTAATATAATAATGAATAGTGTACTGATTTTATTACTAATTATATTAATTTTTATACGTAGTACTGTGGTGTTGTCTGATATATTTCTATAATAGCTTCTAACTTCATTTTTTTTCGTCTATATCCATATGATAATCACTAATATCTGGTGCGATAAAGTAATATTTTAACAATAATAATTATCGGTAATGATATTTTCTTAAGAAATAGAACGCAGACCCAATTTCGTTTAAATGTAAATGTGTCACTGGTACCTTACACGTAAGTTGGGTACAGTGAGAACCGCCCTCGTTGTACCCAAGCTCTTCACACTCACTGCTTTCAATTGGTCATGAGACAAACAGTTAATTAATGAAATAATCAAGTTCATAGAAAAGAAAAATTTGTCCCGGGCACTAATTTAATGACCCAAACCAATCTCAATAACTTGTATTTAACGTTTAATAACTTTCCTTTTGAATTTCTGTTACGGAATATTCGCACATGTACCACATGCCCTAACGGTTTTCAATATTTCATTCAAACAGAATTAGAAACAATTTTTTAATTATGAATTTACTTATTAATACAAGTAGGTTATATAAAAAGGTATAAATACAGGTAGGTTACTTTTTTATTAAGTGTATTTTATAATGCATCAACTAGTTCGGATTTAAACAGACGGTATTTAAATAAAAGATGGTTGTACTTCAAATTCAATGGCACAACTTGAAATATTTTTAACTTTCCCTCTCATTGCGGATGTATATTTTTACTATGTGCTATTTCTAATAAATAAAATATTATGAAACAACTTTGAACTTGATTTATGTATGAAAGGCGTGGTTGTTTGTGTGGCTGTTTGCTGCAGACAAGGCACTTTGTTAGTTGTAAGGCCAATTTTATGAGTTTTGTATACTGGAACTTAACTTTATGGAAGTTAAACAGAACCCATGTTTCAGTTAGATGAGTACAAACCCGTCATGGTCTCTAGTATTTTCATCGAATCCTTTTCCCATCTCAAAAATATCTGCGTTTTAACTTGAAAAGACCAAAATATTCCTTTCAGATTTCATGAGCATGTTTCCACCTGGAACTATTTGCATTTGCCTAGCTCGGGAACTGTTTGAACTTCTTTGACTAGTTTTTTTCTATTTCGAATCCTTCAAATTTCTTCTTCTTCTTCTTCGGTGAGCGAAAACTGAGGTTTTTTGGGTTCTTCCGTGCCTTTGACGGTGACTCGCACGCATAAATAGTTCAATCTTTCCGGTAAGAGAATCCTTCGGGACTGGATGAGACCAAAGACAAAGCACCCGGGACAAAAACCGCGCGCATAAAAAACTCGTAAATGATTCCGTTCAACCAGCAGTAAAACTGTTGGAAAACACAAGACTACTTTTTCTTTTGAACATCATTAATTATAATAATCACCTGCAAGAGCCTTTTGTAGATTACCTAACAATGCCTTCTTCCTCAAAGAAGCTCCTAAAGTTTCCGTTGAAAAGACAGCTGTTCGGGGATGCTGGCAACGGGGGTGTGTGCGCCTTTCGGACCCATTTCGTTTGTTCCTTTTTTGGGGTTTTCTACTTCTACAAAAACTTGGTAAAATTAATTTAATTGGAAGCTAATTTCAAATTATTTATTATTATTATTATTATTATTATTATTATTAGTGGGGTTTTGGGGTCGTTTCTCCAACGGTCCTTTGGCAGATATTTATAGGAAAATAATTATTTTTATTCCTAGACAATAGAGATAGGTGAAATTTTCAAAATTCGTACGGGGCGACTCGTCAGTAAAACAATTTGACCGACTCTCAAAGGAAACGGCGACTTGAAGTTTTTGTCAAAGGAAGAGGAAAGTTAACAGGTCGGTGGCGTGGCGGTTTGCTACGGTCTGGCCATTTCCGACAAAGCAGACTAATGCAAAGCTCAAAGCTCTGCTTGTCGTGTAATTGAATTAGAAATGAATGACTCGTGGACCTTTTTTTTGCAGTAGAAATTTTTTTTTTCCTATTGTGTCACTTTGCGAAAACGCGGGGTCGTCGTTCCCCCGGGGGTCGAGCACCCCGGGTTTTTTATTTTTTCTTTTTTTTGGGAGGAGAACCTGCACTCCTTTGCCGTGGACCGGTTCCCCGGAACGTTTCTTTTATTTCAGCGAGAGACCGTGGAAGAAATAGAGTTTACAAAATCGAATTTATGCCGATCTTACATCACCTTGGGTGAATAAATGATCCGTTGAAAATTTAATAGAAGACGCTTTTCCCGGGAGCCGAGAGCTTTTCCGAGGGAAATTCAAAACCGTACAAATTGGGAAACGCATAAAGTTGAGAATTAACGTGGAAACAAAGGAAGCAAGCGTCGAAGAAGTAAATAAAAATAAATTAAAATTTATTCTTTGTTGGATTGTTCCGTCGTGTGTGTGTGAGAGAGAGAGAGAGAGAGATCAATTCCGAATCGGTCAGAACTGCCTTTTAAGGGCGAAAAGAACCTCGAAGGTAGCAAACCTTTCCTTTTAATGTTCCACCTAACCGAGTCGAACTGCATGAAAGCACCCGAAACCGCTTTATTGGGGTTGGAGAAATAAAAAATTTATTTAGAAACGGTTTATTTAGTGCTCAAACTAACTGTTTTGATGACCGGAGAACGATCAATACTCAACAGGTTTCCAGCTCACCTGGAAAACGTGGCTCCCCGCGCTCTATCGTTAAGACACTTTAAAATACTCAAAATGGCGACGAGTAATAAAACCGAGAATTGTATGCGGCAACGCTGGCAACCTTTCTATAATTAAAACCCATTCCGAAACAAAATACATGCTCTACAAAGTTTGGTACTTAGTAGTGTCGGGCAAGACTTACTATTTGAACAGAACAAATCACCGTTTTTTCAATATTTAAAAGTAACAAAACATTTTTAAACTTTACATAAACTTAAAGTTCGATTAGTTTAATACTCAATGGTTTTATGTAAACTCACCCCCCGAACGTAAAATAAATCGTATGCAGTGAGAAAAAATTCAAAAACTTTTTATTTTATACTTTTATTGTATTATATTATATTTTCAATATTATTTTTAGTTTACTTTAGTTTAATAAAATGTGAAATCATATTTTTATTACTGTTTTATATTTTATTAAACTTACATTATGTATACTGTAATTATGAATATTATTCATTATTATTCTAGGAGTACCATTATAAAATTTTAATAATTATTTAAATGTACCGTACAAGCTTTATAGTTAAGCACGTAGTATTAAATAAATTCATCAATTGTTAATAATCAGTAGACGTTTGAAAATGTCGGGTAAGTTTCGATCAAGACAGGGGGATGAAATAAATGTAACTATGAGAACATAATTCCGAAAAAGGAAGCGGAAATGTAATTAAACAACAAAGCTGGGTTTGTGCTGCAGCTCACAGCAGGAAACAAGCAGGAAAAATTAGCGAAGGAAATGAAAAGGGTGGGACAACATAATTTTTGGTGAACGGACATAAGGAGATTAGATTTCTTTGTTCGAAGGAGAAGATCTTTGGCCGGGGATCCGGGGAAAAAAATACGGGATTCAGGGTGTTCCACCAGAGCCCGCGATAAATAGCAATAATAGTTTAAAAGTAGAAGGTTCGGAAGTTGAATAGTTGGAAGATAACAATGTTTTACAAGGCTTGTGCGCTCGCCCTGTCTATGGTTTCGAAACAAAATGGCGACCACCTTGGGAATCCCCGCGATTTCAACTTCCATTCACGTTCCCATCGCATCGACACGGGACCATTTTCACTTGACTACCAATAATCACCAAGTTTTATACTTGTTTGAATTTTTCAACGGGTAACTCAGTTAAGTGGTAAATATCTGAGTGGAAATAATGAAGCCGATTAATAATTTATCGCGAATTAAGTTAGGTGTTCCTCTCCGTCTCTAACTTATCTATCTGTGAAGTTTAGGGATCCTTTGGATGTTCGTCGTCCTCCGGGACTTATTGAAATGGCGAATCGTTTTGAAGTTTACGTGGGAACAAAATTTTTTTTTTTAAATATTCTATGGGAAATTTAAACGGTTCCCTACAATCTTGTTGAGGTCTTAATCTGGGTTAACAGTACGATTTCCCCTTGTCTATACATAAGTGAAAGACTGAGAAACAATTCCCAAAAACACAATTCTACTCCCAGAAACATAATTCTACTCTGTTGAGTGTGAAAGTATTCCATTGTGTGTTTAGGTATCTCATGCCAGTTCTAAGCAATGGAGTCTTAAATAGAAGAAAAATCATTGGTTAGGATACAATTAAGAAACTACGAAATAGGAAAGAGTACACTGAATACCTAATTACTCTATATTTAATAAATAACTAACTAATTGTAACGCTTCTGGCACAAGGCTTACGGCCAGTTAGAATCTGTAATAGATATATTGTAATCATTATTATAAATAAATAAATTTAAAAAAATGTTTTGTAGTGGTTGTGTATGAGGGTTACGACCAGTTGGAATTTGTATTCAATTTATTATAACAATTATTACGGTTATTTAAAAAATAAATTCTAAATTCCTTACATAGTAATAATTCCTATAAATACAGTGGTGGTAAACTTAGTAATGGATTTGTATCAAAAAATAAATTAGATGAGTAACGCACATATTTACGTCAGTAGTACACAAATATTGTGCATATTTTGTATGCAAATGCAAAATGAAAATCAACTATTTAACTACTACGAAATAACAATATTGAAATATACAATAAATGTCCCACGTAACTTTTGTGACTGTCAATTTATTTTTATTGTCAATGCGGCTTTGTATTTATTTGTGTACTCTTGTGGTAACTTGTGGTATTTTAGTACGCCAATCTAACGTATGCAGGCGGTTGTGGTTAAAAAGCAAACAATTCAAGTTATTGAATAAGAGGAATGTTGGAGGGAAGAGATGTGGCGGTTGGGAAAAGAATTTAAATTGAATAATATCCCATTGCATTTTATGTATCCATTACTCAATAATTAATTTTTGGAAAAATTTTTAATCCACACTGCATACAACGGAGAAATTTCAATGCCGCGACATAATTTACTACCCTAATTTTTGGGGACCGTTGGCCCTTCGGGGTGTGAGCCTCGAACGCGTCCAATTTGTTTGCAATTAAAAAAAAATCCAATTTTCTCCACGTCGAATGGGAAACGAATCGGACGGGGTCTTTTTTTTTCGCGTTTTTAGACATTTTTAGACATTGTCTGACTGTTCCATCGAGGAGAGCCGTGAACAACTTCATCCCCGGGATTATTGCGTACTTATGTAGACTATGGAAGACATTTTTTCCTTCTCTACGCCACACATCATTGAAATTTATTACTCCAATAAAATGGCACAATATCGGTCTGTCGTAAATCTCGTCTTTGCGTTGTACTTTTTTTTTCTTTTTTGTTTTTTTTACGCGTGCGTTTCGTCGTGAGTTGCCCGCATTGATGTCTTCTAATTGGTTTCTTGTGACTGCCGAAGACGCGAACGTTTCCACTCTCCCCTTTCTCGTGTATATATTTTTGTTTATTATTATTCCTATTTTTACAGAGAATAACATTTGATACGAGAAAATTTTTTTTCTTCTCCGGCCATTTTGTCTCAATTAACAAAAACGCTTTCAGAGAAGGAAAGCAAATTCTCTCTCTCTCTCTCTCACTCTCACTTTCTACTTTCCCTCCGCTTTTGTTTGCTTTTTCTATGAATGTTTTCATTCTGCCCTGATTGCTTTTCCTCACTGGAAATCTCTTCCACTTCTTCCTGCCGTTCGACAGTTGTTTTTCCAGTTTTACAACAATATAAACAAACAACAACAACAGGAACGCGCATGCGTTTGTGTCTGCACGCGTAACTTCCGTTCGGGCGAACTAACCCCTCAATATAAAAATTTATGTTTATATTTGGTAGGATATCGGTAAACAGAGTTTGGAAAAAATGAAAATCTACCCGTACGCAATAATCGGGCTGGGTTTTAGTACATGCGAAATTTTTACATGGAAGTAGTCAAACAGAAAGTTTAAATCGTCGCACGTGAAGGAAGTGAAAATGATATATATGTACTTTCCAGCGAAGTGTGTGTGTGTGTGTGTGTTAACAATTGCAGATGACGCTGTTAAATGAAATAAATAAAAAATTGAGTTTATTTTCAGTTATTCTCTACAATTTGATCGTAAAATTGTTTACGAGTTACAAGTGAAGTACAATGCATTCGTATTGTAAATTAATGAGTCGTTTTGATTCCACATAATATCCACCAGAGTTTTGTGCCACCTGCATGTGTACCGATCCATATGCTCAAATTAATTTAAATAACATACATAAATATATTACGAACAAAAATAAGATTTAGACAAGTTAAGACATGATAAGAAGTTAAGACGAAGTAGGATAAAAAAAATTTAGTGATGCGAAATGAAACATACAACGTCGGAGTACTGTGCAGAGTAGTACACCCCGACAAAGTTTGCTAAAACTTAAACCGTGGATTATATTTAATAATATTAATTGCATTAACACTACTAAGTTATTATGTATGATATTATGTTTAAAATTTGGCGTTTGGTAAGTACAGGCACACCATATGAAAGGTGTTACGTAAATAATCTAAAAAATTATTCAAATAAATAAGATCATTTTTATTTTAGAAAGGAGAAAATAAGATTTTAATATAATGAAAAATACACAAACAGAAAGTAAATGTCTAAAAAATAGAAGAGCATTCAAGAGAAATGCTTCTGGTGGTTCTTGAACTTGTGCGTAACTAAATGAATAAATATGAATATGTGCATAAATTCTATTTATAACATACTCATACATAAGAGATCTTATGACGCATTCAAATTAATATATTATTGTTACAAGACTGCAAATGACCTGCGATCAGCGTTTGATCTTACTCGACAGTTCTTTTAGTAGAACTAGGAGGATATCACGGACGAATTTGATTTCTTCTGTACCGTTAAAACAATTTGAGTTCAAATTAAAATTTTCGGCGCCGTCGGAAGGAACAAAAAATTTATTTTGCAGCAACATTCGAGCACTTTTTCTGATAATCGCCGATCGTAAAGTAAGTTTATGATGGCATTGTGAAATTGCTCGTGTTTTTTGCTAACCCCAAAGAGGTAGATTTCGGTGTGTGTGTGTATAAACGTGAAAGTAAGGCAAAAAATAAGAAATTTTTTATAGGAAGGAGAGGAGTAAAAGACCTAAAAACCAGTGTTCGATTTTCGGGGAAAGCGGCACGGGTCTCCCCGGGGCAGCCATAAATTTATTATCATTTTCTTATTGTACATTATTTGAGGATTCAGACCTCGGAGATGTTGGAGGAGAAAACGAACGGGTTGTAAGTGAAACAAAAAAAAAAGACGATTCCCGCGGGAGTTATTGGATCAGAAGTAATAACAAGCGAAGAAGAATTTGATGTAAACGATGGCGAGGGTGGGAGTAATAAAAAACATTCTGCCATGACTCTAAGCACCCGACCGAGTCAAGTCAAAGTTCAAAAATTTTCAAATATGTAGAAAAATGGGTTCGGCTAACTATTTCCTAGATATTTCGTCCATGTAAGAAACTTTTCTTGACTACCAGAGTAATTATTAAAAGCGTTACTACTATCAAGTCGTACCTTAGTTAGAAAAAATGAAGAGTGTCTTGAACAAACGTTACTGAATGTTTAAGTATCGAATATTACATATATTAAATTAATATTAATATTTAACAACTCAATAAAACTGACATATATTAACCCTGATATAAGTTAATAAATAAATTCACCATTGTGACGGTAACTAATTACTTTTAATATTGTTTTGTATTATAATTAAGTTCTTATTTTATAATTATTACTATTAAAAAATCCAAAACATGTATTTTATTAAGTATATAAAGTTTAAAAAAATAAATAAATAAGAATTACGAATTAAATTATGAACAAGCTTCGAATCTATTGTTACTATTGTACACTACAAAACAACAGCGGAACTCCTCAATCTGCTTCTAATATTACTTTTACAAAATTTAACAGTCTGCTTACAGAACATCAAACATAATAAGAAGCACAAAAACTTTATTTAAGAAAAGCAAAGTTGGTGTATAATCCGCCCGTTCTGTACATAAATTGGTTGTACACCGAATACTGTGTTCTCTCGGCGAAGGCAAGCAAACAGACCAGCAATCTAATTACTGTATTTTAAGTATTACCAGCGTTCGTGCGTAAACTTCGAAAGAAGGCAAGCGGCAGCCGGACTCGTGGGGTTACAAATGAAACACAAAAAGAACGAACAGGAAAAGTACAACTTTTGCAACTTGGTCGAGAAAGTTTGCAGGAAAGGAGTAGTCCTGCAGGAAACAGCACAATAAATACGAGTTAAATTAAACAATATTGTGCGGGAGCGGAATATCTTTTGTTCCGTTAATTGGCCTAATAAGATTTCATTATATACGTAAATATTATAATCGTTCTATATAATGTTACAAGTTTAAACGATTAAACTCGAGGAAAGTGTAATGTTCCTTTGTTTTCATCTGGCTTTTTCTTTTCCTCGTGAGTTTTCCCGTAGTGCCGTGAAAAGAACAGGAGACAGAGAGAAGTTGGCAAAATAAAACTGCAGGAATAAACAGAGTTGACTCGTTCGGCAAAGACATTTTATTTCATTTGGGGTTCAACACTTGAGATTTGACAAATTCACACCAATTCCTGAATTAGAGAGAGAGAGAGAGAGAGAGAGGAGAGAGAGCTTTCACAGCTTTATTTTTCTTTCACAACTTTCGCGTACTCCCGTAGAGTTCTTCTTCTTATTTTTTTTATTACAGTTGTTAGGTTGCAAGTTCGGAAAGGAGGAAAGGCGTTCTTCCGCAGAAGATAAGGCAGGGATTATCTCTCACAGGGAAGAAACTAAGGGAAAGAAAACGGGCAGAGATTTACTGCTCATCTTCCGCGAGACTCCCCGTTTTATTGTTCGGATTAACAATTTGCAGCAAAAAATAAACTGGAGCAAATGAAGAGCAAATTCTGCCAACTCACGTCAGAAAGTTCGTCACGAAGAAGAGATTTTCTATTAATTTTGGATTTCTCACCGAATGCCAGCCGTTCGAGGTCTACGGTCGATTTCGTTCGATTGATTTTCGATTCTGAGAGAGAGAGAGAGAGAGAGAGCGGGAGGGCAGGGAGAGAGTGAGGAGAGAAGTTGTTGACCGCTGTTTAAAATACATTATTTTCTCTGGTTAATTGAGTTTCTTTGTAACGAAGTTCCAGAACCTTTCTGGAAGAATTAGAGAGGAATATTCTGGTTTTAGAGTGACGCTGTTTTCAGGCGGTTTCCTCCAGGACGGTGTGGTCAGTTGAAAACCAACCCTGGGGTTCGTCCCAACACGTTGACGAAATGGAAATACTTTTCACTACCACGGAAGAATTGGAGCGTCGTGAGTTCAATGCAGAAGAAGTTAAATTGTACGCTGTTGGATTGTTACGAAATTGAATTGGAATTATTTAGGGAGTTTTACTGCTGTTGTACGAACGTTTTCAAATGGTTTGGGACGGCCTTATCTTCGGTTCCAACTCCAGAGAAAAAATTATTTGTGTTGCACACAGACCGGTGAGAGCCGGCTGCGACACAAGACGAAGAACTGCTTCGATAAAATTCAATGGAAACCTTGAATATAACGGAAAATCGCATTCCGGTAATCCTTACTTTTTCATGAAAAATCTCAAGTTTTGGGGGATTTGCCGACTTAAATTGAAAATACCTGAACTTCAAAAAAAAAAGAAGGAATCCCCCTCATTGGCAGATCAGGTAACGGATAGGTGATATGCCAGGTCGGTTTCAAGTTTGACATTATTCCTGGCAGTTTGTCTTTCTTCTTTTTCGGAGAAAGCTATCCTTCAGGTTCCGTTACGAAATGTTAAATTGGGAGAGAAACTTCGAAGTGAGTTCGAAGAAAAATGTTCGATGGAATTCAATAAAAGGAAAAGGTTTACGTCAAGCACGAACTCCTTCTAATTGAACATATTCAATATGAAAACGGTTGTAAAACGTAATAATGGTTAATAAATTGAAGAAAATAATTGATCGGTGCATTAGTAGTAAATCTTTTAACAAATCATTAGACATTCGCGGCGAGGTTGTAGTGTTTCTGATGCAGTGAACGTGTCAGCAGTGATGATTTCTGGGCGTTCGGCACCCTTGCGACCTTCAAACCTTTCCGGCTGTCGGAATAATTAGATTTTCCGCGGGAAACAACAGACCCGGTGACCCTCTTCGACGGAACACAAGTCAGGGCGCAAAATGTTTGACCTTTTCCCTAAAATTGAATTTTTCATTTTTGACCCGTTCGACGAGGGACAATTGAGAAACACTGGGAATGGGTCGATTGGTGATTTTTCATTCGAAAATGACACAAATCAAAGAGACTACACCGGGTACACGGGGTGGAAGATACTTCCATTTTGAATAAATCAAATTGATAATAGTAGTAACAATTAAAATTATAACAGTACAGAGTACTGTAGTAGTTTATAAAAATGAAAAACAACAAAGCAGATAGTAATGGTGAGCTACAAACTGGTGTCAATAAGTTTATCAAAACATTAACGGTGACGGGGTGGTTTCTTAGTTCAGGGGATGATAAAATACTGAAGTCGTCTTCTATTATCGTTCCATTATCTACTACCCTTGGTCTAGTACATTCTTTTGTCTACAGTCTATTCACACGCCAACTCTCATTCAGCAGTAATTAGAAATTCTAGGGTGTCTATTGATTATTGGGAACAACCATCGATGCGTAAAATATATTATTGTATAATAAAAAAATAATAAATGACCTTTTTTGATGCTTCACTTTGTCGCTCACCCACAGTTTTTTGTAAAGTTTTGCCTCGTCAGTTTCAATTACATCACCCTACAGTATAAAATATCTGTATGGAGTGTAATGTAACCATGTAATAAATAATATATAATTCCGGTATTAAATTGTGTCATTTTAAATTTAACGCATTACAACACTCTAACAGTTTCTTCTATCACATTCGAATTCAACCCCATTCAAGGGGGATGTTCTTCACTATCTGATATCTCTGTCACTACAACTACTACTCCCACCTCGTCCCCCTTACCATGTATGCAGGTGAGTGATGTAGAGGTAATAAAACGACACGTTTCAATAAGTCAAATGTATTCAAAAGGGAAAGGTACGTGAATTTTTAATTTTCGGAGCTTTCAAGTTTGATGTTGAGAAGTCGCGGAAAAGTACGAAATGTTTGAGCATTCACCAAACTATCTGACTTGCATGGCGGAAAGGCAATTTACTTCCGGTTTCCGACTCGTGTGCCTCCTAAATGAATTTCTCCCACGGTTTCTCCATTGTTGGCTAAGCCGAGATTTCAGTTTTCCTAATCTCCGACTTATTCCGCCGCGCATTGTCTACGAAATTTAAATCTACCAATCCTGTTTGGTAATCGTACTAAAATAATAAGATTTATGCGTATTTATTGTGATCTATATTTTGCGGTGTTGCGACAAAACGTCGCTTCCTCCGGTCTCCGTCCCGTTCCCCGAAACAGACGCAATTTTTCCTTTTTGATATTTCCAACTGGAAAACCAGGCTTTGCACCTCGCCCACTTTTCTTGGGGTGATTTATGTTTTCCCACCTAACCGGAACGCAGGCACTCGCTGCAGATGGATAAATATTTATATAAAATACTCTGCCTAGGCAGAGAATAACTGTTTATATTTGTAATTAGTCGGGATGAGCAAAAGACAACAGGGCACTTGAAAAGGTCAGACACACACGCACACATGGGAGCGCACCCCCGGGGGGTGTCAATTTAGGTCGTGTCGATTCTTTCGAATTAACGGTGCTTGGGGGGGTTGTCGTCTTAAATTGAAAAATTTCCAAGTAATATTAATAAAATAGAACGTAACATAAAGAACGAGTCGTTTTAATTTATGCGAGTAGGACAATCATCCCCCTTTTTGGGTTCGCTTCGACCCGAGAATTACTTAATTACAACCCCGACGCAAGGCGTTTGCCGTGTTTTTACATTTCCAAAAGAGTCCCATTCAGTTTGCTCCCCGTAATTGTGACAAATTCAAGGGAGTCGTTTCGTGGCGGACGAGTCGGTCCGGGTGGGGGTTGTTAAGTAGGATAAAAAACAATTTGCTGAGTAACATCTGGAGGAAGGGATGAGAGAATATTAATAATTTTTGCGTCTTCTGGAATCAGCATAAATCACTTTTACAAGAAACCGTACTTTTGTTTGCGTTTTCCATATTGAAAAGTCGTAAGCGGGGGTGGAAAACATTAATCCGAACGTAAAATCAGTGTGTTCTTACGATATTGTTTTGTTCCACTGTCTAGAGAAAATACTAGAACGTGACAACCGTTCTCATCTCCGAAATTTCATTTCACTCCGAGCGAACTTAAACACCCAAAACGGGGAAATTGTTAAGTGACTTATACAGCGGAATGTATATTATAATTTATAGAATAATATACATATGTAGCGGGTTTGTATGTTGATAATCGAATGCGCGATTATCGGTTCACGTCTTTGTATATATGTTTTTACTGAGAGACGCACCGTTTCTTGTAGTAAGTGATGTTTCCCCGCATTAATTTGGACGAAATTTCACTTAGTTTCGCCGTCCGGGCCGGTGGGATGAAACGTTCCCGTGAACGCGGAGATCGAAGATTCTGTATTTGCCGAAATTGATCTGATTATTTGTCTTATTTATGTTTCCGGTGTTGCTCTGTTTAATGTAGTACGTAATGTTGGTAACGTGAAAATTTTTGGTTGAGCGGACAACGAGATTGCCGGAAGGTTTTCTTATATAGGAAAAATCTCATCGAGTGAGTTTTGGTTTATTCGCTGGTTTTGACAGTTTCTCCGCACCGATTGATTTTATCTTTTGGTTTTGATAGACGAATCGGTTCGTGATGAGCAATTTTCTTTTATTCAAGTGAAACGTGTTTTTGTTCGGAAAAAGAGAGAGAGAGAGAGAGAGTGGGAGCCAAGTTCCCAAATAAGAAATTCCTTTCTCTCGAAGCGACGTGCTCACGGGAAAAAATTCACAGTCACTCGGTGTTAAGTTTTTTTGCTGTTAATACGACCTACATAGGTGACTATTTTTACACCTGCACGGTTTTTTAATAAATTTTGACACAATTTTATAAAATCACTTGGTTAAGCATTTAGGTCAAGTTCCTTCAGCATTTGCCCGGAGATGGTAACCAATCACCTGTCCTCTTGTAAAGCGTGTTTTTCCTTGTTGTTCTCTGGTGCCTTGCCCCAACCTCACCATGCCAACAGACTTTTATAGTATAAGATTGTATATATTTTATTAAAATTTGCGATTTACTGTGGTAGTAATATTGAATAATTGACAGATAAAAAATATGAAAAAATATTTTTAAAAAATCAATAATCAAAACCGAAAAATTATATGTAATATTATTAGACATATTATATATTGTATATTATATGAAAATTAATACTTTACTATAATATTCTGGGAAGTCATAATTATTTTGGTATATTATCACTTGGTTTTCGTAAAAATGTTTTCATACCAACCCCTGGGCCAGTTGTAAACGTGTCGAATCCACTCGTCTTCTCTTCGGGAAACTCACACGAACATCTTCTCTCGGTGTAGTTTAATTAAAATTTATAAATTATCGGTTTTGTGTTTGCGTCTGATCATTATAAATATTAATGAGAAGATTCAAGTTCGGAGACGGGGATAGGAGTTGCGATGCTGGGGGTAGCACTTTTAGGAACACGACCAAAAACCACATTTACGTCTCTGAATAAAATTATGTGTTCTGTGGAACTGTTAGTTTTACTTAGTTTCATTCTCCCCCGAACGCTCTCTCGCCACTACAATATACAACGCGGAAGTTATCTGCTTATTTAAGTCTACACTACTTATTTATATTGAAGATTGTCGCTTTTAATCAGAGTTGTCTGTTCCTCTTTTCTTGTTCCCTTGTCTTCCCTGTCTGTCTCTCTCTCTCTCTCTTTCTCTCCCCCTGTCTTTTCCGGTGTAGATTTTTTTCTTTGGGGCCTTCCAAATGCGAAGGTGAAAGCAAGAAAAGGAATTCTCTTCCCGTTCTCTTTCTCTTCCTTATTTATTACCTTTTGGAGAATAGAAAGAGATTCGAGTAATGAACTGTGAAAATTTTAGTTGCTTCCTTTTGAGTTTTAGAGAATGCAACGAGTTTTCGAGAGCGATTGAATATTGTCGTTTTCAAATCGATGTGCTCAGACATTCTCAGGATTCTCAAAATTCTCAAAATAAAATTGACGAAAGGTTTTCGTGTGTTTTCTTCACACACGCACACACACACACACACGCACCCAACCCCAACCCAGAATTCATAAGCTCTAATTTAATTGCGGAAGTATACCATTCTGTACACGAATCCTCTGGGTGTTCCTTTAAAAGTACCACAAAACAGACAATCCTCTTTGTATGAATTAATAAATGTATATATGTGAATTATTGTTCTGTGGCACAACGTTACCACATATTTCTCTCCAGAAACTAGAATTTATTTATTTAAATAACTATATAAAATTAGAATAATTTATTAAAACGTTATCCTTCACTGAGAATTATATTAAAATATAACGCAAAATAAACTACTCAATGCCCCAGTCTTCTATATTTTGTCTAATTTTAGACTATTACAGTTCTTACTGAAACTACGACACGTCTGACAGTCTTTATGGTGTACCACTTGGACAAGGAGTAGGAAATCTGTTGGTTTTTTGGCCCACATAATAGTTTGAACATTTCAATTTTTATTATATATTATTATAATAATATATATTATATTTTTGCAGAAGGCCCACGACTAATAATTTGTAGGTACTTTATTTTACAAGTTCATATGCTTGCAAAATAAACAATATGGAGGTGCAGCCTAAAATGTCGAATTCTTGACTACGTAACTTAATAATATAATAAGATTTCTTATTATTAATAAGATTTTAAAATGATAATAATTTAATAATAAAATTCGGAAGGGAATACCAATCGAGTACGTATTCGAATGTCTTTCAGTAAATGGCACGGGGAACTTATTTAACTTATTTAAGATAGAGTGTCAACCAATGCACCACTTAAATTATTTTAATAAATATAATAATATAATATAAGTGGTTTTGTTAAGTTGGTTTTGATGAGGTTGGGTTACAATAAAAATGTCGAGGAGAGACGACAGCCGCGCGTTGATGTTTCGGTGTTTTTTACTTCTTGAGACCGGAGTACTCGTACCGGAGGAGAAACTTGGTTTTTCAGAAACTATGTTACAAAAAAGGAAAGTTTTTCTCTACGTTTCGTTGGATCGTTGGAAGACATTCTAAAAAGGAAAACAGTTTGGAGTAACCTCAAAAGCAAAAAAACAGACAACCCTCTGCATTCCTACTCGGTTGAACACGTTAAGTCTGGACATTTTTTACATTCCCTGCTTGTGCTCGGGAGTTTTCTTTGATTTTTTTTTTCTCATGTTTTCTTGTAGTTTTTCCTTTTTGTGCGCCAAAAAGTATTTTCCTTTAACTTGTTTCGTGTCTTCTTTATTTCTTTATTTCTTTCTTTATTTCTTTCCTTCTTTTTTGCTTTCTTTATTAATTCTTTGATGAGGTTTTAATTACAATTTCTTGGATGTTTTCTCGTTCTCTCGCTTTCCCTTGCCTAAACTGCAAGAGTGAAAGAAAATTAAATTAAGTGTGCCTAAAGGGATTAATTAAAGCACCGGAATTAGCTTCTAATTTCGATTTACTATTTCTGATGTACCTTTCTCTCCTTCCCATCTCTCTCTCTCTCTTTTGGTTCCATCCACCTGAAATTAAACTTACCCTTGAGTTCCTTGACGAATTGTCTACCTTGGTTCTGCATCTTTTTTATTCGCTTCTGGTTCGTGAGAAGCATAGGACAGGAGGTTGAATAACAGAGAGGTTTCTTCGGTCTTGTAGTTTCACGAAGCTCTTCATTGTGTACCTGAAATTTGAGCCTGAATGTGGTAAACGGTCCTCTGCTTCCCAGGCCGTTGAACTTCCTCTGGGTAAATGAGATTATATATGTAAGAATGATCTGGCAGCTTTGTACTACTTCATAATAATTATAGATTTGTAAGGGAGTCAGCAACTGTACAATGGTAGAAGGTTTATTTATATATAGAGTTGTGTCGCAGTTTACTTATAGTACAGTTGTTTATGGGTTGTACATCTTATTTATTTAGTTGGAAAACTAACCTGCTTTGCTGTTGCTATTTTTACTCCAAGAGCTATGGCCCCCTCGGATTATTAACGTTGTTCATGTTCTACATTAACACTGTAATAATATATCTAATTGTAATTTAATTTCCCCAATAACACCTGTTGTATTACATAATATAACCACTCCATCTCGGTAAAATTGTTGTGATGTAGTATTTTATACCATTTTATTACTTATTTTATTTTATTTAATAAACCGTACATTTGTTTTAGGTAGCTACAGGTGAAACTATTAAGTTTTACAAATAGTTTACTCTGTCACTCTTTCTCCCTCCTTCTCTCTCTCTCTCTCTCTCTCGCTGCCTGTTATACGAACAAAATTAAGGAAAAAAATTACAGGTTAATTAGATTGACGCGAGGTAAAATGCAAACTCCACGATCAATCGTTAAAAGAACCGATAAACAAAATCGAAGGAACTAATTAATCAAAAATTACATTTTAACTTAACTCGTTGTGAAACCGTGGCGAGAGAATCCGTTTAATTAAAATAAGTATGAATAAGGAAAAAATAGATTTCAGGAGCGGATTCTATCGAATCAATTAATTATTGAACGTCAATTAATTTCAATGTGTTGTTTACCTGTTGTTTCTCTCTCGTTGTACCTTGCCTAGAACATGTTTTTCGGATTTCACCACCCCTTAGGGTACCTGATTGTCGCCAATTTTGCCGTCGGAACTTATTTTTAATAAGTTTTAAAAAGTGCAAGAGCGATGTATACAATTATTGCGAGTTTGTTTATAGTTAATAGTAAGCGGGTTGTAGGAGAGTAGCAATTATATCAATCGTTCGGGTCGTCAAATGTGTCAACCTTGTCAAATTAATTTCTACCACTTTACAGGTGCCCTCACGTGCCAGGGGTAACATTGTATTTCCCTCAAAGAAAAAGAAACAAATTCTAAAGCTCTCGAAGGGCGCACTTAAAGTTGGCGTTTTTGTTTAATGTCGGACCATAAACATCCTCGGCATTCTTTTTATGCCCCCGCATCCGACATTTCAGGCATGACTGTGTGTGTGTGTGTTTAGTTATTACTTCGAGAACAAGCTTGTGTTGTTATTTTTCATTCAGTTACCTCCGTCAAAAGCTCTTACTTCCATTAGATCAAGCACCGGGAAAGTTCTCCAAAGAGCCGGCGGAATGAGGGAAGGAATATTGAAGAGGTTTTCATGTATATATATATATACATGTACGTGTATCTGTGTATACATATATACATAAAAGAAAGAAAAATAAAATTGAGTTTTCGTATTCCGCGGGCGTTTCTATAAAATCAATTTCTCGAATCTTAAGACGACTGAAAATGTCATAACGGTGGTGGGTAAATGCAAAATATTCTACAAAAGACCTTTTAACCGATTTTACGATGGAGCGGAAAATGTAAAATAGGTGGAAGGGGCCCAGGTAAGAATGCACGGAGGGAATGAGGATTGTGGGGGATGATGAAAAGCTCGGTGTATGAGAACCTCCCTCTGGTTCGATTGAAAATCAAAGGCTTTTTTGACTTGGCAGTGAAACATTCGGACGGGGCAACCACCTAGAGCGACCACCACTTTGGTTGGACTTTGTTCCACGTCAAAATGACAAACAAATTCCGGAAATTTATTTATTTTTTTCTATTCGGGTGAACAGAAGAGAAGTGTAAGGATCCCGGGAAATAAAAATAGCTGGCAATTCGCCTGGTAGAGGTGTACAGAAATATCTTCACCGAAGGGGGTTTTCTTTTTTTTGTGGGGATTTACCAAGGTGTAAACAGAGTCGGAAAAAAGTGGAACCCTTGAAAAGCGGGGAAACGCCGGAGTGGAAAGCTTTGAAGAAGCTTTTTAATTTCAAAAAAAAATTTCTCACGGACGTGGAGTCCCACCTGACGAGAAAAGAAGTTTTTTTGGACTGCAAAAAGCCTGGAACATAAAAAGTGCGAGAGTTAAATTCTCTGTTAGATCAGATATACTAATTTCCTAGGTTTCGCTTATTAGATTGTAGTTACAAAGATTTTCACACAAAGAAGTTCAAAGTCTACATTTCTAATAATTTGGAAGTAATCTAAATTATAGTAGCACAATAACGTAAAGGAACTTTATTAGAATTACATATTATTATTATATTAATATGTACTATTTATTTTTAGAGTTGTATTGAGTATTTTTTCGTATGTATTTTAAAAATTGGTGGTATTCAGCTGTATTTTTTTTAATATAACTTATTTATTTATAATAATTATTACAATAAATTTATTAAATATATATAAAAGCCTTTTTTCAGAATTATAATATATTTATTTATTTATTACTTAAAAAGAGTATGTACATACATACACTTGCACATACATGTATACTTGGATTATATACATAGGTGCACACACATACACATCCATATTTAGTTCAATTCGAGAGCAATTTTGTTTTGTTAAAATTCTTTATTTTTTAAGAGGTTTCATAACCTCAGAGAGGTATTCAGTTGTGTGTTACGGTTATAATCTATATTATTATATATGTTCGTTACAATGGTTTTTATTGTGATGTCAAGGCTTATGTAACACTCATTTTTATTTTTTGTTAAGTATAAACAATAAAATACCGAATCATTTTTTTCTAAAGAGATGCCAATACAAGATTATCTACACTTAATTAACAATATTTTGTGATATATTTTCAAGTGCTATTAACGCTGCCACTAATATTTTTAAAACTACACTTACAGCTTAAAATTTACCTTTGAAACATGTTTTTATTAATTAAAATGACAATTTTGTCATTCAAATAAGTATTTGTTGCGTTTAAGTTGTCGCCATCACCATTTACCCACAATTATCGCAAATTAAATACTCGAGTTTTCGTGTCCAAGACGTGCAACATCGGTCGAATGTCTTGCTCCGGTTCTTTCAGTCAACTACAAAAACTACAAGACTTTGAAGATGCAAATTGGGCCGTACGTCTCCGGGAAAATCGTAGCCGGCCGTAACGTTTCCTTCATCCTTTGAGTCCCCTCCTTTGATTCGCCAATCCTTCCCGATGATTTTAATAATAATTTTAATTGAATTTACCACTTTAGCGAAGACGAAATTATTTATTACTCGTAAGGAAAAGACGAAGGCACTTTGAGTATACAAAACGCCACTCGAACTCCCTTGCACGTAACAACGGGATAAATCCTTAAATATAGGGAGTTTCAATGGTAAGCAATTAAAAAATGAATTTCATATTTTTTCTTAATTTCCTTTGATGTTCCTGTATCTTTCCTCTCCCAGTCCACTCCTCGTCCGAATATTCATTATTATACATAAATATGTATTTATTTTGAAAGTTACCCGGCCGTTCTCTTAGAGAAACTGTCACGTCGGAAAATTACTTTTTGCATTCAATGAACAAGAAAAGGATCTTATCCGTAACGTTGTGGCCGATAATTGCGCCGGAAATGGTTTCGGCGAAGTAAATATTGATTTACCTGTCAATTTTTCCGATATTTAATCAGATTATGTAGGAGGAGGAAGGAGTATGTGTTCTTCTGTTTTGGTATTTCCACCGAAAAGTTTCGGCTGCCCTCCCGCCCGGTCTGAGTGCTCACATCTGCGTCTAATTAGATTTCTCTCTCTCTCTCTTTGCTATCATTAACCCATTTATTAAAAGGAGAGTCGTTCGTTTTGACGAAATTGAATGAGATGAAACCTTTTTGAATATGATTCACACTCTCTGATTCATTAAGCTGTCTATTATACACGTCATTAAAATTAAACCTCTCCAAATTATATATCTAATTTGAGTGGAATGGCATTAGCCGGAGGACGAGATTAGCCCGCGTTCCGTTGACGACTCGGCTCCGTTCCTCCAGGTTTTACTTTTCATGTCGTCAACCTGTTTCACTTTAATAGGTTTTTTTTTTTTTAATAATTCAAACTGTCTGTGAGTGGGTGTGTGTGTGTTTTACACCTCGCGTTTCTCCACGTGAAGTGGTGAACTGTGAAAATCATGCCTCGACATATTCTGTCAAATAATTAAGGTGGGAGTTTTAGAATAGGGTTACATAAAATAATTCTGTTATTTTTTTAGTAGAAAAGTCAGTCTCGCTTATGTGTAATGCGGTATGTTGTATGATGTTGGCGTGACTAACAGGTTGGTGGCTGTACTGCTTTTTGCTTCCCTCTTTAAAGATAAATGACGTGTTGCTTTGTGCTGTACTTTTTAGTACGTGAAATTAAGTGTAGAGTGTGGCGTATTGTAAAATTAAATATATTGTAAAAGCATATGTGTATGTAGAAAAATTAGGGTGCTGAAATACATAGCAGAACGCAGCAGAATATAAGTCATTGACCACTAGCCACTAGCCAACAGGCACATACTACAGGCTTGGAACTTGTTGGACTAAACACAACGGAACACTTTGGTCTTTGCGTAGGCCCCACTTCTACCATCTTGCGTCTTAATCCAACCAAGCCGAAATAACAAAAAAAACATATTGTACTCAATGCTGTAGTAAACGTCTTTGTCTAAATATAACCATAAATTTTATTTTTCAGCTCTTTTCGGTTTGGAAGACTACATGTGAACGAAAATTCAGAACCGGACTTTGTTTTTTCTGTTTTTGGAAATGTCATTTGAATTCGAATGGTCTGTCAATAGTGTTTTGGCTAAAAAGAAGAAAAGAATTACATTCTATATATATACATATATATATATGTAATCATTTCTTTCAAAAAATTGGATTTCAACAGTGCGAGTAGAAGGGCACGTTTCCGAGTGGTTCTCGTCCTCAGGTGGATTTTCTCAAAGTTTTCAACAGCAAATAATAATAATAATAATAATGACAGAAAGAGAATGTGAAAACTCTGGCAAAAATCAAAAAGGGAATGTACCAAAAAAGAATGGCAGGAACTATTTGAATAGTTTTTATAGTGTCCTTGCAGTGTTGCAGTCGAGCAACTTTCTCCTCTCTTGTCAAACACGAAAAAGTTTTGTATTATTCGATTGTTGCGTTTCCAAAAAAAATATATTATTAATTCTAACGTACATAAACAATGATGGCGTGTGCGTGTGTGTGAAGTTTAATTATTAATAATAGTGGACATAAAAGAAAAGAGTGCGTTTCTCCTCTCGAGGAATTTTTTATTTTAGTAGAAATTTTTTGGTTGGTGACCCTCGCCTGTTTCTGACAGAAAAAACTTGCAATTTGACGTCGAGTCGGTTGAATGAGAAACCACTCGGATTTCCTTACTTTTGTTAAAATGTCGGAATTCAAATTGGCCACTTTGAGCGGTCGCATTAATAATTTTTATGTACGCGCACACAAATATACATAAATATTTTTTTTTTCCTTTTGCAGGTAAGCGACACTTTTCGTCGAGAAAATTACACTGCTCGAGAGAGAAGCAGCGTCTCGTGGACGGAGCTGTAGGAAATGTCACTTCCGGTGAAAGTTTTTCCTTTGTTGGCTCTCACAAAGGTTTTTTCTTCCTTTGACCGTTGGAGGAGCCGGGTTATTTTTCTGTCACGTGATTATTAAATTAACTAGAAATTTCTTATTGTGACGTGTGACACGCGCTATTTATTTCCACGTACAGAAATGGTCGTTGGAGTTGTGTTCAGTGTGTTTATATGTATATTTATCTGTACGAGACAGATTGTTTTGTACAGTTTGACGAAGAGAGAGAGAGAGAGAGAGAGAGAGTGACGAACGAATTTGGTCACCATTTACGGTTCAAATGTGATTAATCATAAAATACACGGCATGTGGTTGTCTAGCTGTCCTTTGTAACTTGACTAGTAGAAGTAGACAAATGAACAAAAGGTCATTTTAGAAATTCAATTCTCATTCGGGCGTTTATCCGGGCATTTAATTATTGATTTCGGAAAGCACATAATGTTACATATTAAAACCCTGCACTTGTTAGTAAAATATAAATGTATTACGTCGAATTATTACCCCGTCGCAACGCTGATGTAACAACAGGAATAGTTATTTACTATTAGTCAGTGTTTTAAGTAACTTACATAATTTATGCGTACCAAGTTTTCCTTGTTTGTAGGTGTGTCATTATTTCTTATTAGTCGTTGTTATTTACGTATACGTTCCGGATCCCTTCCGGATTCGCGCAGTCAAGTCTTTCAACATTCAAATCCCCGTATTTTTGTCGGTCGTGACCGACGAGAAAACTCGCCTCGATACGAAGAGAAAAATGAAAATAAATGCTTTCCAGCCGTCTTTTACAAGTCAAGAAATTAGTCCAAGAGAAACTGTCACCTGCTGGGGAGAGAAAGAAAGACGTTTGAATGCACAGCAGGTGTTTCTCCTTGAAGTCAGATCGACTAGACGCGAAAAAACGTATATTGTTTGAGGGTAGATCAATAGACCGGCAGAAACAGAACGGGGAGTTTCGTAATGGACCGAAAGGAAAAAGCAACACTCAAGGCATCTCATCACCTTTTTTTTCACTACACGGAATCATATTTCTGTATTTGTATTTATGCATTTTGATTTTCTTTATCCTATTTTATTTTTCGCTATCTCTTGTTTTGTGCTCTCTCTCTCTCTCTCTCTCTCTCTCTCTCTCTCTGCCTCTCTCTATTTGCACTGGGAATAGGTGGAATTGGAAGGTTTCGAAGTGATGTTGGAGCAAAAATCGAATATCTACAGTTCATACGTGATGCCGAGTAAAATCAAGTCTTTTTCCTGGAACAACGTTCGGTATTGTACACGTGTACACACGTGTACACACGTGTAGACACGAAGGAGACTATGTGATCTCGTTGTAGCCATGAGTGCTTAGTATCATTTTTCGCATACAGTCGTGTCTATTTTTATTTGTAATTTATAGTTACGAGTCTCAGTTTTGCCATTCAACGTTTTACTATTTTTCACATCGAACGCGGTTTATTATGTGCATGTATGAAGTCCAATGTTGTATGTTGTCGGGTTTTGACCGCTCCGGCAGCGAACCTCTGCGTCCGAATGAAATTTCTGTTTCTGATTATTTTTATTTGTTAACTTCGGCCACGGGATTAAAAAAAATATCCGTTCGTAGTAACTCCGCAATGGCCGTAAGCATTTCCATGTGGTTTGGTAAGAACGATAATGAAGTGGAAAATTAACAGGAGCATGTGACATTAATAGGCAATTTTAGAAAATGTTTAGAAACATAAATTAAGCGTTGCGTGACGCGGGTACTCGGAGAGTTTCGCATTGTAAAGGACTATCTAATTGAGGCTGTAACGTATATTAACCCCCAGCCCCCAGTTCAACCCCTTGTGTCCTCCCCCGCGAGTCCTTTTGTCCATTTTTTTTTTTACATAAATATGTATCTCCTTGGTGTGCAGTTGGCGTAGGTAAAGGATGGAGTACGGTCAGGTCATCTGCTATTTTCTTGAAGAAACCCGTCGTGGTGCACCACCCCGATGTAAATATTAATGCGCCACCACCAGCGGCGCCGCCATGTTTGTCCATGCGGACCAGCATGTCCTGTACAAATTGTTTGTCTAATGTCGTCAAACCCGTATGCCGCATTTATAAAAAATTCAAGTGACCCAGTTTTGTTTTCTGCTACGCTTTCCCAACCGCAAATTTTTGTTGTCAAACTGCAGTTTTCAGTTGAACGCCGGACCTGCAAGTAAAAAAAAAACAAAGAAAAAGAAAATGGCGGAACGAGGAAACGATGGAGTAATAAAACCCTGAGGTTACCGCGTGAAACATTAATTGAATAATCTGGAATAACGTCTACCCTGGCTGTGCAGTCACACACACACACGCAGGCATGCACGCACGCACGCATACCCTCCCCATATCTCCCGTGGGGGGATGTCACCTATTTCTACGAGCTCGAAAGGGACACAAAAAGTCAAAAATACGACTCGTGTCAAATTTAAGTACAAGTTTTAAGTTCAGAACAGGAGAATTCATTGTAGTAAATTTTGGCGAACCTGGATTAGTTCCCTCTTAACGGGATTAATTTAAGGGTGGAAAAAAATCGTTTTTATTACCCCTCGACGAGTCGTAAGGAATCTCCCCAGAACGCAATGAATATTAATTTAATTACTTAATTATTTTTTTGGGGAACCAGACAAGGACTTCGAACGTGAATCCCGTCTTTTTTTTTGGGGGGGTTTTACTCACTTCTCTTCCCCTTTTATTTTATTTTTTTAAGGGAGAGGGATTTTAATTACTCCATCCCCGTTCCTTTCTACTTATTTTATCACTTATCAGTGCATTCCATCTGCTTTAGAATGCCTTCACCCATTCGCAAACACTTAATTTTCCCTGTTTTTGCTCTCTTCCAATTTCATTTTAATTAGGCCTTTAATTATTTATAGCGGTTGATTCTTCCTTCTTTTCATTCTGGAGTCGTCTCCTGCTCCAGTTTCCCTCTCTCTCTCTCTCTCTCTCTCTCTCTCTCTTGTGCTCTTGCACTCTTTTTCCTCCGGTTCGTTTGACTGCTTATTCTAAGACTACATCCACCTGAGTGTTCTAAAAAGATTTCAATGTTTATATTAGCATTTTTTTTTACGTTGTTCGTTTTAAAAGCCTGGCGACCTGAAAAGCTCAGAAGAGAATATTTAAAATTGATTTTACGGATGCCCTCGGCTCAAAGCATGGAACTCTGCGCATTTACGTATCATCTGGGAATTATGCGAACGCTTTTGATGTTTTGTTCTTAGCCTAAACACATGCAAATGCACAAACACGCACACACGTCTTTAGGGTCTTGGGTAGACGGCGGGAGAAATGGGAACAGACGAGAGAAGAAGTTTTTGGTGATGTTGGAATTTTACGTTCGGAACATGACGAGAGATGGTTGTAGGACAACAACACCGACTGCGGATTTATTTTGTGTTCTCTGGGGTTGTTAACCACGGAGGGTAGGTCTTGTAGTTTTTGTCGGTGACCATTTAGTTGTACAAAATGAGATTTTCAGTGTTTTGCAATATTGAATTAGCTCCTCTTATGGTGCTCTTTTCAAATGGATACCGGAGAACATCGTTCTTATCCATTTAGTCAGTCGATTACCCCTTTTCTAGGAAGACAATCCACTCCCGTTCGCGTCCTCGAATTTTCTCTCTGCATTGGACGCATTCCAACGTTCTGAAAGAGATCCTTCCCTTTCCTGAAGATGTTCTTTTCTACTCTCAAATGGTTGCAGGTCCGGTTTCTATTTCTGATTATCCACTACTAGGCAGTGTAGAGACTACAGAAAAGCTGCACCGTCCGTGTTAAATGATTTCCAAGTTTTTGATGATGAGGAAAAAAATAAATGATGTATTAACGAATTTTATAGCCTGAAATAAAATGAATAAAAATTGTTTCACAGAGAGGATGAAACTTCCCTAAGGGAAGGTTCGAAGCCTGTGCCCTTCAATTAGGTTTGTTACAGAGTTTCCTGTGGGGAAAAAAGTGCGCCTTTCTGTACGAATTTAAGACTTGTACCGGGGAAGTGTTCTTGTGAAAAAAATAATCATTTTCTTATATTGGTTCCTTTCACTTCAAATGCAAAATGATTCTCTTATAATTAAATAGAAATTTTGCTAATGTAGATGTGTATAAAAGCAGTGTAATCCAATAACACAGAGAATCTAATATAAGGTAATACACTTATAATATTATGTCTTGCAATATACTGCTATAGATATAATAATATATAAAATTTACGTTGTTTTAATTTGTGAAATGACGTTTAATTAAAAAATAAGTTGTATTCTTACGTTTTGCAACTTTAAATATTTTTGTTTATTTTAGCCCATTTTGGTGCATGTACTGCCGTCTGATCAGAAGTAATGTACTTTTTCTGTATAGGGCTTTGTGAAGAAACTTAATAAATAAGTTGGAGGTTTTTTAAAAAATACATTGGACGTATTTATGTTATTGTAGGCCTAAAAAGGTATCTTTTTTAAGGGACTAATCTGTATAAAGGATAATTTTACAGTTTTGCAGTTTTTATAGGCCGAACATGAGTAACAGTATAAACGTAAGGGTAACATGAGAGAAACATGTAACATATAAAACATAGGAAACGTATATATTAACGTACATATTTTAATAATAAGAAATATATATTACGATGTGTAATATAAAATACAATTTTGTCCCAAATTATTTTAATATATTTTAATCTATGTATTCTTCACTGCCAAGTTATGTTTCACGTGAACGCCTGCCCCGTAAGATTGAATTCTATTTATCACGTTTCAAAATACAGAGCCGATAGTTTTCGACAATTTTCATTTTCAACGGGCCTTAATTTAAATAATTTTTATGGGACGTTAGAGCAACATAAAAGAGCAGGAGAGCCCGAGACCGGACCTGAAAATGAATTTAAGGAAACCGCACCAAGAAGTGGTCATAATCGAGTCCGAGAGAGGGATAAATCGCGGGCGATTCTTCCCGGGTAAAATCCTTTTCAGGAAAGGAAGAGACCGTCCAAGACGAGGAAAGGCAAGAGGTTAACTCGGGAAACTCCATTTGTAAGCAGAAAGAAAGAAAGGGTCGTAATGCGGAGGTTGCCCTCATGGTTTTCACGTAATTTACGAAGCGTTCGCTAATGCGCGGGCCCCGTCAACCTTATCTCTTTGTTTAATGTTTCGGAAATGATTCTCAATCAGACTTTAAATTTAATTTTGCCGGAGAATTGAGAAATTCTGTAGTTAACAGAAGAAGAAAAAAATGTCTACTTACAACGCTTCCACGTATAAATATTTTCTCGTACTCTCCTGAAAATGTCCCTCGGCGTCGTGGCAGCAGTTGAAATGAACAGTAACTGATGCGGGACGTTGACATTCTCATTCCCCGAACCGTAAATTCCATTCTACCTTGTATACTTGTACACTACTTCTCGTTTTTGTGTAATAATATACAGCTGGAAGTAGTATAATAGATAAATAGTATCCGTAGGAAATTAAATTTGTAAAACACGCCGGAATTAGAAGCATTAGAAGTACAAAACTAGTGATGCGATTCGCTTCACATTTTGGTATATAGGAACTTATTTTTGTGGCATATGTTGTAGGTTACGCACTACTTTGTTTTGCTATAAAACTTAAGTCTTCGTAGTACTAGTTGTAGTATAAGTGTGTAGTTGTTTTTCAATAGATGAGAGTCAATCAAACAAAGTTTATATTTATATTTTACAACTTTTACTGTATACTTAAACCTACACTCACATATATATATATTTAGGTATATAATATTCTATACATATGTGTATGCAATTGTGTACCCGTACTCTGTTTATAAATGTTTACCTAAAAATTGTACCATTTATCTTAATTACTTTCAAAGACCGGTAAAAGAATTATTTAATTGTACTTGAGCCTTTTAACATGACACCATCTTGCATGTCTAATTTTTTTTTGTGTTAGTAATATTTTGGGGCAGCTGTCAAGCTCATATGCGTATTGTATTTAACAATATATTGTAACGCTGTGACCGACTTATACAATAATCTAATATTCTGTAAATGTATACAGGTGAACTTGCACAGAAATCATGTTGCTACAATTTAGGATTTCAACAGGGAATAATGTGGATTTCTGTAAAAAAAACTAATGCATCCGATCGTAGTACTTTGACTTACATTATATAATACACCCTTAGACCGAGTGGTCGTTTACAGTCTGGCAAAAAGCACAAATTACAATAAATGACGAAGGAAACCATTGAAAATGTCTCATTCAGTTCGGCTTTTATCTCCTCTTTCGGTTTCCGTCCTCCTAAGTGTCGCTCTTTTCATGGCCGACTAAAAGCCAGAAAGGAAACTAAAAAGTAATTCCCGTAGATTTTCGGTGCAAGTGTTAGACCCTACTTCTTTTTTCCGATTTGAACTGACGCGGGACAAAGAACGTTGTTAATCAAAAGACAGCAATGTGGGAAGATGTCGGTGCACTTCCGATCGTTAGACTACACTCAGTTCACTCGTCACACCCACACTTGTGCCTTCTTCCGCTTCTTCTGACGCCGAAGATTTTCTTTGAGGTTGCTTCTTACTCAGTCAGACTTCTCTCTTGTCGCCGTCTCCGTCCAATTTAACAGTTCTCAAAGTCGTTGTAATTTAATTTAAGTCAAAGGTTCCTCGGTTTTACATTTTCCAACTGTTGGGTGTCGGTTGGGCTTTTCCAAATCGCCGACTCAATTTGGACAACGTCCTTGATGGAATCTATCGACAGGCTGACGAGAAAAGGCCTCGCTGACCGAACTGCCGGATTGCACGGGTCTCCGTGTGATGTCAGAGTAACGTAGCTTAGTAACAGTGACAATGAGAATTGTTTTGTGGTGTTTCGTGTTCCATCAGTGACTGCAGGATTTGGCTTGCAATTGCCTAACTTCCCAGACGTTTCTCCATCTTTTTCAGAGGCTCCTCCACGAATTTCCCGTGACGAGTTTGAAACTAAAATCTGCAGCAGACTGATGTTGACAGTTATTAATTTCAATTAGTGAATACGTTTATTAGTCAACTTTACTTTGTGAAACTTTTGCATTAATATAAACTATTATATACATATATTACTATAGTAATGTAACCATTATACATGCATTAATATGTAACTCAACGTCCCGAGAGACCTTTCATTTTAAGACAATTGCCTGTGATGGGGAAACTAAATTTCCTCGGTTCCGTTGCAACCGCACGACTCCTGTCGTCAAGTTGTTTGTTATTGAAATTTTCAATTTTTGTTATAATAAAATTTACAATTTCTGCGTAAATTAATGAATGCATTGTTTAATGTGCTTATGTATTTTATGTGTTATTTTTAACTAATTTACATCGACATGCTTTTTGTAATGTTTTTCTTTGTTGACTTGGTTTACGTCCTCCACATCAGCTTTGCTTACATATATTCCATAATATAATTCTTTATTAAATTTATAAGAACAATTATTATAAATAATAAAATTAAAAAAAACAGCTGTTTAATGCACAGCACGAGTACTGTCGTGGTCCGAGTGGTCGAGGCCCTTTCTTATGCTCACCAATTGCGATGCTTTTTTTCTACACCTAAGTATTGAGGGTTACCACTGTCTGTCCCAACACCGGCAGGCGTGTACAGGTAGAACAAGTCGAAATTCGTCCCTTGAAAGAGTAAAAACCTGAGTTAAAATCAGAAGGTAAAGGACATTGCACGAAAGTTACACAACCCGAACTGATACACAAAATCTGACTTGAATCAAAACCACTGCCCTTTTGATGAAATGAAGTTACACATCGCAGTGTCCACCTTAAACCCGAGTTTTGTCGTCGGTGCGCCGTGTCCCCGGGCCTTTTTTGTTAAATTCCAGATAGTTACACCGGCATCACCCCCCCAAACAAAAAAAAGACTGAAATTCCCAGAAGAATATTCATTAAAATCAGATTTTTTTTTGAATTTTCCGTTCGCGGCGTCCTCAACAGCCCGGCCTATTGGATTCTGCCGTTCAATAAAGGCTACACTTTAATAGCGATACATAATCAATGTATTTCATTTGGGTACCTCTGGCGTAAATAATTGAAAATATCGTGGCGAAATGACATGTTTACAATGGGAGGATTCCAGGTGAGCATTTCCAATTGGAATTTTCACTAGTTTTCATCAGGAGTTCCACGGAAACAAAATGAGTTCTGATGACGTTCTCCTTTTCCTTTCCTGCTTCCTACACGGCGATTCGATAAAACGAACGTCGCATGGAACGAGCCTTTCATACGTTTCAAGTCGGTTGAGGAAAACTACATGAACCGTATATATTATAATAGTATAAATTATGATAGCAGCGTGAAAGTGTAATACGTGACGGTAGTTTCGGTGTTGTTCTTCGGAACCGGAGTTCCTTTCGACTTTCGTTCTCACACTTCATCAATTGTCTGACTGTATGAGCTTCAATATGTAACGAATTATACTATTTCGGTATATTTTAACGGTAGGACATAACACTTGTTTTTAAATTACTCAAATCAGTTGTTGGTCGGGGTACCGGAGAACGGTTTCAAGGGAACGTTCCCGAATTAACACGGCGTCCCGAAAGGAAAACATTTTTTTTTCCACGTCCTAACCCATTCATCAAAAGGGTTTTCCTTCGAAAAAAGGGTTGTAAACAACTCATCACCAAATTATATAAATTACGACATGTGAACACAAGCGAACTGACCTCAAAGTTTGTACACATCAAAGTTATCTTTTTAAAGTAAATAGCTACAGGTGGTGGTTAGCGCCGAGGGTTGAAACGCCGGGTGGGAAGGTCGAAAGGGTGGCGACGAAGGTGATGATGATGATGATGACGACGATGGTGACGATGACGATGGTGATAATAATAATAAAAGTCATAAAAATAAAGGTGAACCGAATTGTGTCGCGGGTAAATGAGATGAGACGGTTATTTGTCACGTGATCGGTCTCATTAATGTCTCCCTGGATGACTTTAAATTACGAATACATTCGAACCGGAATTAGATTTCTGCAGTTGGAAACTGTAAATTCCGGATGTGAATTCTCACCTGGTGGAAGGAATCACGTCACAAGGTATAATTCCTGGTGGGAGTAACCGGTTGTGACCTCGTATTTACACCAACACGGAACAAAATGATATTTTACCAAACAAAATTGTGGCTTTAACTTCTCTGCTGGGCACATACCACGAAAATATTATATATTTAAATGCAATTAATAATTACATGTTATGTATCTTTAAAGCACACGTATTTGTAATGATTGCATTATCAATTGTAATATTAATAAATTTACAAATAATTCGTAATGACAGGTAAAAATCCCAACTGTCCTTCTCTCATAATATATAAATATGATATTTGTATTTTAGAATGACTTGCCAACTTTCTTTCTTGGCTTTTGTACTCCCTTTGTTAGTATTCCTGGTAGTTGTACCATTTTTATTGCAAGAACAATTACTATTATTCTTTTTATATCATTGCTTGCTATATTATTGCTTGTTACATAAGCTATTACTATTTATCAGTTACTACGGCTGCGTATCCTGTACATTATATTAATTTTCTGCCCATTTAAATTATATTAATGCTATATTTTTAATTATTTATGTAATTTGTATTTATAAAATAATACATAAATATATAATTTTATTATAGCTATACAAATTTATTAATTTTTATTATTATTACGTTTTAATGAAATATGCGATAAGAAGAAATATTATTGAGTTAGACCGCAAACATCACTCACCCGCAAAATTTAACCGATGGAAAATATATTAATGTGCGGTTATGTATATATATCTCAATCGATATTGAAAAAACAATTAACTTTTACCCCTTTTATCTCCCGTTAATTTATTTATAAAGGCAATTTATACCGGATCAACGGCTTCGATGGGAGTCGGCTTATAAAATCAATTTAGTTATCATCATCATCGGCAGCAGCAGCAGCAGCAGCAGGAGCAGCAACATCAGCGTCAGCATCAGAGGCTGTTTCGTTACACAACTTGATACGTTTCCATACGGTTACGTAGCATGCATGTCTGGAGAGGTTTAATTCAATGGAAAAAATTCTGCGGGGAGAGTTTAAAAAGTTTTGATTTACTTTATGGTGATGTAAATACATGAGTAATCCTCTTACCCGGAGTGAAAGATAAATCCCACGTAACAAGAAGTTGAGAGAGAGAGATTCGCGTGGCTGATGAAACGAATTTTGGACTTCCATCCAGGGGAGACCTAACCTTTGAATTTTCACTCGACTCCGATTAACTCGGATTACACCATTAAGATGTTAAGTCTTGTCAGGTAGCTGTGAGATACCCTCAGTGTAGTTCAATGATAAATTCTCCATACAATTACATTGCTGTATAAACTCACACACACACTACAATTATGTACACCAATATTTTCTTAGACAAAAATCGAGAAAATGACTTCCTTTTGCACATCAATAAATTTCCACCCCTTGAGTTAACCACAAAAAAAGCGGTAAACTAAATATTTATTAAGTTTGTGTGCACCACCATTATTTATTAACGAGTCAACTTTATAATATAACGACCTTTACTGTTAAGTATTTTATATATTATTATATACAAGCATTCTCGTTATAGTTTTTATATAGAAGTTTTATTGGGACTTAGAAAGGGTTGAATTTTTTGAGGGTGGAAAGCGAAATTTCGCTAGTTTCTACCTCACGAAAGAACAATTACTCGTTCAAAATGTCCGCGCCCAGAGAGGAGTGCGTGTGCACTAAAAACAGACAATTTGCACATCCGACCCGACTTGGAACATCAAGTCGGCCTGCAATAAAAACCACACGTTTAACGTTTGATTCTTTCTTCAAATTAACGATCTCTTAATGACATCATTAATTTGAATTAGTAGGCAATAACATTTCTAAGTCGGACATATAAATCACGCGAAAACGGCTATGGTCAAAAATTCATTTGAGCCTGGAAGAAAAGGCAAAAAGTGGGGGAAAAGGAGTCGTTGTTATTGAGGGCTCGTCGAAGGTTTTCCCGGTGAGCCTTTTGGTCCTCAGCGCCCCCCCGTGAGAACACACTAATCCACGGGATTAGATTTTATGCCGGGAAAGTTTGAAGATGGTTCAAATCCGAGGCAAGAGGTGTTTCTCCAACAAGACTTCCTGTAATGTGTGTGATGTGTACATAAATCCCAGGTTGAGTGCAACCCTTCTCGGCTGCTGCTTCCCCAGTTACACCGGAAAATTATATATATTTAGAAAAATTCTGGGAGTTGGCGTGTTCGTGTTCGTCTTATCTACACACTACATTTCCGAGCACATCCATAATATTATTGGGATTGGTCGTATGAAGTGGTGATAAATGATGATGCAGACATTTACAAGTTGATACATTTACACATTTTTGCGGAATGCAATGAGATGAAACGAGATAAAGGACGTCAAAACGTAAGAACCGAGATCAAGCAGGAAAAGAATTGATGAGAAACGGTTGAGGAGAAGTTCGAGAAAGGAGATACTCCCTCAGACCAGTAGAACAGATCGTTAATACTAATAATATATATATACATATACATTAATTTTATTACGGACAGTTGTCGGTTGGATAAAATAATTACTTGCGTTTGTGGTCGTGTTTTTCTTTTGTGGTCACCCTCCAGTAATAGAGAAAATTAATATTAAATTGTCGAGTTCGTCCAAAGGCCCGACCACATCGTTTTGATAACGTTCTGGGTACACGTTGACTTGACTGATAAGACAAAGGAATTAATATTCCGGTTCAAAGGGTTTCTCTTC
The DNA here is from genome assembly GCA_037055365.1 of Polyplax serrata. Classification (NCBI taxonomy): domain Eukaryota; kingdom Metazoa; phylum Arthropoda; class Insecta; order Psocodea; family Polyplacidae; genus Polyplax; species Polyplax serrata. Next base: position 6,958,656 of record JAWJWE010000002.1, on the reverse strand, counting down.
TGCCCCGATCCATCTCATTTCATTTACCCACGTAATATTATTTGCGATAGAACCTCTCTGCGACGACAAAAAAATAGAAAAACTACACAAACACCAGGCCACTTGACTCGTCCGCATAATAAAACGATGTAGAAGCGAACTAGACGACGAGCCTGTGACAAAGAGTCAACTTTAATAGGAATTTAAATCATAGCTCGATGCAAATTGAACTCGATAGAAGTTACCAAGTGGGGGAGGGCAAAAAAAAAGAAGCCCTTGGAGGGAAAAAGGAACGGATGAAACGGAGAATCGAAACAGATACGACAGTCGGAGAACACCGAAACAAAATTCAAACGGAAACGGAAGTAGTAAATAGACGAAAAGCGGGAGTCTAGCCTTGTCTATTTCTGAAAACTTTTCTCCCGCTTGAGAATACGTTATGAGCTTAGTTAGCGTGTGCGCACGGGCAATGCATTAATAATCTGGACGTGTTCCGAATTGGAACATGTTGTTCGGATGTGCACACATGTACACTACAACGCGGAGTTCCCCCAAATAAAAACAATCGAACTCAAGTTGTAAAACAATTTTCAATTGCTCAGGTGAGACCGGCGCGAATTGTTTTGAGGATGCCACGACTCAGTTTTAGGTTCGGCTGTAGCGGTAATGGATAAGTCACGAGCTGTTAGTGGATAATGGCGGGGTCGGATGAGCCAAGTCTAAAACCCCTGGAACGACGTCAGATGAGTTAATTATTTATTAAACAAGTCATAACTGCGTCAACAGGAAGTGGAGTGAAGTTATCTCTTCGCTAACATGGATCCCGAAATGAATAGGAATTAATTAATCACGTATTTTATAATGTAGAGTTAATTGTTTCATCAACAATAAGTGCCCTGTGTGTCTGTCTGTCTGTGTGTATGTGTGTGTCACTTCATCAAAACAACCTGTGTGTTCCCTCTCGGGTTCCTGCATGGGTTTTTCTTACCACAGCTTACTTTCGGGCAGCTGTGGATGAAAGGTTTGCACACATCAAGTTTTGAACTTAATTAAAGCTCACATAACTGCAATTGTCGTAGTCGCACTACTGCCCGAATTCTGCATCAGACTATCATGATGCCTCGTGAGAAAACTTCACCCCGTGTCAGACTTCCCTACATAAGACAATTTTCATTGGAGTGTACCCACCGAAAGAGAAATCCAACGGAAGTAAAAAAAAATCCAACTTGAAGAATCAAACAGAAGTGGGACTCTTTAATTGGTAAAAATTTATTTGACATGAAGTTCTTCAGAAAAAAAAGCAAGCAAGAAAGAAAGAAAGAAACTAACTTTCAGAAGCAATCCAGATTATGGTAATGAAAATTTAAACGTTATTTGTTCTAAGACGGAGAAGAATGAATTTTACTTTACGCGAACGAAAGTTTCTTTCCCACGGGCTTTGCATAATTTTTTATTAAGAAATATTCAAATGATATTATGTATTAGTATAATGCACTTTAATACACTTGAAAACATTTTGATCCGTCTCTCGTGGGAGTTTTGGTTACTGACGCGGTGTATGTCGACCCCTGGTGAAATAAACAACCTTTGTGTGTCTACACATTTTATGTAGAGTTGATGTACATAATTTTTATTCAGGTGTCTTCTCATGGATACTCATGGAAATCTCTTCGACATCTAATGTTTGTGTGCACTTATGTTTTAATCATGTTTTTTTATTTTTTATTTTCTTATTCTAGTTGTATTATTTGAATATTGTCAGACATTTTATTTTATAAAGACATTTTATGTTAAACAATTTGTTATAAACATTTTACTAAAATTTTATAAACTTTTACGTCTGCGTAGGAGCTTGACACTTTCGGAAGTCTTCATTTGAGTATATTATTTGTACGAGTGTTTTATAAATATATGTTTTAGTCATTGTTGTATTGCTGTTGTTACGTTGTATTATTGTTTTTAGTAATTGTACTTGTAATGGTAATAATAGTATTTCTCCTGCCTAAGGATGTATGTTGTTATCAAGTTACAGATAACAATTATATTAACAACTATTCTGTGATCTTTCAATGAGGAAATGTTTGAACCTTCCCACAACGATTTGGGAACGTTTAAATCAAGTCTTATCGTCGGGCCGGGTATCCGTTCCGGGATTACTCACGTCACTTGTTGTGAGAATCTTCTAAAAAGTTATTTTTATCTATTCCTAGGACAAAAGTGACCATTTTTTTGGTGTTTCTCTCTCTCTCTCTCACCGGCTACCTGATGGTTCCGATTGCCCTTACACATTGTCAGATTTCACCGCTGTCCTTTCTACCTCTCTGAAATATTTTATTTTTCCTTTCCAATAGCTTTCAACCGCCTCCGTTGAAACTTCACGTGAACATTCCCGGCAATTGGCTCGAGAACACCTGAAAATAAGTAACCAAAATTGTTGTGTAAAGTGAAACAATAAATAAAAATAACACGAAATAAATGAATTATGTATAGGTTAAATTAATTTATTTATTTAAGTGATTACTTAATGCAATAAGTTTTATATTTTTTTATTTATTTTATGCTAGTGATGCACTTGATTTATGGTATGTATACTCGACCTTGTCTGTTGATTTGACCCTGATTTATGACAAGGGTCTTTCCTGATAGCCACTTGCTGTTTTCTTCATGGATACTTTTGTTTATTTATCTGAACCAGATTTGTGCTGGGAACCTTCTTCGGAAACTCCGTCATCCCTTCTTTCAATTAAGGTATTTCCGCCGACATATACATATAATTTTATATATATAGAAAGTCCCTCCTTCGTTTCAAACTTTTCAAAACGCCTCAGGTAGCACGAAAGTCGGTAAAATTTATGGAACTCATGTACAGTGTGGTGTAGAATCCCGTGAGTAACCAAAAGGCTTAAATACAGTCGGCTGAAAACAAGAAATTCATTTCTAGAAAATATCTGTAGAAAAGCCTTAAACAAAAAAACGAACCAATTCAGAGAATATTTGTGTTTCTTCTAGGAGTAAACCAAAAAAAAATAACCAGAACTCATCCCTTTTCGTAATTCGTTTCGAGTAGTTGCAGTAACGGCAATAAAATTTTGTCTTAAATCGAACGAGAAATAGTAGACAAAGGAAACGAACCATTTCCTATATCGTCCTGGAAAAATTTCTGATCGATAAATTCCCGAGTAACCCGTGTCGTTTTCCAGTCGGAATGGAAGAAAGGAGAACCGGTTAGGGTGACGGCATTCGCCGAAGAAGAAGATGTTGGTGATGTAGAAAGAAAGTGGATGTACAGAAGACGTACTGGTACAGCGAGATGGTCGACCTGCAGGAGTCACAAGTCCGAAAATAACGTCCGAGATTTCTGGGTCGTTTGAGCGAATTTTTCTTCCTCCGGTTGGTCGAATCTTTCGGGGAGAAAATCTGCGGAAAATATTTTGGTAAAACCGGCATAGTTTTCACGGTGGAAATTTCACAAATAGAATTTCCACGGGGAATGAGGAGGACATCACAAAGGGGAGAGAGACGAGGAAACTATCGTGGATTGCAATTGATGAAATATCCACGCTCTCGACGTCCGGCCATTCATTAACATATCTTGCTCAACTGAAAAGTTTCATTAACCGGAGGATCCTTTGGTAATTTCACCCCCATTCCCACGGTCACCTTTACCACCCCTCCGCTCCAACCAGCCCACCCCACCTTTTCACCTGACCGGATCGATCGTTATTAGTAACGAGATGGAAAGCACACCTTTTCAGAAATTTCAACCAAGTGTGCAAAAGGAGTGAACGCACGCACGCACGCACGCACGCACGCCGCTTTCGTAAGGGATGAAACAAGTGGAACGTTACTCTCGCTATGTAGGTAGTACTGTGTACTACCAGCGACTCTCCTCCCCTCCTGTCTCTCTCTCTCTCTCTAAGAACTTTTGAGAGAGAACGTCACGGTCTAAATTTGACAAGTGACTGATGCAGGACCCGTGCGAACGATTGGAACATCACCAAAGACTCATGGCGAACGTTTAATTAGTTCAACACGTGTTTTGACAAAAACACTTGTCACTACGTAAATGCAACACCGTAAATATATATGTATTTTTTTTTATTATTATTATTAATGTAGGATCTCGAAGCGGGTTATGTATTTTACACCGACTCCTACTTATTCCCAGTTAACAAACCATAATTTTTAAACTTTCAAAATTAATAAGTTGACTCGTCGTAGTCTCTCAACTTGCCGAAAGTAATTTCTCGTAGATTATTGGTGGAATACATAAATAGTGTTGGTAGAAATAAAGAATAGCAATTAGTAAATAAAGAAGTACATAAATTAGTTTGATCCAGACATAATTCCATAAATTATTTTTTCACGCGTCGAAATAAAACCGGTCGAGTTATTTACATGGAACAGGTAACATCAGTGGTTTACCGTTCAGTGTTGTGTTATTTAATAGGTTTAATAAGTCCTGGAGTTAATAGAATTCTTTCTGGTACAATTTCAGTTCTCTCGTAGAAAAAAAAACCTTTCTTTTTACTTGTGAGTCGAAAGAGGCTTCTTTTCTTTTCGGTCTTGCCCTAACCGACCGACGTCCAGGGAGGTTTCTCTTCGGCTCTGATCTTCCTCAACCGCATCCGGGTCCAGAAGACGTCCTTTAACGGCCGGCATCCGGTACGTCGACTTTTTGCTGTGCACCACCGCAGACCTCCATGTGGTGAGAAGCAAAAGTAAAAGTAAAGGAGCTATCCGATTGCTTTGACCCGGCAAAACTTTCAACAAGTTAACTTTACTTCTGCTCGCTAGCCCCCGCCCAAAACGTAGCTTTCTTCATTTCATTTTCTCCAGTTTAAATCCGCCCGTCTTTTTATTCTTCTTCTTCTTCTTTATTATTAAAAAAAATGTTTACTCAAACTTTAAAATTAAAATTGAGAAATTAATATTAAAGGTTTTTTATCTGAAGCAAAAGGAAAGGAAGCGAGACGTCAATAAGTGAAAGGTGGATGGTTTGCTTTCGGCAAATAGTACCGACACCAACTACTTATATACTAAAATCGTATATACGATGTACAGTATATCATATATATAGTTTACAGCGGTCTGACTGAACACTCGTAATCATTGTGATCGTGACGTGACACACTACAGCGGACTGCGACTGGAAAATCTAAAGTATGTATTATTTTTAATTGAGTGTGAAAAATAAGTTGTGTTTTATTATAAAAATGTGTATACCAACTACCTGGGGGACTGTAAATTTTGGAGTTTAAGTTGAGAGCTCAAGAAACTGGGCCTTGCCTGATTAGATTGTGTAACCAGCAGGAAATGGAGAAGTACCAGGCAGTTGAAGTTTACGCACACTTTACAGGAATTTTGAATACCAATGGTCCGGCAAATACCCAGTTATCCCGGAATTTTACTGAGGGTCTGATAATGTAAACATGTGGATAGTAGACACGGTGAGATGTAGAAGTGACACACAAGGGTCGAATAAGCCGTACGAATGGGTACCACAAAATTAGAGAGGACGGGCCACTCGGGTAAGTTCGACAGGCAAGTTGCATAGGAAAAAATATATATAGTCCTCGTCAGGGGAAGCAGTGCACGTCACCTTAAGATTAGATAACTCGAGTGGTAAACACCTATTGACGGTCAACAATACATAATGGGAAATAAAAATTTATTTTAATTAAAGGAACGCATGAATTGTAAAGGGGAAAATGATTTTATCGTTTCGGTGGTCAAACAATAGAATCAGAGCAGAAAGCTTTCCATTAAAATTTTAATTAAATGGAATTAACAGGAGTCGTTCCTACCCCGGGGGGTTGCGAACAGAAATTTTCGATCATTTTTATGTGCCAAAGGAAAAAATTAGTCAAGCAGCCACGAGCAGCCGCTTTTTTTTCGCTTTCTTCTTTTTCAATTCCTCGACGGCCATCTTGCCATTTGACTCGGTCTCCGTGTCGGCAATTATCCTACTTTCAACCCCTTTCACCTGTTCATTTCACCTTTAAGGGTAAAAAAAAGGGCGTCACGGCTCATTGAAAGAAGCATTTCACCGAGCCTTTCACACGTTCTTGAGACTTACCCCCCCCGAGCAACGACAGCACCAGTTTCTCACCCTTTCCACCCCCCGGGGGATCCCCTATTTATAATCTTGTATTCATGCTTACCCTTTAGGTATTTTCCTGACTTTTGTCAACAATTAAAAAGTTTTCTGATTAGAAATACAAACAGGTTTCGCAAGAAGTTTTGAATTGGATTCTGACGGAGAGTCGTCGACGAAATGAGTAAAGAAAGAAAAATAAGGAAGGAAGGATGGAGAGGAGAGCGACAAAGAATTGAATCGTACGAAAGGATGAACGATTAAAGCTGGAAAAGTGGAGAATAAGGAGAAAGTTCGAAGGTCGAAGAAGAAATCGGTGACACAACACAACAGCCACGATTTGTGCTGACAACATTTGACGGGAATTTGATACTCAAAAAACTCATCAATAAATATTATACATAAATAAATTAACTTAAAAAATAGATTCGACTCAACTTCTTATACACGCGAACACTAACGGTGTCTGTACTTAATTAAATTCTAATTTCTGAAACCGGTCCTGTACGTAGTGGAAATCTTGACAAGGACACTACTTGCATATTGTTTCAGTATAAGTTTCAATAAGTTTAAGTATAAATTTGGAAACTTTATGGGAGGGGTTGTGGTTAGGATTCGAGATGGGGAGGAAAGTCTACCTTTCTAGGAATTTTCGGTTTCCACTTTGATTCCTTATCCATTCCTTCACCGTGTTAATTCCACCGGCACTTGATTAATGCCCTAAATTAATAATCTTCCCGAGTATCAACTCTTTGCTAAAATGTGCAGCATTAATCAGGGTGGTTATTTCTCAGGGTTGTCTCTCTCTCTCTCGTTCATTCTCGTCTACCATCTCTCACCCTGATCGTACCGAAGAAAATTATGTTTTTTTATTTATTTTTATTCATGTCGTTCTTTTTCTCTCGTTCAACCGCACGGAATCCTCCTCTTACTTAATATCTGGTCCTTTCCTTTCATCCTTCTCATGCTGCTGCTGCTGCTGCTGTTGTTGTTGTTGTTGTTGTCTTCGTTCTCCTCCATACGAGTACATTGTAATTTATTACATTCTCCTTCGTAGAAATTTAAAGGGAAAAGACAAGAGCGTGCACCACTTTTCTTCAGTTTGTTTCCATACAAAGTGAAACGCGTCGTTAAATTGGAACTAAACTTTTTTCGATGGATTTATTAAATCCAATTTTTTATTTATTTTTATTTTTTTAGTCTCGTTAGGAGATGGCGGACTTATGTAACACCCGTTACATCATTACTTCCGCGAAGTATTTTGTGTACGTAATTTTTTTTTTGTTTTTATTAAAGTTGGATTTTCGAGATTTCACCCTCTCTCTCTCTCTCTAAAGGAATGTGTTCGATTTAAAATTTTATATATTTTGTGTAGAGTTGATGGTTGTATACTTTGGTACACCGCATTTTTTTTTTGTTGTTCTCCTCCTAGGTACAGATACGTAAGCGAAGAACCAACGGTAAAAAACTAATGAAATTTAATGTTATTTATTAATAAGAAAGACTCATAATCTTGCGGTCCTTTGTTTTCTTGTGAATTTACTTGGTTAAGAACATTCAAGGACTGCCAGAAGTATAATTTCTTTTATGTACTTGGTCCGTTACTGTTCAATTACTGCTGTACAGTGCTTTTCAAACGGACCCCGCATTCTGTACGGGTTCGGCTACAGTGTTGTTTTTTAAATGTTTCACTTATTCGTATTTAAACAGAACGTGACGGTAATCTAAAATTATTCGTTTTTCCTTGTTTTTTCTTTATTAATCTATTTAAGACGGATATTGTAAGAAAATATTGTGCAGTAAAATACGAAAATAAGGACTGGTAAACGCGGCTTAGTAACACTGTGAGACGGTCGGAAAAGTCATGTGCGTATTGAATAATAAATACGAGACGATTCGTTGGAATGTCGCCGTCCTACAACCACGTGTTTTCCAATTTTAAGATTGACAAATGGTGAATTTTAAAACGTCGACAAATCCCACCGTGATGTGGCAAGTGTACAACGACAAACCGTTGTGTGTCGCGGAGTGAAGTTCCCGGTGCACTGCACTCGATGTCACACTCATCCTTCGAGTACAGCAACCCGTTTTTTTTCCTCGTACAACCCCCACGAATACATAGAATTTCCAGCGCCGAAAGTCAAGGCTGCGGTACGTCAGACGCACTATTTTTCTACGAAAAATTGATAGAACGTCGGAGGCAGAAAACTATGTCGTTCGTAACGTAACGACCTCGCGTAGAGTTACTTAAAAATAAATTGTTACTTTGGAGTAACCGGATCTGCAGAACAAATGAAAGCTTTCGATGAAAATCATTTGGCTTAATATATGTTTCTGGCAAATAAAATTGTATCGTTCAACTCGAAGGAAAAGAAGAGAGACGGGCGAGGGTCGCAAATAAGGGTAATTTATGAAGAGAACCTACAAGTGAAGGATTAGGCTGAGTTAACAAAAGTTTTATGTCGCCGGTGGGAAATGAAAGAAACCGAGACCTGCAAGGTGAAAGTAACATTTTTCAACCAGGTGTATTCCACTGTGGTGTTGTACTCCTTCCCCTTGAACGTGAGTCTTACCCCTAACTGCATTTGTGGTTAAATTTTTATGTACATAAAACTTGTTAAACCATTAAATAGAAAATCGTAATTCATCATAAAATTTAAACATGGCGACTGCAATATAATCACAAGAAGTTTTTCTAGCCAGAAGAGGAAGTTCGACAGCCATGTGATTCGGTTCGGTTAGGAGTTTGATAAAACTAAAACTACAACTAGTGTTCCACTACAGACCGTTCTGTGTAAGTTATAATTTAATAAGTTCTGCTTATAAATAAAACATCCTGAATCCAAATTGGCGTTGTTTAGTACCGCAGCACAAGTTCGACAATGTTCGTACTGTATAGAAAATAAAATGCCTACAAATTGCAGGGTACAAATACTTTCTGTCACCGTTCAACTTCCCTTTCTGTTGGCGGCTGTGGTCGAGTCTCGTAATTTTAATGTTCTCCCGGGGAACCCCCCGAAAAGGGCGAATAATACTAAATTTCAAGCATAATTGTGTTTTAGTATCGGAGTCGATAGTTATCTCCGTTCCAGGGGAAAAATTATTGTGTCGACTCATATGGAAAGTAAAATTTTGTCATTTTTCTACGGCCGACCGTCTTTCCATTGTTTCGAATCAAATGAGGAAAGCAAAATCAGGTCTCCCTTTCAGCTCACAGTGTCCTCTCTCTCTCTCTCCCATTCCAAATTGTAAATCATTGTTTTTGCCCGGTGGTGTTGTTTCATCACCGGAAACGACACGAGGTGGAGAAGATGAGATTTACGAAAAGAACGGCATAAGGAAAATTGAAGAAGAATGGCCAAATTAAACACAATAAATAAATTACAAACACAAAGGAATTGCATTTGCAGAGTTTTGAAATGGGAAGAAGGGGGTTGGATGGTAAATTGTAGGCACCGAAGAGTATTAATAGTATTGTGTAATATTAATAATATAATTTCTGTACTTTTTTTTACAAAAAAATAATGCACGCTCTCCTCAATTTCAATATATTGTTTCTGTGTATTGTAAATAATGACTGAATAGTGTGGCGAGTTTATGCCGACATTCGATGTTTAATTTACATAAAATAAATTTAATCAAATAAATAATAGTGATGAATTACCGTTTTGTGTTCGAACTACCACGGCTCTGCGGTATTAATTTCATAAATAATTTGTCTTATTAAATAATAGTTTTATTTAATTTCCTGTTGAGTTTTAAAAAGTTTAATAATCCATCCGAGGGACGAACAACAAGTGATCGTGTCGTTCTTTTTGAATGGTGTCACGTCGTTTGATTTAAATTCTATTAAACTTATGTAAATAATGTGGTGTGGTATGTTGTTTGACTCGAGAACAACGTTGGAAAGCTCACGATAAGGACAGAAAATTGTACTCTTTCAGTATTTTCATCAAACGGACAACAAAAAGGCGAAAGTGAAACTTCATCCCCACCCCGAATTTACCCCTTCGCCACACACACACACACACACACACACACACACCCCAAAAAAAGGAGTTGTGTACGTTGTGCGAAATTTAATTACTTCTGAAATTGTGCCACATTTGATTATTATTTACGAAACCGTTTGACGATCTAACAAAGTGTTGTGTTTTCGAAAGAGGAAATTACGGCTATGTTTGCCCGGAAAGTCACACATTTGAAGTCATCCAAAAAACCAAAATGGCGGCAAAAGGTTTTCCATTCGACTAGAGGTTGTCTCGCGATGGGAAAAGCGTCGCTCTTTCCGTCTCCAGGGAAAAATCCCCGAGAGGAATGACTGGGTGAATGACGCGAATTAGCAGGTACGTAAGTCTACGACTTTCCTATTTATTAAGCGACTTAATTAATGATTACTGTCGTGACGTGCGAATGATGAAATTGTTTTCCTTGGGTAATGAGATTCTTGCCGGGTCGTCGTTCCACAACCAGACAATCTTCACTCGTACTCGGAACTTCTTCGGTTCGTCGCTGGAAACGAAAGTAAACCCGGTACAAGCTAATATTATGTACCTAAAATAAAATAAGTACTTATTAAGTGAAATTATACACCAAATCACGTGACGATAGACGAGTTAGTGTAGTTTTCTCGACTTCCTTGATGTTATTTTTCTTCTTGGCGGGGAAATGAATGATAAATTAAATTAGTTAACACTTAATAGTATAAATATTGCTGTTTAATAGTAATATTGGTTTTTAGTAGAGACTTTCATTTGCCCTGGTGCTGGTATTTGCCCTAGGAGTAATTCGAGGGTTCAAAATGTGGTAATCGGTCTATTAACTAACAATATTCATATTTTAAATACATAAGTACTAATATACTTGAATATTTTACTAATAATAGAAATTGTACGTTTTTTGTTTCATAATTAATTTAAGTAAAAGTGTGTCGCGGACGAATGACTTTTTTATTTTGCGAATTCTTCTCTCCCATGACTTGTAATCTGTGGGTTAGGTAAGACTTTTTGTAAAAATACGGAACAGCAATACCGTGAAGTGTAAGACTTGCATTTTTATGCACAGTAGTCCTGTTGCATTTCCTGTCCACACGTCAGAGTTGGACAACAGCAATGTCCGCTCAATGACACAGCAACGAATAATAAAATAAATAATTTTATTTATGTAATTAATGACATCTAATTGACACAAATCCTGGTATCGTTGGATTCCACGCGGTCACGAAAGGAAAAAAAAATTGAAAATTATTACCCGGCATTAGAGCAATTGCTCTCCTAAGAGTAATCCCTTGAAAAATGCCCGTTTAAAAAGTTTCAAAGTACATAATACCCGTAATGGTCCTTTTTCAGAGTTGAAGTTTCCCCTGCCGAGGATGGTCAAATCACCGAATTGAACCCCCCCCCCCCGGGTAGGTACTCAAAGGACGGCAGAGAGCCCCCAAATTTTGGTTTTTGGAGAAACCCAATTTGCGACGCGAGTTGATTTGTAATCAGACGGGGAAGGACACGGCAGGAATGTGCAAATGGGGAGCTATGTCTGCTGAAGAGCCGAAATCAAACCCGAATTTCATGTTTGGTGACGATGGTGATGGTGGCGGTTGTGATGATAGTTAAGAAAAATCTGGAAAGACCCCTTTGACTCTGCTTCAAATCCTTTTTGTCCGACCTTAAATTTAGAAGGTTGATCGCTTTATTAAAGGAAGAAAAGTTTGTGTCGGGTTTTAACTTTTGTGTCCGGTTCTTTTGAAGGAATTTTCCAGGGAACTAATTAAACCGGATAAAAAGAGGGGGGCATTCACAATTGCTTCCAATTAAATTTCAAAAACTGGAGAAATCATCGTCCATTACCGTCCATCTTCTCCATAAAAATCAGTCACGGCATTTTGTGCAACAGGCCGCTCGAAAGGTTCGCCACCTTTTGGGAATCATCAACCTCCAACCACTGGGCTCTCTCTCTCTCTCTCTCTCTCTCTCTCTACTTCTAATTAATGACAGTCTTTGGTCAAAGTCCGGAATAATCTTTAGTCAATTCCGACATTAACGCCGAAAATGATGGTCTACGGGGGCTGGAAATGAAAGTGGCAGTCTTGGGTCTACCCAAATTTACGAACCTGCTGAGTCGAGTTTTAATGGGTCCGGACTCTGAGACTCGTGTAATTGCCTCCGACAGAACTCTAAAGCCAACCTCGTTTTATCTGGGAGTTGTAATTTTGTACTCCTTTTTTTTTCTCCACTTGTTACCCCCGTGTAGTCAGACGGGGAGGTTTTCCTGCGAGATACGCACAACTCACGAGAACTGTTGTTTATCTGAATTTGCCCTCCGACCGTTTGTTTTCTTTAAATGTACCGAATCAGTTTAAAACCAATTTGAAATTCTTCAGGAGCTAAGTTCCATCGGCTCAATCTTTCGAATCCTTTTTTTCCCCCCACAAATACGCCCTAAGAGGATTTAACTTCGTGGTCGAAGTCTTAAAGGACCTACCTGCTCGGCTCTAAGTGCATTCCGGAGAGAACGTTAAAAGTTCTTTTCGTCCTTTCGAGGCAAAGGGAGAAGTTTCACTTTCACTTACACACAAACATTGAAAATCCATATATAGAAGTTATGCCTTTTTCCGATGGGTCAGCAGCAACACGCACGTGTACACTACTTATAAATCCTCTAATATCTTACACTTCCATTAATAATTTTATTATTAGTACCTTATTATATGTTTGAACAAAAACTACACCAACAATGACCAAAATATTACTACCACTACATAAGTATGCACGTATTGTAAATTCTGCTTTAATTTTGAATAAATATGTATATACTTAAATAAATATTACAACGTCGTTATATACGACAACAAATCAACACCATTAAAATTTGAATTATTTAGTTATGTAAATCAGAAATCCTCCACATTGAATGTACACGAACGAACCAACTTATTGAAATAACTTCTAAATTTCCTTAATTAAAACTCATTATTGAAAAATGTGAAGAATTCAATTCATCTAACAATACAATAATATATGTACCGGCCTTTATTAATTGATTCGAACAACTCAATTATAAATCAAACGTAAACGTTATATTAACATTATTTAAGTTCAATAAATCGGTTCCGTTTCGGCGGGTTATTAACTTTTACCGAGACTCCAATTGGATGTGGTATCGATTCATCCCAGGACGTGTGCGGGGTCGTTCGGTTTGGTAAATACGCAACTTCGGTATAATATTAGGATTCTCTAATTGGGAAAGACGCTTAACCGAATAGCTTAATTGCCCTGCTATATAAAACTAATTAGTTTTCTTTTTAGACGAGAGCAGAGGAGTGTAAAACTTTAACTTAGACGAGGTAGACGAGCTTCGTGTTTTACCCGGGACGTCAAACTTAAGAAGAAGTAAAATCAATTAGAGTGCGTAAGGCGGTAGTGAACCTTAGGTGGAACTCAACCTGGCCTACTTCGTCTCGGTGATTTTATTTCCCGGGGGGTAGGAACTGCTCTCACACCAAATACGGTAATTATTTAATTAATGAAAAGAAGGGAGGAAAAGTCAGTGAAAAGTTTTCACATCTTTCACCTTTTCAAAAGATCAACTACAAAAATATTCTACGTGAGATGCCACCGCCCCGTTTACGTGAAATTTAAATGCGTCCGGTTAAGGCCGCGGCACGTCAGACCATCGCAGACATTTTTGTCGTCCAGACACAAACGGTTGTAGGTTCTCCTGTCAGGTTCAGAGAACAAATAATGAGATGATTAAGGTGCTGCCGTTGTTTAGTAAAAAATGTTCAGACTTCAAGAGTGACAAGGAAATTGCTGGAAGTCGAGAACATACAAAAAATTTAGTGTTACATATTAATAAAGTAATAATAAATTAATGAATTATTAAGTGCAACTGTACGGGATAAGTTACAGGTTCTGATATTTTGATCGTTTGTGCTGTTGATAACTATTAACTTTATTAATTTCATCTGAACCAGAGTTGTAAATATTGTTATATTATTTATAAGATTATTATTTATTTATTTATATCAGATTTATTGGAAATGTACCCTTAAAGGGTTCTTAAACTTTTACATAATGCCGGCTTGCTTACGCCTCAATAGTTTTAAGTATACTTGTACAATTTAACTCCGAAGAACAGAACTCAAACTTTTGACCAAAAAAAAAACGGCAGTTGACACGGGGGAGAGAAAGAAAATAAAAATTTTTGTTCGATGGTCTAGAAATCCATTTGGGTGACTTTTCGGTATCTGAATTTCCATGGACGAGAACGGATTAGTGCCAGCCAAAGTCTCTTCATTGCCAAAAAAGATGCCGTGCCGAAGCGGAGAAGAAAAACAACAGCCGAGAGATAGTCTTAGAAAGAAAGAAAGGAAAAAAATCAAAGTTTTGGACGAAGGAGAGCAGATTTATCTCACACGGGGGGCAGACAAATTACAAGAAAGTCGGGAAAACGAAAATCTCCAACGTCAAGCGGTCGTACCTTAGAGTTTTTTCCCTTGACGGTGGACATGGTGAAATCGTAGCGCTCTCCAATCACAAACCTGCGACAAATATGGCGTCTTAAATTCTGAAAACGAATTCAATTCAAGATATCACCAACTTGTGTTATTTTTAATTTTAGTCCGACACTTTCGTTTAAAAGACCTAAAAATCACCCAATTAAGTGCAAAAACATCCCGTACAAGTCGTAAACAAAATTAAATAATAATAAATCACAACTCTACATCCAAAATATTAACATCAAAGAAAAGACACGAGGAAAAATTGGCACACTCGAGTGCGACACATAAAAACAGGAGGAACCTGCAACAAAACATGTCAGACCTAAACGAGAGCTAAAGAACCCAAAAAAATATGTATTTTTGTGATTCGTCGTATTGACTCGGGGGTGTCACCACCCTCCAACTCGGAAAAAAACATAATTCCAACTGACATAGATACATAACATCTGATTATTTATTTCACGACTCTGTTGGAAGGTTCGGGCATTAATTAAAGGAATCCTCGAACAGGTTGAATTTTTACATGTCTGTAGGGGTTGGGAGTGTGACGTCGAACAGGACAACACATAAGGGTGCGTGTGTGTGTGTGTGTGTGTGTACGGTGTGTATCGATGGCAAAAAGGTGAATAAATGTAAATTTCCCCGGAGGTAAAAACAAACTTAATTAGAAATTATTATTGGAAATGCCAAATTTGACAAACGTCCAAGTACTCTTCATCCCCCTGAGGGTGGAGGGTCGGTCGACACCGTTCAAAATTTTACATCTTTCCCGGGCTTTTCCCGGAAAGTTTTGGTCTGTCGGGTACCACCGACAGGGGAAAGGGCCCCCGAGCCCTTTTTTACCCGGTTGAATTCAATTAATTTTTTCCCTTCATTTATTTGGGCCTTTTCCCATTGGCATCCCGAAAAATTCATCTTGGATGACCGCCTACTGGCATTTTCACAAAAAACAAAATCTTGTTTAAAATTATTTACGATGAAAGATCGGTCGCAGTCGAACCTCCTTGATCCGTTCTAGTTTTGCGTGTGTGTGAGTGCGTCTGTTGTTCTCCGAAAGCGTTGAGAAGTTCCAAGTCGGTACTAAATCAGTTTTAACCCGTTCGCGTTCTCTCCCACACATCAACCGTCCCCCCTTGATTAATGAGACCCGGATTAATACGAGGGACTTGTTCTTCCCTGGAGTGGTTGCGGTTCCGAACCTATTCGAGAGTACACGGGAAATGTTTTATTAATCGTCTTACCGAGAAACTGGTAATAAATCCCCGCAAAATCGACAATTCCTTTTGTGGGGGACTGGGAGTATGTAAATAAAACTGCAGAGTACACAAGGAAACGACCGGGTGCCGGCCAACTGGGTCCTTCGACTGAACACACGCATTCATTCAGAAATTTAAGTGGGGGAAGTAACAAAATATCAAAAATTAAGTTTTAATCGAAGCGAAGTGCTCAAACGCTACACGTAAATAATTTATGTATGCTAAAGTAGTACAGCTCTTATGATTTTATTGATATAATCGGCTAAATACTTATGTAGTTGCCCTCTCTGATAGATACGGAGAAGACTTGAGCGCGACTGCTACTTTGGCATGTGTTGTAGTTCAGCACTAACAAGGGAATTAGTAAGTCATTTAGGGAAAGAATAATTTCAAAAAATTTAAATAAAAACGGAAAAAAGGTTAATAAGATATAAATAAGTAAGAGACAAGGGAGAAGTAACGGGAAAATACAGTTAGTTGGGTCGATACTTTAAACCAAAGTTTTCTATTTATTAATGGTTTTAATTCCTAAAATAAATAATCAAAGGTTCCCATGACAGAAAAAAATTTATGTATACATAAGGAATACATATTACACCAACGGATATTTTATTTGGGTTATGAAAACTTTTATGTGTTGACCGGGACGGAATGAATGGAAGACGAATTTTTTTCACTTGTTGACTGCCCGGAACAGTTCCTATTAAATCTAAATTATTTTAGTCATTTCGGAGATTCATAGCTTCTGTCGCCGAGATTGGTCGGTCGTCACGCTTTATTTATTTATTTTTTTATTTTAATAATTATAATCCACACCACGGAGATTCGTCTCGCGCATTGAGAGGACCTCGCCGAGTAGAACGGGGAACGCCATAAAATTTGTTTTTCACAATCCGTTGACAAAGCACGAGAAAACTCATTTAATAAGCCGTTCATCACTTTCATAAACCGAGCAATTGATGAAAACATAAAATAAACCGGGAAATTTACAAAAGAAGTGGATTTTTTGGAGCTTTTTCACACTGTTTTGGGTTTGGGATGAGCGCACCGTTTTCATAAAATTAGTTTCACATGTTCTTTTTTTTTATTTTTTCCCTTCACAAGACTTGACCAACAGTTTCAAAAATAACAATAAGAAAATATTATTATTCTATCTTACATATTTCTCAGAAATACATGTAATTATATGTAAGAGTGATGGAGAAGTTAAGAAAACAGCTCCTGACCTGGATGGTAACGTAAACTTAACATTAAAAATTCTTTATATTTTATTTTTATGTTATAAATTTAAAATGCAGTTCTATTACAAACAGTTAAGTAGTCGACCGTGTTACTATGTACATAAACTAAATCTTGAATGCAATCCCAAGGGGCAATAATATATACATGAAATAATATGAAATATACATTTTTAAAATAAGATATTCTAAATATAGAAAATTACACAGTGCAACACACAGACGCCATTACTATTCTACGATCCGAGTCGTCAGTCTTTCATTTTTCTTTCGTTTAACAAACTCAACATTAATTTTCTGTCTGAAAATCGTTTCTTTTTTAATTTGAAGTTCCAATAAATTTAATTTAATTTAAGACGACGAGAAGAATATTGTAGAAATTTTTCAAAGAAGTGGAAGTTCCGGAACTTTCTTTAAACAATTTGCTCGAGAACGGTGAAGAGAGCTGAGAAAGACAATTTCGTCTTATTCAAATATGGAATGTATTTAAATTGTACATAAGTCTAAAACTTAAGTATTGAAATGCTTTGTAGAATCCTTCAAGATTGGTTTGAGTGTAGTTGAGAGACGGGTCGTTTGAAATGTCGGAAACGTAGACGATGAAAACATGTTTGATGTCTGATAATATACAAAAAAGATGAAATTTAAAGAATGAATGTGTAAAACTTTGATCACAAATCTATGTGTTACTTGAAAAATATATATAAATATACGTTTATTAAAATATATTATTATTTTATTAAAATATGGTTTACACTGCAAGCCCTTTAATCTTTTCGTTTAATGAGACACACTAAAATATTCGA
Organism: Polyplax serrata; assembly: GCA_037055365.1. Classification (NCBI taxonomy): domain Eukaryota; kingdom Metazoa; phylum Arthropoda; class Insecta; order Psocodea; family Polyplacidae; genus Polyplax; species Polyplax serrata. The sequence goes on along the minus strand of JAWJWE010000002.1, from coordinate 6,940,780 downwards.
CTGTTCGACTGAGATAATACAATAAAGTAAGTCACTGAGTTTAAATACTAAATATTTAAAATTTTTATATTATAGAAAATATATTTTCTGCAGAAAATATTTCAGAAGTTTAATCACCGATTCTATAGTTATAAATTCTGTTATATTTTCTAGTTATAATACAATAAGATATAATATAGATTCTCTTTTCTATAACTGTAGATTGTGTAACTTAATCAACATGAAACATCACGACGCCATTAATAATAAATGGTGAACTTAACAAGATTTTACTTAATTCTTGGGTGTGGGCAGGAGAACTGTAAACTTAACTTCTGTCACATAAGCGTTAAACACGTAATAAAAGTGTCATCTAAATGTTGTACACCCACAAAAAATTTCTATATTTACATTCCTCCTATTTATACATCCCAATTCAATTACTTGGAGAAAATATATAAGTTACGACGAGCAGATTTTAACTACTTATTATTACAATTCATGGTTAACCACGAGTATGAGTGCAACTGTATTCTGACGCGTACAAAGTGACAAAACCCAGAGAGTGTATTTTCGCTTTTACACCACGTAAATAATATAAGAAACAGTTCGCTGTAGTATCAAGTAGTAATAAATTTCTACGACTAGTAGAGAAAATTCGCAGATAACATTAGATCATGTCATTTGTACGCGTTGCCAACGGGAGCGCAAAGAAGACAAATAAAAAAAATCTTCTTTTTGGCACTCGGAAGGAATGAATTCATTCGTTCCTCTTCTGCCGGTCGACTGATTGAAAAAAGGCACGGTCCTTTTGTCGAAAAAGGCAAGAAGAATGCGGGAACAAAAAAAAAAAACAGAAAGGTCGGGGACAAGCGAAGAAAAAGGGTAATTAAAGGTAAGTTTCTTTGACTCGTCGTCTTTGTCCAATTCCAACAGGAGTTAATCATCGCTGACCGAACGGTTCTTGAGACCTTTTGAAAATCACCAAAAAAACCAGTCATCTGCCCATTAGAAGAAATTATTTTTTTTTCTTTTACCTTCGACGTAGAGTTTCTTTTCGATGGACCTCTTGAGATCGGACTCGGTGTGCACCCGTGTGCGGTACCCGCAAGCCTTGACGAATATATTCAATTCAGTATAAGAATATAGATGTAGAAAACATTCGATAAAAAGTTATATTTTTTTTGTCAGACGACTCGTATTTTCCTACTGTTATGTTACAGAAACGGGGTAAATAACCTTATTTATTAATTGTTTAGGTTGCAGAACAAGAAGGACTGGCAACACAATTGTGAGAGAGTCTGCGTGTAAATTTACACACAAATTTCATATATAGTAAACTAATTCTTGAATTCCGACGGAATTCTTACGGCCAGTTAGCCGGTCTGCCTTCAATTTATTGTAGCAACCACTACAAATTTATACCATTAAATATGTGTAGTGTACGACGACATGGATGTATTGTTAAGAAGACAATTAATTAATTAATTAATTGGATATGTAGGATTGCCAGAATTCAGAAATAAACCCACGCGATGACGTGGAAAAGAACACTAATTATTTGCTGATTGTAGAACAGTTGTAGATGTAAGTTAAAATGGTAATTCTGTTGAGTTACAAACTTCATTAATAAGAGATCGTTTGAGTTATCGCCACTCTGCAGTATTTAATTTTATTTTAAATTTAATTCAATTCAATAAATAAATTTTTCCACACGGAAGGTTGTGGGTTGTATCACTTGATGTTCACTTTGTTCTGCTAAGAATTTCCTCTGTGGTGGGAATGTACGTGTGACCCAAAGCTCGAGAGATGATATACACCGCCTTCCTAATGTAAATTCCAACTGCGAGGTTTCTAATGCCGAACATCAATCAATACATTAGATAGAATGGAACTGGTAAAAGGTTTCAATTTTTAAAAATTATTTACACGCATTTATTTACATAAATTGCTAAAACATTTTACGTGCTCTCGTGAAATATTTATTTTAATGATGGGACAAATTCCTTTGTACAAAACAAAAAAACAGAAATTTGTGTCTTAGCGTAACGTAATGCCTCTGCACAGACGTACAAAACATAATAATACACTCTAAATAAAATAATGTATTGTAAGTAAAATGAACATGAAAAAGGAAAACATGTAAGTAAGGAAAAGTGATTTTAAAACTTTAAGTTTTAAGTTATACGTCCCGTAAGATGAAAATAATTGGAATTGGAATACAATTTAGTTTCTTTGGTATAATGTTATTAAATATTATATAAATTTAAATATTAAATACCCTTCATTATTCCTATGTTTTTTTATTATAGAATTTATGTATTTGATGTATTTTTATGTGAATTCTGTTCCTGTTGATGGGTACATAGAAATGAAAATCGGTTTATTTAATTACCCGTTCAAGAAGCAATTAGTTTTTATTGAAAAAATGTAACTTTTAGTTTTCAAAATACTAAATTCTTTTTATTGTTGTTGTTTTTTGTTGGTTTTTGTTCTTTGGAGTAGTTGAAGTTTCAATATTACGTGATATTAAGTAATATTACTTATTACTTCAACTATTGTAGTTATAGTATGTGTTAGTCATAATATTATACGTAACATTGTGCTCGATACTAAAATTTTTTATTATTATTTTAACTTGTATTCTCCTGAAAATATTCTCTCACAGAGTCGTTTTACAATGGAGAATTTTGTCTATTTCGCGTCATATTTGATTTATTGTTTCAAAATAATAGCAAAAGGTGTACGTATGTATTTTGTCATGTTGTGCGATTCAACGTCTGCTCTGGCATTTACGTGTCAGGTTCTCTCAAGTCAGTGCTCCGTTACAAATCCCATCGCATTTAAATTTGAATTTCAAAATGGCGACCGACCGATTTTCCCATTTTCCATCGTCGTCGCTGGATCTTCGCCTTCCAGTTTGCCTACCGTCCCATTTAGTCGTCTGCCGTTTTGCATCGGGGGTACTCGTACCCGTCTGACGGGTTTCCTTATGTAATTTGCATTATTAACCTATTCGTTTCGGGTTTCACGGATTGTCTTCTTCCTCAAATTCAAACTTGAAATTAAACTCGTCTAAGACAAAGAATAAAGTGAATTTAAAGTAAACAGGTTCGTTGTAATTTTGGTAGGTACCCGCGGGGTTCGAATTCCTCATATTATTTGGAGCCTTCGTCTGAGTCTGAAATTCATTAAAGTTTAATGACGATTTCTTGTTTGCCGGTTAACCACTTTATTTTTCTCGTCTCAAAATACGAAAGCTTTTGTTAAGTTTCACCTGACAGGTGTCAAACATTGAACCTGCATAGTTCCTTGATGAAAATTATTAGCTCGGTCGATGAAATGGCCACCGTTCAAAGTAACATCCACGAAGTGAACGTTCACTCTCGTCATTGTGCTTTATTTTCGCCTTTTTTGGACTGAATCTGTCCGAGAGAACTTCCACGAAGACAGCGGGCTGCGTTTCTGTACGTCTGACGTGAACAGACAGACGTGAGAAACTTTTTCAAGTCTCCTTGATCGATCAAAATCCGACAATAAAAATATTCGCAAAATGTTGGTTAGCTGCGTAAGACGTGAGACGTCACATCGGACATGTCTCACCCAGTGTTAAATTAAATTAATTTATGGAGGCTTTGTAATTTCGTAATAAAATTTAATTAAAATTAATTAAGTTTGTAATAGAAAAGAGCGAACACAACAGGTAACAATAGGTAAGAACCGTGTCTAGTGGCATGAAATACTTGGCCGTGGGAATATTTTGTATTTTCAAATAGCAACACCGAAGTTTACACTTCAACTGACGCAGTCAAACACCCTGAATTTGTTCTACATAAAAATAAACATTAATAACTACACATAACCCATAAACTACAAGTAATAATGTAAACTAAAAGAAAATTGATAACTTAGAATGCAGGGTGGGCCCATGGATTACACCCAGCACAAATCTACTTTGAAAATTTTAATAAACAAACAAAAAATAATGCAAAAAAGTTTTAATAAACAATTTAATAAAATACCGTTTATCTTCTACTTACGTCTAACTATTATATCTTCCGGGTATTACGTGTTAGGTGGTGTCCAGGTGTTAATTGTGTGTTCGATGGCATGCTTTTTTTTTGTATTGAGAATACGATAAATAAGTATGAGTATTAACTATTTTTATTTTACTTTTAATAATTGTTGTAGTAGTGTGAAAGCAAATTCTAACTGACCTGGAGTCAGAATTAACAGTATTAAGTATAATAATATTATACTTTTTTTGTTATTTATTTTTCTACATATGAGTCAGTAGGAAGCTTTTTCCAATTGAAACATAATTCTCTCTCTCTCTCTCTCTCTCTCTCTCTCTCTCTTTCTCTCTCTCTCTCTTTCTCTCTCTCTCTTTCTCTTTCTCTCTCTCTTTCTCTCTCTCTCTTTCTCTCTCTCTCTTTGATTGTTGGTGGAGTAGAATTACAAGAGTTAAACTCGAGAATATTACTCGCAGAGGTTCGGTCGCGATAGTGAGGGTACAGACTGCCATCAAACCCATTAATAGTGATGACTTGAAAGTGTGACAGCAATGATAAATGAGATTTCTTTTCTTTGCTCTTCTTCCATTCCATCCATCCAGTATACTTCCGAACGGAGAGCTTCTTCCTCTCAATCTGCCCGCTACTTGTTCTTCTTCTGCTCCTGCTTCTTGTGTCCCTCCTGCCATATTCAAAATTAAAAATAAATAGAAGAAAGATTTTTTTTTCCTCCATCTTCTTGGCGAAAATTGAAAACGGTTGCCAGCAGGGCTCACAATGAAGGAATTTTTTCTTATCCATCCGTCCCCCAAGCCACACAGACACACACACACAGACCCGCCGCCGCAGCCCCGAAGACGGTGGTTCCCCCTCGAACGAATTGACTTTTCATTTTGGCCCAGGGAAATTCTTCTACCTAACAGGAGCAACAGCAGCAGCAGCGGAATATTTAAATTGCATAGAAAAAAGTTTAGTTTAATCAGGCGGAGAATTCTACTTTATTACCACAAGTAATATGTGCACTCATCGAAAAGTAAAAATTATTAATACATAACACGATCGAAGAGGAAAAATTTCCCGGGGTTCCGTTTGGTGCCGAGTAACTTTTTCGACCGTCTGTTTGACTTGTAGATTTTTACCTTTGGCATTTACCCGTGTAACATTTTTTTTTATTTTATTTTAATTCTTTCAGGTAAGAAACTTGAGACAATCAAAGTGAGCACGGGGAAAAGAGCAGGTAAGAGGAATTACAGTGGTGCTGACTGCTCCCGAAGACTCAGACGGAGATCTCGACACCGGCAATTTCAATGATTGGCTGATGTTACGGTTACCTGTAGGTAGAGAGAAAACGAAACTCACTGCGAGTTAACTCGGCAACCTTCTGGTCGGGTCGAGTCAAAACGCGTGACTCCCCTTAAATGTTTTACGATTTTATGTACGAAATCTGTTGGCCGTGCATCCGTCTGACAGAAAGGCAAATTTATTGTAAAAATGAAATGGACAGCTTTGGAAGACGGTTGAATATGCCAACTGTTTTTATGTATGCGTCGGGAGTGCTTGTGTCGTACGGGAATTTGGGGGCTGCAGCTGGGGAGGGAGTTTAAAAAAAAAAAAGACGGGCGGAAAGAAAAATCAAGAGAACATTGTTTTTAGCCTGACACATCATTTAAATCTTTATGCCGTACCGTTTTCTGCGAAATTTATAGGCAAATAACAAGCGTCAGGCAAATAATTCAAAAGGAGGAAGTCATTTTTTTCAAGAGGAAAGAAACAGCAGAAGAAGAGAAGTTTTGTTTTTCTTTTTTCTCTTGCTGTTATTATTGCTGCTGCTTTTTTGTTCTACCAGAAATCCTCATTTTGGGTTCCCTCTCTCAAATGGTCAATCATTAGTCTTTTGCCATCGAGACGAAGATCAACGTAAGGCCGGAAGGAGAGCGAAACATTTTAAAATAATAACTTTTAGTTTGTGCTTGTACTTCTGTACGATCGCTCCTCCCTCCCCCCCCCGCAAAAAAAACAAGCTTAAATATATTTATTACACAGGGGAAAAAGAGTACGGAGTAGTGGGAGAAAATATACAACTGTAAATGGAGTAGAAATAAAACTGTACAACTTTAAAACGCACTTATGATTTGCACTCACTAAAATTTTTACTGCAAGCCACTTTCTTCGTCTTCCTCTTCTTCTTATTATTATTATTATTATTACCTTCATCTATTAATATTCATTATTATAAAATTACAAGATAAAACACTAATTAAGTTAATCCTAAGAGCACCGTATCGTTACCGTATTAATTACGATAAAACCGTCTATTCAAATTGCCGATTCATTGAATAAGTCTGACGGCGGGTACTCGTACGTTTCGTCGCAATCTACGACTCGGATAGAAAGGGCGAGTTGTTCTATTTCATCAGAAAGGTGGCATTTGTCAATGGCGACAGGGGTGGAAATGTATTCTTGGTAAGTCGGGGTTGGTTCTGGGTACTCGGTGTGGAGCAGAAGTGACGCATTCGAAAGAAAATCAATCGACCGTATAGTAAAAGTTGAGCGCACGTTCGTTTTCATAATTATACAGTTTAATTTAAACGTCCGAGGCAACTCAGACAGTGATTAAATAACATTTAATGTAATACAAAGACGTTTCGTGGAATAACTAAGAAGGGCCTGTCCGAAGCATTCGGTCTGGACTCGAAACACAACCAGTTCCCGTAGACGGGAATGCTTCTGCCTGAAGGGAACTGGAAATTTATTTAAAGGATACATCTTCCCAATTAAAACTATCCGTATAGAAGTATATAAGTTAGTGAGTACAACTGTAACGTGTACAAGACCGTACACCTCTGACGAACAGTTCAAAAATTATACTTGAGAACTTGTTCGCCACCGAGTACCTGTCTCGAGTCGGCTCCCCCAACCCGACCCGGTCTAATCCAATTTATTTTTATTCCGTTAAATAAATTCTCCGACAGCAGATGCGAATTTGAGAGAGAGCGTGTTAAATGTAGTCCGTTGACTGCATGAAAATGCAATTCATCTGGTTAAACAGAAGATGTTTGCCGTGGAGAAAGAAAGGCGAAATTTTTTTTTCTTCCTCTCCCTGTAGTTCCACAGCCTCCGGGAAATTGGACAGGAATACCAAATTGAGAGAGTTCGACCGGAGAACTCGAAATCCTCCGACCGAAGCACAGTCTTATATTATTTTTATTAAACCCCGGAGCGTTTCCAGGAGGCTACAAAAGAGAAATTTTATTAATGAATGGTAATTAATTCGTCTTTTCAGTAGAAGAAGAAGAAGAAGAAGAAGAAGGGAAAAAAACCCTAACTGCTAAACATCATTAAGAAACCGCTTAAACCGGAGCTTTCTGCTTTGGGTCCTTCCTTTTGCGTTTTATTAAAAGAAATAAGACAAAAAAACGCGAAAAAGTTCTCATTTTGTCATTTAATAAAGAGAAAAAGAGTGACAGACGGTGGTCCACGTCCCGAAGTCGTCTCACGTTTCAGGTTACATTCGAAAGTTGAGAAATATATAATACATTTAAATCCATTACTTATGTATATATACTTGTTATATTACTATACGAGACTATTAAATAAGAACTAATTAAATGTTCCGGGAGCTGTAAAATTATTTCAGAGTTATGATAAATTCCGTGGCTGTTGTAAAACAACAGAATAGATTAATAATAAAACCCAATTGTTGAGAGGTAGGCAAACATCGTCAGCTGTGAAAGGTTTTTATGTATACCTAAGTATAGGTAGTACGATATTATGTTTCATAATTTGCGCGCCACTTAGTAAGTTATGTTACAGTAAACAGGTGTGGCGTCAACTGGTATTGACTTACTTTCCGGAGAACAGTTCCGTGTACAACATGTTTGGATACAAGAAATTCTCTGGAAATGTCTGCGGAGGAAACGGAAGTTGCCCTTCACGAATTCCAACATTTGAGAGCAGTGCGTTTCGTTAAAGCGGAAATAATTTTATTTTCGATTTTGTGAGAGTCCAAAAAGGCGAAAACTTGAAAAGGTCGCGACCTGTCTGCGAAAAGATTTAGGAAACTCAATACGGGCGTTGAGGTCGTTTGAGAGGAAAATGCCAAGAGGACCTTTTTCTTTTCGATTCACCGCAATCACCGCCACCACCGACGCCGCCATCCGAACCACCCCAAAACCAACCAACCAACCGACCCCCAACCTCCCCCTAAAACCGTCTTTGAGATATAAAACAATGGAAACTTGAAGACAGAATGCCCGAGAGATTCGCATTTTATACAGTCGAGTTTAAAAACGAGTTTAACTCCCCACCCGACCGGAGTCGGGCTTGAGAATATTTAAGGGATGTTCCACCCCCTTGTGCCAATAAATGGATTCTACGGGCCCGGGCTCCACTCTAACGTTTACCGTTTTCCTACCTTTCAACCGAAACACTCCGCTCTTTTTTGACGTCTTTGATGTGTTTGACGCGAAAAAATTAAGAATTTTCTGCCCCTAAACGGCTGTTGTATAAAATTTGACTTTTTATACATAAAATACGACAGTAAGATTTTTATTATATATATTACATATATTTCGGTAGGCGTTTTCACGAATTCATCTAAACGTTAGTGTAGGCTAGCTGTGGGTTCTGGTGTACTCAAATAAATCACTCAAACTTCACTGCACATAATTACACAAAAACACATCAATAATATGTAATATTTGAACGGTACATTTAAAAACTTTATTAAAAGCCAACTCAAGTTGGTAAATATTAAAAATATTTGAATTTACACTATTGATAAAGCATAATTAAAAAATAAATATCAAGTCGAAATAATCTTATTCAAACGCCATTAAAGCTACAATTAAAGAATTTACTTGATCCTAAAGTTACTAAATCCTGAGAAGTTAAATTAACCGACACAAAACTTAATTTAAAAGAAATTAATACGTGAACTTACTTTAGACTTAATTTAACGTTTTAAAAGTGTAAAAGTACTGGAAACCCCCCGAAACGGAAGACTCGAGGGAATGTACCATGTTTTACAACTAGGACTTGAGTTATTGACGCGGTATACTTCAATCTTTTATTATTTATTGAAATTTTTATTAAAGGTTTTTTTATTAAAGCTCGTATTTTGAAAATAAATAACTGTTTGGAAAGGCTGCCGCAAAAGTTGGGCCCTGTAAATTTAATTCTCACTTCCGGCATTGGAACCGAACCGTACAGTACAGTTGACGTTAAGCTTCATGTACATAAACCTAAACTCAAGTAAATAACTACGAAAAACACATAAATAAATTTTAATTAGTCTGAACTTAGTTTGGAGGGGTTTTAGGGCGGAAGGTACAGGTCTTAACTACGAAAATAACCCAAAAATCCAAGGAATTACATGTTGAGAGGGCAATTTTCACCTGAATATACGACACCGAAGGGATGCACATTGCAACTGCATGCGACGAGAATTTATCGTCCATCCGGGGTATTAAAAATGCTTAATGTGCCTTCTTCTACCGAAGGGGTCACACAAGAAAGGAGGAATTCCTTCCAAGTGCTCGGTGAAAGAGGACCGTGAAGCCTTTTCATCGCGTGGCTGCTGTCGAAGTCTCAAAATCAAGTCGAAAGCTATTAAAAAAAATAAGAAAAGAAAAAGTGGCCGAAGAACATAAAACAATGCAAACTCGAGAGGTGAGTAGAAGAAGAAGAAGAAGAAGGAAAAGAACAACCCCTAAATATTTCATCCCGCTTGTTACTTCCATAAAGAGAAAAGTTTCCTCCTTTTGTTCTTCCGCCAAGAAAAGTATAGAAATATATTTTAAGGATTCCTTTTTTACATTGTCATAAGTCTCGGGCGAGATTATAAGAAGTAGAGGAGACAAAAAAAGGTTGGAAGTGAAAATTACCACTAAAAGCTTGAGCTTTTTACAAAGTAAGCGACATTTTTCCCTTTCCGCAATTCCTTTGTTTTCGATTTTTCTCGATTGTTTGGTACGTACCCTGCGACGTATTGAGAGAACTCGTTTTATTTAACTCATTCTTGTACATACAAAGTTCTCCAAAATGTTATGTACTGTTATCAATTGTTCTTTCCTTATTTGGTTACACGCCTTATTTGGTAATGTTTATTGTTTTGTTTCTCTACTTCGGAAACCCTTGACTTTACTCGAGTTGGTAACTTAAATTGGGTAATCGTCTGGTTTATTTAAAAAGCCGCATGTGTCATCAGTCGTCACTGTACCAACAGTGGGAGAGTTGATTTTATTTAATAGTACAAGTCCCGGAATGATTTGTTCTTTGTTCTTGGAACTGGCACTCGGTACGTTACATAAAGCACTACAATCTTGTTATATTTTAGTACACACGATCTGCTGTAGTGCGAGTAAACGTCTGAGTATAGAAAAGTTGCCTGGTCTTTGACAGAGGTTGCATCCAATTTGTAAATAACAACGCTTCACATTGTTTAACTAAAATCGCTTGATTGGTGTCACTTTGGTTTGGGGTAAACAAAAATTAGAGAAACTACACAGGAAGAGTCCGCGTCAGCTCATTGCCAAATCTTAATCAAAGTGTTGTAAAAACCGGAGGGAAGAGTTGGAGTCCTCTCGACACGAGTCGGCCACAAGCAGAAGTGGCTGCGGTGAATTTTGTGGGAATTTGCATGTGCATGCGTGTGTTTGCCACGGATACATTGGAAGACTTCCAGTAGGAAAATAGGAGAGCGCCAGTTTGCCCAGATTTGTGCCAGAGAAGTAGAAAACCCGACGGTAGGAAACACGACGTCGGGAAATTAAGTCGATGGTGCCTTGACCGATCCCCGAGAGCAGAAGACACTCGGGCACCGACAGCAGCAGCCTCACAGCACGAACAACAGCAGACAGGTTTCAGCGGCGTACACGTAAAGTTTATCGGTCCATCCAAGAAAAGGTATTCGTCAAATATTCTCCAAAAAGAATGTACATTATGTATATGTATATCGATTTTGAGAAGAGAGAAGAGCTTTTTTCCATATTATTGAAGGAAAAAAATTCGTTCCGCCTAAATTCCCGCCATCTATGCATACAATTTAAATGCAAAATCATTTACACCATATTATTATTATTATTATTATCATCATCATCATTATTATTATATATCATATCTGCTTTTTTATTGCCGTTGGAAAAATTCAATATTTATTCTGCGGCTTTCGACTTTTTGCAATGCGATTAAAATAACTCCACGGGGGCGAATGGGGATGAAAGGGGTTGCTTCGATAAAGCACTTGTTATTCACCGATCGGCAAACATGAGAGAAGTGAGCTTTCGTCATTTACTCATTCGCCCCAAAGTATTTTGTCAATTTTTTGTTTTGCTGTTGAGCCGTTTCAAATGTACGAAGTGGGTCGTGGTTGTGACACACGCAACAGCACAATATGAAACCGTCGCGTATGGGTAAAATCAAAGTGTCGAGCTGCTCAAGGGAAGAGAATCTTCCTCCTGACTCGACACGCACAAAATCCACTTTTGCTGTTGCTGCTGGTGGTGGTGGGAAAACTTAGCGAAAACATCTTGCCTTTTCTCGAAATGCTTCTCTGGGGACCGGGAAAATGCTCACGGAGGTTTTTCCTCTTGCCGACCGCGGGATGCTCCGGGAGTAAACAAAATAAAAAAAAAATCGCTCCTACAGCAAAGACCACTGCGAGACGTAACCATCGATTCGGAAAAGTTTCTTAGTCCTTTGGAAAGTCCGACTCGGACGGAACTCGAGACAAAAGAGAGACCAAAATTAAAAACAAACAAACACTGCCTCCGAACTGTTGATGGGAACAAAAAAACGTTTACGAGTTTAAGGCCGAAAAGTTTTGCTGTTGTAAATAATAAATTTGAATTTAATATTTACAGAAGTGTAGGGAAAGGAGAAAGGCCGCGGCAGAAGAGTCCGTTTCCTTCCGGTTATTGTACTAAATGACCGGATTCGTAGAAAAAAATGCTGTTCCGATGCTGCAGTAATTAACTAGGAATTAAAAAAATATATATAAATACATAAAACGCACAATACAAATATATTATAATATATATATTAAATACAACATTAAATAAATACATAACTTGTAGGACCCGAAATGTTTGCTGTTGTCCTCGTGTCTTCATTTTTTCTCATCTGACAGAGAAAGTGAGGCTGCTGTTGCCGCTGCTCGTGACCCCCAACAAAATTTAAATTTTTGGTTGACTTGCAGATACTTCGAGGGTTCGCTTTGCACGCCGTGTTTGGTAAGAAATTTTCTTTCTTTTTTTTTTTTTTGCTCGCGAAATTTTTCATCGTCGGGAGTCTTCACGCACGAACGATTGCTTTGCTTAAACCCAAAAATATTCACATCGCAATTCTCTGACGAGAAGAAAATATTAAAATCTGAACGGAGGTTTAATCCTGTAGACAAAGAAACTCATTCACCTGGTTCGCGGTGTCACGTTTAACCGTTCGAAGGCATCAGAGCCGACTTTGAATTTCAGTCGAAAACAAACCACCCTCAGTCACGGCCCCCGAGGGATGATCAATTTTGTTCTTATTTCGAGTCGACCTGTCGGTTGGGACCTACCCGGAGTGCGGCACTTGTTCTACCCCCGGCGACACCAACCGGGTTTTCCTTCGGAGATTTTCTCGCGTCAGGAAGCAGATTCTGGTGCACGGCGTCTCATTAAGACTTTTATACTCGAAATGTATAAAACATAAGATAATCAAATATTTTAATTGAAAACTTACATGTTTCAAAATGGCGGACTGACGGATTAATTCCGAGTCAACAAGGGAATTAAAATTCTAATTCCGGAATGGCACGAGAATTTTGAGTGAGTTAACTTGAGAAATACGAATTTGACACGGGGTGTGCATTCCCTCGATTGCATGTGGATAATCTCGACAGGGCAACAACAACAGCAGCAGCAGCAGCAGCAACGGTTTTCGTTGTCGTCCTTGTGTTCGTTGGACAAAATTAAAAAAATGCACATGCATCATGAAATTACGGAACGAGAGTATTGCTTACAAATGTAACTGTTTCTTTTGTATACAAAAAATAACTACACTCAGTCTACTTACCCGTCGTATTTATAGAAAGTGTCTTGTAGAAAGGAATTATTAAGTATGGCGGCCATCACTCAATTTTTTAATTAAACACAGAATCTTTTTTTTTAGCGAACATTTTGATAAATTAAATACAGCAAAAATAAATTAAACAGAACAAATAAATAAGTCGAATAAAAAATAAAATAGAAAATGCACAATTGTATAATTTCTGATAATCTCAAGAATTAAAATATATTTTTTAAAAGTTCACACTACAATAATATTGTAAGTTATTATTAATGTTTTATTATCATTGTTATGTTTCCATTATTATTAAAGTTATACAATGCGTATTTTCTCCAGTTGACTGGAACGATTCAGTATCGAAAATCAAACAAAATGTTCAAGTGCGTTTTGATCGAGTCGTACAAGTAAACAGACGTGAGGTTGATGTTATCGAACAGACAACTTCAATAAATTATTATTTATTTATTTATTTTATTTTATTTTTTTTGGTTTTGTGTCAAATTTTTCATTCGAGCGCAGGCAAACGTATGTTAAAGTCAACGTCAACCAGCCACGGATTTCTTTTCCGTTTTCCAATCGAAGTAAAATAATTGACATTATCGGTTTCACCGCTTGTCAATACTTCGTTTCGCCTTCGTTTCTCACCGCCTTCCATGCAAAACTTTGGCCGTTTCTTTTTCTTTCTGTTGATTTTCACCTGGGAAAGCCGTGCGATTTTTTGCCGATTGAAAACCGCTGCCGTCCCGTGACTTCCCATCGACGTTCCCATCCCCGGCGATTTTTCTCGTCTGCACTTTGTCCGCGCCATCGGAGCCATCGAAGTTCTTCACTGTAGGACGGGAATTAATAAACGCGGCACTTGAACGTTCTACCCGTCTTTTTTCTTTCTTTTTTTTTAGTCTAATCGTCTCACAGAACCTTCCTTTTTGTGTTTTTCTCATCGTTTCCTCTTCTCGGCAGTACAACAACTGCATCCTACTCTTGCTGGGAGCGGGAACGACATTTTTTTTAAAAGATTTTTCGACTCCGAAAGTGTTCCACCTTCTTGGAGATGCGAAGAAATAAACTTGTTTGATGGTATATTATTAATATTAACAAGATTAATTATAAGATTATACAACTTTTAAGGAACTTACTCGCCGACAAATGCAAATGCTTTTTTTTGTAATTACAGGGATTCCATCAATGTTAAGTTTACAAGACTTCTCTGTATTTTGTATGCGAGATGATGGCGTGCATGTGCCCTTAAATAGACTGCACCATCCTCACGTAACCCCCAAAAATATCGCCTTTTATCAGAATAAATTATACTAGAACAAACTAGAACAACCTTTCCAGCAAACCGAGTAAACGCATATAATTACAAATTTATTTTCGTCTACCTCTGGTGGGGGACGTCCTCTTTTACAGAATTGATTATCTATATGTATATATATATATTTAGAAATTGGAAAACTTGGGCGTCAGGTACCGAGGAGCAATGAAAGAGGACGCCTTGCCAAAAAGGTCGAAAGAAGGTGAACCTTTTGGGGAAGGTCTAGGTCTTAAAATAACAACCATTTCTCCAAAAGAAAAACAAAGAGTTAAGGCACGGGCCGTGAAAAGGCTTTTTGTTCCTTTTGTTGGTGATTTTGGTTTTTGTTGAATGAATCAGGTAGACGTTTTTCCGACCAGCCAGGTGGAGAAGGTCGCTGCAGTTGAGTTCTTTACTTTTGTACAAACTCCTTAACCCAGATTTCCTTAAAAACGCATTAGTTATCCGTAAAATTTGACATTATTGTTTAATAACGCCACATTTTATTTCTCTTGTTATTTTTATTATCATTTTATTACTTATTATTTTCATTTTATTAATGCAAGGGGGCAAAAATACCGGTGCACGCATTAGTTTACTTCTACGTCTGCTGTTTTTTGCTTTCAATATATTCTGATCCCTCGGCCGAATGACAAAATGGGCCTCTGCGGTCACATTAAAAAGAAACATGTAAAAGAGGCTGTTTTGAATTGCCAGGGAAAAATATTACGGGGGACAGTGTTTTTTTTTTTTTTGTAAATCACTCACCGATGTCCGCCATTTTTTCATTCCAAAAAAGGATTAGCAAATGTCTAAATGAGGACCGACCTGCACAACAGCACCGACCGAGCTCTCACACTAAATCCATTTGCAACGTCCGATTACACGTGCTGAGATTGCGTCTACCCGAAATATCCGGGATTATGCCTTGGCTGGATGACTGCATTTGACCCATGCACTTTGTTAACTGCACTTGCAATAATTCACTTTGTTGTGCTGGGGTGGCGAGAGCGATAAAGAAAGAGAAAGAGTAGAGCAGTGAAACAAATCTAAACAAATGAAATGTCTAAAAGATTTTAAATTAATTTGGGCTGACAATTTAAAGACCCGGTTCCAATAAGGAAACGGAAATTAAGTAAACAAATACAAATGGCCGAGTGCGAAAGTTGCAGAATTAAAAGAACCGGAGGTACCAAACTCTCAAAGAAGAATTGCTTTACTCGGGGAAATTTCTTTTACGGACGAAGGAACAAATAGAATAGACAATCGTGACATTATTTGAAATTAATAATAATACATACGTATTGTTAACATTATTGTCAATTAGCAACAGGACAAATATCATACTTTAGCGGTTCAGAGTCAGAATGAACAGGTAGACACTTCATATAGACAAAATTTATATTTGTAACCATGAACGATCTTCTTTAGTATATACACCACCATGCGGATGATATTATTTTTAATGGCACGTTTATAATGTACCATTATACTAAATTTCTCCACTCCATAGTAGAATTGTAGAGTCAATATTGGGTACTTGCCTCAAGGACGAGTGTAGTCGCGGCATAAGTCACCCCTTCGACGGCTCCCCGTTCACATTCAAATTACCCCACCTTAAACTGACAGATTCTCACTTATTAATAATTCAATAACATCTATTTGCCGTTCTTATGATAATTGACACATGAATTATACATCAAGTGCCTTATTTCAAACAATAATTGAGGTTTTTGCGGGTTGGGTGTACGCGCGGGGGTGGTCTGAGGCGAAGGGGTTGTTTGCCGGGTAGAAAGCTCTGGAAATAGAATAAAAGCTCGGTTTGAAATTAACTACTTGACTGTTTTTGTGCCGATCCGTAATTCACGTCGGATTATACGGGACCGATTCGGTCCCAACGGCAAAACCGCTGAAAACAAATCGACTTTCAATAATTATGGAACTCATTCAGGACCTTAATTAAATCATCTCGTCTGACTTGTAGCCGCCATGAAAAAAGGCGTCATTTCACCCGTTTTGTTCCTCTCTTCTCTGCTTACATAAAGTACCGATTTAAAGCTATGTAACGTAGACGTTGTGCTCTGTGTAACGGTCACTTCGTTTATTCAAAACTCCACGCAACGTAGTCGAAAGGTTCTATGTTTTCTTTTTTTAGTTATGGACATATTGTGAGAACTTATGTACATGTTGACGTAACATTTTAACAATGACATCTTTCTTTCTTAGTTTCTTTGTCGATAGTTTGCGCCGTGGTAACATCTGCTTCGATCGTTACGAGGAGGAGTTGTATTAGTCAAAAAGTTTTGCAAAACGTTTTTCTCATTCTAAAATAAATGTCGGAAAGGTAACAAGGTGTAAGAAGCTTTTTTGACGGGTTACAAGAGTTTTGTGGCGGGGGACAGGATTAGTTTAAACTTTAAGAAAAAATGTGGAACTCAATTTCTATTTTGCCCACTCGTTAAAGAGTAAAAAGACAAGTTGAGGGAAATTCCACTTGTACACACGTACTTTACGGTTTGCTGTTTCGTTCCATTAATTAGACAACAGAATTTTTAGGAGGTACTTGAAGTTCAATTTCCACTTTGGTTGTAACAATTTCTAATACTAAAGGATTCACTATTCGATGTGGCCGTAAGTTTTCTATATCAATTTCAAAAATTATTTATGAAATATAACAATACATTATAACATTACATTAAATAAATAAATATATATTATTAAATAAAATTTATAATAAATTTGATTTGTTTAATGAAAATTCTATTAACTCGTTCACCATCCTGACACGAGACTCAGAGCCAGTTGAAATTTGTTTTCAGTCTATAACAACAATTATTAAAACTAAAAACTCTTTAACAAGTAAGTTCACCACCATGTTATTGGTGTAATTCCGTTACTAAAAATCGATATAAAAGTATTTTAAAATTAAAATCAGACGATACACAATTCCACCGAAAATAGTAATCAGATGAGTGTGTTTTTAAGTTTCCAAGTTATCAACTTAAGTATTATTAATATTATTATTGATATTATATAGTTTCTGGTTGCATATTAATATACAATTGGTATACTTTGGGTGTTACCTTTTTGAGGACGCCGTACAGCCGGGTCCGCTCAACTGAACCGGTCACCGGTCACATTCGTAGAGTAATTTTGCTGCGACGTATCAATATCGTGTCAATCAATCCATCAATCAATCAATCAATCAAACGGGTCGTTTGTTAGAGAATCTTAGTGCAATTAGACGTCTCATTGAGAGGTTCCATGTGCTCACATTAAAATTCATCACTCCATCAGCGACATTTCGAAACATTCAAATTCAATTCCCGCAAATGGACGATTTAATTGTTTTTAATCGATTCTCGATCTCTTATTATTACTGATTGATTCCTGATTGAAACGATGGATTTTTCATTGACGCAAAAAAAAGAGAAAAAAAAACGGAGACAAATTAAAATATAATATATATACATGGAACGGTCCAGAAACGAGTTGGTGTCTGTTTTTTTTTTGTCCCCGGGACTCGGAACTTTGTGACCGACAAGGAAAAAAGCAACGATAATTAATCATTTCGGATGTGGACCCGTCCTAGTCAAATTACAATTTAAACGGATGACTGATGTCGCACACTACCACGGCGCAGATGTGAGCCGAAAAAAGTCGAGGAAGAGGAACTAGGCAACCGGGCAAGACAAATGATTGACTAAAACCTTCGGTCGTTTTCCTAAGAATTTCCACCTGTGTGTGTGTGCGTGTGTGAGGAGAAAGTTTGCGAGCTTTCACCGCATCCGCTGCCCCCATTTCTCGCGTCCTAATTGCAATAAATTGATGGAGTGATGTCGTGCTGCGGTCACCGCCGGGATGCACTTACGACTGTGACGTGTGACGTGTGACGTCAATCGAACCTCAACTTCGCTTACGGGCCATCTCCTCTTCGAGACTTTCACCATTAAAAAGAGAAAGTCACCAACGAGGGTGCGGCGGCATTTAATTGCTCGGATTCGTACGAACTTGCATTGACGACAGAAAAATAACAAGATGTTTGATACTTTCGTTACGACCGCCCACGTTCCATTCCTTCCCGAGCTTTTCTCCCTCCGTGAGCTTTTCCGGTAGGTGCAGGGCGTAGAAAATTTTTCAATGGGAAAAGTTATTTTCTGCTAAACGCAAAAGTTTACGAACCTCGCGAAAAGAAGAAAAAAAATTAATTTTCAAAAGCGGGGCCCTCGGAAACTTGGGGGTAGGAAATTTGCCACAATTTTTCTTTACTTTATTAGCTTTTTTCGTCGCCCTAACTTTTCTGAATGGTAAAATTATAATAATTTCATTCCAGATAGAAACGATTAGAGAGAGAGAGAGAGAGAGAGAGAGAGAGAGAGAGAGAGAGAGAGAGAGAGAGAGATTAGGACCTTTGAATTATTACTATTTGTCGACCCTTGTCGCGGGGGGGGGGTTGATGGGGGATGAGAGAACAAAACTAATGCCCGCTCAAAGTCAGAATTCGAAGATGCACTTTTAAGAAAAAGTTTCAACTATTTTTCACCTATCATTCAACTTTGTTAACTTTGAAAACTTGAAATTTATTACTCATTGTTAGTTGGGCCCGATTTGAATTCCGCGTTTTTCACAAATTTAAATTGCTTCTCCCCCGCCGATAATTGAAAACTAGAAAATAGTTTACGTGACTAGGAGAGGTTGAGAACAATGTCGAACAGAACACCCTTTATTCTATAATTTCTGTGCCTCCTATCGTTTTTTTTGTACTTTTTTACTACAGACACATATGTTTAGTTTTTTGAATTTTTTAATCTATGTATTTATGTATTAATGTTAAGGAAACTTAACGAATAACCCAATACCAACTAAATAATTTATGTAGACTTATTTATAATGGAGTTTTATGGTGTTTTACATAAAAATGGCGTCTCGCACAGGCAGAAAAATTTCCTTAATTAAATATTATAATAATAAGTATCTATGATAATAAATTATAATAATTAAATATATAATAAAATAATTATTCTGTTCTTCTTAATAAACGGTAGGACTCAGCGGTTTAATAATATTCACCTACATAACAACTGAACCAATTATTAAAATGTTCAATTCTGTACGAGGTTTACAAGAGTGTTCGTCACACATCACGACTAGGACTACTGGTAGATTGCTCCCATCGAGTTTGTGAAACTATTCCGAGTCTTTCAGTTGAACCTCGATTGTTTTCAGGGAATATCAAAGGAGTTAGAGAACCGAAGGAGAGGAGTCGAGGCCCTCGGAACAAAAGGATTGCCTCGAGTTTAGAATTACTCTTTTCCGTGAAAAAAGATAAAAAAAAAAATAAGGTTACATTTTACTGTTTTATTTAAGCGGGGATTATTACTTGATTCGGGAAAGATCAAAAGACTCCTTAGGGAAGAGGAGATAAAACCGTATAAGGAAAAATAATGATGGGAAGAATAAGATGAAGAAGAAGAAGAAGTAGAAGTAGAAGAAGACGGAGATGTGAAAAAAAACCGAGTTTGAAAGGTGAGCAAACAGGAGCGCGAGACGAAAATTCTGAAACTAAATATTTATAGGTCGAAGTTCATACAAATACATAAATAAACGGTTGCTATGTACGACGCATAATCTCTCGTTCGAAAATGAAATGTAAAAACATTAATTTTTTTTCCTACCGTCATATGTAAAATGGAAATCGAACAGAATCGATAAAGCACTTATAAATTTCTCTTCTCCTCTGACACATAACGGTCTTATTCATATTCATTTTCTATTGTCTAGCCTTTGCATAAAAAAAATTTATTAAAATTTATAGGATCGACTGCTGCGGGTACGAATGTTCTGTAGCCCTGTAGGCTTAACTTATGTGCAGTCCCCTTGTAAATAAACACTATGTAATATGCAGTAGGTATGTAATATACGTACACATACAGTACTTAATATGGTTAACCACATGTACAGGGATGCAACGTACATATTGAATTACTTCCACTACAACCATGACAAATTTACTTAACTTCTCACGCTACAACTCATACTTACGGGTATGTGAAAAGGAGTTGGAACAACCGACCGTACCTTCTCTTTGTCTGCACGGCCTCAAAAGATTTCCACTAAATTTTGACAGTGTGAATTTTATATACTTATGGAATATTTAAGTATGTCTAATAGACTGCTTTATTATAACTACATTAACTTTATTACATTATTATTTATTACATTTTATATTATATTTTATATAATGATAATATATAATATATATACATTTTATTTATATATTTTATATTTATTATATTTTATTTATTACATTTAATTTATTATAACTTCATTAACTATACACTTTAAAAGGACGGATAATATTAAATTATTGACACCTCGAACGACAATTTTATTGCATTTGATTTTTTCCACGTTGAATTTATTTATTTATTTATCGGTTATTGAAAAGTGACGATGGCAGCTCTGTCACATGTCAAATATGTATTTATTAATAGTTGTATTTATAATCAAACATCATACACATTAATTATCTACATATATAAGCTAGTGGTAGTCCATAAATATACATAAACAGGAAAAAGAGAGGAATTTAAGTATAAAATTACATATGAATAACTTATTATTATATACATAAAACATTTACAAGGTAATTGTTGTATAATTTATTATATTATAAGTATAATATAACTCAAATAACTTAGAGGTGTTATTATACATAAATTTATGTATTGTCCGTTGGTCTCTTAGCCCCCCATCCATCTCTCTCTAACGACCAAGAAACTCTATTAATGTGTGGAAGCCATTTTAAAATGGCGACGACAGTTCGAAGGGTCCGCGTAAAATGAAATTCAGGAGGCTCCGAGTTCAGGACACCCCCCCATTTATCTTATCGTCTCCCCGTGGTCTTTCCACCAGTTCCAGCCCGTGAATTATCGGGAGACGAGCAAACAAATTTATTATTTTAATACAAATATTATTAAGGTTTACTGAGTTATTAATTGTTTTCTCCGTTTCTCCCAAAACGTGTAATGAATATTGTTCTCCGTTAAAATAAATAGAGTCCCAGAAAAAGGGGAACACAATTAATTATTATGATTAATTCAACCGAAATTTAATTAATATTTAATTTTAATTCTCGTTCGAGGGACATTTATCATTCGTAAAATTTTTCTTTCCTCCATCTTGACGGGAACTACTCTCGAGTCGCTCGTTCAACTGAGCCTTGTGAATTCATTCCGTGACTATTCATTCATTCTTGACCGTTTTCACGTGAGCTCGACGTCGCACGTGGATACTGCGAAATAAATTAAATTAAATAGAATGACGTCGACAAAAGCTACGGCTTACTTTTTAAGTAGCTTATATTTATTTACTACAATGCAAAGTGTTGCTGCGTACAATTGTAGTGAGTTGAGCAGTTTAACATTTATGTTTGTAATTTTGTTCATTTGATATTTATGTATCTATAAATTTACAGTGAAATATTAATTGTCATTTGATTGGACGGTTTCGAGATGTCGTTTGTTTGTAGTGAAGTAGTTACCTTCGCGGTAACGTAACATGACTGCAGAACCAAATTATTAGGGGGTTCAATGGCGTACGAGCTCGGCATTAGACAGGACAATAAATATTATTGTACAGAAAATAACTTCATGTGAGCGATAGGCTTTGATAAATTCTCTTGAATATTCAATTTCGTATAGCGTGTAATAGTTCGACATCAAACTATCGTTTTGTCTGGTTACCAAAACAACCCCCGTGTGAACTTACAAAGTGAGATTTGCATACGAAACACCGCCAGAGTTTTCATCTCCAGTTTTCATAACGGAGTTTGAAGAATTTGTAACGATTTTAAATAGAAAATGTAATTTTGGAAATAGTTTGTCATTTGTCTCGCATATAGCAAAATAGTTTCTCATGGCCCAAGCGTAACGCTTTTGAGTGTGTACACGAGACGGAGAAACCATCGAAGAACTATCTTTGTTTTCCGGAACATAATTAATCCCTCTGGTACCCTCTTTGGAGATTAATTCATCAGACTTATCAAATGCAAATGTCACTTTTAGACCGGAACACTTGGGGTATTGGGGGGGTTGGGAATTCGGGGACCGGGTTGTAGTGGAAGTGGAGGGTTTTCCGTCACCAAATTGGTAATCGATCGCGGTCACACCTGATAACTTTGCCACCGAATCAAATTTACCACCATCGTTCGATCATCTTTTAATTTTCCACCCTCATCCCTGACCGACGATCCACCCGATGAATTTTGGTCGAGATTTGTCTAATAGTAATAGATGGCGATTGATTTTTTGCATGAAATTAACACGAGGAAACGTGTTACCTGGAACGCACCTGTGACACGCTCGCCTTGGAGTTTAGTCGCAGGCTCTATTTATGACGTAAGTTGTTCGTTAATTATTTATTTAAGCGGAATGAGTTAAGCAAAGATAAAACGACTCATTAACGTTGAGACAGATAATCGAGTTCAATAATTAAAAAATATTCAATTCTATTACTAACCAAACTACCACCAAACGAAGTTTGTCTTCCAATAAATTAATTTATTTAACTTAAAATATTTTATTATTTTATTACACCTTTGTTCTCATGCGGATACACCTGAACTATTCACTTATTAATTGTAATACGCTTAGTAGTGGTTTTCGGTATTAAAATATTGAATAAGAACGTATTAAAATAGTATTAAACATAAAAAAATAACTTATTAGGCATTGTTTAAATTGAACAGAACTCAACGAGTCGGTTCCACTTAAATATGTCAGACAACCTAGTCTGCCACAGACAAAAATAGTTATTTAAATAGTTTGACAGTGTTGACTTGAAAAAAAAATGGGTTTTCTACGAAAACTTCAACTTCCAACCCGAGGGAAGTTCCTCCTTGGTGAAAACCTCAAAGTGTTCTAATTAACAATTTGAAAACAAAAACGGTCTGTCTCCCTCTCTTTCTATCCGGGTGTGGGTCCCCAAGGAGAAAAAATTTTAATTTTATCACCAGGTGTATACATTTGCGGGAAGAAAAAAGGAAAATTACACGGGTCCATCGGGAACCTCAGGTGACCGGGACGCCTCTGCGGACGGCGAAATAAAAATTTTCTTAAACGTTGAACTGCAACTACAGATGAACTACAAGTATAAAATAAATAAATATATACATTCTAATCGTGTGGCCAATAAATTCTGGTTTATACTTTCTTTGTCGGCTTCCTGTCGCGATGCCGAAATTAGTGTTAAATTATTTCCGCTAATAAAAAAAGCGTCGGCCGGAAGTTCCTGTGGAGCTCCAGGCCGCGAAGTGAGAGTCATACAATTGTTACGGATGCGGAACTCGTCCTAAAACTTTTGGTGGTTTTCGGCCCTCCCGAAAATTACCTGTAGGTACCGGAAGTGCAGTTAAACGACGGTCAATTCGGGCTGGCAATTCCTGGTTTGTGTCATCCTCTGAAATCGGCCATTTGTTTTCCTCAGATTATAACCTCCCTAACTTAAATTGTTCCCTCTGGCTCGGTTCTTATTAAAACATATTATTGCGGTTATGTATTAATGTACATAAATGTTGTACTTTATTTAAAATTAAGGTTTGATATTGTTGTACTACAACTTGAAGCGGTAGATATTGGATTGTAAACGACACTTAAGGTGATTGAGACTGGTGTTGTGTGTTTCACTCTGTTAATAACATTTATGTATTCAGTGCTATTTAAATAAGAGATGACGCTTCTACTTTACATACCATGCTGCAATTAATTTAATAGGTAAATTATAAAACTATAAAAAACAAGTAGTGAAAGGAAAGGTAAAGTGAATAAACAATAATTAAAATAAAATAACTAATTTTTTTATAATTAATAAATTCTTTACACCAATTGTGATACCTGATATTTTAAATAACATTAGTATACCATTGACAACGGATTATATACAACCGGTGCTACTCTGCTAATTCTCAATTCTAACTCACAATAATCAAGTTGACCTATTATTATAGGTGTTTACGTATCGCATATTAAATCTGAGTAAATAATAAAAAAAATTCAGAGCACGGTGTTACCGTTGTAATCCTGTAATTTATACCAAATAAACTTGTGTAATATTGTATATAATTCCACGTTGAATTCAACAACCCAATTTCTTGCATTACAACCCATTCTTTTTACAAATAGGCTGCTCTGATAATTTTTTTGATATTGTACAGTACCAGAAGAATAATTCCATAAGTAACTTGTTAAGTACAGTTGTACTGATACTTATGTATTTATCTTTGTCTTTTGAAGGTCACTCCAGAGGTGTACACCCGGAGTGCGGTGCAGTTTTGTGAATTAATTTAACCTTTTTGATTTGTCAGGAAGACGTTTACTGGAATTTTCCAGAAGGGGAAATATGGTTAGATCAAAATCAGATTTCCATTAAACGTACTAACCTTTATTTTCTTTCCTCATTTCCTTTTCTCCGGGTATAGATTTTGTCATCAAAGAAATCCTAAAAATTACGTATAAGTAGATTTCTTTTATCTTCTCTCTAACTCGCTCTCTCTCTCTCTCGAAAAGCATTTTCCATCAGGAATATATTTGACGGAATGAAATTTCTCCTTTCGTTTCCCTTTCGTTTCTTTTATTATTAAATTATGTAAATTCATTCCTTGGAAAATTTTTAACTTTCTCCAGCGCAAAAATTCCGGTTTTCACCGTTAACCCCGGCAAACATCAATCATATCAATTTTGTTGCTTTGTTTTCCTTTCAACCGCTCGACTTTTTTCATCTGCCGTCGTTTTCATCTTGAATTTTTCTTATTAAATGCTCCATTAATTTTCCTCTCAAGTATTGACTGTTACCAAACGGTAAAAATAAGTTACTCGGCATTTCCTTTTTCCTGTTGGGGAAGAGAGCGAGACCATCGAGCACATTTCCAACGGCCTGCTGAAATCCAGTCTTAGATTTGTCTGATGCTTTCGCTAAGATCCAAGAGGAAGATTCAGTTGGTACGTTCGGGGTTGTGACCCTATTCTCCTTTACACCCTGATTATGCACGTGAGTAAGTACTGGTTGTGGGACTAGGAGAAGGTGACATGATTACATTAATGCTCATCAGATCTCAAGTACTAAGTTCCTTCCGTCCGTGGAAATTACATCATTAGACAAGAACAAATTGATTATTTAGAGGTCTGTACAAGTCTCCCTGGCCGGGGATCTAGTCGTAGAGCAGTAGTTTCACAGACCGATTTTGGAACTACGAAACCCTGGCGCATTGTAAGGTGTTTACTTTTGGAGCATAAATTCTGTACAACTGTACGAGTAACCACATTAGGATATTTCTCATTTGGGAACGAAGCAAATTTTGTTTCCTCAACACTAAAACACGTTTAATTTAGTGCTAGAAATGGTTAAATAGATTTATAAGGGGAAAACTAAAATCCGTCGGAAGGGTTGAAATAATAGAGTCAAACATCAAAGGGAACGTTCGCTGAAATCAAAAGTCGGTTTTCGCTAAACATGCATTCCTAGGAAATTAAACAACCGCGAAGTGAAATGTTTATTCAATGAAACGTTTACTGTAGCGTTGGTCTCGCGACAGGCAGGAAAGAAGTTCTGAATGCTGGATTATACCAGTTACAGTTAGACAAAAACAGAAATAGAAAAGAATACAGGGATACATTACAGTTAATGTTATAGTTTAAAGGAAAAGGCTTCTGACACGTCAAGTGACACTTCTTTACCTTTCTAGAGATGGTCAGGAAGACAGGAAGTGTTTTAGAAGATTTTTAGGTATAAAAAAAATGAAAGGTGGTATGTCCGCCCCGTCGAGCGGGATAAGTGGTTAAAACACTTACGTTGTATGCACTGCCATGAAAGTCTCAATTTAGCCCGTCTTTAGCCTATTGTCCTTTGATTAAGAAAATTGTAGTGGAGAAGCCGAAAGAAACCCGAGGAAAGTGACGGGTCTCTCTGAAGTTTCACTCCACGGAATCCTGTATTAGAGAGAACATGAAGGACAAGTTCATCCGAGGACTAATTAATTGGGCTCTTGATAGTCTCCGAGGCGGACGTTTCAACCACTTGAATTGTTTTGAAGTTGGTTGTTAGGGCATGGACCTGGCCCGAGAGAGAGAGAGTTTAAGGGATGGAACTTCTTGGCTAAGACAGTTGTTTAGCCGTTGGCTCTGAGAAATTCCGAGGAACAGTAGCCCAGATGGGCAGTTGGAGCGGTTCGCTACCCCTAAAAAGTGCTCCGGGGGTTTGCCCCACAAAGTCGGTTGACTTCTCGCTGGGATTTCTGGAATAAAATTTGGACTCGTTAGAATAGCCAGAGGTGGAGCACTCGACGAGTCGGATGGTTTGAACGACGAAGGGAACGACTACTGACGCGCATCCTAAAATCGAATTTGTTAACGTCCTCGTCGAGGAAATTAAAAAAAAAAATTTCTTTTACCGATAAACAGAAAACAATGTCAGTACTCGTCGTTTTTCCCGTCATCCATGACAGGATAACGAAAGAGGATAATCACTATTCCTTCGGTAATTTAATTCTAGGGTTTCTACTTTTTTGCCTTTTGCTGAAAAACATCAAAGAAATCTGAAGTGCATGGATGATACTTACTAATTTAATACAATCCGTTTCGACGTTGGCACTCGAGTTCGGTCCCACGTTACTATCGACACGGCGAATTTCTTCTTCCACGTTCGACAAAATCAAAGAGAAAAAAATTCAAAACAATTTTCTCAGTCGTTTTTATTTTAAGATATTTTAGTGCTTAGAATTAAAGTCTCACTAGCGCATGGATGTATCCCTTTAAAAATAACTCCACTTCCCTTTCGTATTGTAGTGTTGTAGTGCTTTGTTTCTACCTATCTAAAATCCGAAATTTAATTCAAACTAATTAGGCACCAGTAAATGTACTAAAACGTACTTGGGTCCGTCATGAATGTGTTTTTTTGTTTCTCGGAGAGCTACAACGGTCGTTATTAATCTTATTTTAATAATATTTAATGTATAATGTAAATATGCGTATGGGAGTATAAATGCTGTAAGAAAAATTACAGATGCGTTCGTAAGATGTAACAATCTGTGGATAGACGTCTCGTCATTCTGGACGTTCAGTCATTTTGAATTTAAGTGGCTTTGACGGAGACGTGATCAACTTCGATTGCCAGGTCATGGGCTCGTGGTCGTAAGTCACCTTGAAGTTTCTGATCACCTGAGGAGGAGACGAACACAACGTGCTAAATACGCCCAAAAATAAAATTGAAGAAAGAAGTAAATTTTTGTTATATTCACTTTGGATATGGCGACATCCATTTCCATGTAGGCAAATCGTTTTCCTATGCAACTTCTCTGTCCGAAACCGAAGGGGAGGTACGCAAACGGATGTGCGTTCTTGTAGGAAACGTCCGAATTCGTTTCCGTTTTGAGCCACCGTTCCGGCAGGAACTCATTCGCCCTCTTGAAATGTTCTTCCATTCGGCACATGATGACGTGGCTGGAGACCATAACCGTCTGGAACGAACATTTGAAACGGAATGTGAGGGAGTTCAAAGGCAGACATGGTAACCCGCAGACCAGTGGTACTCACTCCCTTCGGTATCTGATAGTTGTCAAAAACTAAATCTTTTTCTGCCGTTCTCTGATTAAGAGCTGTTGTAGGCATCAGCCTGGAAGAAGAAGGTAGTAGTTGTAGTTTTTCACTGTTGTGCACATGTGACGGATGTACGTAACGTTTCGTCTACCTCATGGCTTCCTTGATGACGGCTCGCGTGTACTTCAGTTCGTTTAAGATCTCCCCGGTGATTGGACTGTCCTTTTTAGGAAGCAACTTTTTCAGTTCTTGGAACAGTTTTTCTTGCTTGTCCGGGTTCGTGGTCAAATAGTAGAGCGTCGTGGCCATCGTTGTGGACGTCTGAAATGTAAATTTCAGGCGTATCGAGGAATCCATTCCTTACATCCGTTAATCCGTTTGTCAAAATGGCGACAACTTACCGTGTCGATGGCTGCAAAAAGTATGTCCGAAGTCATGACGATTGGAATTCTTGGATTTTTCGTTCTCAGTAACAAACTTTCGAGAATATTTCTGTTTTCGTTTTCTCCGTCATCCGTCTCGTTTTGAATCTTTTCCCATTTTTCCATTATTTGTTTGTTTGTGTACCTGCGAGCCCCCCCGCAAAAAAAACGTGCTTTAGTCGAGAGGAGAAATCGTCGGGAAGGGTAGTTTGCACGTGACAACTCACTCCACAATGTAGTCCATGCATTTTACAAACGTCTTCCACTTTTTGGTCGGGTAAATACGCCAAAGGGACGGCCTAACGTCCAGGTAGAACATCAGTGCCATGGCTTCTCTGACATTCTTGATCATGAGCATGGGTTCTGAATCCTCGGCCAAGTCGTTTGCGAGACATCCGAGTCTCTTGTCCAGCGTCATGAACGAAAACGCTGGCATACATACATTCCATTAATACCCTACATAATATTCAATAAATTCGTACGAACCGTCACGTCAATTCTGTCTTACTCTCAAGTGACAACTTGTTAATTTCGTCAATAAAATCCGCAGGCATTTCGTTGTCGGGCCGACGAATGTACCTTATTCTGAAACAAAACACACGTGTCGGCAGTTTCACGCACCCATCACCTACCTGTTGATTAATTGTGTACGAACCTTTCAATAAAATCGTCACAGACGGCTACGACTGAGTCGAGGTAAATCTTGACGTTGGTTGGATTCAACAGGACAGGATTTGTGATGGTTCGAAAACTTCGCCATTCTGCACCGTTACTGAAATAAAATAGGTTAAGTCAGAACAGTGAAATTGAACTTTACTGTTATATGTATATGTAGTAGAAATTTTACTTACGTAGTAATCAAACCCTCTTGTCCCTCGTAGAAATCTTTTCTTACCTTTGTGCGGTAGTACTTGAGAGAGTGTAACGGAAATCTGTTGGGCCACATGGACTCGTTTCGAAACATCTGACCGAGATAATAACATTATATATTGTTTAATTTTTCTATATAGAATACTCACACAGATGTGAATAAGTTCCGAGTGTACTGCGAAATTATGTAAGTTTCATTTGAAATAAGCACAAATATTTACGAGGTATACTTGTACCTATTTTTGGGGAAGAGCAACTTTCGGTTTATTAATACAGGTAGACAAATACCTTTTCAGCATGGCCGGGTTCGAAAAAAATAACTTGATCAAAATATCCCACTCCTGTAAACTTAACAATCGGACCGTAGGTCTCATACAACAGCTTATGAAGGTCGATAATGTCCATGTTTCCGTAGGTGCCTGGGAATAGAAGAAAATTAGTTGTGCCCAGAGATCATTGTTCAATTTCAATTAATCACAGGTGTAACGGTCAAAGAGACAGGTTACAGTGCCTACCTACCAAATGGCAGCATTCTCCATATGTTTCCTATACGGGGAATCGGCAGGGCTTTCGGTCCGGGTATGGACTCAAACGGTCTCGCCCTTTCATAACTCGTCTTCAGGTCTTCCGCTTGGAGTTCGGCCGAGGCCAAAGCTTTCGCCCGGGTTCCCGTTCGAAACGTTCGACAAAGTAAAAACGTCTTCGACTCTAGAAACTTGTTTACTATCTTCGCCGCCTGCATGATTTACTTTATCTCTTTGACTTGTGAGAATCTGCAAGGAAGACACATATTTCGAAACTTTTTACTTAATGCGGGCGATCTTTTGGGTAATGAAAGTTGTGAAACAAGCTGTATTAATAATTCAACGTCTTCACGAAGCATTCCACGAAAGAAATATATATTTTCGTGTACTCGTACAAATGTGCAAAGTAGAAATAATAGTTTTAACGATGGGTCGTGTCACTTGTTAACAAAATTAACAAAGTAAAAAACAAAGTCGAGTGATAAAGCGGAAATGAAAAGTTAAGCGTGTCAGTGACGAAGGTCGAAATCGTCTGCGCACTTCTTCAATGTCGAGGTCGTCCTTTTTTCAGTTCTATTTCCCATGCTGCTTTGCTTTACAGAAACACAGACAAACTGTTAACACACAGTTTGTTAATACTCAAATATTACAGACGTGAAAAGTGAACGTATTAATTACGACCGAAATGCCTGAGTTTAATTTAAGACGCAAAAAGCAAAAGTCACACAGAGACTAGTTTTAGGTTTTTCAAGTCTTCCCCTCCCTGTTAAAATATATTAATTCTATATGATAAACCGATACGTTAAATTACAATATAATAATATATTTTTATAGTTAACGAGTTGAGCAATGAGTAACGGTTGAGTATTCGGTACTCTAAATCTTTAGTGCGTCTCAATTTTCAATATTCAATACGCAATTTTGAATTCGCGTAACACTTATGTTATTGCAGCACGTCACTGTTATTTTTTAATAAATAATAATAATAAATGTAGTGAAAGTTATGTGAACAAGTTGACAACGTGAACAACACTTATGTTGCTCGGAGTTCAAACGTACACTTTCGACCTTGACGGCAGTCGT
Source organism: Polyplax serrata (assembly GCA_037055365.1). NCBI lineage: Eukaryota > Metazoa > Arthropoda > Insecta > Psocodea > Polyplacidae > Polyplax > Polyplax serrata. The sequence goes on along the minus strand of JAWJWE010000002.1, from coordinate 6,909,958 downwards.
TTTAAATTGGAGCGTGAACCAATTTCGAATGGAAAAAGTGAACACATTACACGTAAACACTCACAAATATTCGCTTTGGTAGCCGTACCTGCGTTGTAGTACCCGTGAAAAGTCAAAAAAACCGACTGACAACCGAGAGTACCCACGACCTTACGTTGAGTGTCTCTCTCAAATGTGAACTTCCTCGATGTGAAACCGGTGGGATACTACGCTGCACGCAAATCAAACTGATCGTTTCACTACGGCTGGTTTGGACTAGTCGGCCTTAAACTCCGGAGCTACGGACACATTCAGCTTTTGTTTTTGTTTTTTTCTTTTGCAACTATAACTAACTGGGTAGATGACTTGTTTTATTATTGCCGGGAGTGGATGTCGAAAACAACTCAATTCCAAAAAAAATGCAGAGTAATGGCTGCTGCCTACCTATCTGACGCTTCGTATCTTATCGTTTTGTGTGAGGCAAGGGCAAGACAATTATTATTAATTGTGTTATCTATTTTTATTAACGGAAATTATTTTCCGATAACCGAATTATTGAGGTTAGTTATTGTTAAGTACTGGCCTTTTCAATGGTTTCCTTTGCCTGACTTCTATTGTTGAATTTTTGTTACATATGTACAGTGTATATATATAATGTACTATGTACATTACATTAAAGTTATATTAAAACATCAAGAAATATTTATTATATATTTTTTGTATATATTTACGGTATATATATTTACTGCATACCTTGAAATATTATTATTACGTTATATTACATTGACTTCCTTAGTGAAATTGAATTAAAGTGCGACCTGCTGCTGCGACCGGTGCAAGTGCACGTTTTGGTATTAGCGTAACATTTTTATGTATATTTATTTATTTATTGTTGTCCCACAGGTAGTGGCTAAAAATACATTCTTAAAACTGATGTAGACGGTGCAGTAGGAGTCAATTTCGCCGTGGCACGGTATCACGTACACGTTATGATAATCCGGTGTAATTGCCCGCCGAGTAAAATTTTTACGACTTGTTATACTTTAATATTAAAGATTTTTACAATATAAAATTGCCGACATAAAAATTTTTCCCCTTCAAACATTGGCTCATTAAGCTTGGAAAGAAAGCGCTTCGTGGAGCTTTTTAGTCAGCTCAAAACTTCCAAACTACTCGACCTCGTTTTCGTGACTCTTTGTTTTTCACTAATTGAAGCATCAAATGTAGTTGTCAACTTTGCGAACAAAGGAAAAATATGCAGTACAATCTGCAAGAATTAAAAAGCTCTACGTTACAAAAAATTTAAGATACAAAAGACCAAGGTGTTTCAGGCATAGGATTATGTACTGCGAGACGTTTATTTAAAATACATGTTTAAAATATAATGTTTCTGTTTAAAATATAAAACGTATTTAACATTACGGTATAATGAAATATAATTTATACTTCGAATGTAATGTATATTATTACACACGAATGTTACATGATGTTTCTGACATTCTTACTTCTTATTCCTAGTTGGTGCAAATGAGACATAAATGCTAGAAACATCACAACATTTATAATAATATATACAAAAATACATTCAAATATTATAGAGATTTTGCCAAAAAAGTAAATATTTAAAATAAAATAAATAATTTTAGTTAATTGAAAGTGCTCTCGAATGAACCAAAACAACTGTAATGTTAAATAAATAAATATTGTCACTCAGACATCCGAATTTATACTTAATTTATTAAAAACTTATTAGCAATACCTATAATTACGTAATACAGCATATTTATGTACAATTATGTATTTATGTACAATATTAAGTGTTTCTAAGTAACTGTATGTGAGTAGGGTTTATTAAATTTTTCACGCAATCAATAAAACAATCTTTTCGATTTTAATCTTCACCGACATTTGTTTTCTCCCGAAAATAACATAAATATATTTGTATACATACATATTATGTACACATAATATGTATTTTTGTTTCTATAAAGTTAGAATACTTTCAAAAGTGTTGAGTATTAAATGATACGAGGCAGACACGAACGGGAAGCAGGTGAACTCTGAGAGAAACGTCATAAAAGCACCGATGGAAGAGTCTCCTGACATGTAATTTTCTGCTTGTTCATCGCATGAATAAAAAAAAGTTCTGTTAACATTCTTAAAATGAAATGCAAAAGCAGCATTTTCATGGGGCTACCGGGAGATTTTCACCCGACCCCCAAACATCTCCCCCAAACACATTTTTTTTCTCCTTTGTGAGGAGAAAAATCAAGAAAATCGACGCTTTCCATCGACGCCCCCTTTTTTCTGTATCTTCTCCCTCCACGAAATGCTGAAACTCGAAACCCCGAATTACTAGACAATTTAATTTAGACCTGTGACGTGTGCACAACACCAAATTCGGTATATTTGCGCGATGGTACGGAAATAAATAAATAAATGTAGCCAACTACAATTCGATGTTTTAAATGGAAAACGAAGGAGTTACGAAAAACCAAATTCGTTTCGGAATTAATTAGTTCTTCTCTCCCAGTTTCTCCCAATACAGAAACATCTGCGGAATAATATTGAATAATAATATAGGGAATTTTAGCGAGTTGAACAATCGTATACATTCCTCGTAAAATCATAACGAGAAAACAAACTCTGGATTCTTCGAGTGGTAAACACCTTGGGTAGACGAGAAAACGATTGACGACGAACCAGGAAGCGCCAGAAAACAGAGCTTTTCTACTAATTTTAAGTCGGCCGATCTGCAAGAGACGCGGGTAGAAAGAAGAAAGTCTTTCTAAATTTTGAGTACATAACATACATAACCGAGCCGAAAATAATGGAATGACGTGCCTTTCGGTTAATGGCCGTGGGAACGGTGAAAGAATAATTCAATGGACAATATATCCTGTTCCTGTGTTCTTCCGCGGTGTAGGAAGGCCGGCCGGCTGGGCGGCGTCAGAAAACTTTTTTGGAAAACTGAGTTAGTCAAAACTTTTCGTCCGGAAAAAAAGTGAAAGTGAGCAACGTGGAAATATGTATAAAAGAAAATAAATACGGATAAATCAAAGCGGCCACCCCCCTTTTTTTTGCTCTCAAAGGAAACTTTTCCTTTGGACGAGCACCCGGAGAACCTGATGAATTGGGCCGGGGCAAAGTTTGGATTTAATCAAAGGCCGACGAGGCTCGTCGTCTACTCCGGTTAATTTAGTATTAATAAATTAATTTAATAAGCTCACTTTTAATAACTTCACGTTATTTAATTAGGGGTTAGGTGAGTTTAATCGAATTTACATGTGCGGGAAGTCAAACTTGTTTTATTGAAAACTTTTTTTTTGAGTTAATAACCGTCGGATCGGATACGGTAAATGATCGTTTTACGTTTAATAAAAAGATTTGATCGGTCGATCTCTCTGACGATCTCAAAAATCGTATGCACGTCACGGGGAGGGGAACGAGTCTATTTCATCTCGGTCAGCTCTGCAGGGAAATTATGAATTTTACCCTTTTTCCGATTGCGAAGGGTTCGATGTTTGTTTTTCTTTTAACCCGGCACAAAAACAACATTCAACTATTTTCAACTATGATACTTTTCCTTTTATTTATGTGTTCCTCCGTGGCGTTGAGTCAAAACACAAAGTCAACTTAATTTAAACAAAGTGAAGGGGTTCGACGCGACGGAAAAATTTGTCAATTAACACCTGGAACACTTGTCAAGGTGTCCTCTCCTATGTTTGTTTTTCTATCAACTATCCGTTGGTTATGGCCGCCACTCTAAAGTTCCGACTCGTTGAAATCATTTGGAATTTAATTAATTTCGTACACTCGTGTGTAAAAACTAACAGTAGACCACTAGAAATGAAACTATTTTTTTATTTTGGGGGGGCTATTTGCTCCAGCAGAAGAAAATTTTATTATTTGTGAGGAGATGTTTGTCAGCAGATGCTTTAAACTCGTTCGGCTTTATCGACGTTCTCGACGTTTCCTCCGTCTCTCGGTTCACTTTTTTCTCTCTTTTCTTTCTTTTATTCGGAACGGAAAGGTTCTCCCGCGATCCTCTGTCATTTGGGACAACACCTGGAACACCTCCGATACACATCTAAAACGTTTTGGTATTATTAAAAGGGGAATAATAAGGCGCAGGCAGGTCGAAAAAGGAAGGGGGTAATCAATGGGAAAACGATTTTTTCTCTCGTTGAAAAACGATAAAGTTCGTCTGGGTGACATGTCATTGGGAAAACGTCAATTTCTCCGGTTATCGGTACGGAGAAAGAAAGAGAGAGAGAGAGAGAAATTATCTATTACCTGTATTTTTACTCGAGTGTTTACTTTCAGGTGTTTCACAATTTCACGAGGAAGGTGCTGCGGGTAACATCAGCATCTTTCCATATTTCGATTTCAACGTTCCAAGGAACGTGACGACGGCTGTAGGTCAAACTGCTTTCCTGCACTGTCGCGTGGAACAACTGGGCGACAAGGCGGTGAGTTTTTAATCAGTAGATTGGTAGCAGTAAGGCAACCCTTTAAGTTTAAGTGAAACAATGTCGCAAGGTGTAAAGTTATGGGGCAGTGGGTAGCACACAGGTAGATGAAACAGAAACGTACCCAGAACTTTGTTGGTTTTGGTATGAATACTAAATAAAAACAAAAATATCTACTTAAGATGTGTACAATAACAATATAACAAATAACAATCAGTTTTTAATTTAATTGCAAGTTTTTCTTTTGTTAAATGCAGTCTTTTGTTCAAAAAAAACAAAACCAGAAGAAAAACATTCATTTTTACCGAGGAAGACATAACTCAAAGACAATGTCGTGTTACCCCCGCTGGAGAAAATAAATTTTTCGAGTTTATAAGAAGTCGGTGGTGGTCTGCAGCTCCACATTTTTCCAACGGTTGAGTTGAGCACAGGGGCAGTTGTAGCACAACTACCAGACGCGCCAGACAACATCCGAAAGGTCTCACTCTGTCCCGGACGCGATAATTAAAATCGTGCATACTCCAGGTAGATCTACCTGGAGAAGAACACGGAAGGTATTTTTTTCTTAGTAAAAAAAAATTCCTGTCTCAGAAATTAATATTTCTACTCATTAACGCAAAGTATTAGTTACTTTCCGAGTAAAAACTTTCCTTCACTTTCATATTTTATTATTTTTCCCGATTCCTGTAACTGGAAAAAAAATCTATACTTTCGTCAGAGGCTCCGTGATTGGGCCAAGGGTCCGGGAAGCGTGGACCCACCGGGCCCAAGTAAGGAAAAGAAGCGTTCATTAAGGGAAGACAATTTGTGAGCGCGTTCCGTTGTATTCAATAAAGAATTACGAGGGAAATAGTTGGTTCTCCGACTGGCGCGAGTTTGTTTCCGACATTTTTCACCAGAATATTCTTCATAAATTTTAATTTTTACCGTCTTCTTCCCGTACAAAATGCGTGGGGTCGCTGCTTCTTACTTTTAAGCAACAGAATGTGTACCGTGGTGAATTCAGGTGGTGTTGGCTATTCGATTTTAATTGCTCCTCGTACCAGGTTGTACTTACTTACAAAAAAAATATTAAAAGTTGTTTAGTTCAACTGTAAAGTTAAGTAATGTCACATCGACAGGGGTGTCATTAAAGCGGAGACATTAGAGCGAGCGAGAGGAGAGAGAGAAAGTTTTCTTAAAGTTTTTATGTTTTTTCCTCGTGAAATAATAACGGTAGAGTAGTTATTCTCGTAGTTAACAATAAAATAGAAAGAATGTAGTTTGAATGGGTGTTGTTTTACCTACAAATAGTTGTAGAGGACTGTGCATAATTCACAATCAGTCGTTAGCCTTAAGGTAGATGGTAAAATGGTAGAATAATAAGCAAACAATATGCGGTTTTGTTCACATATATAACGCGTATACACAACTGAATGCTGCTAGTTTTTTACTAGGACTGGGAAGTTGTGCCTCCCTGATTTTTTACGGGGTTTTGGGTCCAGGTTTAAAGCTTTTCTTGAAGGAACTCGACCTTCTTGCCTCTTTGCAGCACTTCTGGTGGCACACTTGAGCTGTGCCCATTTTTTTATTTAATTTTTTAATACGTATAATTAAATTTATTTTAATCACTTATACAATATTATTGAAGCTCTAGTCAAGGGTGAATTTGGTTATTGTCATCGATCGATTACTATCGGTTAACTTACAAATATAAAACTTATATTAACTTTGATACTTATAATTCGATACATAACTTGTAGATGTTGATTTTTGGCAATGGAAATTTATTAATTTCAATTTTTACTTTTAAGCGATATTTTGTTGGTTATGTACTCGAAGCTGTGCCGGATAATTGGGTTAAAAATACATTAAAATATACTTACGTATGTCCAGTACCTGACGACAGGAAGCCATTTGAAGAAAAAACACGCGCGCAATCCACGAAGGTTCGAACGAGACTACTAGTTGAGTTCTGGTATTAAATTTCAATAAGTTATACTTTGTCAAAACAAAAATTATATTTTCCATGAACCGGTCGGTTCAAATTTCAAGTACAGTGCGAGATACAAAAATAAGGGCAACTTATGTAGGATAAACAAAGGAAATTGAAGATCTGAACAGCCTACACTTTCTGAATAGTTTATTACAACAGAATTAAAAGTACGTGGAATACGCATGCATCCCATCTCATCCCCCCAACAGGGGCAGTCGTAAACATAGGAATTTACGATTCATAAAAAAAGCACAGAAATGGCAGATGAGATTTGGTGGGAGTTCCGTGGAAGTGACGGTGACGATGACGATGATGGTGGCGGTGGCTTGAAGACGAGGGCTCTACAAATTCTCCAAATGAGAGAGCTGACTTTTGTAGTTTTGCAGCAGTCGCGAGTACCAAAACGGTCGGTACGTCATTCCCCGTTTTATATCGAACTATAAAGATCCCTTAAGATCAATGCCACCCTCTTTCACCCCTGTCATGAATTTTCAATAAATACCGATGCAAACTCTGTTTCTCAATTCTCCATTTTATTAGACTTTTGTAGGGAGCAGCGAACCTTACGGCTCTACGTGATTTTCACGTCTTGTCAGTCGTATTTTATTTTTATTTTTAACTATTGTAGTCTCTTATGAATTGTAGTTTGTTCCTTCAAGCTTCGACACCCGTACCCGAAATGTCCTCACATAGTTTCACTCCTAAATTTTTAAGTCATTACAATAACAAAATTCAATAATAATAATAAATAAATATTTACTTGTTTTACAACAGTGACTTACTTATAGACATACATTACTATTTATTAGAATACGAGAGTAGTTGTATTAAGTTATGTTGCACGGACTTGATGACCTATTCTATCAGACAAACTCACTGCAACTAAATTTCAAAATGGTAAGTTCAACTACAATGTTGTAACGTGGGATGCGACCCAGGGACCGCTTCTGTCGCGTCACCGCTTTCTTACCTCGTTGGTTTTTCCAAATGTCTAGTTGTTATTTGAAGACAGTGACGGTTCCCGCGTTGGATGTTGTTACTTTGCCGTCCCAAGCAAAGAAGGAAACGGGTTTTTCGAAAATAAATGCTCTTTTAATTGTGCGCGAGTTAGGTAAATTTCCGACGATTTCGCCGAACGAGACGATTAAACTTTGGAAACTTTTCCAACATTTTCTCAACCGATTCTCTTCTAGACTATTCTCGGAACAATTGTTCTTTTAAAACGTTATCGTAACACTTGTTCGGGGCCGGGGAAAGGAACTTTTGTTTTGTCTCCGAATGAATTCGTCTTAATTATTGAAAACTGGTCCGAAACGTGAAAGAGACCGGGGGAGACCTTCCACCCCTGGCGGTTGCTGCCACGACTCCGACGCTCTCGGGGAACCTCACTCTATCTCCTCCCCGGGAAACCACCTGCTTATTTTTAAGTTTCTCGAAACTTAAAAATAAAATTGTTCAGTGATTTCCCAGGACGGTTTTTCCCAGATAGCTTTTTGATATTGCTCCGTAACAAATGATGAGCTTAACTCAAAATCGCATGGGAATCGGCTTGGAAAACTCGTAAATATTACTCTCGGGCAGAGGAAGGAAATTGGCGCGAGAAAGACAGAGAGAGAGAGAGAGAAAGGAAGAAAAGAAAGTAAACAACTTTCTCTCCTCCAGAAGAAGAAGAAGATAGCAGAAAGAAAAGATTACGTCTCCCGAAGTAACCGAATTTCGTTTTGTTCTTCGACTCCTCGCCCTCTAATTTAACCTGCATTTCTGTCGGAAGTTGAAATCCCAGGGAAATCAATACGATTGCTCGAGCTTTAAAAGCTCAAACCTTTGATAAATATTTCCGTGGATTAAGTCGGATACGACTCGAGCTTTTTCTTCTTCTTTAACATTTCGTATACTCTATTTAATAATAAAAGTAATTTCAATATTGTCACATATTGGATTCAGATATTTTTTCAATAATTTAATTACATGCGACGTTAACCTCAAAGCATCTTCATGGCAACTCTCTTCTGTTGCCTTTTTTTTTACCCTTCTCTCCATCATCCACCGTCTGGAATTTTCTAGTTGATCTATCTAGCATTTATTCATAGATTGCATCTAGTCGCTGTAAAATGAAATTGTTCGAAACATTTTCGTAGGCAAAAAAAAAGGTTTTTATTGCGTCCTGTCGCGTACCACCGCGCTTCTTCCGCTGTATGAAAAAAAAAGAAGACCGGAACCAACCGGAGGACGTCCCCTGCTCAAAAATGGAGCATAAAAAACAATTGGGCGGGAAAATTAAAAATTAGATTCGGAGAGAGATGACCCTTTAAGCAATTAACACTATATTATTGTATTAAGCGTGTGAATGTTTCATTCGCGGACATGAGCTGAGGTTTTTATCTGTTTCACTACTCCCGTATTTCATTACCTTAAAAGGGTTTCCCTGTTCCCCAGAAGAAGTTGCATATTAACGCGGAGCAGAAGTGCCAGGGACAATCGTTGGCCTTACCTGAAAGGACTGTCTTGTGCTCTCGTCCGCCATATTAAATTTTCGTGACGTATCCAGTTGAGTTTTGGGAGTAATTCAATTTCACAACTTCAATCTTTATTATATATATAATATATATACTCAGTAACAAAATTTGCGAGAATAAATTTACAAACCGAGTAACCGTTTCCTTTCTGCTTTAGCCAGAACCGGAAATGGCGAACGTTTCTCAATCCGAACCAAATGCGAGTTGTGAAAACCTCGTAGGATTCATCTCTCTCTCTCTCTCTCTCTCTCTCTCTCTTCCTGGCCTTGCTTGTATAAGTGAATTTTTATTCGGTCGCATCTTCGGAATATATACCGAAAGATAATATATATTATAATTCAATATTAAAATTGTGAATTCAATTTTACGGAAAATGATGAGTTGATGATATTAGTTATTCATAACTTTGGGATAAATAAAGATTCGCATTTTAATTTCTTAAAATCAGTTTCTAATTTCCTGAGGCTGAGGAGATCGTTAAAAGCGGATTTTTTTTTTTTTTACTCTCCACGGCCCAAGGCTTAGAACGGCCAGCACCATCCGCTCCACCATATTTTATGGGAGGGGTGGTTTTCTCGTTCCGATGTGATGGATATTCAATTCCACAGATGGGGTGCTAATGCCCTGAGAAAATCCTAATTCGGATTAAGGATCGGCGAAGATTGCCTTTTGCCGAAGGGAAGGAAAGGGAATTTTCTCGTGTTGACTTTTTACCTTTTTTTACCTTTTTTTGTCCCTTTCTCGAATGCAGTCCAAGTCGTAAGAAAAAAAGGTAATTCTGACAAGTCACCTGTTCTCCTTCCGAGGTTGCATTTCCGGAAAGTTTCGCTTTCTCCGCACAGGTTGTTATTTTCCTATACAGCGATGCGGAGAACCTGTTGACGTGTAGAATTTTCTCGTGAGTAGTTTGGTAAGTTTCGAAGCACGACATGTGCCTTTTCAACCTTTTCAAAACTTCCATCTCATGTCATTAACCTTTCATCTCTTCCTTTTTTTTATTGCTGTTGCCTTTGTTTTTTGTCTCACAACACGTATTTTCTCAGGTCACTCAGGACACACATAGCGTTACTGTTTTCCTTTATTTTCCAATAATGTACATGGTTTTTACCTTCCGGGGTTTTCGTGCACACAGACACACACACGCGAGACACTTTCCACTATGCGTACAGCTTTGGTGACGTAAGTTTTAGTTCTTACCAAGTAATGAAATAGTTTTCTGGTATTCTAACTACCATGTTCGCTACACGTCATAATATACGTTACATCATATTTATATCTATTATCGTATTCTTCATGGTACTGTTTTCTGACTTGTTCTTGTGGTACTCTACCCTTCTTTCGAACTCTCAATGTATAACCTTCCCACTCCTCTCGCGTGTATCTTTGGCACGTTCAGCAAAATTCTAATTTTCCAAATCGATGCTGCATCATATCCGCTTTGCCCGATTCCTTTCCGAACGCATTTGAATATTATTCCCAACCTGCAAGGTAGTTTCAGTCGGAACAGGACTCTCCCTATTGTCTGCTCCTTCGGGAAATTTCTGAAAAATTTGCATCAGATGTTCACGGGAAATTCGCATTTGTTGAATTTCCACTCTCACTCTCCGACCCCTCCGAACTTGAGAAAGAAATCGAGTATGTCGGGGCTCGTGCTCGAAGGACCAAAATGCTGTGGTACGAAGCGCCAACTCGTTCGCTGGATTTTTTTCACTTGTGAGTACACCAAGTATCAACCAAGTACCGTTTTTAATTGAAATTAAATTATTACAAATTGTGGAAAACAGAACAGAAGAGTGGAACTTGTGTAGAAGATCAGCGGTGGACTGGTCTTAATGCAGCCTTGTCAGTTCCTGTCGCGTTCTACGAAAACAAACATGGCGACTGTTGCAGAACAGGCACTGACGAGCCGGTCACCGTGGGCTGAGATGCCTCGACAGAGCATTATATATTAAATTAAGAACATGCCTAACCCCCACCCAGCGACAGCACACCTACTTGAATTCTCATCCAGGCTCTCCTCCGATGGATTTGTTGTTTTCTCGCATACATAGATCTATTTATTTCTTATTTTCCGATTGAAATTCCGCTCTCTCACCTTCTCCTGCGCGAAACGCAATTTCTCTTCTGCTTTCCTCCCCAAAATGGAAAATATCTATTCGAATACATTAATGAAAAAAAAAATTCTTTTTCGTTTTATTAAGGTATTGAATACATTTGCAGTTGCCGAGTGAGAGATGGAAAAGGTGAGGAGAAGTGACGACGGAGAAGTAGAGAAGAGGAAAATCCTCTTCCAGTCTAAAAATGTATATAGAAAGTGAGAGCAAGGATAATCTTTCCAAATATTAAATTTCTCCTTATTTATTTATTTTTTATTTTATTTTTTTTTTTGCGTTTCCATTACGGGAACAGACGATAAGCAAGCGAAAGGTGGAAATAAAAGCTGTGGCTCGTTATCCTCGCGTATTACACGAGACGTACGAGCCGGCTTAAACATTTCTGCGTTGCCGTTTTCTTCTCCTTGCGAATTCACAAAGACTAATTTTCATTATTAATCGTTCATTTTCTATTTACGTGACTCTATTTGAATTTCCTCGGGGGGTACAAAGTTCTTACGTGCAGTGGTTTTTCTTCTTTTCTTTTTTTTTCAAAAATGTTTAATTACTTCGGTTGTTGCCCGTGTGCCTCTTTTACATGTGCGTGCACATACAGGATGAGGGGGTTGCATCGTCGCCACGGGGATGAGTGACTCTCGGATTTATTAACAAATACGTGTGTTGTGGTTAATGAGATGAGTTGAAGTTGACATGAGAAGATCCACGTAAATTTCGAGATGGGTTTTTAATGAGCCGTGATGAATTTGAGCGAGTTCATCTGTCGTCTGAACTCGGAAGACGGGAGGGGTGAGAACGCCCTGGAAAACGGTGGTACAACAGCGAGGATATTCAACCCGGGGGGGGGGCTTGAAGTAAAAGGAAAAATTAAAAATTTAGTTATTTATATCGCAACAAGTTACCCTAACAGAGAGTTTTTTGCCCCCTCTTTCTTGTACTGTTAACCTAAGTCATGTAAGAAACCACAGACAGTCGTGCTGTAGTGCGATATGAGTCCAAGTATGAGTAACTATTTATGTACTTGTATTATGTGTGTAGTAAAAGTAAATGGAAAGCATTTTTTTGGTGACATTAGTGTGAGTTGTGTGGGATTGTTTTATTGCAGAAGACGAACGAGTACCTCTTGTGTTTTTGTCTTTTTTTTTCATAGAGACAAGAACGAAAATTGCTGCGGTGGGAACGGGCCGAGGTTGAGGGGGAGAAAGAAAAAGAGCGGACGAAATAAAAAAATAAATAAAAAGTTTAAACGGGATCAGTGAATAAAAGCGACAGCGCTTTCTGTAATTCACCCTATAAAACAAACGGTCGAATGTAAAATGTGTGCAAAACGAATGTAAGACGAAAACAAAATTGACGTTTGAGAGTATGAGGCGGAAGTAGACAGAGAGAGAGAGAGAGAGAGAGAGAGTTTTGTGAGTCTGAAAAACTCACAAGTCAGTTTATGGCTGAAGTAAAAACAAAAATTGTGCCACGAAAGTTACCCCCTGGCATGTCATGGATAGATGTAGAAGAGAGAAAACAGAGAGAGAGAGAGAGGCTAGATAGATCTATGAAGTATTTTTAGACTTTCCAAATTACTATTTAGGATTTTTGCATTGTCCACATTTCCTAGGTTCCTCAATCATTCGTCAAAATTTATGTTGGAATTTGAGCAAGCATTTCAGTGTAATTTTATGTATAAAACATCTAATGCTTTATTTAATAATAATTTTATACTACTAACAGATTATTTATATAAACCACTGTCATTTTTCGAGCATAAAATTAAATTATTGAACCACAAAACGAGCGTTATGTATTAGAATTCCGATTATGTATCTTCAACATATACATTCAATAGAAATTCAAATAGACGGAGTTAAAAATAATAATAGCCAGTTACAATTAATAATGTCCAAAGATAATTAAAATATAAAAAATTAATAATAAAAAATATCCTACAGTAGTTCTGCAACATTTTTCGGTGATTGTTTATTATATTGATTATTATGTTTCGTTTTTATGATTTTTATACATTAACTATGTTTAACTTCCTGTACGTTCCAATTGTCTTGTACTTCTCAGAGCAACTCAACTCAATTATATAATATTTATAAAAAAATAAAAACATGTGGCGATCCTATGAGTTTCTAAAAGTCAGAAGAGAGGAAAAAGACACGTCGAACTCGACGGATTGAGTGAGACTGATTCGTCGCTTGATATTTTTTTAATAATGTACATTAATTCCAAAAACCCAACGATGAGTACGCTTCGAACGGAAGCTTTTTACGTGGCACCAACTTGAAACGGTTAACATAGAAAAACATCAATCAATCCGAAACATTATCTTCGACTTTGGAAATCAATCGGAAATAAAAGTCAAATGCGGATTTTATGACTTGACAAAGACCGAATCATTTGTTGTCGACACAGTAACCGTCAGTATAAGTACTGTTACATTAATGAAAAACGTAAAATCGAGTTTTTATGCCGTGGAGGTAGAAAAATCTGCCCAAAAGCTGCCAATAAGAGCGCGGGCGTGAGCGCGTCTTGGCGGGAAATCGGAAACGGAAACGGGGGCGAAATGGAGAAATTTTTCTGTTGTTGTTGTTGTTGTTTTTTTTTCCCTCTTTTCCTTTTTTTTTACTTATGTGCTTTCGATGCGATAAAAAACGATTCAATCTTAACGGGATAAAAATTTCAATGTAGAGAATTCGAATGAGAAGGTGTAGCCAAGGGTGAAAAAGAAGATGCTCCCTGGGCGTTCAGCTTTCGGAGGAAACAAATATTTTTGCTATTCTTCTGCAACATTAAAGTAATCGAAAGTTCAGTTAGCGCTTGAGTATTTTTACGGCTGATTTGATTGAAAGTTGCGCTTGTTTTCTTTTGTTCCTGATTTTTTTTTTTCGTTTTTTATTTTGAGTCGAAAAGAAAGCCTTTCCCTGGGGCGTAGAAACCCCAAGCCATTGCTGGCAGGTACGAGAAGAGTAGGTTGCAGCCCTACCGAAAAATGGTGGTGAGCCCTGCACTCAAAAACCCATGTCACACATGTCCCTGTTAGATTCCAAAGTGAAATAATATTTTAAAACAATATTATGGATATAAAATATAAATATTATGGAAAATATTATGGAAGCTAAATCACTAATCGATTATCATTAATTTAGAGTTAATATTATTTCATTAAAAGCTTTGTGTTAGCACCTGGGCGTATGTTACAGCCTATGTAGTCGAAACCTGTATTTAATGTGTAATAACAATTATTTTAAATAAAAATATAAAAAAATAGTTAATATCATTATTTTTTCATCGTGCTCATTTCTAATATTTCTTATTCTAAGCTTCGCACACATTTATTTATTTAACTTAAGTAGCAGTTAACGTCAGTTAAATATTATTTTTATTAATTCGACGGCTCAGAAGTAAGCTACATAAACTACAATATTCATCACTATACCACGCGTACATTTTGTGTTGCTTTTGATATAGAATTTTTTAGTCCATTTACATAAATGAATCAGAACATTTTCTTATCACAATACAATGGTTGTTGGTTCACTTTTACGTTCATCCGTTGCCCTTTCTGATGTTTACAAAATATACAAACATTTCAATAATGAGTAGCACCCAGTCGGGTAATTAACGTTAAGCTCAAAGTGGGTTTTCCCTTAATCGCAAAATAACAGCATTCAGGTACCATACTTTGTTATGAATAGAACAATGGAAACGTCATCGCCTTCCCGGGGAAATTATAAATCGTACGCGTAAAATGTAAATAATACAAATAAAAATATATAAAATAAGGTAACAAAGGAACGACCGATGATATATTTGGCGAAATAGGAATTTATAAATTCGGCATGACACCTAATATTGCTCTTTTCCAACGTAAAAATGTATATACATATATACATATATTTAGGTTTAAAGAAAGGCTTTTATGTATTAAGAGTTGGATTAATGCCTGGGACGATGTTGCGCAGTTTTTACCTTCCATTTTGAAATGGAGCAAGAGAAAATGATGAAAGTGGCGGAAGAAGAGGGAAAAATTATTTTATTTCAGCCTTGACCTGAACCTGAAACCCCGTGAATCAGAAAAAGGTTGGAGAAAAAGGAGAGCGAAACCCCGGGGAATGCCAACTGACCGCTTTGGTGGATTAAAATCCGGGCTCTACCTGGCTTGGGCCTTTTACCTGGGAAAAGTCAGAAACCTTCACCTCCGACAGACATTTTTTTTCTGTTGTACAGGTGACCTAGATGTTTCTATCACCTGACGGAACTACTTCTCTAGAAAAACTAGAAAACGGAGAAACATTCACGACTAACTCCGTGCACTCGTACATTATTAATTAGGATTCTATGTATGCGGAGTTTTTATGTACGTGAATCGTACATAAACCAATATTCGTATACCTATGGAATACGATGCATTTATTATTATTAAAATTTTTATAATAATATTTATTATTAAAGTTATAAAAGTTTATGTATATATAAGCGAATTATATATATAAAGCGAATTATTTATATAATTATAGACATAAGTACGGCCTATAGTTTTTCTTATGTGGTTTTTGTGCAGTTGTGTTGTGTTTTTTGTTATTATTTCATTTTATTACTTGTAAATAGAGCACGAGTGACGTCATATTAATAAAAAAAGATAGATTTTCTATTAATTAGGAGAATAATGTGATTGAGAATGCAACAGGAAACCAGTCACATTGCCCTTTTCCCCGGAAGAAATTGTAGGAAGAGGAACGAAAAAGTGTTTTAATTAATTAGTCTTAGAGAAAATAAATAAGAAAAGTCAATGTTCTGTCTACCTGAAGAGGTTTTCTTGAAAGCCTCCTTATGTAAAATGGTACACGTGATATTCGCTTTAAGTTAATAAGAATCTCACGAGGTCCTCGACGGTCCTCGTTGTCAACCATGTTTTTCTTATTTTAATATATACATATTGTACATAGGAAGTTGTGCTCGACCAGTGTCTGTAGTTAAGTGACATTTTTTTTTCAACAGGATTTTTTCCCATCGAGTTCGACTGAGATTTTGCGGTCTTTTCTTCTTGGGCCTCAACCTTTTGGTTTTGAACTTTCACCTGGATTATTTATTTTTTTATTATTATTTGTAATGTGATTCTGTCGATTTCGTCAACGTCGTGATCTGTTGATTGCTATCTCTCTCCCTGTCTTTTCACGCTGCCTTTCTATGTCTCCATCTCTCTCTCTCTCTGTCTATCTCGCTTTCTCTGTAGTCGTTCCTAGTCGTTTATGTTGAAGTAGCGTGTGTCGTGCATTGTTTTATTTTATCTTATTTATTTATTTTTATTTTCTCATTTTTTTTGCAATTTTGTCTATCACATCGAGCTCGTGGCACACCTTTATTGTTCGTTGATCGTTCACCGATTGAAATTACCCGTCGGAGTCGGTGTTCCTACGCGTACTTTGACTTTGTTCCAACACAACCTGTAAATTAGCGTTAATCGTGGAAAACTTTCCAGGTGTTCAACTTTTATTTCTTGCAATTTTTTTGTCCCTCGAAAAGTTTCTTTTTCCGTACGTGACCATTGTCGGGATTTTTCTTTTTTTTTCATCCCCAATCCTCGACTCTTTCTTCCACCCACAGTTTATTCCTCCGATTCTTCGGCTATCGCCTCGTGTAATTGCTCGTCAGTTGGTCGGATAATTCTGTCTGTTTTAGAATTATTCCCGATGTACGTGAACCAAATTTTTTTGCCCTGACGTTAACCACCCCATCTCCTGCCTCGCTTACCCTCCTCCCGCCGCCGCCGATGAGCTTGAAGCACCGACCTGTCTGATTTTCTCGTGTGAGAACTTTAACAGAGCGGAAGATTTCGCCCGGAGATGGTCGGCTTCTGTTCCGGTGTACGTTTTTAAATTTTAATTCGGAGATTCAAAGTATTTTCCTAGGAAAGCCCAGAGAGAAAAGCTCATTTTTCATTCGATTAATTCAGGTGATTGGCACAGACACGGCGCCCCGTGGGGAAAACCTCCCGGGAAAAGGACATTTCGATCCTTCTTAATTTTCATGGGAAATTTGAAAAATTAGTTCAAAAATAGAGATCACGGGAACAGCGGCGGCTAGACTCCAGACATCCAGGAAACTAAATTATGCCCTGATTCATTTACTTGGAATTTTCAAATTGGAAAATCAAATAAACGTCTTTCGAACCGGGGAAAGGAAAACTGCACGTTCTCTCGCACGTGTAACCGAGAGCACAAACTTAACTTTAAGAAAATGACAAGTTTTACTCAAGCACACTAAAATTTGTACGGATCACAGACGTTCCCGTGATGTTCCTGACGTATTTTAAGGAATTATTTTTTTTATACTAAAAATACCGCATAATGTGCGACATGATGAACCTTTATTTGGACCTAAATTTCTCCCTGTGCCCTGACGGTCCACTACTTTTTATTTATTTTATGTATATTTTTTATTTAACCGAGTCTTTACAATTTTAAAACTTGGGCAGGCTGTTGGTTGAGTAAATAAATGCTAGCGTTCGGGTCCCGGAACGATCTCTTGTACGGCAGTTCAGAAACACTAAGTTGGTTTTCCAATTCACTACAATGTAATGCAACTGTGTAACGACTTGCCTCAAAAACCGTATTGTACGATACTTACATTTCGTGTACGTAAGTATATTTTACATTTATGAATGTAACATTGTACACAGTGGTGAATGTATTATTATTATTATGTAGTGTCCACTACTTTGTAGTTCAATATAAGTAATTGTGATTGCGGGTAATGAACGTTTAAAGAATTTAAAGTAGTGTTAGTGGTCATTTGGTGTTGTCCGGGCTCCCGCGCAACCATCAAAAAATTTAATCCTCTTAATGACGCGGCAATTGTAGTGTTCATTACAAATTTCATTTCCCTCCGGTTGAGTAAAAGAAATGAAAAATTTTCAATGTGAAATGTAGTTCGCGTTCGAACGCAAACCTTTTCTCCCCGTCTTATCCGTTAAGACCGAGGTTTACGGGTTGAGTTCGGTCAATTTTCCACCAAGGTATATATACCCGTTGCATATTTGATGATTTTTGCGACCTGGAACCTCTCCCGAGCGCCATTTTCCCTCAAAGATGGCGAAAATTTCCGTTGGGAATTCGAAATTTAATTTCTCTTTCGGTAATTTCATCCTTTTTTTTATTTTTCCCTCCCCTTTCACCGGGTAGAAACTTTCACTCACGCGTTTCCTAACGACGCTGACTCCCCGGAACGCGTTTTTCTTTCGGACCAAAATCCCACCTGAACTCGTCAGGTTCGTCTCGTCCTCCACGGTTTTTCCTCTGGATTTTTGCAGACGGCAGGAAGTACTTCCGTTTCAATGTTAAGATCTCGCCTCTGACACACATTTCAGAATTTTTCCCTTCTGCACGATTCGCCATGACTTGCTCGCTGTGCTACGTGACATTCTCCTAGAATTTTTCTTACAACTGTAACTTTTATTACACCCCTCTAACATCCCAGTAAATAAACTTTACTGGAGAATTTAAGTACTAATTGTTGCCTGCACTCAACGAATTATGATATTATAATAATAACCGTATATACTAACGTTGGAAAAGTGAGTTAGCCTTCCGAACGTTTACGCGGCTACGATGAAATAAGGAAACTTAATAAGTACATAAGTTTTGCGTTGCTTTAACTTTTTATTGAGTTAGTTTAATTGATTCAACCTTTTCTCAGGCAGGGTAATCGAATAAATAGATTTCACCTGTCGGTGCGTTGTGTTAAGGAAGAACAAGGAAAAAGAATACGAACATATATAATATGTAAATATATATATAATTTAAAATAAATTTCCAGTTTTCCATAAATCAGTCCTCATGGACTGAATTAAAACGTCCGGGATTTTCTCGTGTCCTTCGCCACGGACTAATCCTCTTTGATGCAAGAAAACTTCTTAATGGGTTACAAAAGTTTCTTTTTACATTTTCTTCTTCGGGGAGGGGCAGAGGGAGGAGAAGGGGGACAGACAGTTAGTTTTACATGCGGCAACATAAAGTGGGAACTTTACGACGAAATGACCCGGATGGGGGGGTGTGGGCCTAAAGCTCTTGCTCCCCCGAAATTATGAACATTTCTGTTGTTGAATTTTAATGTTTGGAAACTCTTCCAGAGAGTTTGTATTCCTTTCTATTTTTTTTTCCTTTTTTTATACATTGGCAATTTGTATCAGTCTGTGTGTACGCTGCCTCCTGTGTCTCCAAACCACTCGAGAGTTCCGTGATGCCGATCATAATTATTTTCGGTTTATGGTTTTTTGTTTTTTGTTTAATTTCGGGATGCAACTGCAAGAGTCAGGTCAGGTCAACTGCTCTAATCACACTCCTGAAATATTTTTTAGATGAAGAACTGTATAGGTTTTGTGCTGTTGTTACTCTATTAATTTTTTTCCAAGTATTGGTACTATTGTAACTGTACAGTACGGTCGTATAATTGTTATCGTTGTATAGACGCACCCATTACATCGTACTGTCGTAAACTGTTCCTGTATACACTTACATATTATGTTAGATCATTCTATACTACTCTGGTGGTCCTTCACTGCCGTACTTTCAGGCCGTAACATCCGCACCCGATGAGAAATGGGTACAACATCCTCCGTTCGACATTCCTGCAGGACGTAACTTCCCATCAGTTTTCTTTCTGTAGCATAACTTCAACGTCGGATTTTTCATTCTTCGTCGTCGTAGAGATAAATAAATTGCACTACCTGTCCTACATTACCGGTCCTTTCTTTCGTTTCTTACCATCTTTTATTTCTCCGTTAATACGATTACAACTCATTTAAAGTGTTATTTCAAAGTAAATGGCTCGCCGCAACCATTCGGTTAATATCCCTCCTTCGTGACCTTTGCCTTTATTGCCTGGAAGACCGTGCCTTCCACATTGTCACTTCCAGTCTGAAGCACCTGACAAATTGTCTTAAAAAACAATGCAGTTAAAACCGTAAACTCGTGCCAGACTTCCACGACCCATTTAAAAAACAATGAAGTTGTAGTTGACGCAGGCGAACGACGAAATCGTACCGGAAAAAAAAATCACAAGTAGAGAAATGAGCTTTCGTGGAAGTAGAGAGAAACAAAGAAAATAATAAGAGAGTTAAAACCCCGAAAGTAAAACTCGTGGAGTTGATAACTTTTCTTCTTCGAGACGTAACGTCAGATTTGAAATTCGCCATTTTCACGTGTGAACCGAACGCGTCTGCCGGAGAAAGAAGGTGAACCCAGCCACTTCAAGTCAGCGAAACCTCAAAAGTTTCATTCGGCTAAAAATCTACCAACCGCCCTCCCGGCCCAAAATACACGCGGTGCCCTGGATGAGAGAGAATTTTCCATACACCCCCGTTCCCAACATGGAGAAGAAATTCGGGTAACTTTTAAATAACACGGGGAACATGGTTCCGGGCGAAGTAAAACGTTTTGAAAATTTATTAAGCAACATTAAATGTTTGTGGTTGCCTCCATGTTAGAGACAAACGCTTGTTGAGATCGTCCTCTCTCTCTCTCTCTCTCTCCCATACTTTATATTCATTTTGCCTTTGGGGGTTGCACACCGTGTCAGTGTAACAGAAAATGTTCACCCCACTGTCCAATTCTTATCACTGGGTTTTCACGTTCGAAAAAAAATAACCGTTACGTTCGTTATTTGATGGCGTTAAAATAAATATTTATGTTTTTGTTATATTTATGTATTAAACGTATGCGTTTAATAATTCATACGAATCCAGACCGGCGTTTTCGGATGAAAGAGAGAACGTACGGGATTCTGTTTACACAGACGAGGAACTCAAAGTGTAATTAAATAATTGTTTTTCCGTATTGTTTACCCACCGATTTTTAATTGATTATCATTATGATTATATTATTTATTGATTGGTTGGTTGGTTGGTTGGCTGGTTGGTTCACCGCAGAGCTCAGGACCAATCCTCCCTCGGAGGAATAACCCCTTTTTTTTATCTCCGGGAATTTACCCTGACGAAGCCGAAATTAAACTGGCAAATGAGGAAAAACTAGTGAACCTTTAAATTTAGACTTGTGTTAACCGGTGGATTGTTGTAATTACGGAGAAATAAAATCGTAAAATAGGTCTTGTAGTATATTTTGAACTGCATAAGGAACTTACCTGTATTGTAATGCAAAAGTACCGCTCGGATTGACGTTAATTTTTTTATATTTTTACTGTACATGTAAAAATGTGTATAGGAAATTTGGAGGATTTTTTGTTTTAGTAGTACATTAGTTTATTTATATACTTAGAACAGCTCTCTGGAGATCAAATACAACAAAAACTTCAATGCCACAAAACAAACTACAATCGTATTTTCCCACTGAAGAACGATTACCGTGTTAATTATTAATTCTTTTTTACTTAATATTAAAAAATTTGTCACATCGCATACGCCAAACAGTAAGAAATTATTAATGCTAAATTGACGCCGTCAGTGTAAATTACACGAGAAAACTTGTTACTACAATTTTAGGTATAAATTGCAACGTGTGTAGTATTATTAAGGGCACGGCAAAGAAAATGTGTGACCTCTGCCTTATTCTCACGCGTGACCCTCGACAAGTGACACCGCACTCTCGTTTTATTTCACCCCGAGCTTTTTCGGTTGTTCAATCAAAGTTAAAGATTAAGAAATAAAAAAAAATAAATAAATAAATTTACGATTTGTTTGTTGTAAAACTTTTACAAAGGAAACACGGAGGAAGTATCGAAAGCGTCGGACCGCATACAAATACGAGAGGAAACTCACGGAGAGACCCGTGGACTGAACTTTTTCGTTCGAATTACTCCCTCCCACGTGTGCCGTTGTGCAATTCGTGAAAAAGCACGTCAAAAAGCCTTAAGAACCAACATCTTCAGTCTCTCGCGTTGGGTAGTTGTTCTATTCTGAACAACAACAACAAAAAAAACAAATTGTTAAGTACGAAAACTTTGGAGTTGCCTAATAGGAAAAGAGCAAACATCAGGCTAACGAAATAATAGGGAGAATGAAAAAGTTTAGGCGGCTCAAAGGTGAAAGGTGAGGATGAGTTGAAAGAGCCGGTTATCACCTGAGATTTACACGGGCGAAAGTTTCCTGTACAGTTTCATTGTAGGGAAGTTCACTGGAAAGAACGGGGACGGTGCAGTTTACACTTGGCGTGTGACTGCTACCCTAAAAACCGCCGCCGACCTTTTATTTAACGATTTTATTTTGAGAACATAATTTGAGGTATTAAATAGACGAGGAGTACATAATGTAAGAGATAATCCAATCGAACGAGAGGAGCCGTTATCGCCTCGGGCAACGGATTTAACTTTCCTTGTAAATTTTCAAAATTTTGCACCCTCCCCGCCATTTTGCCATTTAAAATTTATACCCAGGGATGTAGCGTACTCGACCGTGGGTAAAAAATTTTTGATACATAATTTAGTGTTATTCCAAAAGGTTTGAACTCGAAAAATATGTAAATTAATTTTCGGCCGGAGCCTATGTATGGGGCCTTTTTAATTAGCGTTAACGCCTTTCTCGACTTTCCAGCTCATCTTCTCCCCGTGTGTTTCATACATTCATCGCGTGTATTTATTTATTTATTTATTTATTTATTTATTTACTATCGGTGCGGGCATGTGCCGGGTAGATGTCACACCGGAGATGACGGGTCTTGGAGATTTCGTCTCACCGGCACCGAGGCACGAAAATTTCATTTGCGAATTTGGCAAAAATTTAAGTCGCTGGAAAAATGGCGACTTGGGGAAAAATCCGTACGAATTTAAATGATGAATTGCTAAACGAATTTAAGCGAATCCTCCGATTTGTGTTGTCCGTGTTTTTTTTTGGGGGGAATGTGGGAATAATTACAACGGATGCGCAGTGAACATTTGCGGGGAGTAGTTTTGCTGGTGTGATTTATATAAGGAAAACATTAAAAGTGAAATATGTTGAACCATTTATTAAGTTACTCAAAAGTTAAATTTATTTTGTATTCTGCTATATATTTAATTTTTTTTTTTTAACTCAGTCGACATCTGAGTCGATACGTAAAATGCACTGAAGAGGAGGAAAACCACTGAAAGGCTAAAAAAAAAAGAAAAAAATTCGAGAACTTAAAGTTCTCCAAGCGCTTTAACCAAGTGCCTTTAAATAATTCAGCTAAATCGCCTGCACATTTTAAACTTCTTGAAAATGCACTGGCAACTGGGGAGAAGTCGTTTCGTTTGAACTTCACAAACTGACTTTTTCCGACTCCCGTTCCGTTCGTAGTTACTCTCCTGCTCCTGCGAACAAGAGCCTCTTCCAATTCCATTAGAGTAAAAATTGTGTAACACAAAGAAAGAAAACAAAAAGAAATTTGAAAATGAACCGTTTCGAGTGTAAAGCATTGGGAAACATCGTACAAAAAGGGAAACACTGCACACGCTGGCAAACCCATATTGAAAAGTGATAGGCAAAATAGATTAGGTGAAACATTTTAGAGCGTTCCATCTGTACAACACAAACATCTGTATGTGGAAGCCGTACATATTATAATGTAATATATTAGTAAATTACACATAATTACACAATAATGTACCAACGCCAAATAACTATAATAATAAATTAAATCTGTAATAATAAACATCATAATATAAAAAATACAGTAATAATAAATCTGTAATAATAAATAATAAATGTAATTATAAATCGAATAAATAAATGTGTACATGTGGACATTGAAAACGTATGCTCTTAATTAAATACATATACTTAATTAATATACATTTTTAAAAGAACATAAGTACAGCTACACACAGCACAGCAATGCTGCAGGATGAACAATTAAATTAATAGTTTTCTGACAGTGTGAAACTACAGCATTCGCGATGTCTCGAGTCCCGTTAATACCTTCTATAAATAATATTTCAACATCGTGGAGTAGAGAAGTTAAAGTGGCAAGAAAAGAAACGATTACTCAGCTAGACGGAAACTGAAATTCCATTTTCGTTTGCAAAGATAAATAGGTTTCTGAATAATTCAAGCTTTTAACGGATAAAAAAATTGTAATCAGCCGAAAATTGAATCGAAGCAGGATAAAAATCCAACGGGAAAAATAAAACACGGGGGAAAGAAATGATGAAAAGTAAGTAAGAAGGAAAATATATATATATAAACAATGCCATTGGATGTTAGGCGGAGTATCATGAGAAGGAAATTAGGACGGGTTTTCGGGTTCGCCATTGGGAAATCCATTGATAGAAAATAGCATGCGACGTAAAATTAATAAAATTAAGTGATTGATTGCGGTATTGATCGATGGATTGATTGATTGATTACACGCGCACACACACACACACACACACACGCAACAAAATGGCATCCGGAGAAAATTTCTTACTTAACCTTTTGCCAACTTTTCTACTCCGAAGTTTACGTCTTTTCCCTTCAACTCTGACGTTCGAGTTCTTTCTTAGTTCGTTTGGTTTGTCTGTTTCAAGGAGAGAGCCGCTCTTTTATTGACAGAAACTATAAAAATCAGGTTCGATAACAAATCCGAAGGTTTATAGTTGGTGAGGAGGTTTCTGTCACCTCGTTACGTCCCGTCGTTTTTCACCCCGTACAACGAATTCACCCCTCAAAGATTTTCCAAAGATTTTCCTGATTCCTGTACTTCTCCCGCATTTCTTACTGGCCTAGGCTGCTGGTTGCTGATTCCTAAGGTCGCAAGGTTTTCCAGTCGTAAGGTTCGAAGCGGGGCTCCGATCTCTTTCTTATTTTGTTCAATTCTTTTTTGAACTCAGGGGTACCTTGTGTGAAATGACAAAAATTTTTTCAGTGAGCGCATAATGTCAAGCAATTGTAGACATGTGCTACATGTACTGTACTTACTGTAATAATACTGTAATAAAGCGTGTCGCCTGGGCGTTTGAGTTCTTTTGGCTTACGAATAGCACGTGTAATTAACTATAATATAAATATCTGTACGGAAAAATTTCTTTCTGGAAAATACAATAATTTAATGTATAAGAAAAGTTAACAGAACGTCGAGATGTGCTTGTAGAAAGCGTACAGTAGGCGGTATTTTGTAGGGTTTAAAAATGGTGCGAAATTAGCAGAGGGTAGTACGATGCGTGACGTGTGACGGATTTTAATATTTTGTACGTATCCTGAGACTGTAAATAAGTCAACAAAAGAGTAATGTACGTCGAGTGTGCAGTATATGTATTAGACATAACGAATGTGTAAGAAAATAAATTAAGTTAATGAGTTGGCGCGTACGTACCGACTGCACCTAACTCTTTTCAATATGGCGGCCGTAAAACACCCGAATTAATTCAAAATGTTTTAATGCATCGTAAAACAAAATATAAATGTGAGTAACGAATTGTATCATATAATGTTTTCCGTGGAGTCGTTTTGAGTTAACTCCTGGAAGAGTTTCTTTCGTGACTCTATCCTTGCCAGATTCGAGTCGATTCTCAGTTGAATGTTGTGAGTGTTCGACCACCAGTAGTACCAGGGAGTCAACTGTTCCTTCATGATGAACACCATCGAGCCCGTGTATCCGATGACAATTATGCCCAGGAACACGTTCAGTCCTCCTTTCGTCCAGGCTTGAGACACTCCGTACCTGGAAATCGCGTCTGGGATTTTAATCGTTCGGGAACACAAACGAGAAGACCAGTAAAACGCAGGGTTACGCTGGCGGGATACAAACTTTTTACCCTCGGCAATGAAATATTCTAAGCTGAGTATGCAGGTGAGTACGAGGGCGACGGTCACAATGCTCAGCAACGTTAATATGAACAAATCAGCTTGGAGATGACGCCAGTTGATGGGATGTCTAAGCCAAAGTCTGAGGGATTCCCAGAGGGTGTATCTACGGCTTTGTAAAGCGTTGTATTGGAAGTGACAGAGCTCGCAGGAAATCCGTGAGGAACTGTTTAACCATCTCTCGAGACAGGTGAAATGGACGTAGGCAAGAGTTCCTGAACGTACAAAAACAATCAACTGAAAGGTATAACATTCCCGTAGACACACTGGCTAGTGATGAGAAGTTACACAAACAAAAAGGAAACGAAAGACGTAACTCATTCGGTATTTACTAACTTCATCGTTCAGTCACTATACTACAGGAACATGTAATATATTTATAGGATACAACTTGTTACTCCTAAGGTTTTCTGCTTA
This sequence comes from Polyplax serrata, assembly GCA_037055365.1. Taxonomy (NCBI): domain Eukaryota; kingdom Metazoa; phylum Arthropoda; class Insecta; order Psocodea; family Polyplacidae; genus Polyplax; species Polyplax serrata. The sequence continues at coordinate 6,883,736 of JAWJWE010000002.1, read as the reverse complement.
TACTGTATCTGTACATGTATATTATGTACATGTAAACTTAGGGTTGATAAATACACAAATTGTTGGTCTTAATTTGTTAACGTTACGTGATAACGTATCATATTATTAATTTCATTTGAGAGTACTCCATTTGAAAAGGTCGAGAGAACGTGGCAGAATGATAAAATCAGACCGTGACAAGTGACACGGACAGTCAATGGGTCTCATCAGTGTCGAACCGAAATTAAAAGTAATCACTCCGAAACGTAACGCCAATTAATTAACCACGTGTATATCTGTTATTTTATTTAAATTAGTTGAGAAGGAGATGAGGTACGCGGTGTCTCTCACTGCGTTACATTGCAGTCGGTACTCTCACCCAGGCGGTTACGTGTACGGGAGAGACATCAGGTGTTTGATTATCCCCAACCAGGCATTACGTTCCGACACATAAATTAATGCTCGAGCGATACAACGACAAACGCACAGCCGATGTGAGAGGACACGACACGAAACACAGGCGTATGAATGGGAGAACGTGGCGGAAACAATGTTTACACCACGGCCACCATCAACCCTCGACCCTCAACCCAACAGCTCCCTAAAACAAACCTTTACAATTACAGGGAGAAATCAACTGATTTATCGACGACGAGGATCCTTGACATATGCGGCAAAACGACTTGGTTTCTCTGTTTGTTTTCCCTTTGGTTTCGCTGTCGGTTTTAGGGGTCGACGGGGTTTCTTCTAAGGTGGCGGACATGTCAACATCCGGACTCCTTGCACCGCTCCGAAAATCTAAAATGCCCATTTCGGATCCTTATCATTTCCGATCCTGTTGTTCTCCCATTAGCCACCCCGTCGTTCGCGTTCCACTGCTCTTTCCTGCAAGAAAATTTGCAATGTTTCCTGCTCCTGTCGAATTAAAACGGTCGCCACCGAACAATTTTACATTTTATTGATATGTGAATTTCTGTTTTTTGCCCCTCTCTCTGTCTCTCACTCTCTCACCGATGTTTTGATGCATACCAAAAATGGTATATTTACTTTTGTATTTGGAAAACACAGAGTTGGCGTTTTGATGTCGTCGACACTCCGTCATAGATTAATAAATCAAAATGGTTTTGTTTGCCGCCGTGGGAGGGAAAAAACCTATACAGTAACGACTGTGTAATTATCATTAATGAATTACTCAAGACATTTAAGAATAAATCAGTATTGGGTCGTGACCTGTGGTCCATTGGTACCACTCAAACTTAACTAAAAATCAATCGATGGGGTACATAAAAACGGCTTTCCTTTGACGTACACCGGCACTACAGCGGTTTTCATGTATGACATAATTAAGTACACTGATTCTACGCATTATTTATGTCTACAAATATTTTATTAGAAATCGGTTTTGTTCCAAAAACATTTGCTTAAGTACAAGTGTACAGCGAGCCTACTTTTTTCACATTGAAGGTGCCTTGGTCAAATTTTCACAAAAAATTGTGCACGGTACATCTAGCAGGCGGGTTGACGGGTGGCAATTTTGAAAATCTAAAATAAAATCCGGTCAAAATACACCGATACGGCTGATTTAAGCTCGTTACAGTGAAATTAAAGTCGTAATTCATTTATCAGAATGGTCCGAGCGCCTGTCATCGCTCGTTAACTGTGTTGTCCTCAAAGTACTCTTCGAAAAGAAAGAAAAATGAAAAATCGGAAACAGAAGGAAAAGGATTTATTAGTCGAAATCTTACAATGTAAGCAGATAGAAAAGAAGGAAACTACAAAAGGGACTAATGAATGACAATGATGGATGACTCTGATCCCATCTGGGGTCGATGCCGCGTACCCGACTTTAGTTCTTGGCTTTAGTTTTTCACTACTATCGTAAGTAGCAATCAGCAAGAGATGAGAAAGCCCAATTATTACCGAAAGCTCAACATCTGCGTCGTTGCGAATTGTCGGTGGAGATGAATCAACTTCAAGTATTATTATTTATTGATAAATAATAAATACTACCACACTACTAATATTTCACAATTAAACAAAGATCTGTCGAGGATGTACAGTTATTGTTGTAAGAGTTTCCATTTAGATATTATTCTTCAACTTGTGGGTGGCAGACGTTCTTTTCTAAATTCAAGACCTGTACAAGTCACTAGAGAAAATACAAAGTAATACCAAAAAAATACAAATCCACCGTCACACGAAGCTTCACGTGGAAACCACTAAAACGACACTACAATTTAATAATATTAAATTTTTGAAAGGCGATACTTCGTCAGTGGCGGCTCGCCCGAAAACCAAAATTTAACAAAGTGGAGGAACAAAGTCCCTCAACGAGTTCCTCGTAAAATTATTAACGTAAGATAAATTAAAATCGTAATAAGTTGAATTCGATTAAAGACAAATTTTGTAAAGGGAAAAAATAAGTCGACCTCTCGTGGACCTAACCGGCACCGTAACACTACAAAGGTTTAAAAGCATTTGTGCCGAGTGGAGTGCCGAGGTCCTTCAAAGGAAGGTAATTTGAAAGGTAATTTTTTATTACATTATAAGTGTTTGGTCTGGCTTTTATAATATAAAATTGAAAAATAACTCAAACTTAGTGCAAAGTACTCGAGTTTAGAATAACAATTAGGTTTTGGGTATTAAATTTTAACGAAAGATGAGAAAGACACGCGACGTACTACCTGTGTATGACATAGTAACGTATACCGTAACGAATAAGAACAAACCAATTAATAATATTGATTAAATAACAAATTTGAAATATTCAATAGGTAATATAGCACTGGCATTATAGTTTAAGATAATGTAATGTAACATACGAAATTCCTGCCATCTAAGGGTCGGTCTCAAATTCAGGTCAAGTTCAGAACGCGTCCAATTAATGAAACTCCCATGTTTTAATGAAATATAAATTAATTAAATATACTTAAATAATATATAACTCGAAATTATTTCCAAGTCGGTGTAATTAACAAGGGTTTTCCTGTGTACCGCGTGAACCATAAAACGGTCGATCCTCGTCAAGATTTAGTCTTTTGAGTCGGCCACGCATCTTCGTCCGTTTTCTACCAGACGTGTCTGAGCTCAACCGAGCTGATCTGCACTTCTCATAGGAGCACTCCGCGTCATCGTCATTCTTCTCGAGTCGATCGCTTCATTGAATTCCTGATTTCCAATCTCGAATTATCTGAAAAGTTGTAAAGTCGAGGAGGAGTAAGAAGGAGGAGTATGACGAAGAAGAAGTAGAACGTTCAAAGACGAATTCTCTCTCTCTCCGACGGGGGAATAACGTGAAGTGACTATTTCTTTTGAGTATTACATTACAAAGTTAAGAAACAACTGAGTTAAAGTAAGATTAATAGCCCTTTCAAAGTTTTCGAAAAGTAATCTCAGTTTTAATTCATTTGCTTCGAGAATCGGTCTCTAAAAAATTGATCGGAGCCTTCAATTTTCCTAACCAGACCCGCTTGTTACATATAAATTATATTTAAATTGACGATTGACCTATCCTAGACACGGAACTACTTGTTTCCCTTCAATTTAAACGCAAACGGACGAAAAAAATCGGTGCAAAGAGTTTTGACTCTGAACGGTGGAACGAAATTACAAATACCAAATCAGATACCTAGAAAATAGATACGTGGAAGGATAGATAGGTTGACGATACTTGTATATATAAAATAGGTATAGGTAAATAGATCATTTAACTTATTAGGTCAAAGCACACGAAAAACAATTTTTTGGATCGACTCGTAAAACTGAGAGATGAAAAATAATTATTTAAATTACTTTTAAAATTAATTTACTATTACGTTATACATATATTTGATTATTATCACACATTACACGTCATTACTGTTTATATTAGTATATTTTATATATTTATATATTTAGTATTTTTATATATTTTATGTTAGTACAATACTTGAGTGTAGTTTGGCATATTTTTTCCTTTAATGTGTGGTAGTGATTTTCGACATAGATGAAGTTGACCCGCCATTATCTGACACAAACCTCATGAAATTTGTTGTTGTAAATTTTTAATAATTTATACAATAATTTAAAATTTTGTAATTTAATAATTTAAAAAATAAAATAAAATATTGTTTTGCCTTACACGCTCGCACAAATAAGAAACTATTTTTATTTTTCGATTTTAACAAATATTTTCGATCAAACACCAAGTACAAAATAGCAAAATACATTCCTGTAACGGTCACGTGCCACCCGGTTGTAACTACACCGAACTACAAAAATAGAGCAGAATTATTTTATTGTCCGCCTGCAATTTCCGTTTTGTGGGTTTTGCCCCGAAGGAAAAATTCAATTGAAAAATTTATGTTTTTTTTATTTTTTATTTCAATAAAATCCACGATTCGGATGTTTAGTTGTAGTGCAATGAGGTGAAATTACAACAAACAGGAATCCGAGGTTGTTCTCGCTCATACGACGTGCTTCTTTCGATTTAGAACAACGTGGGGTTGACCGTAGGGGTAGTTCCCATCGACAAATGTTCGACTTGTAGTTGTAAATAAAAATTTTACTTGGTTGTGAAATTTGTAATTGCGGGAGAAGGCTTACGGCCGGCTGAAACCTCCACAAGCTCTATACTGTCATACATAATATTTTATGTATTTAAAAGATGCGCTCGAATTTAACGTTAAATTTAACAAAGTGACTAAATATATTATGTCCCGCGAGGTCGTTCTATTCTTAAAAATGAAGAGAGAAACTCTTTATTATAATAATTTTCAAACCTTTTTATAATATTTATTTTTTATTTTACATATATTTTTATATTAAATTTATGTATAAATTATATTTTTTGTGTTCTAATCATAATAATAATAATAATAATAATAATTGTTTTTCTTCCTTTTTATGCGACAATAATTAAAACTACCCTGCGTTGCTGCGATATGCTAAGTGTAATAATAATAATAATAATAATGTATAATTATAATAATATTATTATTATTATTATTAGAAAGTTAAGAATGGTATCTTTGAAAACTTCAGAAGTTCTCCCATGCGACACAAAGTCAACGGTAATTTATTATTCTTTTTTTTTACCATAAATCTGCCCCGTTTTTCAGGTGTAAAGAAACCAATAACGAAGGTGCAAAAAAAGGGATCGGTCATTGATTCGTGGCTCCTAAGGGGGGAGGAAATTTTGGTTTTAGCAAAATTTGGTAGGAAAAAGATTTCCAAATACTCTCTACCTCCCTCCGTCTCCCCCCTCCCCCGGCGAGGTAAAAAAGGCTGAGCTTTTATCCGTTTTCAAAAGGGAGGGATGGGGTCAAAAAGGAATTTTGCGAATTCACCGGTCCCAACGTATAATTAAAGACACTAAGTAGAAACTTTTAACCTTGGAACGAATTTGTTTTCCCCCTTCTGGAAATTACCAAATTTGGGAAGTTTTCCTTTTGGGCCGGCACTCTCTCTAACCACCGCTACCACCACCACCGTCACCCCTCCCCCGCTTCTTGTAGAATTCCCACGCTTCTACGTTTCACTGATTTGTTTTTACCACAAACGATTTACACATGCATTAATGAATTTCACATGGTTGGAAATTCGTGTGCCTGCAGTCTCTCTCTGTCGTCGCCCCCCCCCCGCCAAGAACATCATACACGACAAGCAGACACAATCCACCACCCCCACGTCTCCTCCCCTCGAATTACTTTCCTGGTGCTGTCTGATCGTCTGTTGCGGTCTTCGTATTACACCGTAAGTGTGGTGTGCTTTAACGGTTTCTAAGTTACCAATTGTTTACTGGTACGTCGGGGTAACTGCCAGATTTATGTACATCAGCACACCACCCTTATTATTAATAGTAAAATGAATTGTACACTAATAATAATACAAACACACGAAATGTATAAAGGAATTGTTAAAAATTTTATAGGAGATTAACATGAAGATGTGGAATTATAAAAAAAAATGACATTATTCCCAGCATACAAACGAAGCAAGTGATTATTATATTACATAATATTATTTAATAAATATTACACGATTACACGTTACATAAATAATTACGGGTATTGAAATAATCGAAAGGGCTGGTACACCAATTTGGACCATATTTTTGTGCGTTTTATTTAAGTACAGTGGCAAGCACTTCTGAATCTGACAAAACCCGTACGATACAGTTAAAAATAAAAAGTATATATTTTGTTATTTATACATAGTTTTATTTATACATTTCGGTGATTTTTACTGCTGCTCGAGTCTATGCCAATTCGTTGAATTAGTCAGTTGTCGTCACAGATTCTTTCAGAGCGTAAGTGTCGCCGGTACTTCTTTAGAACACCCCTAAAACGATGGTTAATAAATAAATAATAAATAAAAAAACAATCACAGCACCCACGTATATATTTTATTGAACTCTTCGTAGGAAAAGGGGATGATTTATAAACAAATTGTAACGTACACCCTCCTCGGTCGTTACCTGGACGCGGGTACACAAATATTTTATTGCAAAAAGTTATTACTCAGGCACGCAGAGTAATAAAAAATTTTAAGCATACATTCCCGGGAAGAGTCACCGAACCCGGGGAAATGCCATTATTAGGGGGTGTCCCCAGGAAGGGTTGCTTGGGGGGTGCTTTTAAACTTTAAGTGCAACTTCGATTTCTCAGAATGTATACATGTGTAGACGTATAAAACAAGTTTAAAATTGTATTAATTAATTTTATGTATGTTGTAAAGTGCAAGCTGCGTTGAAGCTTAAAAAATTTTACCCCTCCCCATTTCAACGGCCCCACGGGGGTGGGTTCACGTCGTTTGATTCGAATTGGACTCCCGCCAACCTGTCTATATAAATGCCCTGTTTATTCTGGGCATGTATCTGGGACAGTTGTAGAAACATGATTTTGCGATGAGAATTCCATTTCCGTCGGAAATAAAACATCAAAATACATAAAACGAATTATAATAATAACTTTTTTATGTTGCCCGTTTACCTTCTTCGTGGGCACGAGAGGAGACGGCCTTTCTCATAAAGCACACGTGTCACTCCCGGCGAAAGAAGAACGACAGCCTCAGACCCGCGTTCCTCGTCCGTGGTCGGTTCACCTCCAGACCGGAGGGTGGCGAAAAACAAAAAAACCTTGTTTTCCTAGTTTCTAGTTCTGGTCAGGAACAGTGGAATTGTTCCCGGTAGTTCCGGTGTTTCATTGAAAAACAACTTTATCCCTCATACTTTCTCACCTGTTCTACGAAAAGGTTTGAATGTTTTTTACTGTGGCACCGACTGTTATTAATAAATACCCGTGTGGAAGTTTTTATTTTGAGGCACGAAGACATAAATAAAGTCTCGAAGAAGGCATTGACGGTGTGTCTTCTTTAAAGGAAAATATTTTTGTCGTAACACAATGAAAAATCACAACTGTAAAACAGTGACATCAGGTGTAACATCGGTTATTTTGTTTCTCCGTTATATTAAGTAAATGCAACAGTAGTTATTTATTGAGACGGAGAAATTGATCAATTCATTGCGGTTGGAAAGAAAGGACTAAGACGGTCCGGCACAGCAGAAAATCAATTCTATTAAAAGTTGAGTTTACATGTCGAAAGAGGAAACGGTTCGAAGTCAAAATGGCGTCGCTAAAAGTTACAAGCGCGATACATCAAACCTAACAAAGAGTTTTCAGAACTGTTTATTATAAATTACCCGGATACATAAAAACAAACAGAATATATGAAGACGTGTATAAGAATAACTGCCCAAAAATTGGTTTTTCACAACGCAAAGAAAAGGCCCCGGCCATTTTCTTTCGGTCCTTTCGACTGCTTCGGCCATTTTTAATTTCTGAAAGTTCCACGGGTTGACTTTTTTACTTTTGAGATTTTAGCATAAATCCGTGTAAACTTAAAGTTCGCACGACCATTCATTTTGCTTTAAATTATTTTCTAATTAAATTATAATCACGACACAATCAATTACAATTAAATTATGTAAATGGTTTTAACAATTTATTCAAAAATTCAAGGTGTTCAATTGAAGTTAGGAGCGTTGAAGTTCGTAAATGTCCTAATGTCTCACAAATTAGAGTTAGTCTACGAAATAGCATACATAACATTATTGATTTATTATTAATATGTAACATTTTGAATAAGTGACGTTAAAATTATTATTAGAAATTATTATTTACTTTATAAATTCATAATTATTTATTAGTAAGGTATTGATTGGGGTGATTGGATTTATTAATTGGTAATAAATTCTACTAATAAAATTAACGTTTAATCAATAATATAGCGTTTAATAATAATAATTAATAACACGGATCGATCAGCATTTTAATTCTTTAATAAATTTTAATAATGGTAACATAATAATAACTATTACCCTTGTTCGGTTTTAATTATAAGAAATCGTAGTGTTGCACTCAAGTTAATAACTCTATGTATGAGTGGGTGTAACGATCAAATAACTTATTAAATTTACCTTTTTCCACCCTGTTCCTAGCAGTGTCTTTCTTCATCCCCTTGTTACAAATGAAAATCAGACTTTTGCCCCTTGAATCCCCTTCAGACGTTTTTTGCCCCGATTCTTCGTCGTCTCTCTCTCTCTCTCTGTGCCCTTTTCGAAAGTTTCCAACACTTTAAAATCAATTTCTCCTGTAAGAAAAATAAGAATGAAAGTCAATTCGTAAAAGGCATGAAACAAGGGCGAAAGAGGAACGGGGTCAAAGTGGCAGAGAAGGGATGATTTTTTTTTTTACAACTTTTCTGAAATTTTATTGTTAGTTTGACCCAGTTCCCATAAAAGTTTCTAGTCTGATTCCTCCTTTTCCTATTCTTTTTTCCTTTCCAGTTGTCCGACTCCCTTTCGTAGGGGTCCGAATCCGAGTAAGAATTTCATTTTCACCTGACCCATTAATAATTTCTCTCTTGTTTTTTTTTTTTTTTTACTTGCAGGTGTCGTGGATCCGAAAGAGAGACCTGCACATTCTCACAGCGGGAATTCTCACGTACACGAGCGACCAAAGATTTCAAGTTAATAGACCAGACAAATCCGAGAATTGGACTCTACAAATTAAGTTTCCGCAGTTGAGAGATGCCGGAATCTACGAGTGCCAGGTCAATACAGAACCAAAAATGAGCTTAGCATTTAGGTTAAACGTGATCGGTAAGTAATCGCTACCGTCAAATACATAGGTTTTATTGTTGGTTTATTAACTTATTGATGCATTGGTATTTTCCCTTTTACAAATGTTGCCGAGGGCTCACTAAACTCAAAACGGTCGACTTTGAAGTACAGACATTCACTGTACGGCACATACAAGTATTTCGATACATATTGTTACTGCCTAACATATGTATTTTATGTACAATATAATCACGATGAACTTAGTGTAAATAGGAATTTATTACAAGTATCATCCTAATTAAAATGGCGAACTCTGTTGGTTCTGCCTGAACTGGTTGGCTACATCGATGAAGTTTTTATGTCACATTCAATAATAAAAAATTAATAATATATATTAATGCTTGTAAAAGTCTTGGTGCTCACCAAACAAAGAAACATAGTTACATTAATCGGTCAATTAATTCATTTAAAGCACAGGCAAAAATTTGGTGTTTCAAACATTTTTATTGATATTATTTTTGGTAATCTTGGTATTGATTTTTATTTTCATACATTTACACATAATTTACACATAATTTACACATATTTAACAAATATATTATTTTATTTATTTGTACTTTTTAATAAGTAAAATAAATTATTTTTGCCGGTGCACAATACTGAGATCTGTTCTAGGTTACATCTCCACAATTTACATGCATTATTTTGTACACGATAATTTATTTATACGTCCCCATCTGAGAATATATAAAAACCATCAAATGTCCGGTAAAAAATTGAAATATATTATTATAAATTTTTCACAAAATGACGCCATTAAAATTTTTATAATACATTAATCCAAAAAAATAGTATTTTACATAAAAATTATACATTGATTTAGCATGTCAGTGTTCAACCACGAACAATCGAGACCGACATCTTTTTACTACTATGAATACTACTTGTCACTATTTTTATTTTTAATTTATTGTTTTAAACCAACTCAATACTATTTGTTTTATTTTTATATGTAAGTTAATCACCGGACACGTCGCGTATTTCTTTAAAAAAAACTGTAAATAAGTTACGTTTGATTCAAAAAATCGTAAAAACGTGTTAGGTCGCCGCCGAAGCGCAAATTCGGATTGAACGTCGTGCTCTCCACAGATACATTTAAAACATCATCGTAATTTAATAATTAATCCTTTGATTGACACTGCCGAGATCGAACTTAATCAGCATCCGAAATTACCGGCATGTAATTAATTCTCTTTACTTTTCTTCTGCTTTGCATGGCAAAGTTAAAATTAACATTTAAACTCGTAACTTCTTTTACGGATTATCCGAATCCGGTTCCTCGTTAAATTAATAAGCTTCCAATATTGACTCGGCGATGTTTAATTGAATCCCATTAAAATCTCCGGCTCTCCCCTTTCGCAACGGTTTCCAGGGGTGCCGAAACCCCCGAAAAAACTACCTGAGGGAGTACCTGAACGGGTGCGTCGACAACCGTCTACAACCGACGACATGTGAGTTGAAGAGTTGGCGTTGTATATACGTTTTTAACATTGTCTTTTGAACTCGTGGGTTGTCATTACGTGGTTTTCTTTTTCTCGACGTTATCAAATGTTTGTTGTCGTGATAAGAGACTTTCACCCCTCGGAAAATAATCCCGCGGTACCCTCGGTACCCGACAGATAAATAAAAAAAATGGAATTGTATTAAGGGGTAATTTCACTTTCTCTGAGTTATTAGTTCTCAGTTATTAGTTTTCGGGGAGGCCGGCCATTAATAGTTCACACAGATAAATTGTTTCCAAACGAAAAATTCATGAATCGATCATTATTATTGTTTTTCTTTCCGTTACGGTCGGGAAAGAAAAATTCGTTTCGCTTCGACGCAGGAAGGGTAAGAATTTTCTCTTGTCGGAAAATCATTTTTTCCCCATCCACCCTTTTTCCGCCGCCATTTTCTATGGACATGACGTGAATTAGAAACCCTAGCTCTGCCACCTTATTAAAAAGGATTAAAAATCATTGACGTATCCAGCTACATGGGTTAATAGAAAAGGTTAATAAGTTTCGCCTACCGCCTAAGTTTACATACACACCCCGTTTTGCGTACATCCCAATCATCCCCTGGCGATTCGCGAGTGTTGCCCTTTTTTCCAACTGGTTTTTGCTCCCTGCGGGAGTGGGTGTGCTTGGGATGACTCGCAACATGTCGAACTCCAGAAAAAAAAAATAGTAATATTTTCCGATATTTTCTATCAAGAAACAAACAAGGAAAAATCTGATGCCGTGACGGGAAATTCAATACGAAATGTGAAGCTAAGGGGAAATTTAAATTTCCAGAATTCGTGCCCCCGTCCCCTTTTTATGTATCCTCTCAAATTTTACTCCGTTAAATTCTTTACTTAATTACCGTGTGATGCTATGTAATCGTTCCAGTAATAATATCTCCAGCCCGAAAATTACTTCTTCAGAAGTATAATTTATTAAAATGTAGCAGATGAGAGAAGCTGAGAACTGTTTTGGGGTAAGTTAAGTGCGGACAGCCGGTAACACGTTATTATATAGGGAATCCTTTTATTTATTTGATATTTACACGTATTTACACGTAGCCGATGAGTAACAAAGGTACAGGTACGTCGGTGGGATGACGCGAACGTAACAAAGCCAACACAACCCCGAACAAACTAGTCTTTTTGGTTTCTTATATTCATCTACATAGCATACATAACATCACATATTCTAGCGTACAGCATTTTACGGCTGTGAAACTTTGATTCCTGTATTCTTGGGTTGTGAAAATTATTTTCATAGGTCTTCTTAATAAATTTCCGGTCGTAGGACATGTGTCTCACCAAGTTCAGTGAGTTTTTTTTTTAAAGTTGAGGAAAACAAAATCTCTCCACGACGTTCGGTAAATCTTCCCCCGGTTTTGCATCAACGCACATAAATCACAAAAAAAAATCATATATATGTACACATAAAATTTATTTCGTTTCATTTCGGTTGAAGTAGAGGTCTCGAAGAATATATACTAGAAGAAACAGAAAATTCATTTTGTTTCTTTCTTTCTCTCATAAAATTTTAGCTTTGATTGTGGAGTTTAATGGAAAACTATTCAGTGAGAGAGCGCCAGATAGTTAATAATAGTTTTTTTATTGAAAAGATAGAAAACCCCACGAAAAACAAAATGTCGGATGTCAATACAACCGACTGTAATTCTCGTCATTGTGCAACAAACCAAAAACAAGAAAACTATTTAAAAAACTTAAGTGACTTGCTTACGTGAACTTGTCACAATTTAAAACTATTATTCACCTATTACTAATTATTGTAAACTTAACTTCTTAATAACTTCATTTATTAACTCTTATTAACTTGTTTATTGTCCCTGGCTACTCCTGACTAGACTCCCGTACATTTACACCGTGTAGTGCTACACTACATCCTCTCAACTCACACAAGGCTTATGACCAGTCACAACTTTTGACAAATTTATTGTAATAATTATTATAAATAAATAAATTTAAAAAAAACACTACAGCCTCCACAAGATGAGTTCTAGGCGAATTTGTAATGTAATAAAATTTTAGAAAAGCGTTACAATCGTTTCAGTCCAGACTGTAAAAAAATATTTTATAGAATTCATAGATTATTAAATTACTTGGGAGTACTACAAGTGTGTTCCAGACGATTCCCAGACGGGGATGAGGGTTGCAGAAAAAAGGAGACTTAGTTATTAAAGTTCAATTTTAAGTTGTCTTCCGTTCAATATGGAGACCGACACACAACACGGAGTACATTTCTTAAGTCGAAAGTCACTCGCTGCGTTTAATTTTTTGTCTGTTGTATAGGGTTTTTCGTTAGGTGGTACTCACAAGTACCGACTCGTCAAGTGGGGGTAGCAATCCGTTCCCACTCGTGCTACTTTTCTATTTTCAAAGTTTTTTTTTTCACGTGTGTGAGTGTGTGTAATTTACACAAGTGAGAAACGTCTCGGGAATCGCGGCGTAAAGCCCCGGAGGATTATGGTCTTGACTCCCAGTGATTTACGGCAGTTTACCAAGAATTTGGATTAAATTAGACAGTTGAACGGGTACGTTAAAATTCTCGAAAGGAAAATGGCCGACGGTTTGCCTCCTGAGAGGTTGGGTACCTGTCAGGTTCGAACCCAAGACGTCTTTATTTTTATTTTGTTTCTCCCTGGAAGAAAAGACAGGGGATGAACTTCGGGTGTTGCGTTCGGATCAATCGGGGGTTGGTGGTTGTCATCGCACCTCGTCACTTCCCTTAAATTTCACGGGTACTTCTTTTCGTTTCGGTTGAATTTCGTGCAACCTTTTGACCCCCTCCCATTTTTTTTCTCACTTTTCTTATTATGAAAGGCTGACAAGTGACAAAATCTTTTTTAAAGTTCCTCTCAGGCTGCTTACTTCCTTTCCTGCCTGCCTGCCTTCCTGACTGACTGACTCCTTTCTTTCTTTCTTTCTTTCTTACTTTCTTGCCAAGCTCTGAGGAGCTCCATTAAATTTTTAATTAAATTTTTCTTCAGCACGTTTGTAAACGCTCCGCATTTTTATCACCTTTCATTGATTCAATTTAGAAGGATGAAACCTGTCTGAAAATTTCTCCGCGTTTTCCAACAGTTTTAATCAAGAAATTCCCCGGATCGAGACCATGTTGTTACGTTGCATTGATCGGTTTTTTTTTTGCGGGGCTCGAAGGACACCCGAAAATTTTCATCCTCGAAACCCACCGTACCGTCCGACAGACTTTACTTCTTGGACGTAGCAACTTGACCACCGAGCATTAAGTACACAATGCTTAAACTGTTAATTTCCATCTGTCCCCCAATTTATTATTCTTTGAAAGCAGTTCTTATGAAGTCAACTAATGGAGAAAATTATTAAACGGTAAAATATAGATAGAAAAGAGAGATATTTATCTGTCTTAGACTACTACTTAAGTTTAATAGTTTACTTGTAGACATTAATTTATGTATCTACAACAACAATAAGGTCCTGGACTATGTTTCTTGAAGTGTAAAAATATAAAAATCATTTACAAAAATATAGATACGTAATAACAAGTATTAATAGTTAAACATGGCGGTTTATAGCTTATTAATACGACGACAACTGTTGACGGATATTCAATAACCATATAAAATATTCAATATAAAATTTGAATGTGCAATGAAGACAATATTTATTTTTTAAGATTTTATTTTATGGAATACATAATTTGCAAGCTCAACCGTGTAGAACAATTTATTAATTTGACAGTTTTTTTATGTACTCCGGAAAATAATTTCACCGTTGAGTAAAATTACATCTTAACATGCGTCTTCTAATGGGCAAATTTAAATAGTCAAAAGGCGGTCTAGTACTAGTCGTGTCACAGAGTCGTTGCCCGTAAAATTTTATTATCGGTCAAGACGGAATTTTCGTTCAATTTTTCTTTTTTTTTTACCAAAAGAGAAACGTCAGGTCTTTACCTGCGGATGCTTAAAACAATAAAGAACTCAGTGTGACAGCAAAGACAAAATGATAAAACGTGAGTAAACTGCTAGGAGATTTTCAAGATTCCTAAAATTTTTCACCTCGTTCTCGAAGCATGGGAGAGAAGAAAGAAAGAAAAACCAAAAGTGTAATAGTTTTTCTATATAAAAACGAACCCAAAAGAGTTAACCGTATTACTCGTCAATAAGGCAACGTGGAGGACTAGTTTCTATGTAAACTACAAGAGACAACAGAAGTGTTTGTGTTTGTCTATGAGCCGGTAGCCGAAGCAGACTACAAAACTTTGATGAAAAGAAGTACAGGGGGTGTACACACACAGAGAGAGAGAGAGAGAGAGAATTCTTAATGGAGAAGTGAAACAAGGGAGTAAAGAAGTAACTCAAAGGGATGGTAGTTGACATGTTGTATCGATGTAGATTTCAGACTAACTCCATTAACCCATGTTAGTTGCATTCGATATAAAATTTTAAGACGGCTATCAGAAACGGGTTCGGGTTCAACGAAAACCGAATTAGACTAGTCGTTCCGGTTGTCGAACAAACGTAAATCGCTTCTTCCGGGAGTTTTCGATTCCGGAGCTTTTCACAAAAACCAGGGGGTTTTTTTTTTAATTTTTAAAGCTCTGACGTGGTGCAGTCGTCACGGTGCATTCGCAAGGGCCCGTCTGGTCAGGTCGCGGTTATCCGAGTCCTTTGTCCCCAACGAATTCCACGGCAAAAGTTAAGTGTCTTCGGTTGGAACCAATCCGGTTTCTCTGTACCACACCATAAGCCGTGCTTGTCTTCTGCTGGACCTGTGCCACGAGTGACGTTTCCACTTCTGTTAGGTAGAAATCGACCTGACTTTGTCAGCGGGTCTCCCGCTGGTCATTTATTTATTTTTATTTCTTAATTTTAGTTTCTCTTCGCTCGGTGCCATCTTGTTTTTGTTTTTTTACGCCGAAAAATAAAATCCAAGTGTACGGATGAAGGGTTGGAGAACACTCCGACCGGGAACGTAACCGTTAAAACCTACCCTACACCCTGGCTCGATTCATTTGACATTACGCTTGACATTGGAAACAATTTCCTCCCATTGTTTTAAAATTTCAACAAAGGTACGGACTGACAGGTAGTCTTACCCCCTTCGACTGATAACGTTATCAAAGCGAATGAACGATGTAGAAATAAAATAAGTTACGCTTTGTGTGCTGCGAAACTTAAAGTTCAAACTCGGGTTTCTTTTTACGTCGGAATAAATATTCCTCCTTTGAAAATCGATGAAATTTTGGTAATACGATGAAACCACCTCTATGCTCAAGTCTCTCTCTCTCTCTCTTTATCTCTCCCTCTCCCACCCTCAGATTTCACCCCGGGTAATTACAACATGAACTTGACTATATACCAAGTTTAAATGATCAAATTTTGATGAAGTTTTTCTTCGAAAAGCAATATCTGATAACTCGAGCGGTTGATGGTTTCCAAAGGAACTTGGGAAGTATTACTTGTTAAAGTTTAATCCCGGAAAGAATACAAGTTATTGACACAATTAGAATTATTTCTGTCGTCTGCAGCCCGTGGTGAAGCGTGTTGAACAACTTCGAGAAACAATCATTGTATTTATTTATTTTCATATACACGACACGTGTTTACTTCTTTTCTAAACGTTCGCGTACCGTGTTTCGTGCTCGTATTGCCCTTTAAATTTTATTTACACGTATTATTTGTACCAAGTGAAACTTGTCTGTTTTATAGAAAAGCCTGCGAGTGTTTGGCCAACGTTTGTTGAAGTGAAACAAGTTTTGTCGTCAGTTAACGTGTCCCATTCTCTCCACCCATCAAACCTTTAAGTTTTATTTGAGAAAGTAGTGTGTTGAGAGAACGACACACCCGTTACCTGCTAATAGTTTACAAATTTTCTATCATTTAGAGAAGTTTTTGTTCAGTTTGATTGTTTACGTGGTACCGTGAGGTGTTACTGAAAATGAAGATCTAATAATTCACACAATCGTTATCAATTTTCCAAATACTATACTGTAAATACTATACAAACTACCAAACTACTACACTACACCTAAAATACATTTATAAAAATGTATACAGAAGTTTTAAAATGTCAAACACTTTGCTGAAGAAGTATATCTTTTAAAAAAAATGTAAATAAATTTATATTAACACATGTAGATGTATAAATATAATATAATCTAATTAAATATAACCTTAATTTATTAAAATTGCTCTCTACACTACAACGGTGTTATGTAAAGTACATAATTTCTACTATTCTGAGGCTTTTAAGGCGGGGCTTATGGTCTTTTGGAATCTGTCGTTTACAGTAAAATTATTAAAAATATAAATAATTAAAAATTATATTTATAGTAAGGTTGAGTTGAGAACACCGTGAATGCTCTTTAACCGATTCAGGATATTATTTACTCTAATTTCGTGTTTAATAACACATAAAGTGTTTGTCTCATTAATAATATTAGTATTAAACTATACTTAAAAATAGTTAAAATGCGTCCGAAGCATAAATCACATCAGAGTAAGGGAAGTTATGTTTTCTCAGTCGTGTGCTCTCAGTTTGACTTCTAGTATTACTACATAATAATGATGAAAAATTAGTTTCCAGCCGTTTACCAGGTGTCTTTTTCACAGTGTCGACGTTCGACTTGGATACCTGGGAAAAGGACAATTTAAATAAATAATTCTTTCCGAGTTGAGCGAGTGCGAAAAAGAAGTTGGTTAAACCGTTGAATTTTAAACGGGGACTGATTAATAAATTCGACTCTCATTAAAATGTAATTTAAAATTTCCACGGCGAATGCAACTCCTTGATTTAAATACTTGATGTAACTATGATACCATCTACTCGTTCCCTGTGAAAAGTTTCTTTTTTCATCCCCCGTCAGCCCATCCGAACCGCACACGAGCCCAACCCCCAACAGCCCCCGTTTTCCTATTCCACCACGGTCTTCTCGTCAGGGCGGAAAATCTCGGAGAGAAGACATTAAGGAAGACTTAACGGAAATTATTTTTCAGGTTGCCACCCGAAAGTTCGGGAAAGAATTATTTAATAACTTCGTAGGTACCTTCCCAACGCTTCCCTTTTTTCTACTTACCCTTCTACAGACTACCCCCACGCTCCGAATGGTAATGAGTCCCCTGCCCACTTTTAAGCCGTCGTAAATCACAGTAGAAAAAAATAACTTAAGTTCCACAAACTCGAACCAACAATAAGATCCTTCGGGGTTTTCCTCCGCGGTGCCGAAGGTTGGATGGAACCGACGACACCATCGAACCGGTACGACACATCAAAAAAAGTATATAAATCTGTGAAACTCAGGTAAAAGGCGGCGGTGGAGTTCTTTTCACCCCCATCATCCCTACCGCCGTGTAAGTGACGTTCTTATGACCGTATTTCAAGCCGACACACAATTTATTCTTTTTGTTGAGTTAATCCTTTGACGTTTTTGAACACTTTCAACCGGGTTAAAGTACCTGTAAAACCGTTTGAACCTGTAATTTATTTAACAGTTCGCGCATATATTTATTTTTGATTTAATATAACGTATATTGTTCTTTCTCGGACGTGGAACTTGAACTTAAACTCCGAACCGGGTCACGTCTCCCTTTCCCATTACATCTAACACCCGGGACATTTCTCTAAGTTATTGAAGTTATAACACATTACGGACTTAATAAATAACTTATTAAAAGACTTTAACATAAAAAAAAAATTTTTTTTCGAAAAGTGTACCGAACGTGTTCGTTTCGAGCGCGGGAACTGGGGACCGTGTGACGTGTGTCCGCGGTGCAAGTCCAGGTGTAAAAATTATTACTTGCACGACAATAATTTAAATTATGAAAATTGTGGAATCTGTCCTCTCGAATGGGTTTCACGGATGTCATTAGTGGGGCTCCCGGTGAAACACTTCAAAGTCATTAACCCGCCCGTGCATTTAAATTGAATTCGACAGGAATCATTACTCCCCCGAGCATTTCGGTCGAGAACCAAATTCGCCCGGTTCGAATTAAATCCTTAAATAATAAATAATTATTTGATAAACGGGTCCTCTTGAAATGCCCGGAACTCTGTTCCTGTTAATTAATCGCTTGTAATTAATATCTTCCGACAGTGCAATTATTCCCGGCGTTTCACCGGCACGGCAACATGTCCGACTCCTTTCCTTTCCTTTCCTTCTTGTCTCGTGTCCTTCGCGAAGCTTTGATTTCTGACTTTCTCTGAGAGACGACTTAGGAAAGTACTCGAGACGTGACGTGACGCCGAGAGAATTATTTTCGGCGTTTGACGTGGTTTCCAATTTTCCTCCTGCTCAACATCTCTCAGGAAAAAAAAGGACTGACTACGGCACTGACCGCTTTCTAACCGCGTTTTGTGTACTGTTGTACCGTCGTTTACGGTAGGTTGTCTTCGTTTTGGCTAACCAATAATGTTTAATGGTTAATAATACACAGGTACAGATGCATTACAAATTCCTATATAATAAATTTCAATGAAAAACAAAAACCTCAGCGATTTGCTTGGGAACTTCGGTTATTGAAATGGTTCAAATTCGCACCGAAGGTTTGCATTTTCTTGTTTTCTATTTAATTTGTTTATTGCGGACTAGTCCCTAGTCAAACGGACACTCCCAAGAGAAGTTCCGAGAGGATGTCCCCCTGCCTAGGAAAGCTTGGTTAATAATATGCATACGTATTTTTATGTATAGGTAAATATATTATATAAAAATTTTACACTAGAAGATGTCGTTCTTTTTTCGTTCGAGTATGCTCGAGTTAAATTTTGTATTTTCGTTTTAGTTTTGGGGGTAACGACGGCCCTGCAGGAAAACTTAACTCCAGCCTCGTAGAGTAAAGATTTTTTTTCCTAGGCGATAGGTGGAAACCGCAAAACGGTCTCATTAATTAAAAGTGCCTCATTTACTTCCATCAAATTCATGAAATTTCTTTCTACCTCGCAGCCGTGTACCTTCCATATTTTTTTTCTTGCTGTTTTGTTTGTTGTTGTCGTTGTCGTCGTCGTCCTCTTCCTCTTCTGTTTCAGAATTTCATTTAACGTTTTTCTTTTTTTCTTCTTTTTTTTCTAATTGTTTGCTACTAAAGTTTTGTTAATTTACAGAAAAAAAATAAAAATAAAATAAAATAACAGGAAAGAACGAAGAAAGTCACCTTATTAAAAATAAGATAGAGCACAAAACAAAGAAGGTTCCCGGGGAGAAAGAGGCAGAGAGTTTGGGCAGAGGACGAGGAACCTTAAGAACCTTTCCGAGCAATTAATATTTAAGGAAACTTTTTAAAAATGCTAATACGCTAGTGAAGGCGAAAAGAGTTTTTAATTTTAATAATGATAATAATAATAATAATAATAATAATAATAATAATAAATTCTTCATTTTTTTTCCTGCGAACCTTTTCAGAGTCGCCATTAAAAAGTGCAAAACTTTTGTGTCGTCGTAATTATTTTATTGTTTCGCAAAGTTTTCCTCAAGTCTACCTTGTAGGTGTCAAAACTTTTCTCGGGTTGCCGCCCTCTCGGGCCTTTCCAGGCATGACAAGTATCAATCGCGGTTGTTTCGTCTTAGGTAGAGTGCAACGAACTCCAGTCAAGTTAATTGGTCAGTGTCAAGCTGATGAGACCGAGCGATGCTGCGTACAACTTACGTGCGGTAGAATGTGTTGATATTATAAATATACTAAAAATATTTACATAATGTGAAGTTGAGACATGCAGTTGAACTTTAGAATTATCGTAGTCCTGTACTGTCACATCTGCGGAGAGTCGCCAAACAATAAAGCATATTATTTCGCACCGTTTTATTCATTTCTAGTGCCACGTTTATATTTTTTTTACTACTCGACGCACTCAAAAACTACTGGTACCCGTCCTTATTACCCAGACAGCAAACTTTAAGACTCGATTTCTGTTCTGATTATTCGGTGCGAGTTCTACCTGGACTCTTACAAATTCCAATTTGACTCAACCTGAAATTTAAAAAGTTTTCTACCTTTCGCCCTGTTTAAGTCAACCCTTTTCTAGCCCGGTTCTTAGAGGTTTGGAGTTGGCTTTTGTGTCCGACCCTAATTTTCCCAGTCTCCTTAACCAAACATAATGTTTTGCCCCCCCGTTTGAAGACACGACCATTTATCCCGGAGACGCGTGCGTTAAACATTCACTACATTCCTGGTTATTTATTTACATAAATATGTAATAATATATGAACATAAAATCGTTCTCGACGTCTGATTAAAATTGCTTTTTACTTTTCCTACGCGTGCACCAAATCTAAATGTCTAAATCTGGATTTAGTTCGACACACTATTTGCTACAAAAATCGTAGGTTTTCCTTGAGAACAAACCCGACAGCACACCTAAATAATTCTCGTCGGATTTTTGGGAAACGAACCGAATTTGTTTTTGCCTGTGTCATTTAAATAGAATCGACATCGAACCCCGAAATGAATACAAATCAATCGCCCAGACTTCTTATCCTTTTTTTCATCGGGACAATTTATTACTTCCCTTTCATTGGATGAAAACCAAAGAAAATGGCGAAAGGTGAAAAATAGTTCTCTCGAGGCCCTTTGTCCGATCAAATTTAAAATGTATTTGAAACGGCGTGAGAGCACAGGAAACTACGAACAAATCGATTTTGGTAGTTGGTGTGCCACCGTAAAAAATCCAGGTGATCGGGTCAGTTGACGGGAGTGTTCCTTTTTTTTCTTTCGTACCGTCGGCTAAAACTGGGACAAGGCGCAAACGAAAAACAAAAGCTCCAGGACAAATTTGTGTTTCGCGCACGACGAAAACATCAAAATCAAGCAACCTGTGGTGGCAACTTTGATGTTTTTCGTTTGCATTCTCTCACCACACTAGTGACGTCATAAAAAGTGAATTTTCACTTCACAACGAGCCAAACATAAACCATGTACACAATGTAACATACGAGAGTCTACACTTGAGAGCTTTTTATATTTTTGTATTTTATAATTCTGAAACGTTGGACCCAACTGTGTGTGTGTATGTGTGTCTGTGTTTGTAGTACTTGTTCTTGATGTTTCACTCTCCCAGACAGATATAAATTTTTAATTAAACGTTTCTAGTTTAACGTAACACTTTGAATGTAACTCGACTCGAATGATTGACGAGGTAACAACATAAAATTTCCGTCAAGTTAAAAATTAATGTACATATTTGTATATACACACACAAAGAGAGAGAGAGAGAGAGGGAACGTTCGATTTTCTTCACGATAGTCGCAAGCACAAAATAATAAACGTCGATCTGTCAAAAAACTATGTTGAATTTAAATACACCTGCAGTTTCGGACTTCAGGTAGGCCGTTTGCGAAAATGTGTTCAAATTCTAGACGTCACACATTCTAAGCGTACAAAAATAATAATAAAATACTAATAAATAATAAAATTATTAATAATAATATAAATAATATTGAAATTCATTATTAATAATAATAAATAAAAAGAAATAATAAAATTCTAGGCACATCGTGAATTATTTGTAGTCTCAACTCCGTCACGTATAATGTAGATAATGTACTGTATATAATGCGCATACATATAATATATATAATATATGTATGTATTATGTGTACGTGTGTGTGATTTTGACGCCGGTGTGAAGTTCACTCTTCTTCCCTTTTAAAATTGATTTGATGGAAATCTTTTAGTTGTTCCCTTTTCCTCCCTGAGCTCGTGTAATTTTCTATTCAGTCGCAATTACTTATCGAGCACTCCTTGAGGGAGTTTTTCATCCTTTTATTACTCTAAACTCCTCTACTGAGTTCTCGTGAGCGTACCACTCGGAAGCAGGTGAAATTAAATACGTGAAATTAAGTAAGCTAATTTTCACGATTCCACACGGACTGACTCGGAGCTGTTCTTGTTCATTTCACTCTTACGTCTCGCGAAAACTGAAACATAATTTTTATTTACTACGTGTAATGTTTTTGTGCGTTTTCACGCTCATTACTATCTTCTGTATTACCTGTATTGTTGGTATTACTTAAAGAATGCTTACATTTTCGTGTTTATGCTCACGTATACACCTTACATATATACACATATACACATACACACCTTTTTCTTCTCCTTTCCCTAGCTAGGTACACGGACAAACAGACAGAAGCGTTACTTTTGAATTTACTTGAAATTTTTCGGTCATTTTCTTCTCTTTTTACCGTTTACCGATTTTCATATTCTCCGCATGTATTTTACTTTTTTCGTTTATCTTTTATTGTTCTTTCTGTCTCTAGTTTTGTACTTGTCAAGTGCATTCCAGATTTATATTTTTGTTACACACACTCTCTCATACTTTACTACTAAGTCTAGTGTCTACGCACACGACGCGCACGCAAGCAGCTTCCCTCGCTCATTTCATCTGTGCGACTTACAAACAAGCAAAAATAAAAATTGAATTAAGAGAGAAAGTCAACTTAAACTTGTCTGCAAGTTGCTTGAAAGCGTTTCTTGACTTAAAATTGAAACTCTGATTTAATCAAAATCCATTTCTAAAAAAAAGGCAAAAAAAAAAGAAGGGGAAAAATGCTTTAAGTTTTAGCCATTTTCCCTTAACGTATTATGCTTACCTTTTCTCATTTTCCATTCTTCACGACGAGAAGAAATCCTTATTGAAAGAACGTTTTAAATTAAATTTAAATCGTTTTCCTGTTGCTGTCTTTATATTTTCCTACCGGGGACTTACCCCCGGCAAAAGGTTTGTGTCGCGAGGTTCCGGAGAACAGCAGGAACAAGGACAACGACAGGAACGGGAACGGAGAGATCGCGCCAGGCATTTGATGGAATTTGCTAAACTAATTTGATTAATACAAAGGTCCCGTTTCGGGAACGGGGAAAAAAAATCCTGCCCCGCCGAATCTTCCCGGAGAATTCGTTCAAGCATCCCGAATAATAGAAAGTTATGAAAACAATCCGAAAACTTTTTCTCTCGACGTTAATTTTTTTTCCCTCCTGTCTTTCTGTTTCGCAGAAGCCAGAGCGAGGATCAAAGGACCCACGGACTTGTACGTGAAAACAGGTAGCTCTGTGGCGGTCACGTGCATCATAAGTCAAGGGCCACACGATTTAGGAACGGTTTTCTGGTACAAAGATAAAACTATTATACAGGTAAGTTTTTTGAACGTCAGGTGTAGTGTAAGTTAACCGAGTCCCCGGTTATGAAAACACATTTTAAACACTGTTTAATATTATATATATATAGACTACATACTGTCGTGGTTTTGCGAAAGTGACAAATCGCTGTCTATATTTTAATATAACGTTTTCAGTATATTTGAATAATATATGGCTCAGAGCCTTCCCTTGCACCACTTCTTCCGGGTGAGAAGGGTCGTTTTACAAAAAACAACGTGTGAAATTCTTTGTGCGAGAGAGGCAAGAACCCAACAAATTCGAGGGCCCAGGCAATTTATCCTACGCGTCCCGTTTCAATACCGGAAATATTAAGTAAATGAGCTTTCGCTTGAGGCCAGGCTTTGGAAAAAGCTCGGCTCTTACCGAACCTGACTTTTAACAGACGCTTCCCTTCATACGATATACAGTATATGAGACGTGCGTTTTCCATTATTTTTATTTCTCGACCGTAAGCAGATGATGACGGCTTTCACGTCAAACTTGTTTCTCGTCGTACTTCTCTCCTCTCTGCTTTTTCTCTCAGGTGTCTCATCCGCATCCGAACGAGTACGATCCCTTTCCCAGAGTCATGATCGAAACCGAATGGACGGACGGCCTGACATCCGTTCTACGCATCAGCCACGCACAGCTCGTCGATTCCGGCAATTATACCTGCACGCCGACCATTGCCGAAGCAGCCAGCGTCAACGTTCACGTCATAAGTGGTAGGTACCTGTTGGTGTGTCTGCGTGAGTACCCGGCACTTTCACCCGTTACCTACCCAAATTCTCTTTTTTTTTTTTTGCTTTACTGTTGTCTTCCTTCATGTACTCATTCTATACGGATACCTTCCTTTTATATGTACCTTCTGAGGTGTACCTGTGTCACTTTCCCGCCACCACTCGAATACCAGTTTTCCCTCTTCTGCCAGCTTCCTTAAGCCGGTAATTTATTTCCGACCGGTAGAATTAATCATCTCCCGACCGTTTTTGTTGGAAGAAAACAATTGGAAAGGTCTCGTTTCGAATTCCGTTGAAATTAAATCATCTTTTTCATTTCTCTTGTTCTTCCTTCAAGTTTAGATATAATTATTTTTCTTTTAATGACTTATTTATTTATGTATTTATTGACGTTTTTCATTTCTTTTCCGCTTCACCCTTTTCTGACCTGCCTGCCTGCCTCACTGACTCCTACTGGTTTTCTTTTTTCCCCTCAGTTCGGACTTTTGGGTGTAATCAACCGTGGCTATATTTCTCTGGCGTTTCCCACAGACGTCCATTTATAAAGATCATTTATTATTTAGGTTTTTAATTATCCAATGTTATTTATTGTTATTATTTTTATCATTTATAATTCAAAGCCTAATGTCCCTGCGATTTTTTAACTTGATGGAGCAGTACAAATGGCATCGGAAAAATTGGGATTTATTTCTCGAGGAGTAATCCTTCAATTGACTTGTTTTGTAGTTCTGTATCGCATCGGTGTATACCGCTACTTAACTACTTTTACAACTAAAACTACTACTGGTTTTGCATAAAACTAACGTACCGACAACTTGTCAAAGTGTGACTACGTTTCGATAACTTATGCTTCTATACTTTCATGTTTGTAATAAAAGTTTAGCTTCCTTTACTGTGTAGGTCGCCATAATGTACATTCCAGTGTTATATTTCATACCTTGTGATGTATCATTCGTTGGATAGCAGTCACACATATATAAATTCAATTTTTTTACGTAGAATAAACAAATCAATAAATTCGAATAAACTTCCAGGTGTAATAATTGTCGAATAATATATCAGGTGTCATTTTCATTTAGGTGTAACACCACGTTGACTTCAGCGTGGAAAATATTTTACCGAATCACATAAATTGAATTGAATTGAATTGTTTGTGAATTATTTGGGTAAGAGCTGCATAAGCTACGTAATTCATGCACGGACGCTTTCTCCAGTTATCCGCAACTTAACTTTTAATGCTCGTTTTAGACAGGAGAAACAGCTCCGCTTTGGCGAATCCATCGAAGTCAACCGACAGAACGTCTCCCAGACCGTATTATTATTATTTTTTTTTCCTTCAGCAAAAGCTCAAAGGAATTATGAAAGGGAGGAAAGAAAAAAAAAATAGTTCGGCCATGCTCCAGTTAGAAGAGATTTTAATTCTTTCCTTTTACCGGGAATCCAGCGCCCGAAGGCTGCCTCAAAGAGCCGAAGAATCAGTTGAAAGGAATGATATTTTCTACTTTCCTTTAATACTTTGGATGAATTTAATTTTGCAGAAACTCATTCAAAGTTTGGAACCTTTAATTTTCCTCGCGAATTTGTCCAAGATTCCCGAACCCTAAGATTTTTGCCTCGATTGAATAATGAACAATCCTGTCGTTATTGCTGCAGTGCACAATGATCAAGGTACGAATGATAAAGAAAAAAAACGAAATGATAAGAACGCGACACGAGCAAACTACCCCGTGTCTGAGCATCGAACTGTGTCCGACAGTCTTGAACTCATCTAAGGCATCCAGGTAGACATTTCAGACGTTTACAAAATATACATAACTTAATAACAGATGCACACTTTAATTAGTACAATATTGAACAAGGGTCAAGGGCGAATGAAGATCAATAACTAAATAATAATAACAGTATAATATTGAAAACTATTTAAATTTTCGCAAAGAACGTATATTTTCTAAAGTATAAAATATTCATTTAAACAATTACACGTTTAATAACAAATTTAGAATAGGTAACGTTTCTTTAGTATATCAATGAATCGACATAAATAAATTTACACAAAAATATAATTTGAACCTTTACGTTCTAACGTAAATATTTCGTACAGCAAATTTTATAAGAATTTTTAACAAATAAGTATAATAAGAATAATAAATAATAAAATAAAAATGTCGAGACAAGCCGAAAGAAAATGAAAAGATGAAACTATTTACGAACCCCTCTAACTAAACCCAAGACAATGTCAATGTCAATGGCGTGTGTGCACTGCATTGTACACCAAAACTATAATATAAATATTAACTACATTTGCTACATGTACACTACAACAACACAACAAAGAAGTAGCCTTTCTGTACTGTATCTACACGTCATTCGAAACCCAACGATATATGTTTTTACTATACCCTTGCCAAAGAATTTATTATATTACTAGAGTGTATATTTACCCCACACCGAAACATAGATGATGCACACAGATGAAAATGTTAATGGTTAACATAATGGAGTTTTGCGTAAATTTAAATAACCTCGTTAAGTTTAAACAGCCGCGCGCGCGCCCGACTTCTCTTCCCGGCCGCCATTAATTTCTTTTTCTCTTATTATGTAGAATTTCCTTTGGAAGAAATTAATAGGAGAAATTGATATTACAACCCGGGTGAAAATTCCAATTTCTACACATTGACCTTATCGGGTTCGATTCTATTAGATTCCTTCCTATCGGTGACCATCCGAAAAGTGGAAAATTGAACCACGTGGAAGTAAAAAAAAAAACGAGAGAATTTGGTGAGGAGCGCCATTTTGGAGCAATTTCTCCCGCATGTTTGTTGACTCATTTAAAAAAAAAAGAAACTCTAAGTACCGAGACTCACAACAACCGGTTGAAAACTATTTAGAAATAGTCAAAGTAACACTATAAAATTTTAGAGACAGGGAAAAAGGCTGGAGCCCCCACTCGAACTCGGAGTCAAATAAAAAACCGTTGACTTAAAAAATGAAAAATTCCAACTTCCTTCGTCTAGTTTTTATAGTTGACCGACGTAAAACGTATTGTTTTTCTGTTTTTTTTTTCTTTTACGTCCTATAAATTTTAAAATAGGGAAAGCAAACTATTTAGGAGGGAGAATTCGGGGAAGAGGAAATTATATAGCAGTTGCTCGTCGTTCTGCTGTTAATTCTGTTTAATAAAAATTTTAAAGTCTAAACGTGACGCTAATAAACAAGTGTTTGGAGTCTTAAGAACACCGTGCGGTTTTACGGAAAGAATATACTGATACTATATATAATATATGCTACCGGATGTGCACCACATACTTCTTGTCCTTCTGAGTTAATTATTAAAACGCTTCCTCACCGTGTTGTTACTGTCACGGCGTCGTAATATTTAATGTAAAACTTTAACGGTCGATTATTTATAAACAAAATGGCGGCAAAATCCGAGATGAGACTAGAAAACCGGTGATCCGTTCAGGGAGTCGCCGGAATTGATTTTTCGTCCAGTTTCAAGACTCGGATACTCAACACGAGTGCTTCCATCA
Source organism: Polyplax serrata (assembly GCA_037055365.1). Classification (NCBI taxonomy): domain Eukaryota; kingdom Metazoa; phylum Arthropoda; class Insecta; order Psocodea; family Polyplacidae; genus Polyplax; species Polyplax serrata. The sequence goes on along the minus strand of JAWJWE010000002.1, from coordinate 6,855,720 downwards.
AACTCTTTCGTCAGACCCGACCACCGTCGTCACCAGTACAGGAAGCAAAGCCACGATTATTACCGCAAAATGGAACCTTTTCTAGTTTCCTACGAAACTAGACAACTTTCCAAAGTCCGAAACCGATAAAACTTTCAGTGGGCGAAATCCTAGACTTTTCCCTAGAAATTTTACATTATTTAATCGATTCTTCTGTCGCGACGACAGAAGACGGTCCATCGAATTATTTGTATCATCCGAAGTTCCGTTCTTTCTTCATCATTTTTCTTATTTTGTCTCTCTCACATTATTTCTCTTCTACTTTCCCTCTCTCTCTCTCTCTCTCTCTGTTAGTTTCTTTCTTTCTTTGTCTCCTGTCTTATCCTCTCCAAGGTTTTGTTGTGCCAGCCATAAAACCTTTCCCTGCCGAAATGATTTTCCTAATAGAATGCGAACCTATTTCCCACCCCGAAGGATTTCTCATTTTACAGACCTGATTTATTTGCAACCATTTTTCTCATACATAAATTTCGGTCATTGGTTTCACTTTCAAATTCTTGCAAAATAGTTTGTCCTATTCCTGCCTAAATGCTGCCTTCGGAGTACCACCCCCAAAGATACTCGTCCTGTATGGTTCACATCCGAGCAACAGTTGACGAAGAAATGAGTAAATATTATTGTGTACAAGTTAATACTCTTTGTATAAATTTTGTCCCAACAATTTATTAAATGGTTTTTTCATTGAATCATAAATAAATTATCGTATCGATTTCTATGATTACATTAAGGAAGATTCCTAAAGGGACAAAGGAAAATTCCGTCGATGCCCACATGGTTTTCATAAAATAATTTTTAGTTACTCACAGAGAGTGGGCAAAAGGCTTTTATTAATAGTTTTAGACATGCCGTGTTTTTCTTGCGACTTCTCCTCATCATTTACGACTTCAACATTTCTTCTAGTCATCACTCTTCTTATTTTTTGTTTTTTTGGGTAACGAATTTCCGTTTATCAGTGTATTCTTGTTCAATCACTCTGACGGATGATTGAACTCATTGATTGAACTTCATCGATTGCCCTAAGAAAGTCAATATTCTCTCTCTCTCTCTAATTATGTTCATTAGTTTTATGCGAATCCGAAAGTTTTTCACTTGCAGAAGACTTTTCTTTTCAAGAAGTCACAATCAATCTTGTGTACTTCTTTCCCCCTGGGAGTAGTAATAGTTCACACCTAGTCGTAGTTTTCCACTGATTTTCATCCAGCCCATTCATCTGGTCGAGAGGTTCGCGTACTCGACGGTTGTTTACTCCGTACCTTCAGCTGTAAACTTTAATTTTTTTTTAACGGAGGACATAAATTCGACAATAAATTTTTGCAAATGTATTCTATTGAACTTATTAATTTTTAGGAAGCGTCGTCAAAAATAGAATGTTTACTTTTTATGCGTTGAATTCCGTTTAAATAAATAAACTCACAATTGGCTTTTAAGAAATTATAAAATCATTTGACGAACTCTCTTTTTGTGCCATCGAAACTATAGAACTTACAGTATATACATTTCTTACATATTCAGTATGTTATACAAAAAATTTCAAATATAAACGACAATGTTAAACTTATAAACTTACAAATAGGGAAATAAACGTATTGTTGGGAAGCTGAAGGCGATACTTTGGATGTAATAAATATATATTATTTATATACCGTTTTATTTATTACTATTTTATTTATTACCACTTAAATTTCAGTAGGTGTAACATACACATTAAGCGTTACACACACAGCGGTCTATATTGTGAGGGTTTGATATTTTATCATTGTGGTAAAGCAACAATGAAAAATAAATAACTAATAGGTAGTGGACGACCATAAAAGACCCGTGAACTATTTACCTCATCAGTTTCATTAATTATATACAAATATATTTCATTATTATATACAAATTATTGTTAATTAATCCCTTATAAGTGCTTTATACTACTGCCAGGTTCGAAATCTGTCAGATATACCCTATATATAATATTTCTGCCGTGAATTTACTTATCGCCATGTCAATGAGTTTTAATTCGCTCCCAAAATACATAAAATTAGTTTCAATCACCATTCTTACGACTTATTATAGGACCAACTGACCGAATGACCAAAGGTAGACCTCCTACCACTGATAGTTATGTGTTTTTCGTGTTATGTACCGTGTTTGAGTTCGATAAATAATTATTTAGAAAAAACCACGACGGGGTGAACGAAGCAAACCTGCAGAATACCAAACGACGCATTACGTTCAATCCGAGCGAGTGTATTGTCGGAACGGGTCGAAATTCCGGACGATGTCGGAGTTCAGTCCAAATCTAGGATTTTCCTATAAATAATTTCGTTTTCCGTTTTCCTTTTCAGGTGAACATCCCGCGGCGATGCAACACGGCAACAAGAACACGGCGAGCGTTGTTATTTCTCTCCACTGTACTGTCTACTCCTTAGCCGTTTTCTTTGTAAAACGTCTCAGATGAAATTGGGAAGTGTTTATCGTGCTCTAAAGTGAACCAAAAAAAAAAAGAAAAAAAAAGGGAAAAAAAGGGAAACGAAAAATAGCAGAAGTTAAAAATAAAGAAGGGAAAAGACGACGGTACCGAAACGGGTAGAGAGTATATACAGATACTATATATAAATATATATATACAGGCGCACACGCAACGACGGTTTTGGAGTGTTCGACGAGAAAGCAATGAAAGTAAAATCAGAAACTGTCTCATTTTTTTCTTCGTTCCGTGATCTTTGATCTTCGATCGGAGAAAAAAAAAATTGGACATATTATACAGGGACGAGGTGTACGTACACCTGTTTACCGTTCCGTTTGTTTCATTCATAGGAGAAAGACGATTTCCTTTCTTTTTTGGGATTCGCGCGAAGGAGAGGAGACGGGAACCCGTTTGAAAAAGCCTATGTACCAAAAATAACGAAGTCGAGTCTTGGGTTTCCACGTTATTTGAAGCGAAACTTGCAACTGTTTACTTTCATCCTTGACATTTCGGTTTTTGTTTTTCCTCTTCGAATTAAACGCGTCCCAGAGATGCGAAGAAATACCTCGTGGGAAAGTAAAACTAGGCAAATAATTGATTGAGTGGCAACACAAAGATGGCGGGAAAAAAAAATTAAATTTTAATGATTTATTTACTGCCCGATTGAATTTTTAACGAAAGGAAAAACTGTCTGATATAAATATATATATATATATATATATATACATAAATACATAGGAATAAAAAGTTATAATTTTTTAAATTATTTACCGGCGTTTTCATTTCATTGACCTTTGACCTGAAAAAGGAACCGTTAAAATTCCTTTGATTTCCTTTGTGCCGTTTCATAAATTGTTAACGAAGGTTCTCAACTACGATTTTTGGGATAATTGAACTCGACTCCGGAGCGAAACGATTCCCCCTATATATATATATTTTTTTTTCTGCTTCTTTCTTCCATCTCTTTCTATCCATCAGGGGTTTTTTCCTCCTCCATCACGGCACCCATAAAACGGTGTGAGGTTCTTCCGGCAGAATGGGAAAGTTTATTCGCTTGAGATGTGACCTCGGCTTCTTCGGTTTCGATCCTCCTTGATTTTTACCTTCCGCTGACCGGAGAGTTTCTAGGTGAGGCAGCGAACAGGTGCGAGAACCGTGAGGTTACACTCGTACGGAAAAATCTACATAGGTAAAATTTATGTATTGATTGGGAACAATGTATGGAGCGGCCGGAGAAACCGAAATTGCGTTTCAAATTTAGTAAAATCGAGCCTGGAACTGCAGAACTTATTGTTTTTGTTCTTTTCTGTGTACCTGGCAGTCTGACGTGTCCGCTTCGCAGGTTTGTTTCGGCAACGACGGGGAACTTCAAGTCGTTTTGCCGGGAACTGTTTACCTACGCGGTAGGTAACATTGAAGGACAATCGAAGGACGAAACAAGTCCTGGTTCCCGTTGGAACGAACGAATCGGGAAAGGCTCGAGACGTTGCGGGGAATTGTTGACTCGCAGAAGAAGAAAATTTCGATTATAAATTTCAAGAAAGTAATTCGATTAAAAATTCAAACTTCATTATAGTTTCGAGAGAACCTGATTAAATAAATTCGTAAAACTAATGGAATTTTAAATTATTTAAATGCATAATTATTATATTATTATATTATTATTATCGGGAGCGAGTGCCCTTAGACTAGATGAATTAGGATTTTTCTTTGTGTCGCCCTGTGTTGACAGCTCTTGCCGAATGTTCTTCAGCCTCCCTTTTCACCTGAGAATCAGAAGAAATAATTAATACAGAGAAAGTTTCGAGGGAGAAGTTACCCCGTGTGCGAGCTACAGATTTACATCAAATAAGCTGGTGAGTTACCGTCGCTGTACTCTGTACAATACGTACAGAATCTCTTTGATGTGTTACTTGGTAAAAGGAGAGCTGTTCGTCGGTGCCAGAACAAACTACCCGGTGTTAGACGTCCGGAGTTGGCGGTAAAGTCGACTTTATATTTGTAGAGATTTCTCTAGAACTTTTATTCCCGAATAATATTTAAATTGGAAGAGAAATTATAAAAATAATGTTTAAATTGGAGATGAATCCGTGAGAGGATCACGTGTGAGTGTCCGGCGGATCCTTCCAGATAACGACTCGTAAGCTGCTGTTAAGTGACCTTTAAAAAGGCAAAATTTATTCGAAAAGTTTCCGAAAATTACCGTTTACGTGTGTTATTATTATACACATGCATCATCGGCAGCAACGAAATTCTGACCTTGTTAAGGTCTTTTTAGCATTTGAGAAGAGGAAATTTGCATGAGGGGAACGTTAAAATGTTGATCCGACGAGGTTTCCATCCGTTCCGTGATCTTTTCGAACATCCACTTCTTGTGGAATGGAAGAAACCACACTGGAATTGTGTACTGAACTAATGGTGACAGAGATTTCTTACTTCCTTCGTGGGAAAATTACCGAACCTGAAACGTTTCTCGACGATTTGTTTTTTCTGTCCTCGTTTTCCCTCTGCTCTGCCTCTCAAACTTAGACGGCTTCCGCGTTGAAGGAATTTCAGTGTTGTTTTCGAATCGTCGCATGCTTTTCTGCAGAGAGAAACATTTAATTTTAAGAAGAAAATGGAATTATTTCCTTCTGCACAATTTTAAGGGAAACGATACGGTCACGGAAGAATAACTGTTTTACCGTATTACATTACCGTATACGGTACACGTGCGTGACCTAGTGGAGAGAACTGGAACTCCTGGCCTACTGTTTTAACCTTAACAGTTGACGACAGCTCGCACTGAGAGCTTTCGTTCGCACGGGAAAGCCTTCGTTTTTTTCGAACTTAAAATTTAATTTTTATTTTAAATAAAAATATCATAAAAATACAGAAACAGTAATTATTTATGGCGGGTTTGACGATTATTCAAAAAAGTAGAATGACAACCTTCTAAATCATTCTAAATGAATGTTAATAAGCTCAGAAGTACATTGCCTTAGAATATGTATACTTAAGTTTTTATTAAAAATTTTCAAAAATGGTGCAGAAGTGATATAAAAAAAATCAAACTTAAGTCAAATCTCCGGCGACTGAGGCAATACCCGTCAATAATGTTTAATTAACACCAAGCATTTCTCACCCTCGCACTCGTATTAAGGCGGTTGACAGGAGTCGTACGATTTATTAATTTAAAAAATATACTATTTACTGTCGGACGTATCAGCAAGCCATCAATCATCCATTCTTATAAAAAAATAATAATAATTGATCCATGATGTGTCTAAAACTTCTTCGTCAGATTCAGTCACGCCTGTAGCGACTTAACATAGACTATTAACAATTGATCACTGCCTTTTTTAGACTCCATAACCCTAAATAATAAATTTATACTAAAGCTTAAAGCAGAATAATAAGTTTGGTCGTGACCAGTTATTTGACAATTAATAAGGATCCCTAACTAAACGTTATTTGGCGTAAACTTATTAATAAATAACAAAGTCGAATCTCCGTGCCTTGGCAAGAAGCAAATAGAATGCCTCGTAATTATGTATTGCGATAGAGACGTATGTCGTACATTAGGATAATAATAATTTATTATAAGTTACGTGTATCGCAGCTTAATATGTTACACCTAACTTATTATTATACGATTACGAATCCGATGTTTAATATGTTTGTTAATTATATATAATATATCCAATAAATATAAATAATAAATATAAATATATACAAACTACGTTATCATAACGTTAAAAATTCAAAGTAACCCATAAAACCTAGATAAGTGATGACGTACAAGGAAAAGAAATTAATAAATAAAAAATAATAATAATAAGTTAATAAAAATTTAAATATTTAAAAATTTTTGAAGTAATATTTATCACGGTTTTATGTATCACTTGGAAAGGAAAAAGAGCACTTACATAAATAAATAAACAGAACTCAGTACGCATTAATTATATTTTATTATGCATGTATTTCCTCTCATCATCTCGGTTTCTCTTCCACTTACATCTACATTGTAAATATAATTCTAAACAATAGAAAAAAAAAAGAAACATTCATTTATTTATTTTTTGTAACTCTCTACCGAATGATTTCATGTACTTATTTATTTAATATTATTACTTTTTTATTATTTCGCAAAAAAACATCGATCATGGAATGTAGAAAGTAGAAGTTTCGAGAAACTTCCGTTTATTACTTAAATATTTTGTTTTTTTTTTGTTTTCTTCCACGTTGTTCCACTTCACAGGGTCACCTTTTTCCGATTCTCACTGATGTCTCATCAGTCTGGAAAACTACACACAGTTACATAGAAGAGGACAACAAACAAATCAAAACGTTCGTTTTGGATGAACTAAAAAACGGGTCGATGTGTCACGCAATGTAGAGCCGTTGTGTACTTCTGTACAAGTTAGTTTCATGTTACTTAGCACATGTAACTGTTTTATTAGGTAATATTACATGATGTAGGATCTGTACACTGTACATAGGGATCGTCTCACGGTAACATTCTTAACTACCCTGGGACGTAGCGTACACTCAATTTTTTAGTTATGAAAAGGGTCTGTTCTTGTTCTTTCTTCTTCAACTTTTGCTTTTTATCCAAGGTAGCAGATCCTCTTGAAGAAATCCTCGTTTACGTGAAACGTTACACGGACAATTTCCCTGTTTTTTAGTCGTCCTTCACAAATATTTACTTCTAGTTCTTGTGGTTACGACTAGCAAACTGTAACGTAACGACCGTTTCAATTTCCTCACACCGTTAACATTCTTCGACGTGCACAATTTGTATCTTTTTTTTGGCGTTCGAGAAGTTGGCCCCCGAAGTTTTTCTTTCGTCTCCCAAACGTAGTTTGTAGTTTGAAACCGGCCCACAACCGAAACACGTTTGCTTTACAATCTGAGGGTCGACTTAACCGTCGCGGCTGTTGCTGGGTACACGAGAGATGGAAATGTGTAGTTAAACAAGATCAGGGCGAATGTTGCAGACAGACAACTTCAGCAAATTAAAGGTCAAACAAACTTTTACACCAACTCATAGCCATCTCTCATTAATAAACAACAAATTTAGGATAGACAAAATCTCTAAGGCATCTTTACTTTACAAAAAAAAAAAAAAAAACACCGCGAAAGTGAAATTGTCGTGGTCATCTTCTCTACAATTCAATTTAACACGAACAATTCACTCCCTCAGAAATGAATATATTATGTACTGAAATGTACATAATGTACAATACAATAAAATAACCTTTTAAATAATTATTACAATGGATTATTACATATAATTATAGGTGTATTGAGAGTCTAGCATTTCCTCGCAATGGCAGATTGCGTTCAGGTGACACCGTCATCCTCTTCAATCTGACGTAAATACACAAAATTTATAAAATAAATAAATACAATAATAAAAATTTCAACTGTCAATGTCTGTCAAGAAGGGTCAAATAATCGTCGAATGAGAACCGTAAAATGTTGAGGTTTGTTGGTGATTCGTCTCAGGTACGGCAGGTAAAACCACAGGAAAAAAGTTCCATCGTGTAGTGGAGCCGAATTTATTAAGGTTATTAAATACTCTCGTTTCGCCGTAAGAAAAAAAAAACATCATTCAATAAAATCCCGTTGAATTGCTACTTTTCCGGTGTGCGGTGACAACTAATTAATCACTCGGTATATAAAAACTTCCCGGGAAATTATGGCGGGAGATGACGAGGTGGGAAGAAGTCGTGAAAAACTTTTTGTCCGACATTTTTTTCATTTCTTATTAATCTTAAATTAAGATTAACGATTGAACCTTTCGAGTTCGGGGGAGAGAAAGGTTGTGCACAGACGAAGAAAGCAAATTTTTCAAATTTCAGGTCGGAACTTCCGGGCCAACTTCTCCGTCCGACGCATCTACAAACATCCTCGTTCTCTTTCTTCTTCTGTCGTCTCCTCTGTTCCTTCTGTTCCTCCGTGTCTTCTACATGGTGCACCCGGATCTCTCGTATCGTATCTTGGCTGTTACGCTTTGGATATCTTCCTGCTGTCAGTTGAGTGTGTCTCCGGGACTGACGGCTTCGTGTCCACAAAACACAGGATCTGAAAATTAGTTAACTGGGTGTTACGTGTCGATACATAACTGTTACGCGTGGCATCGTATGATTATTTCATTTCAAAGAGGGCATTTACAAGGAAGAAGATGATCTTTCAGTAACTGCTTTTTACTCGGGTGTTCTACGTATTTTTGTATTCGCCGATTAATATTTTGCTATCGAATTAACTAAATGAACTTATTTTCTCATTATTTATATTGTTATGTACTCGTTTAATTATTTTATTGTAAATATGGTTTTTAACGTTGATTCTTAACTGCGCAACGTGTGTGTGTATCTTTTTGTGTACGTTTAACTAATCAAGTTGAATTATAGGAAGCAGGAAATATTGTAGTGTTGATACACAACCCGAAAGAACGGACATATATATGTAAGTTACCTAATGAGTTGAGCCCATAATGCGCTTGATAGAGTGACGATCCATTGGAAGCCATACTCGTTGCTATAGGCAAACCGGAATTAAGTCCGGAACTGAGTGCTGAACTCTGGTTTAGTTGGCCTATAGATTGACTATATCCTCCCATTGAAACACTACCTTGACTAAGTTGACCCAGGCCTGTGTCGAGCAAAAACAAAGAGAATGAGCCGTTTGCGGTTAAGTCGCCTGACAAATGGCAAGTTCAACGAGAATAATAATAATAATAGGTGAATCCCTCGGGAGAAACCTGACGTCAAAATTATACATTATCTAGGGAAACGTACTGGATGTCATGCCCCATCGGGTCTCTGGACTCGAGAACATTCCCGTGGAGCACAGGCCATCGCTCATGGCACCGAATGGTGGCAGACCATGGGATGGTAACAAAGCACCGGGAGTGCGGAACACGTTTGTCGTCTTCTTCCTCTTCTTCCACTTTGCTCTCCTATTTTGAAACCAAACCTGAAAAACATAAATAAATAAACAATTGATAATTGAACTAGGGAGTCGTCGAAATATGTCGACAGCCGACATAAAATCACTCGAAAGTATCGGACCATCTAACTATCGTCCACTAAAGAAATTCGACTGAACATCCAAGTAGTAATTTATTATATATATTATTTATTAGTCTCGAATACGTTCGGAATCTGCACTCCGAACGAGTTACATGTATTTAAATTTTTTAACTGAGGACATCTTATTGGTCTTAGGGTATTTTGCTGCTGTTCACCACGCAGGTACGCAACCGGTTGAAAGGTAAAAATATATATAAAATAAAATTGGAACGAAATCACGGTTCATGCATCCTGACAGCAAAAGGCCCCGACTCTGACCGTAGCAAATAAATAACTAAAAGTCACTGATGGCCGAAGAGGTCGGGATAAAACCCCGAAGGAGAAGGGTCCCGGAGAATAATGATTCCTTCCAGACGTCCTGACGTTTAATAAATCAATTGGAAAACAATGACAGTCGAGAAAGTTTTCATCCGAGCGAAAGCTTTGAAATCTTCAGAAAAGTTCCACATTTTTTCCCATTTCACCTCAAATCCACCTTTAAAAGAATTTACACGAAAGTCGAAAGAAGAATCGACCCCTTCGATCGACATAAGAATTCTGCAAAGTTCTGTTCTTTTTTTTATTGAATATAGTCTTCCGAATCCACAACCTCCCCATCCATTCAGCCTCCGGGTGGAAGTTCATCAAGTTGTATTTTTCCGTCAATTGCAAAAGGAACCCCACGGCGAGTTCTTCACGCCCCAAGTGTCAATTAAAAACAAGCAAAAGTACACTTTGTAAAAATATTGCGTTCGTAAATTAAAATATTGCAGGCGTATAAGTATTAAGACTCCGTAACGGTTTATAAATAATACAGAAAAAGTTATAATTTATGATTAAATATAAAAAAACAAAGGTGATTGCAAACCCCAGTATAAATAAACAAATAAAGTAACGTTCTAATAGAAAGACAACAAGTTGAAAAAAATTCTTAACTTTTATATAATATGCCTACCTAGTGTTTTCTATTCAGTATTAATACATTCAGTATATGCTACATTTAATTCAGACGTTTGTTGAAATATTATTGTACTCAAATCACACTGTATGATATTAATACATCCCGCAGCCACACATAAAATACAAAGTTAGACCTTCGACACCCTCAATGTTACTCAAGTGCAAAAAATACCACACACTTGACTACGCGAGAACGCAGAAATGCAACAAGTTAGTTAAATCCGAGACACTTAATTTAGTTTTTAGTTTAATTCAAACCGACCTCAGTGTTAATATATTACATATTATTACAGTATTAGTTGGTTAAAGTAAAACCAGAGCATTAAAATTGACTGGGAGCGTGGACAATGTCGAAATGGTAGGCCGTCGAACACCGAGTAACCGTTGCTGTACCAACGAAAAAATATTTAGAACGAGGTAATAAAAACAAACGGAGAGTATAAAAGAATTTGAACGGAGATAAAGAACGGGGAGGAAAGAAAAAAGGTTACCTTTGTATAAATGTTATAAAACACAGGGCGAAAAAGGTTGAAGGAAGAGGTTTTTCCCAAGCGCCCCGTCAAATCGGTATTTATTATATCATTCCGTGCAATAATTTGTTGCCGTGCATTAGACATTAAAGAGCTTCAAAGTCGTAGCCAGTCACCCTCAGATTCATCCCTTGGGTTCTCTGCGGCTTTTCAACCCCGTGATTCATCGTTTTCAACACATGTTCCATCTCTCTTACTTCCCGACTTTCCTTTATATTTTGCGGCCACGAGACTAATTTCTTGTTGCCACGCCATTGACCAGATTCTACCGGACTGCACCGCTCTGTCTGTCTGTGTGTGTGTGTGTGTGCTTGCCCCGGAATTAGCAACAAACAATTCGGAACAAATGAAAAGCCTCCTTGAACTGTTTTGCCGGATTTCAAAGAGTCCCGTTCAATCAATAAAGGTCTTCAGGGAAGTCCGGAAAGTCCAGATTTTCCCGGTTTTTGCTCTTTGGAAAACTAGTTTTTGGAAAACGTCGACAACTAAGTTGCAGCACTGTACAAACGAACTGTCTGAGCCTATCTGTAGTTTTTCATTTGGTCATAGTTGAAGTTACAGTACCCAGTTGACAACGTTAACAATTTTTATATACAGTTTCTAAATTGCACTCTCTGGCTATGTAAGGTTTTAAGTTTTAATAATTCTTGCGGTGGGCAGTAGTTACAAAGGTAGCTCTTAATCTATAAACAGATTTCATCCTTTAACTTCTAGCCACGAGGTGAACCACTAACTTAATCAAGAGTTTAAACAAGTACATTTTTCCTTCAGTAATGAAAAATTATTAGAAACGTACATTTTTCCTTCATATTACTTCCACGTCTCTTACAAAATTAGTAGCCAGAGTGCAAATTCTGCATCTGAAGGTCGTGCAACTCTACAGTACTCTACCACTACGGTACTCCCTACTGAATTGGTTTCAAGAGAAATATTCAATAGAGACCGTTTCCTTCAAGGCATCCCTCCATTTCGTGATTTCTCGCTCTCCTAAATCTTCCATTAACACCCTCAGTAAAAAAAAAGAAAAAAAGAACTCTTACAAACAAGGCAGTTTAAACAAAAGGCATGGTCGTAAATGCACGGCGGAAACCGTCGAGTTGTGTCCGTACGATCGGAGAAAAACCCCCCCGGGGGAATTTGAACTTAGGTATGCGATTAAATAAGTAAAACAAATAAAACGTCAAGAATAAATATCTACTTTAGACCCATTGGATCTGAGTTAATACAATTGTCCAAAAAGGGAAGCGACAATAACATTTGAATAAATTGGGTGGGAGTTTCGAAGGTCCGGACACGCAAACATACAAAACGCACCTACCAACGGGGTTAACACCCAGAAGAAGAGTCTGTGTCTGCGTCCGTGTTGTGTACAGCCTGAGGGTTGAATTTCTGTAACTCGTCTTTGGGGTTACTTCAGGGGTTACCTTTCACAGATAATTTCGTAGGTAAATTCGGACGCTGCGGCTGTGTTTTGTGTCTGTCTATTTTATTCAAAAAAATATTGGTGAAACTAACTAACTCGCTCTAATACCGTAACTTTGAGTGATAAAAACTTAATAATTATTAGGTACTGTAAACACTATTACATAACATAAAAATATTACTGTATGTACGTAAAATATTAAATAAATATAACGATCACGGTAATATAATATACGTACACAACATTATCGGAAATTGTTGATTTGTTTATAGCAAAATCAACATTTTAAATGGTGTATGTCTCCAAAAATACATAAATACTGTTTTCATGGGTGTGATGTTACCCGTCGGAAAATTCGAACGGTTATTGAAGAACGAGGAGAAGAAACTCAATAAAGGACCAGGGATTTTCGCTTTAAACTTAAAATTAAAGTTAGTTCCCTGCCAGTACAGTACGTGGTCTTCAATAATTTCAGTTAAACAAATTTCTTTCCTGACAAGAAAATCACACAGATGTGTGCGATATTTGGAGCAGCACAATTTTTTAAAAATATCTAATAAAATCTAGAAAAATCTAATAAAAATTGAAAAATAATTTGAAAAATATAAAAATAAGGGACGTAACAATAATGGGATGAAGTTGAGTGTCCACCAAAACGTATACACCTCAATGTGTAAATTTCACAATGAGAGACACATCATTTCTAGCTTATTTCTGGTCAAGCCTAGACAACAGTTTCGAAAGGCAATTCTGAAGAAGTACACGAGGAGTCGAAGGTTGGCAAACATTCGCTTTTAACTTTTCCAACGACCGGAGAAATTTTTTAGTCTAGCGGAGAATAGAAAGGCTTTCAAGGGAGAAAAAGAATTACGGCTTTCATCTCTCCTTCTTTCTTTCCTTTTTCTTCCCGGAGAGGAGAACGAGAGAGAGAGAAGAAAAAAGTTTTTTCTCCGAGTCCCGGGGTATGAAATTTGCCGTAAACTTGGTTAAATTTGATCGGAGTGAGAGTGAATTGGGCTGGGGAATGGAGAAGTGGTGTTGAAGGTCTCATGGGAAACCATTATTCACTGCCCTGGAAAGCTAAAGGACAACCAGTTTTCTTCTTCGGTCCCTTTTTCTGCTCTTTTCCCTGAATTTTACATTTTTCCATTAACATTCACACCTCCTTTGACAGCATCGCGTCTGAGGAACCAAACGACAACCAAAAAACGGTTACCCCCCACCCAAAACGAAACGAACAAATTCATGTACTTAGTAGTTAACCGAAATCGTAGGGTACAACAGTAAGTAAAAGCTCACGGGCTAACATAACGAAACAATAACAATGCGTATTCAAATGTTTACTTATGTATGTAAATCAATAAGCTGAACGTTTTGACATTATTTGTAAAATAAATTAATTCAATTTTTCATTTATTAGGCGAACGAGGGAAACTCGTCACTCGTGTGTTTGCCTCGTACCGTACGGTAAACAATCTGCTTCAACTTCGGACTTGACTGTAATTTACCCAATACAAAAAAAAAAGAACAAAATAAAAAACAAATTTTCTACATGGAAAGTACGACAGGCAGGTAGAACCAAAGGGTGGAACCCAAAACAAACAAACTCGTAAATAATTTGAATTATTTCACGTTCGATTTCCACATACAATCAATTCAGGCCCTTAATCGGTTCTTATTATTTGTAAATACAAAATACAATCTTGAATTCGGGAGCCCGGGACCTCATTACGGGAGCTTTGTGTCCGCTACATAACTGCTGAGTTATTATATACAAAAAGAGTTATTACATACAACTGTAGGCTGGCACCCGGCCGTTGAGTGGTGTGCAGTAGCTTTAACCTGAACGTACCTGACTTCCTGACTTTTACTAACCTGTCGTCGGTTAAATTTTGTTATTTTAATTAGGGGAACCAATATAAATTTATTAACCGTTCGTTAACAATAATTTCGAACACATTTACGACCTGTTAGAACAATTAGACGGTTTTTTGCACGTTTGTACGTTCCCCTTTAATTTTATACGCTAAATACATTTGCTGTAGTTGGTGAATGTCTCGTAACTTTACGTTGTTACTCGCAAATCCGGTGGTGCGTGTTTCTCTGTTACTTACAACGCAAATAGTTGTAAAGTCCGAAGTACAAAGGACTGCTTTCTGACGGAGTTCAGGAGCTTTTCTTTTCTCGGGTAATAAGCACATTGCTGAAGCACGACGTCTCCTCGTGCAAATTAATTAGAAGTCAAATGCAAACCATAAGGTGTTGTTGTTGTTGTTGGACACTGTAGGTTTTTTTTTACTTCAAACAAACACGAGTCAGGGATGGTTATTTAACAAGTTAACTTGAACGTGCGACATACTTTAACCGTACATTAAAAATTCAGTATGACAGAAGTAAGAGGTTCGCATCGTATCAGTGCAATGTTTCAGGTTCTATGTTTTAAAACAAGACAAGCATTGTTGCAATCCGTCTAACTAAAAGTTATACATACATAAATATATATATTATTTGCCAGAACGGTAAACTAAGTCAAATATTCGTCACCGCTGCCAAAGGACCAAGGAAGTCAGTCGTCTCTCAGGAATGAACAAAGTAAATTAAGGTGTACGGTACATCTTCTCCCAAAAGTAACCGTTCCCGTCCTTTAGAGCACTGCTTAAAAGCGCACATTTAAAATTTAATAAATTTTTACCAAGTTTGATTTGCCTCGAGTCCATTAGTAATGACTGTTAAAAATTAACGTTCCAAGCTGTGTCGACAGAGCTCGTACAAAACAGAATATACAAAGGAGAAATGCGAACGTGGCAGAAGAGAACGTCAAAGTGTTCAAATTGTTATTAAATAAAGTTCACATTGAGGGTGAATTGCAACACGCCAAATAGAATGGAGCTTTTTCTGGTCGTGAAAGAAAAAAAGCGCTCACGTTATGAATAAAAACGGGTCTCAAAGCTCGTCTAAAGCTCACGCTGACGGAGATAAAATAAAAAGTCAGGGTTAGCAGAAAGCTTCACCAAAGACATGCTCAGGATCTATTAAACGTGATTGGAGACAATTCTACTAGGGCTCCACCCGCACCCGAGTTTTTTGTTCTTTTTCCAATTTTCTTCCAATAGGTTCTTCTCTGGGGGTTAGGCAAGGGCTTAGGGAAATTTTTATAGCTTTGGGACAAAAATCTTTAACCTCGCGCACGGTTACCTTCCTGAACAAATTCAAATTGCAATTACGCACACGAAACTTAAAATATATACTTAAAATCAAAATCAAATTCCTTCTGGTTGTCTTTGCACATCTTCTAACTGTTCCGAACCTCAACTTTCGACTCTACTACTTCACTACTTCACTACTATACACTTCATTAACAGAACATTTATTCGTTAGAACTTTTCGTTGTTTTTTATTGATCGGTTGGGTCGCAGTTTTTTACGATGTAAAAATTTAAATTCCTCATGACGTGAAGACGTAACAAAAGCACCGAAATTTATTATCGGACAATTTTTTTATTATATTTATTTTTAATTAAATAATTTCACATTTAAAAATTTTCTGCGCTTGCATGTAAGGAAATTGTATAAATTTATAGTAGCAGTGTTTGAGTGTTGGTATATATTTTTTTATAGATAGATATACTTAGCAATTGTTTTTAGTGTTATTTATAGTGTTATCTATAACTAATTGTACAGTTTGTTATTTATGAAGTTAGTGTTATCGGGTGATAACATATTACAACCACATACACCTATACGCAAGAGTAGACTCTTTCCAGCTGCCGAATGGTAGTACGTCTGTGTATGTTGCACCCGCAGATTTTATTCCGGTGCACTCTTTATTAATAATTCTATGCGTTTTTTTTTTGAGTTTGTCCGGTTAATAAATCAAGTTTGGCGTGAAAGAAAAATCACATAATCGAATCGCAAATGAAAAGTTAATGAGTAATCGGTTTACAAGGCTCGAGCATCGCGACGTGACATTATTACTTGTATTTTTACCATTAAAGCACTTTTTCCGAAACAATCAATCAATTAATTTTTAACGGATGAGATTTGGGAATTGACTCGTTCGGACGTTCGGGTTTTTTCCCTGCCACTCTGTCCAATTTCACTTCGTCTAATTACAAGAGCCGAAAAAGGTTTTTCTCTGTGTGTGTGTGTGTGTGTGTATGTGCAAGGGGTCCAGAAAACGATCGGCCTATTGCAGATGGCCGGGTGTTTAAACCTCCCCCCAAAAAAAATAAAAATAAAATAAAACAGATGGACGAGTGCCGTGATTCGACAACTTAACTCTTTATTAAATCGATGACCAGGTGATGTTGTGGGCTCTCACCAAAGATAGTTAACAGTTAAAAAACTATAACCGAATTAGTCGCCCTGCGGGTTCAATCAATTCGGGGTAATTGGTTTCCCATCTGCATCGATTAAAATTTATACATCTGTTCGTTTACTACGTGAGATGGTTTCTCGTGACAACCAACGACTAACCGTTGGGTAAAAATAAAAAACAGAGTACCTAGTGGAAGTCTGCTGTTAGCTACAATCCACCCAACACGATTCATCAAGTACCACGTCTTTGTCGCGGCTGGTAAAGAAACTCGAGACGACTACATAAAATGGAGAATAGTTTCACAACTGGAAATTAAAGAAAGGGTGAATTGAATTTAAGACAATGAGAATTAATTAAGTCACTCCCCAAAATACGTTCCTTTTATGCCGGTTAAACCTTCGGTTAAGCTCCAGTTTTGTTTACGAAATGCACGGGGTTTCATTTTGAAAACGCGAGTTAATTTAGTTTTAATAATAACTACAACCCCACTCCCTGTACACCCCATTTTATTATTTACATTAAAGTTTGGTGAAAAATGTTCAACTGAAATATTCCCCGTGAAAACATGAGGATTTACTCCAGTTTTGAAACGATGGATTTTTTTAATGTAGTTTTGGTACGTGTAGAGTTCTGCCGTGTAACATTACTTGTTACTTTCCCTCGGAATTAGCCTGCGGTACTGTCGTACGGTTGACAAATAATGTACACATATAATATTATGTTATTTCACTTTTGTGCTGATCTTTTTGCCGTTGTTTGTTTCTCTTGTACATTATACTATTCCGGATGCTTGACTTGTACTAAACCTTTTTAAAGTTCTAGTTTTTGCAATATTGTAATTTTTTATGTAGTAGTTGCACGCAATTAGCAACATATTTATTGTAACACTTATGGATCTAGCAGAAAAGCAGTAGTTCCCTTCGTATATTTTTTGTTGAAACCGAATTGCGTCAAAATTAAGCATCTTTAGTAACTCAATGAAAATAATCCTATCAATCAATTCCTATTATTTTTCATGTCGACATTCAATGGCATTTAACGTAATTAAATTATGTATAAAGTGATGAATTGAAAATTGACCGAAGCGAAAAACCTGTATTGAACGTTCAAAACATTTCACCACGTTTTACTGCACTGAACTTACATACATGTATGTGTATACATATAATTCTCAATCTTGTTAACTGAACTATAATTACAATTTTTTAAGAATTTTTAGTAAGGTAAAAGTGGGTTCACTTAGTACCAACCTAAATAGTAGTTCGCAAAGGCATAAGGGTGAGATTTTAATAAGGTAGACGGTAAAACACCCCGGGGAGGAAAACATAGGATAGTTGGAGAAAATATTTAAATCGGAGACTGAGATCCCACCCAACATTCTAGGAAACAAAGACAAGTGTAGATGTAAGTAAAAATGAAGAGAAACCAAATGCCCGGTGGTATTGAGAAATTGTATCGTTTGTGAATTAGCATTAGTTGTGTCTTATTTGTTGCTGTATATGTAAGAAACGACTATAAAATTACATAACGGTTATTAATGTGTTTAGAAACGCTACACGGACCAACCGGGGAGTTTGTAAAGTTCTTGGTTTCTCATGTCCAAAGCATTGTACTAACCGACTGAATAAAAAACACACAGAAAACGAAGGGCGACGCCGTGAAATGTGATTTAGTGAATTCCTTGTACTCACACACCTTAAAGCAAATAAAAAAGTCGATTTGAGCACATGTCTAATTATCGCTTTTTTTCAATGTTGAGATTTCTCTGTTTCACTCAAGAGCAGGTACATAAATAAACGCTTAAGAAGAATTTAACAAGGTACTCATTTTACTGCACGCCCATGTTGCAAGTGAAATTGTGCATTTCAAACATTGTAGTGTTCATTCCGTTCATTCTCACCTATCGATAAGTGTGGTTAATAAAATAATTCTCCAATTCTCTCCGCTTTTCTTGTATTTGTGACGAATGAGCAAAACATAAGAGTAGTGCTTAATATGCACGGACGCATTGAAAGAGGTTTATGTTATGTAAGTACTCCTGTGTAACGCCTGTTTGTATCAAAAGCTGTACACGCAACAACTGCTTTGTTCTCCCAGTTTACTACCACCATTTCATAACTCTACATAAGTAATAACATGCCGCAGTATTTCCACACTGCACAGAATAAAGCATAGGTGCTCAATGTACACGTGTACATGACTACGTTCACTTATTTTTTTGTGTCGTTCCGCAAATGACGTAGAATACGAGAGTGGCTTTGAACCTTTGAAAGAACTTCTTCATTTCTCCGGAGGTGTTTCCACTGTTTACTTTCGACTTTTGTATTGTTGCTTCTACCAATTAATACTCTCGAGTTAGTTGAGAACAAGGTTCGAACCTTACTGGGAATTAAAACGGCCTAAACGGAAGTCACACACTCGAGCGTACACGGTAACGACACGCCAAATGAACAATGTGGGTATTTTAAACAAAGTTTCTTTTAAGATAAGACCTGCTAATTACAGCAAACGATTCAGTCAAACAAAACTAACGGGCGTGATGCACTTGAAAGTATTTAAGGGAAAAAACTGGAAAACTAGACAGACTACAGAGCTCTTCAATGTACTTAAATACAATGCAATTACTACTCGTCACTACAATTATCCGAATAAAAAAATCATATAAAAGTAATGAAATAAATAGTACTGCAATTTAGGTTTAATATTAATTGCCATTGTATTAGAATAAGTAACGGGAGGTAGTAAGTTACAATAACTTAAGCAAACAACTACGGCAATAATTTAAAAAAGAACCACAATGGTGTACATAGTAATATGTGTACATACTTTATAGTACATAAGTACCTTTTTATTACGAGTGTATATGTTTTATGTAAAATAGTCAACAATGACTATTTTTTTGGCTACCACCTCACAGTCAGTTGCGTTTCCTTATTGTTTCCATTGTATTACGTTTCTTAGTTGGTTACGATCTCAGGGTCTCGATCGAGTAGACAGTCGAAAACATTTTCAGTGACCCTGCACGAAACAGTAATTCTAGCAAGCAAGGGGTAAAGTAAGATCAATGTTAAATGTCAGCGAAGGAACGGAGAAGTGATAGAATTCGCACTCTTGGGACCGGCGGTCCATCCTGAAACCACTCACGGAGGACGGCAAAACTCATTCCCTTCACACATATCTCTTTCTCAAAATACACCTAAAATCAATCAAAACTAGCCCTCCGAGAGCAGATCTTAGGGCTGAAGTTCAACCCCAACGACCGAACGCCTCACTCAGACTAATGTCACGTACAATGAAAAGTCGAGATCCGCCTTCGTTCAACAGCCGAACTGACCCAGTTGGTGGCGAAAGACTTTTGTTATTTATTTATTTATTAAACGAACATTAGAAATTAATAGGTGACTCGTCCAGGTAAGGAAGACCGTTTAACCTCCGTCTTAAACACGTTAGTTTCGGCAAAATGTTACTCTCCGACCTTGATAGCCGGCTGCTAATGGGAAAATTAACGCTTCATTGTACCCTTGTTGCATCAGACGTGTCAGGTTCACAGCCTGGTGTTGGAAGTAGCACATTTTTATGTACCTTGGGGTACAGTAAAACATTCGACTTTTTGTCTTCGCGAGTACTACCTCGAGACGCGATGCATTTCAAAGCCAATAAGGCAAACTTACACGGTCGCACCACCGAGTACCACACACACACGCATCGAAGGCTCAACCCTTAGAAGACAAATAAGAAAGGCTCAACTCTGAAAATCAAAATTGTAAAATCGAGTTCACGAAAGCAAAAACTATTGATAAAAATCGAAATCAATAAACATAGGCCACCCGCATTTTAGGGTTTACAATCCTTTTAGTAGACATATCAAACAGTTTCACCTTTTATTGCCCCTAGGGTCATTCAGGTAGCTACTCGGTTTGCCGACATTCGAATAAACCTCACCGGTTGAACGCAATAAACACCTAAATTTTTCATTCCCACCCCGGTAATTACTCTTCTCTCGTCCTGACCGCCCGGCATACCAAAACTAATTATAATAGTTTGTCCACAGCCTGAGTCACTTTAGTTTACTACTACCGAACGCCAGTGTTAGACTAGAACTTATCTATTTGTGATTAATTAACAATTTTTCTAATTTGTTCGTTGAGTTAGTCAAGCATTTAACTATTAAATTTTGCCTGATGGTGTTCTAACATATATTCCAATAATGAACGCTATCCGTTTTACAACCTATTGCATAAGTAAATAGATGTTCTTTGATGTTTTAAAGGACCAAAGTCCTCCAGATGTCTGTGATTCACCTGTCATGTTAAAGTTGAGTAATATTTTTCTAGGAACTTTAGTAAAACTCGTTAAAGACAGGTTCCATTACTGAAAATTGTCCGGTTAATAGTATCTATGTAGGAATATATATATTTTTAAATGCTGTCATCGTGTCACCAACTGACAGTCAATTCACACAGAACAACAGTCGGATGTGATGAACTCGAAAGTGATGAGGACGTGTTGTCTCTACACGAAACCTCACACGGGAATTTTCTCTTTGATTTAATTTTTATGGATCGAACTAAAAAAAAAATGAGTCGACCCTTTTCCTCTGGATAAAAAACTAATAGTCGCAACCTTACCTGTACCCTAGATTCTGTGAGTCCGATTCTCATGGCGATTTCCTCCCTCATAAAAATGTCCGGATAATGAGTTTTAGAGAAACATCTCTCGAGCTCGTTCAGCTGAGCAGGTGTGAACCTAGTCCTGTGCCTTTTTTGCTTGGTCGGCTTATCCGAATCCGAGGTGTTTCCACTCTGGCCCGTGTGCTGTTGGGACAAACTGCCCTGGTCGCACAGGCCCGGACCCAGACGATGCCCGGGATTGACATCGTGGTCAATCGAAGTGTTTTTTATGTCATTGTGAGCGTGGTGCCTTTTCAGCTCATCGCATAAATCCTTGGTACCTGAAAAAAAGGAAACTGCTTTCGTTATTGACTACAATTTTTAATAATTACACAGCGTCGGTTAAAATTTTTGGGGGTAAGACGTTACGACCATTGCCAGGTGTCGTGTGCGCGGTACTGACAACAGCGCGATGGAACCTCAACAAAATACAACGCCACCGATTCTGTTGACTGCCTATTTTCTGATTAAGGTACCGGTAATAATTACATAAATAAACAAATATAAATAAACATAAATAAAAAACGTGAGTTTATTTGTGGAGTTTTAACGTCCTCAGACTAAACGTTCAAATCGACAAGTAACCACTGCCATGTAGAAATTTACTATTCGCGAGAAGTCGATTTATTCACGTGGCCAGTACGAAATGTACGCCGTGTAGCAAATAGAAGGTAGTAAAACAGATATGACTCCATTCACCATTACATTAACTTTATTAACGTGTCCAATTTTGAAAATGACGACCGCCTTTACGACCATCAACACCAAACGGGAGCGTTTTCCGCCCCGGTAAAAGCTCGACGGGAGCAAAAAGTTTTCAGAAAGCTGAGAAAACAAAATGGAATTCGTGAAAAAAGGTTAAAGACGAATTCGCACAGCGGATCCCTTTCGTTCAAAAATTCTTACACAATAGTAATACTACCTGTATTACAACGACTACAACAAACGGTGCTACCCAAGTTCACTACATATTTATTCCCATGTATCGCTCGTTTCATCGTCTTCGAGCCGAGGAAAAAAGATGTCAAAGACGATGCATTTCCAGTGTAAAAAGCCTATGACGAATAAAAATTGATAAATTGAAATGTAAGCAAGACATGCTAAATGGTTAAACAGTAGCTGTCGTGACTGATAAATTAGCAATCTCGCATGGAGGTGAGACCAAAAATCTCGAAGGTTGCCATGTTCTTTTTTTTCTGTCTTGGCCAACGAGGAAGAAAGGCGCCGTTGCTCTAATTTGAACCTTAAACTTCTCCACAGCGAGTAGAATCTTACTTATTCTTTTTAATGGTGCTGACCTTCTTTGGACTGATTAATCTGAACCACGCGATACATAAATACATACATCAATAAATGGGAACAATGGCAAAGCGGAGTGATTGTAGTGACTGTAATTACTGCAGCATTTAAGTAGAATAAATAAATGTATCACACAAATTTACCGGTAAATATGCTGCATTCAAATATAATGCGCGGGCTTATTAAATTTTTTTTAAATAGACGAACTTATTAAGAATCAACACAATAAAGTTTCTTTTCCCAGCTTTGTTCTCGGTACATCCAAAAGTTCTTAGAGAAGTTCTGTGTTTAAAAAGTTTAGATATCAGTCGTTTCCTACAGTTCAATTTTAACTTGTTGCGAAGATAATTTTTATAAATCACAATTTCTACTTTGTACTAAAAATTGCGAGGGTGGTATTTTCTATATCTATCCATCTTAAAAAATTAATAATTCACTTACATAAATTACTATTTTGAAAACAAAACCCGCACTTATTCTGATATTCGAGACAGAAATATAACCGGATGTAATTATTACTAAACTAGTAACTTGAAGAAAGTTATTAACCGTATTTAATAATTGTCACTTAAGACACTTTTACAGTCAAATAACGCATTCTCAATTGTAATAACTTGGATGTCATAATTTTCAGAAAAGAAAATCAGTGTATTCAGTAAGTGTTTCGCACATCGAAATTTTTTCTTCCGTTTCGACGACCATTTTCCAGAAGAATCAAAACGAACTAAATGTTTATACTTAATAGTTGTTGTACAGTACAAAAGTAGTAGTTTACAAAAAAGGGGTACAACATAAAACAACATAGTTTTAAACCATCGGTTCAGGAGTAGAGTCAGTAGAAGGAGTAGAAAGTCTTCGCGTTTAAACACAAACCTGCGTGCAACTTCTAACTTTTCCATCTGCCTGGCTCGACATTCCTATAAGTTCGATACAAAAAAATCAATCCTCCGAACGGTTCTATTTTTTTTACGTTTCGAGGCCACGATACTTGGACTTGCGAAAAAATACGCGTGAAGCAAAACCTTTCGACTTTCAGGTCTGAGTAAACCCCTTTTTTCGTGTAACCTTTAGCTGAAACCACCGTGTTGCCCGTAACGTCGGTAACAAAATTTCGTTTTTCACCTCTGTCCTTTTTTTAAGTCCGTACCCGACACCAAAGTAAAGAGAAAAGCAACTAAAAGATGTTTGAAGCGACGCTAACAGCATCATATAATTGATTGAATTAGCAAGGCTGCTCCGAATAGGTTCATAAGAATTGGACTTAATTTGGGCGCGGCTTTTACTAACGAGATTTAATCTCTCTCTTTCTCTCCGCGTTCGCTCTCCCCTCGTCTAACTATAAAAATTTAATGACTACACTTTTCATTCTGCAACATAATATTTTACTACTGACTTACGGTCGCCCACGAAACCCCCCCCAAAAAAAAACAGACGCTCAAATGCAGACCTCCCCAACATCTGTTCACCTCAAGTCGACCTGAAAGAAACCGCTTGCTACCCCTCCTGACTACAGCACTACAACAGCACTTTTAGGTAGCGAAGCCTTGTAAAGGTAATGTGGTGATGTGCATAGTCCCGACATAAAAAGTACGAAATAAAAGGATTTTATGGTCGCCTAAACATGATCGAACATTTTACCTGTGTTGTACAGTACTAAGTAAAAATATTTGTTAAATATTTATGTTCAACAAGTGACCCTCCGTTGTTTAGTTTAGTTGACTGTGGTTTTGCACAACGTTAGTAACAATTAAATAAATTTTATTTTTTAATGTTTTTTTTAATTGGCAGTACGACGTAGTTAATTTTTGCGTTTTAGAGTTTCTTTTAGTTTACTGACGACAGAATTAAATAATTTATTTCAACCTAAGCATGCAAAATTTATCTGTTTGGGTCAACCAAAATCTAAATTGTTTTCACTACGATTAGTACATAAATTATATCTGAAAATAATTACAAAAAAAACCTAAAATTGAACTATTTTTAAAAATGAGTTACTTGAAACCAATTCCCATTCAAGTTCCGCATTTAAGTAACATTAACGTGTCTACGGTTTAATATAATATATAAAGTTACGTTTAGCTAAACCCCCAAAATATTACTCGGTACCGTAAAATAAAATGTGACCGGTGCAGCGGGGTTAGTTCTGGCAAACCAAAAATCTCGTGTTCCAGCCTTTTTAAACCTAAACCCTGAGAAGTAGGAACAACGTGAAAAGCCACACAAGCTACTCTTGCAGTTCAACAAAAATCCTACGCACTAATTTAGAATTCAAGTCACTTACTCTATTTTTAATTTCGTCTAGGTGATAATAATATAAACGTTTTTGGTAAAATAGTTTCGCTTGTTGTGTCGCACTCCCACCCCTTCCCCACCTCCCTCCGTGAAAAACGGTCCGTTTTAATTAAGTACTATTAACCTGATTAATAGGTATTAAATTATTTATTCCCAAAGCTTACTTTAATTGCTTGTTTATATTCTGCAATTAATTAAAGGCAACAATTAAAATTTTGACCGGGCGTAAATACGAATTTATCACGGACGCCGTTTTTATTTAAATGGCGATGGTAGTTTTAACTATTTCTGCGGTTTATAAGTCAGTTTAATTCGAGTGAAGTTATGTGGACGCCGAGTCGTACATCGGCAGTAAAATTTGTGTCTGACATTGTAATGAATTGTAATGATCCTGTCGCATCTCCGTCGGCGGAGTACCTCTCGAACGTGTGCCGGTGGTTAAAACTCAGACGAAGTATTTTAAACTTTAAAACTAACCTCCAATGTTGCCTCCACCAGCAGAAACAGCCAAATTGTTGAGCATGGCACCCGCGGGGCCAGGCCTTAAAGTCAACGACGACAAAATCTTGAGGCCGTTCTACAGCAACAGCAACAACACTCTTTACAACTCGGCTTACTTTCGCACTTCATGAAACGAACTGTCAGTTTCCATTTGGGATTTGCAAAATTAACGAAACTCGACTTACCCCCGACCGAACATTCGGAACGGGGACGCAATTCGAAAAAAACTCTCTTAGTTAAAATTACTTTAAATGGACAACTCGCGAGACCGACAACTCGACCGGGTACATCCGACGTTGCGTGAACGCGATTTATTTGTGTCGATGGAAACGCACGCACTCACTCACGCACGCATTCGTACCACGCTCACGCGTTCCCCGCGAAAAAATACATTTAGCCGACGGTTTCGAATTTCGACGCGTGAAAAATTACGACGGAAACGCGGGACCGGAAACAGAAAAAAACTGCCCGCCAATTCTATTGAAATCCGATCATTTTCCTTTTGGGACAAACTTGGAAACTTCTTCTTCCGCCGTTTTGATTTTCTCTGCTGCCCACGACCGCTAACTATTATCGATGCAACGCCGAGCGATCGGATTTTTTGGCACGGTTCCTCATCGACAGACAAATATTATAGGAAAGAAAGATAGACAGAGAGGAAAAAAAACGATTAACAAGAAATTTGCGTTGACAGGTACTGCAAAATGCGATGTGGTGAATAAGACGACTACGCAACAATTTCGGGAACGGGCGGGTACGGCGAAGGCGCGGCAGGGGGTGGCGGTGGCGGCGGCGGCGGGGAGGTGGGGTGGGACGCGGCGCTGAGCAAGCCGGAGGAAGAGGAGAAACATGGGCGAGCGAGAGGTGGGACGGCGGGGGCTAAGCAACAATGGCTGGCTGATGGTGGGGGCCACAGGGGAGCAACGGGGTAGCTCGGTTCTGGGGTTCCGCGACCGGAGGGGGGTGAACGATGGCAGGGAGGGAGAGTGAAACATCGAATTCATCCCTCTCAGGGGGGCCTTTATTCGCTCGCACAGTCTCAGACGTCGACTCCCTTGGATGGTCGACTCGGTCGCAGGGTAAACATCGGTGACGATTCCTCCGCCGTGACTCACGTCACCGATATCAGAGATGAATCCCGGGTGGGAGCGCTCGGACCCGTTGCCCGGGGAGGAATCATTAATTGTTTGAATTTTTCTATCGGGTCCATGACTTTTGCCGATCGGAAATAAATCCCGGTCCGGAACGTGTTTGACTTGCCGTCCGGAGGGAATTAAAGACTGGATCCCCCGGGGGAATATAAAATAGTTTAAAAGTTGTGCGCTCCAGACGCGAATGATGGCGACCACATGGACTTTAATTTAATAGAAGACAACAATTTGTAATATGATAAACTAAATCGAAATCATCACAACGGAAAGACAATATTTTGTGGTATTCGAGAAACGTTACACTAACGTATAAACATTCATTCATGAAACAAGGAGTCACGGCGTCAACCATCATTAAAAGACAACTACCAAAAAGGTTATGTGATTGACACTTAAATGGAATATTTAAATGTCACTTAATACATTTAAATACGAATATTTCGGTGATAAAATCTCAACGGATGAACCTCACGATTTTGAAGACGTCCGGACCGGTACCTTTAGATTTTGTCAACTTTTTGACAGGTCGAAGTTTACTAAAACAATAGCGGTCATTGTCAGATGGCTGACAACCTGTTTCGTCACCTTGACTTACACCTTCTTAACTACGTGCCGTTAGTCGATATTAATTGTTAGGTGGCTTAAGTCCGGCCGGGTTCATTGTTGAACGGATCGACGACGCTCACGGTCTTCTGACAACAAAAATTGCAATTAGGCGAGTTCAGGTAGGCAAAGGTCAAATTCACTACACCTGCCTTTTAGCCGTCCGAAACAATGAATGAGTTTCGGGTCTCGATCGGAATTCCATTTTCGTATTTTGTGTAGTTCTGTGCGGTCGACCACTTGTCGATGAGTAAAAGAAAACATTTTGTCAATCAAATTGTTTTTTTCCTCAATTCAACCTTCACAAGTTTCTTTTGTCTGAGCTTTGTCTGCTACAAAGTGTTGAAGGATTTACGCATCCTGGTCACGTTTACCTTTGCGTAAAATAAAAACCGTTATGATACACTTGTGAAATATCAAATATAAGTCTATCACTTGATTTTTTATAAAGTATGATTCTTTACCAAAAAAAAAAAACCGACGGGGTCCTTCGAAAAGGTATGTGAACAGGTAACATCCTAAACAAGTGAGTTTACGCCTATTCACATCGGTTTGTGTGTACATAGACAATTCCAATAATTTTTCAGAATAATTCCCTGCAGGCTGTTACCGTGGTGCCTACCTTGTAACAACCGCGAGACAAAAAAAATTACTTAAAGATTACAAAACCGTAAAATTTTTTACACAACTTGTTTCCCGTAACCTCAAATGGTGAACATTACCATTTCACTCACTTGATTTTTATTTCAAAACATATTTCCCCCGGGGGTAATTTCTAATCATAAAAGGTCTCACATCTCCCCAAGTACGCCCAGTTGTCCGTAAAGACCCAAATAACTATTTGATGTTACTCACACTAAATCCCTTTTATCCGTTGTCTTCAACCATATGGATGGTGGTTATTTCGTCCTCGTAGTTTGGAGCTGGATCAACCGAGTTGTACCGCCAACAAACTAAAAAGAAACGTAATTTTGAATGCAAAAGAATCGCTTTTTATATCTTCTGACTTATGTACCTCTCTAAAAGACCTCACTATTTTTACGTACACCGAGACGATGTAAAAAAAAAAGATTCATTTATTGTTCATTTACATCTCGGCGTCGTACGTATCGAAAAATTAATACATAAGTAGTTAATAAAATACTTCACGTTTTTAACGGTACGTAACGTTTCCATTGAACCTACCGTCATCTTTCCAACAATGCATATTTAATATCGGTAAAAAAATGAAATGAAATGTTTCACTTGACCCGAACTTGATTTTTCAACCTGTTAAAACAGACCGATTCGTCAATGAAAGCGAGTGATAATGGAAGGGTTGAAAACGTTTTGACGTAACTAGAAAACACAAGGAATTTAATTTAAACTTTAAATTGAGTTTTCCATTGCCGAAGAGAAAAACCCTTAAGGAAATTTGTGAGATATGAATTTGGAAAAGAGGAAAAAAATAAGGTCAACCGACGTTAAGTGCCTCTTTCAGTTTCAAATACCCTAAAAATAATATTAAATAATGAAAAGTCACGCTGATCATTTTTTTTGGGGGGGGTTTTGGGCTGATTGATTTCGACTCGTCGACATCTTTGTCAACGTCGTAATGAATAATTCTCAGGTAGAACAAGCCACCCGGGATGTTCTCTCGTCTTCGTTTCCCACAGGAAGTCCGAGCAGAGCTTTCGTCTCGAAAAAAGAATGAAAATGGAAGCAGAAATTTTTTAGAGGAAAAAGAAAAAACACGAGGAATCCGACGCGTAGGCTCAAGAAGAAGCTTTCCACGGTGAAGAAGATGGAAGACGATTCCGAGAGGGCGGCGGTGAGGCGACGAGAAGAAAGCAGCTTTCGAAGCCACGCCCCCGTTCACGTCCATGCTGGCGGGAGGAGCAAGTCGTTGGTGCGTTCAGGAGGAAGTGCGATGGCTGAGCCCGCGAAAAAAAAAAATAAAGAAAACTTTCTTTAAATAATAAATTTTCTTCTTTTCTTTCTCCCAACAGGGTCATCTCATTCTTATGGTTACTATTAGTTTTCGTGTAATTACCGTCGCAACGCCAGCCGCCTTGTTTTCCAACCTCGGAGAATGATTATGCCATCAATAATACCATCTCTCGCAACCAGCATTTAATTTTGTTGACTTTTTTAACAGTAACAATAGTCAATGGAAGACAATGAACCAAAAATGAAAAAATCAATAAAAGCGTCACTCGCCCTCCCCAATTCTACGGTGCTTCCATTCCCATGATACAATGTTTTAAACATCTAGGGGTTTATTTTGAGAATAATTTAAACATTAAAGAACAAATTAAAAATATTGAAAATTGATGTCTGTTTCATGTGCCACGACAAAGAAGTTGGTGATGTTGACCTCAATCTAGCTTCGTGTTCTCTCTGGTGCAGTCATTATAATACTGACATGGCTTGCGAACAGTTGAAATCTGTACTCAATTTATAGTAAAAATTCACTACAAATTGTATTTTAAAAAAATGAAAAAACACAACTTCATTATAATGTTACTTTCGCAAGTTCAGGTGTTTCCTATATTTAAATCTCTAGAACAACATTAACAGTATTGCATCAAATATTGCATAAGTATTACTTTTCTAATATAAATGAAAACTTTTAATACGAACGATAAATAGCAACGTTGTTTCGACACGTAAGTTTCCACCAAGAGCATTTGTAGACTATAACTCATTCATCTTCTCTATTTCCCATGAATACATATATTATTTATATAGAAAATAAAGAGTAAAGGTTCGACAGACTTCAACTTGACCTTGACAATTGAAAATTAACATGGTCGTCGAATCCAATTTAATTAAATCCAATTCTAAAGAGTTCTACGATGGCAGCCATCGCCAAAGGTTAATTGATCCTAAGATGGGTAGGAATAGGTGCAAAATAGTTTTTAGTAACCCTAGAAGGTTTATATTCTTCCAACCGAGAAATAATTCAGAAAAGAGCACGTAAAACCTTAGCTAAGTAATGGCTGACGACCTAATAATTATAATTGTATATTAATAAAATCATACGTGCGGCGTGTGCTTTAAATTTTCCGGTTCATCCCAACCGTAGAAAAAAAATTTAATAAAAATCCCAAAATTTTACAACGCTTTCCCAATTCGCAACTGCATTAGAATAAAATATACATAACGCATGCTCGTATTAATAAAATTTACTGCATTTCACTACATACTTTACAATAATTTATTGCTCGGAACCATTTTTCCAGATAGTCGTACATTCCCATTATAGTTTTTTATAGTTTTATGCGATTTCGCGTAAGCAACGCGTATATTTTGTTCTTTTTTCGTTTTTCTCCGCGTCTATCCGTCTGTCTGTCCGTCCATCTATTTATGTATCTATTTTATGCGAAGATTATTAATAGCACGAGCAGCAAAATCCTTTTTTTTCCATTTTTTTTATTATTATTGAATTAAAGGTTCGTCATTTCCGTAGCCGAAGGGAACGAATGCAAAGCCGCGTGCACGCAGCAAAGTGAAATGCTTTTATTACATTCGCGGAAGGCTCCATGGCAACCCAAAACGGCTAAGAACATCAAACTAATTTCGAACAATAAAAAAATTTATATAACGAATACACTTTATTGGCACACAACATAGGTAACCGGTCGGACAGAAATCTTCTGTCTACTGACATTGTATTCATTTTGTAGTTATTTTGATTTGTGGGGACATCACTCCTCGTCTACGGGTTCTTGACCCTCTCTTCTTACCCCGGGAAACGAATATGCATGTTCGTTTATGTATGTTATTTATGATTTATGTTACTTAAAAAAATGGTGGAAGATACGTCTGTGGTATGTTTATTTAGTGTGTGTTTCCACCACCAGCCTTAACTCCTTCTCTAGATTATTAATGAACGTAGGTATAACTAAGGATACGTGGTGCGCGTATTTTAATTTATATGTAAATTATTATAGTGTTAAGTGATTAATTATTCGTATGTTATTAGCTCCCGTCCCACGTGGGTACTCTTTCGTAATGAAACAAATCACATGGATTTGTGTCACTTATATTAATAAAATTCAATTATTTCTTATTGCTACATTCTAAGCGTAGCTTATTGTGTGTAAGTAAAGTGTAACACGTAATAATACTACATGTAACAAGTACATTACAATAATTAAAATATGCTTATTCCACATGTATTGAACCTAATAAGATGGACTGAAGAAAGGTTAACTTCAACGGTGTTCGATCCTTTGAGTTCATCTGTCTATGAATACACGAAATTCTACAACATCAAGTAGCTAGGCAACTTGGAATTAGCCACGTACTACTAGATCAGATTTGCCTAACCAAAACTACAAGATGCCTCAGAGGATAAGTAAAATTTTTCCAAAGCGAAAACAGGGGTTTCAACCTCGGGGGTAGTGTGTGTGTGTGTGTGCGTGTGTGTGTGGTGAGAAGAGAAAGAAACGGTTTTCTTGAGGTGAGTTTTCCTGAAAGCAATATATTCGCTTTAAAATAAACCCCTGTAGGACGTAAAGGCAGAAGGATGGGAGCCGAGAGATACCTGGTGCACAGCATCCGGTCTCCTAGCAACCGAGGACGCTCTTTCGCTTTGTGTAGTGCTTCGGGTCCCCTCTCCTTGACAAATAAAAAACTCGATTGAGTGTTTTCATCAAATTCTTTCAAAATGAGTTTTTTTTCATTTATTCCGCGAAAAATTATGAAGTTTCCTACCGTCAAAAGAAGGAATGGAGAGAGAGAGAGAGAGAGAGAGAGAGCAAGGCAGTAGAAGGAGAGATGAAAACGAAATTTTCTGCTCGGCTCTGCCTTCAGCATGAAACCTCTCGTCATCCCATCAAAAATACATTGAAAACGCATCGCTTACGAGTAAGTAAAATGCCGTGGAAAAAAGGTTATAGTCAAAGTGAAAAACATATGAAAACAAATCGTGAGGGTCGGGGAAAAAAACCCCACCGGATCGGGTTCAAAAGGTCGTGGTTATGAAACCAATTTTCTCATTCGTAACGTGAACGAACATCGCACCTTTCTGTCGAGTAAATTATTTAATAGCTTAAATAGCTTATTGGGCCCGGTGATTTTTGTTTGCGAATAAGGGCGGCGTCTCACCTGCTTTTCTTAAATTAACTTTCTGTGTTTTTCAAAATTACAGTTTTTTGATTCCTGTTGTTCCCCTTTAATGAGTCGAAACCAGACCAAGTCGAACTCCAGTTAAGTTCCTTAACCATTAATTACAATAAATTCTGAGACTTATTGTCGCGTCCTCAGTGCAGAGGCGGTCACAGGTCAAAGCGCAAAGACAGCTAAAAACCATGAGAAAAATGTGAACCGAATAAAGTCAAAACTACCAGAAGAAAACTTTTTACAAAGGAGACAGTTCAACTATTTTCTTCACGTTCGCACCCGCATCCTGGAAATCCTTGCCTGGAAATTAGGAGATCGACCGCAATTAAAAGCTCCATAAAATTAAAAATCGTTATCTAACAGACAATAAAGCTTTAACGACTCCCATGAAGGTTTAATAGCTTTCACGTGAACTGACCGCTATCAGGTTTCATTGTTATTACGACATAAAAATTTTCTCTTAAAAGCGACTTTTCCCCATTTGGATATAAACCGAAGAGACAGCGACACGATGTTCACTTTCTCTCCACGACCATCCCATGCCTTTTGTCTAAGGGAAGAAAGTGAGAGAGAGAGAGAGAGAGAGAGAGAGAAAGGAAAAGGCGCTGGGAGCTGTAAGAAGTGAAATTTTGCAATTAAAACATTCAATTTCCCTAGGAATCGTTCCCGTAAGAAGTAGAATTCAATTTTAATTGATTGCCTAATTAGTCGAATGAAAAGAAAATTGCTTTGGAAGAATCAAAAGAAATTGCCATTGAATTCTTCTACTCGTCCATATTAATTTTCACAACTCGGGATTTTGGAAAATTTCATTTAATCGTTTGAAAGTATCACGGACCAAAGTGTTTCTGCCGAGTGTTCTGCTCCGTCACTGTTGAGGAACGACGAGAGACGGAAAAGAGACAAATTCGACAAAAAGTTCTGACGCGTTCGGTCGATTGAGAGGAGGAAAAAAAAACATTTTGGATGTGTCAATTTACCCCAATGCAGAAGAATTAAAAGGCTGCGTTGTCCTACTGCGAAGAGAATTAAATGCAGCGACACGTAGGGTGGGGGCTAATCTGTCAACAACAGGAGGATTACCACGTTTCCCTCACGCTTAATGCTGCGTATTTATTGATTATTAAACAAATTAATTTATTATAAGATAAATGCAATAACACACAAGCACACATTTTCTATTTTCATAGATTGTTCAATAGTTAAAAATATGTTTTAATAACCTCGTCCTTTGTACAGTTGTGTTTATTTAATAATCGTACAATTTATACCTCACCATCGTAGTTATTAAATACTTTCGTTACTAAGACAAAAATCAAGTTTAAACTAAACGAAAATATTTGAGAACCATCACACAGAACCCAGTAAATCTATTCACCTGTCTATTCCTCAGAGAGCAGAAGACATGCAACCACCGTTCTTTTGTGACGGTCATTTAACAGCACTTAACTCGGCACACTTTGTGCCAATCCAAGCGAACAGGTATAAATGTTAATAATCCTTCCGATCCATTTAGGGTATGAAATCGCATAAATAATATCGTCCGTCATCGATTTTCGTCTCGCCCAAGTCTGTCCGACCCCTTGACTAAAGCGTTCTTTATTGAGTAAGCGGATTTCTCAATGAAAGACAGAAAGCAGAGTAAACGTTATGGGAAAAAAAGGCACCCTTCAGATACATCGTAGAACTCATTAAGGGAGACGCTAATATTTGCTCTCGGTTAATAAAGAAGGAATTAGGCGAATCTGGAAGAAATGAAGTCACGTAATAAAAGCAGATCTAAGCCATTCGGTTTTACAAACGGAGGTTCTTAGACAACTCGATAATCCTTGTTTGATTTATGGGGCAAAGTCAATTGGTTTCACACCAAGCGAATAACGCTCTACATCACAAACGGTGCACCCCTGTAAACCCCATAGACGTCGCCCGGTCCCCCCCTATATGATTTGCATACTTAATCTGACCCCCGTTGACAACTTTAAAATTATGGAATAGCCGATTTATTCTTTTTCGCCCATTAATTTCTCGGCTCGAGCTTTGACTAGATTTTCACCAATTTCCAATTTGCATTAGAGAAAATCCAAAGATAATTTCGTGGGGGATTTCCGTTACGAATGAGGACACAAAATTTTACCACTTCATAACGCAGGGTTGTGAAAATGCGCCGTAGTCGAGATTGGAACGACCTGTTCTACCGCAAAAAATGTTCATTATTGTTTTAATATATATAAATACGGTATTTTAATATTAGTATTTTAATTGAATATTTGGATTTGTATACGTAAATACAGCGGAATGTGACGTTTGCCATTTTACCACCTGTATCGAGACAATGGTAATTTTGACCAGAAACAAGAAATGCCACCATCAACGATGTGATCTGTTGGAATATTATTAGACTTCAAACTTTATGTACGGTTTTCGGGGAATTCTCCCTTTTAGCAGGGATCAATCTTTACTTTTAAGACAGGTTCTTAGAGTTTTAGAAAGAACATATTGGAGTTGCTTTTTTTTTTTAAACTTTGACTACACACAAAAAAGTTATGGGTTTCGTTTACCTTGCGGCGTTTTACGATTTCTCCATTGCTTTTCTGACCTTATCACTCGTTAAACGTACCAAACGAATGATCAAATCAATTTAATAGGTACACTTAACTCTCCGACTATTTTATTTATTGGTGCTCATCAAAAGTATCATTGCCGTACGTTAAATGCGGTGGTCCCTCGGGTTAAACACTACGATCGACTTTAACCTTTTATTACAACTAATAAAATCAATTTGTCACCACTTATTATTTTTCTGTTTTGATATTATTTATTACTTAAATTGATTGATGTGTTTTGGTTTTTTTTTGTTTATAATATTACTGAAAACATTAAAAATATATGAAATGGTGTAATCCGTGTATTTCGGCTCATTCATTACAACCCCACTTGTTTTATAAATAAGATTATGTTTAAATGTTGCGTTTAACTTCAAATGTTTAAATAAAATTGTGATAATAAACAAATAGTCAGACGCGTTGTGCGATTGTGCATTATTTATATGTGAAATAATTTACGTATCATACCGTTTCTTTAGTGACAAATTAATCTTTCAATATTTACAGCACACTTAGAGCGTGTGGTATAAATTATTTGCATTACGTAGCTTTGTATGACTCCACTTAACATCAGTATTGATTTGATAAAAATTATTAATTTTCTGTAGTAGTAGTTTGAAATTGTTTTGTTTATGGATTTTGCATTCATGTACATATTTAGTCACCTGTTCCTACGTTAATAATGTAAATTATTAAAATCAATTAGAGCGTCGACGTAATCGAATTTTGAATTGCAGTTCACGTGTAGCTCCTCCGGAAACCACCAGTTGCAACTTGTTACTATTATTTACTATTACTAATTACTTTTTAATAATTGGTAATCGCAAAACGCTTCCAGGTGAGAAACATAAATTCGATAAACACTCACTGACTTCCTCGCAAAAAATTAATTTAAATTAAAAACCGAGGAACCGAAGTGAACACCGTTGGGACGGAGTATAATTCATTTTTTATTACCATTATATTCTGCCGGGCTCCTGTCGCATTAGCCGGGGCTTATTGCATGCATTCACATATTTTTTTTTTCAACCCCCCACCCCGTGCCCGACTTGAAGGGATGCCGAGATATACAAAGATTCATTTTGTATTGCAGCGGGAGTGTGCAAGAGCCAGGGATGGTTTGGGGGATGAAATCCTCACCATCACCAGACAATGATGTTAAATCTCATAATATGAGCCATGAAATGTTTATAAAACGAGATGTTTACCCGGGGAATTTTACACGGATAACATTTTTTTCTCTCTCTCTCTCTCTCCACAATGAATGAGATTCTCCACTCTAATATCATTTTTATGTTTACTAATAAACTTTCTATAGGAGGGCGATTCAGGGAGGAATTGCGAATTTTTAATGCGACAACTACTCTGACCGCGGACTTTGTGTTAAATTTCTCCTGCAACAGAATATATACTATACATATTATACGATTATACCTTGAAATTATGAATGTACAAAATACCGTAAGAACCATCGACTCCATGTTAATTGCGTGCATGTTATTATAGTAATTATATTAAATTTCTATAGATTTTTATGTAGCACCAATTAAAATGATTAGAGATCTATTTGTCCTGTACTTAAACGACAAATTATATACGTATTACGTGTCACACATATTCTGTAATGTGAAATTAGTTAATACAAAATGTTTTGTAGTGTAGGACATGACTAGTTGCTTTGTCGCAGACCTACCGCCTGGTTCTGCTGCAAAATTTTTGTAACAATTGTTTTTTAGTGTTCAAGTACATTACTCCTTAAATGTGTACACGTTTAAAGTCATATCTTCATCAAAACGCAATTTATCTTTTTCATGGATCTTTTTTAAGCAACAAACGCGGCATAAGAATATCACTTCATCACTTAAGAAAAAAATAATATACTTATGTAATATAATAATACGTAATTATATATATTCTATTTATTACGTGAACTCAGTTTAGAATCGCACCTGGAAAACCGTCCTTTAAAAAATAGTGCTGGAGGATGCTGGACGATTGAATTTTCGCTGTATACAAACTTCTTGTATACAGGTACACTATGTGTACTGAACATAGTTGGACATACAACCGAATTCAGTCAATTCCGCGGGTACACAATGTGGTTGGGCGCGTTGAAAACGCACTCGTCTTTCTCATCCCTTCGGGCAAGATTAATTATTAAAAATAAAAAAAAAAGAAAAGTGGAAGAGTGGTGTCATGTCGATACGGAGCAGCGTGATAGATGGGAAGTATAAATATTTGAATAATAATAATGAGAAAATCAGTACATGATCCCAAATCCATTGAAGGAGTTTCTCCCCAGTGATAAGAGGAAACTCCATCTCGCCTCCATTCTCAATTCTCCAGGGAGCTCGAGTAGTGCAGTTTCGTGTTCACATTAGTCTTGATATTCCGGCCTTGTGACGAGAGGTCGTATTGTCTTTTTCTCTCTCTCTCTCTCTCTCTCTCTCTCTACAGCCCACATTCTCTCCCTTGTTCTCATCTCCACTTAGATCTATAGTCCGCAAATCTAATATTCATATTTTTCTCCAGAAAAGGTCCTGGAGAGACTCGTGCCTTTTTATAAATTCCCTCTTTCGCCTTTTAGTACTTTGCCTCCGCAGCAGTCTCCTACTCTCCAACCTTCTCTCCTTTCTTCTATTTCTTTTTTTTTATTTTCCCTTTTCGGTCCTGTTAAATTTTCAGCCTCAACACCCGGGCCCCCGAAAGGGGAAAGACAAGGTCAGAATAGTTAACTAGACGGAAGCTGCCTTTATCTTTACTCTCGGTTTAATCGTGTGAATCGCGCCTCATTGGAAGTCTCTTCATTGAGGATTTCGTTTGAAAACCTTTTAGATGTCGTTTACAATTCAATACAAATAATATACGAAAAATATATAATATTATGTGACTCGTGCCACTTCTTAAGTGGACTTTGTGTATTTTTCTCATACATAAAATACTTTTGCTTTAGTTACACACGCTTCTGTTTTTTTTTTTGAATCGATCAGTTGTATATGTATATATTGTAAAAACGTAATATAGTAAAGTAGTACATACCTTCTTGTTCCCACACACGTTTCTTCTTATTCATTTCCTTCCGCCTCAAACAACCTCTGGCGAGAGTGACGACAACACTTCATCTGTAAGAAAAAAATTATTCTAGAAAATTATTCCTGGAAAGGTTTAAATCTTAAATGTGAAGACGAAGAACGTAAAAAGACTGATAAGACGAGAGGGAAAAAAACAGAGAAAGTATATATTTATAAGTGTATGTGTGTACATATAAATATATATATATTTTTTCCCATGTTCTCCTGCGAGGCTTCGGGGTAGTTCATTAACTTTCAGTCGGCTTAAACCTAATGGAAATTGATAGCCTGGAGTGATACCTAAATCATGTGTGTTATTCAGAGACTTTTCTTAACTCGAAAGCTCTGAAACGACTATGTTTAACTTACAAAGCTTTATGAAAACTCCAAAAGTCCTCCAGCTTCAATTTATAGAGAATCAACGCAGGACTACAACTTAGTTTTCCTTCTCTGCCGTTCGCCCGATTTTACGCTTTCCTTTTCGATTTAAATTTACGAAGGGAAAGCCAGTGAAATAAAAGTGAGGCCGTGAAGACATTCCTCCTAGAGAGACCCGTAACTAAAACAGAGAGACAGAGACACAGAGAGAGAGACAAAGAAAGTGAGGATGCGACCTTAAAAGTTTTCAATTTCACAATGAGAGAGAAATTACTGCGCACATTTTAAATACATGAAAAATAGTTATGTACAATAAAAATTAACGAAACAATAAAAGTTAATTGTTTTAACACGGGCAGTTAGTTTGATTAATCAAAAAGGCCGTCCGTTTCATTCGGTTCAAACTCGGTGAAAACAACCCCTGCCATCACCTTTCTCCCAAAACGGGTCGCCCTTGTCAAACCCGATTACGTCAAGTCAAACTACACGGGAAAAGAATGTGATTAAAACATCCCCATATTGAATACTATCAATATCAAAGTTCCAATTGAATTTCTTCGAAGGAAGTTCCGGGAGAAAGAGACAAATGCGCGCACACACCCGTTGTATGCCAGGTTGTTTAATTAATTTTTTCGGGGGTTTGTTTCTAATCTGAGACACGTGAGAGAACACGTGTCGGTAAAATAGAGATGTTTCGACTGCGAAATGTTTTTGATTATTATCGGTGACATTAGTTCTCGATAAATTTGAGACACGTGTCGGTGTGTATATATGTGTATATAAAATTCGAAGGGATGTGCACGGGGTATGTATCTGACAAAACCGACAGAACCAATCCCGTGCGATTCCTCGAATTTATGTCCGTATTTGTTTACGGTGGATGTTACACTGTGAGTTGTAGTTAACTTAATCGTTACACTGCATTACCATGACTTGTGTGAACGACTTAATTCATTTTTAACCACTTTCAAGCCACACGAAACTAAGTCATAACCCTGCAACTCTAAACGACTCTTTTACCAGTGAAATATAATACTTTCAAAGAAGATCTGTCTTTATAATTTTTCACTACCAAATAACTAGTCTATTCCTAATAACAGTTCTATATGGTCGTAATAGTTACATTAATAGGAGTACAAGGCAAGTGTAACGTACAGTACTTGCGACGGAGACTCTTAAGATAACTTCTTGTTGACTCCAATAAGAACTCTTTTACTTCTTACAGGTAACGTTGGTATTTTCTTATAGTACAATTATTTAATTCACCTTTTGGTAGAAATATTTTCTGCGCAACATATGTCGCTATGCGGAAGTATACATAACTCGCACCACTCAGTGAACACTTCTGGTATTGTCGCTTCTTATCACCACGTGTAATACATACCCGGTAATATATAACCATGCTATTATCTTGATAATATACAATTTTTTATTCTTATTAGTTGGTCTGCGTAAAACATGAGTAACACGTGCAAAACATGGGACTGAATCGATCGATGATATCAGGCACGCGAGAAGTCTTCATCACCGCATCGATAAAATAGCAATAGTCTACGACATAAAGAATCCAGTCAAAAACATCATCCATCAAAGCTAAAGTGAGCTGACAGGCAGGCGTTCAGCCCTAGAAGGGCTCACAGCATCCCTTTTGCATTTAATTAAAATGGAAGCCACCGGGTTTCCAGGTAACCTCACGATGAGTTCCTCACTCTCGTCGCAACTTCTTTCTTATTATTAATCCACCTATACAGTCGTCTGCTTTGAATAAAATGTTTATTATTTCACTCGAACGTCCGACGTACCCCATTCTTTGTTCCTCCCCCGGCATATAATAATAATATTTTTTAATATAAGTTCGAAACGTCTTCGCTTCCTTTTCATTATATAAATATACATATTATAGCGTGAATTTTCCTATCGTTACGTTTTTTGACGTTTCCTTTATTAACACTCACTTCTTTTTTGTCTCTGAATATGCTAATAAATGCCTGATGCGTCCCTTAAATAATCTGAGATTGACTGACACCCTTATGGAGATTTCACTTTTCTTCACGTCTAACTGATTTTACATATCCGGAATAAACGCTCACGTCGGTTTGAGTAACTTCGGTTAGCTCAGGGGGATGATTCCTCAGTTGTTCGACGGAAAACAAGGGGATGAAAACTATCCGCGACATTCCAAGAAATTTTCTATTTTCGGTGAGGCTACTATTTGTGACGTCACAACTTGATCAATCGCATTCGAAGCTCTCCCTGCTGCGTTTCCCAATAATAAATTCTATATTAAAACGATGTTAATAATAAGTTTCTTCCGGGGAAAGTGTTTTGTCGCGACGCAAAATTATTTCGAGCAAGGAAGCAACTTTGTTTGAAATTTTCAACATGTAAATTTGATATGGAATCAAAACTAAGCCCGAATTCTGTATTCATAAAACAGGCTTTCACTTCAAAAGTTCATAAATTATCAAATTTGTGTCTATACATAAATAAAACACACTACAAGCATCTTTGTATACATATATATATATATATATAAATTTACGGACGAGTGAAATGAGAGATGCGTCACAAGCTCTTCCCTTGTAGTGTTTTTTTTTCTTTTAAATAAGTGATTGGACTTCTCGTAATGTATACTGAATACAATATACAATGCAGCAGTAAAATTATTTGATTATTAAAATACTTATGTAACATTGTCATTTAGTTTACTTCTTCTGTTGTAGAACTACTGACAAACATAAACCAGCAACGGCCACATAATGGCGTTTTCTACAGTGACTTGGTTGCTTTTCTGCATCCCACCAACCTTCGTCCTCAACTCTTTGGAATGACGTTCGTTTAATGAAGTTTTTCTTCTATTGAAATTTGTAATAAAAGACAGAGCAGCAGGGGATGAATCGACTAAACAGGGCGTGACCCAAGTGCCCCAACGATAAGGAAATGACTTTGTAAGAAAGATATCATTAAACTTCTTAGTCAGAATGCTTTTTTTGTTTATCCCATCACCAACTTAACACAGTTGTGTGAAGAAAAAAAATCGACTGAAAGACACACGTATTTTAGGAACCGACCGAAACTACTCCTACTAAAAGAGGACTATTGCAATCATAGCAATCTTTAAATCTGACTCTCTCATTCTAGGGCAATATTTTCTTTTGATTTTAAAATAATATTTCACAAGAACTTGATCCAGGTATAACTTCTTCTGTGAAACATTCGTGTTATTGTCCCTACAGATTTTTCTTTACTCCTCAAGGATAACAAGGACATCTTTTTAACATAAAAACGAACTTACAAAATCAAACAACAAAATGTTACAACTTCCAGGCAGAGAATGACGGTGACATCTCGCGATAAAACCAATAACTTCCACTGGACCAACCCTGCAGAAACTTGCCCTCTGCAGTGAACATTACGAACTAAAACGCCACCAGAGTTTTCCCGTTCGTTGCGTTTTCGTGCCCCCGTGTGAGATGCCGCCAACATGAATAAAATTTCCACCAAACTACCTATTTAGCAAAGAAACTGACAAAATTATGCACCACAAGAGAAGACGCAAGAGGAGAAGAAAACATAGCTCAGGTGCAAAAGAGCACAATTAATAAACAATACTAAATATAATAAATGACGACAAAAAACTACAGCAAAGCAAATTGTTTAAAGCAGAAATTGTAGTGCATTGAAAGCATCCAACTCACGTCCTGCAGCAAACACGTAGAAAAAGATTTAATTCAAAGACGAACATTTTAACCAGAGACCATGAAGGAAAAACCAGAGAAAACCCCAACACCAAATTTACCACTAAACCATAAAAAAAAGTTAATGGAGTAAATAAAGAAGCTGTAGAATGTAAAAATATAAATACCGGAATCAATTCTACTACACAATAAAAGTACTCAAAAACTCACTCTTGTTATTCTAACAAGAATCGCAACAACCTGAATGTTGGGTTACCGACCTCCGGATGTCTGCATCGACACAGAGAATTTCGTACATTTCGGTGGAACATAACTTCATAACTCTCTACAGAAACTTTCAAATTGACTCGAAAAATAATAATTTTTCATCGGCTGTAAAAGCCGCAAGCTCGACTTTCTACCGCTACATCAAATAATAAATTCGACGTTTTTCAAAAGTCAAGGAAGAAAAGTCAGCTTGAATTTCATCAAAGCTCTTTGACGTTGGAAAACCGTCAAAAAGAAGTTGGGAAAACCGCGACCGAACTCATTCCGCCATTTTCTAACGAGAAGCAACCAAATTTTCTTGTTTCCGTATAGAAAAGCAATCAGCCCGAGTCTGATTCGATTAGTTTTCTTAAATGGCGGAATTTTCTTTTACGATTGATTAGAAACCCTTTTTTAAATTGTCAGCCCCGGTTATTAAGAATGGAAATTAACATTTTATTACAATTACTCTGCTTCATTTCGCTTCGAAACTTTTGTTTAAAAATCTCAATGAGGAAACGGAAGCTAATTCAAATTCGCGGGAATAGTAAAAATAGAAATTCTTATTCCTTCGACTTGACAAGTCGCCACATTCATAACTCAAAGAAGGAGGAAGAAAGCGAGTTGTGATGGAGACTCTTCATAACAGAAAGAGTACTAAAGCCTGCAGTGTGAAGGAGATAATGCAATCTGTACATAATCTATAAAATAATTGTAGAAAAAGTGGAGGAAGCCAAGCCAAACTGTCAAAATGGAAGTTCGGCGGTATACGAAGAAGTAAAAATATGGGAAAATCACGACAATTTGTCTGCGAAACTTCGAGAACACCATCAGAAAAAATATTTTTTTTAAAACGATACAGAGAAATAGTGTGAAAGCTTTGGGAAGTGCTACAAAGGGCAAGGCATGATTACTAACAATGTAAGTAGTGTACACACTGTGGGAATATGTAACACTGCTGGCTACTCAATCGGCAGCCACATCCCTGCTACCGTGACAGGTGTCACAACTGAAGAA
The DNA here is from genome assembly GCA_037055365.1 of Polyplax serrata. Lineage (NCBI taxonomy): Eukaryota > Metazoa > Arthropoda > Insecta > Psocodea > Polyplacidae > Polyplax > Polyplax serrata. The sequence goes on along the minus strand of JAWJWE010000002.1, from coordinate 6,812,300 downwards.
CACCTTCGTAGGAAAACAGCTGCAGAGCCGAGTTTACCACTCAAGAAGCTTCAAAGAAAATTTATATACAGTTTTAAGATGGGAAGAGAAAACGATTTCAATCAAACTAAGCACAATTTTATCTTACTTTTGTAAGGAATTAGGCACTGTATGATAGCAGAGGGTCCCATGTCTGTCCATAAATACTCTCCATCATTCATCTCCGAGATTCACCAAACGAGAAAACTAATAACAATAAATAGTCACGGTGAAACGAGAGCAACCGCTTCAAATCCTTTGAACTTTGACGAGTACAGTCAAAACAAACTGGACGTGTTTGGACAAACAACCCCCAAAAAATTCGTACAAGTTGAGTTAAACGAATTTGTCAAATCCTTTCGTGCGGCCATTTCAGAATTTTATTGGAATTTATGGAAGGAAACGAACTGTAAAGAAATTTTTTTTCTTTCGCCATTAAATTTAAAGGAAGATTCTTCCGGGTGACCGACAAAGAAAAAAAAGGACTCCTCCGAAACCTTTTCTTCTGGTCCTCCACCTTCTTCTTTCTTGGTGCTTTTCTTGTCCTTCGAGATTGGTATCAGGTTCTGCCGCACCATTGTCTCCCCGGGAAGTAGAATACCACTTAAATAATGGCCAGCAAACAAATTCAAACTATGGCAATTTTGAGATTAGTATCTGTGACAAGTTTATGGTGTCTTCGACACGTCACTCTCGCCATTGTTCCTCTCCCTGGCTCCTACGTCCAATGTTATTTTTACGAATTCAGAGAAACGTCAATAATAGAAGAAATGTGATGTCGTACCTGCCATGATTATCTATTCCTATTTCAGGTCTCACCGAAAGGGGTGGTTTCGATTTGCCGATCGATTTCTTAGGTGCCGCAGGCATTCCAGCCACACCTTCGTCCCTTCCACGCCATGTTTTTCTTATTCTTCCTCGAGTTGCCACAAACCGGCATCTGTTCGATCGGTGATATGAATATGCACGTGTACTGATCTCATCTGATCCGAATATCGGGAATTGGTTTATTGAGCCTCGGGTCGACATCTGTTTGATGAAAAATAACAAGAATTTAACCGAGTTATGAAGATTTTATGATATACTTCAACTCGTACAACAATATACGCGTTCATCCTTTTACACTTAAGCAGATGTAACATCTTAAGCTATGTATCCGATTTTTTCTGTTCATTCAAAGGAACGTACCTTTCAGTGTTTACCATTGTTTCCTTAAACCAATTCTCCAAAGTTTTGCTTTCGTTGAATAATTCTAGTATTCAGCAAGAGAAAATATGAAATTTTATAAATTGACTGCAGGTGGGCACTGAAGAGCAGAACCTCGGTACCTGAAATTATATTATAATATGGCGATGGTAATAATCTATCGATATATAAAGTGTCAATAATAGATTGTATAAACGATACATATGTGATCGTATATGCATAAGCGAGAGAGAGATGCGGAAAGATTGTAATATAATGTAGAGTTTCCAAATTGTTTACATTCATAATTCATGGTATATCACATCCATGATGTAGTGATATACAAAGTGCGCAATATTTATGAGTTAGTTACACCTCTACGAAATAAGAAAAATAAAATAAAAAATAAATCATGTGAATGACTGTGCTCCATGTGGAGTACTTTCGACTAGATGAGTGTTCAACAAGGATTGAATACGTTTAGGATAGAAACGCATAATTTCAGAATACCATTCAGTTCCGTAGGTGTATGAACATCTATTAGACACACCAACAAAAATAGAAAACTATCTAGTTACTCATATTTCCTCACGTTTATAAATTTATAAGTTAGCACGAACAGGTTCGAACCGGTTAAAGTCCTATTAAAATGAACGGAACAAAATTAAAGTTATCGATAAGTGGAAACAAATAATTAAATAGAATGTCAATGACACTTTTAAACAAATTTTTATTTTACATAAATCGGGTAGAGCAAAAAGTTTTTCCTGCGTATTATAAATTGTTCATTATATTAAAATAAAAATATTTAAATAGATTTAATATAACTCAGACGGAGATCCCCCGCTGCGTTTCTCGATTATTCTAAGATTTCAATAAATAAATACAGGGGTAAATACATCAATAAATAAAATAAAATTGTACAGAAGGCGACTAATAAAAAATTACAAATCCAAAAGGTGAAAAAAATCAACAGAAACGAAACCGATTCGTCTCAATTACTTTCATCTACTTTCATTCATTGATTGCTCTGTAATTATTCATTCGGTTAATTGCCCGTTAATAAGTACAATAATTAAAATTAATTTTCTTCGAATTCTTTGCTAACTCCAATGTAAATTCGGAAGAATTTCCTGTTAGGAAGAGAAATTCAAATTTAATTTCGCTCCTTCGCTTTCGTCAAACTCATTTTCTTAACTGCGGGAGCAAGCAAAAAAAAAGGCAGGCAACCGGAATAAGGTGGGTGATGAATCGTATTGAATATTCATTTTTGCTATTGATTGACTCGTTTATTTTATTTTCCTGAATTTAATGGTTTTATTTTTGGAGAACAATAATAAAGTACTCTCACGAAGGTTACTACTGAGAGGGACTCCCGATCGGGTTTCACGGCTCGGAGGTGATCCACAATGACAACAAATACCTTTCCACTGGCAAAATTTTACTACAAAAGGTTCACGTTTGTTCAGATTCACCAGACGAATTACGAATCGAGTTCCATTAAGCCGGAAGTTAAATGTTTCATCCGAATGTATCAGATGTAAAAATAAAGACTTTGTAAACTTTGCAGATTTGCTTTAAATAGATACTTAACCAGACGAGGAGGCATCCCGCAAAGGACGCCCCTGGTTTCGTTCACAATGAAAGGTTCGACTGGGCTTCCGTTCGGGCGCAAATATCCCGCAGAGACAGCATCCATGAAACTATTAATTTCCTTTTTTGAAACTGGCATAATAGAACGGAACCGATTTGACAGAGCGTGTGAATGGAAAATCGGGAAACGTACCGGAAACTGAAATTATTATTTCTTGCAAAAATTTTTGAGAATGGGAAAAGGATGAGCGAAGAAATCAGGAGGAGAAATGGGTTGATAGATCGATTAATTGAAGGCTTCAGGCACTTTCGGAAGGTTCATCAGTTGGAAGCTCTACAAGTAAATAATTTCGGGAATGTTGAACGTCATTAAAACATCAGTTAAATGTTGAAATGATAAACCATGTACTAAACAATTATTTACATTACTGCTACGTCAAAACAACCCCTTGGGGAGCTCTGGGTACTACAAATCACAACAATAAATTGAATAATTTAAAATTTCTACTAGTACTACATCTGAAACCATACACAACAACTAGACACAACCACAAATATTCACGCTCCTAGTGCTACTTCCATAAATAAACAGCAAACATTTCTAATTCCTGCAGAGGTACCGTCCAATTAGGTCAACCGCATCCCGTGAAATACATTTAATTATTCTAATCGTGTGTAAGATACTGGTTTCTGGTTCGTGAGACAGCTAAGAGAATAAACTTTCATCGTATTAACCGAAGTCTCAGAGAGAGCAGAGAAAGAGAGAGAGAGAGAGAGAGAGCCCCTCACAAGAAATGCAATGTTTTATTTTAACTCAGCCCAAAGGCGACGCCGCATGTTGTTTTTACGAAAAACAATGGTGAGTTTTGCGACCCCTAAGTCCTACGAAAATGAAAACTTGATCAAATTACCGACGAAAGCTCGTCTTCAATAAGCTTTTTATGTTTAAAATTCAATTAGCATTTCATATACAACGTTTAATGTGTTTATTATCCACCCTTTGTTCGTTTTGGCAGCCGAACTTTTTTCATGCCATTTTTTTTTGTTGCTGCGTTCTCTCGCCTGCAACCAGCCTTGTGCTCCACTTAAGCAAAGAGTTCTTTTTTTTTGGCAAAAGTCAAAAAAATCAGGCGTCGATTCTTGTCGACTCTTCCCCGGGGACTCGCCCTCAAATTGTGTTTTTCTCCAGTCAGTCGAGGAGTCGTTGGAGAAAAAAAACCCACAATGGAACATTTTTTACCGATCCTCCATCAGAAGTTTGTCAATCTGACGATTTTACTTTTCCTTTGACACCTTTGAAAGGTGGAAATTTTTGTGTGCGATAGTTCGATTTGAGGTTATTGTAGCGTGAATCAAACGCGTTGCAATTAGAGGTGTTGCAAATCATCAATTCCCTTCAGACGGATACCAAACGTGAACACCGCACACCGATTGATGAAAGTAAAGAAATACGAATAATATCCTGTTACGTGGTAGAAAAGTTAATAAAACACATAACCACGTGTTTGTGGACTAAATCCAGAAAATGGAAAGTCTAGGCATTAAGTTAACCTTCACGTCCCCGTGAAGGTATGCCATTGACAACTGGACAACAGTTACATTGTGTTACACTCCGTACACAAACATTTGAAATGAATTTTCGTTTTAAATATCACACCAGAGTTCTTTCAGTCACAGAGTCATTATATACTCCCAGATCTTTGTTTGCGTTCTCTTTTGCCATGTGAACGAGATCGAACAGGAGTCCACAGGCGAAGTGATATTATCTCGCCTCCTAGGTGGACTGATTGTTTCCTTTGTGACTTCATCACCAGCCGAAAATTCGGGGGTTTTTCTGCTTGTCTGCCACCGCCACGTACTTGCCTACTCCTGTTCCCTACGCTTCCCTTTTTTTTCATATAAAAATTTACATTTTTTATTTTTTTCAGCCTCCCGTACACGCGCTTTGATCCGTATCACTGCCGTATACAATATTTACATTGTAATTTATGGAAACTTCATTTCCAATTGAAAGTTTGTTTATTTCCTTTAGTAGCTCTTTCGCCCGGATTATTGCTTCTCCCTCTTCTTCTCATCCATTTTGCTTCCATCAAAGCAAGAAGGATATTTCAATAAAGTTGTCAACCACGCATATCTTTTTTTTTAATTTTGCCAAAGCAGTTTTAAGCCCTAGCTGAACCTGTACAGAGCTGTACAACACCACACTTGACAACACGTTCAATCGGTATCATTACACGTTTCACAACTCTACATTTATCCTTTCATACTTTTTTGTGATTCAAAAGGTTGCGAACTTTGGTCGGGGCGAGAGAATGGATTTTCCTTTTGGGAGTTTCGGTCACCGAACACCAAAGTACTACAGGGGAGAAAAAAAAATGTAAGCGAAAACCAATTTTCAGGTATTCGCGAGAGTGAGCCAATGAAATTACGAAAGGAGTAATTTTTTTTCCTTTGCCGTATGGTGCGAGCTCCAAAGGAGACGAACCGCCGTCAAAGGCCAAGTGGAAGAAAAATTACGTAAGGAAAGAGAAAGGAAAAAGATGGAAGGAGGACGAGGAGGAGCAGAAGAAGAAGAAGAAGAAGAAGAAGGGCAAATCAAGTTTTTCTAATTAAATTTAAATTGTTATTTGTCGTCTCTTAAAGGGAAACATTTCCTTTTTAACTGGAAAATTATTAAATAATGAAAAAGTGAATTATAATATAATAAATGGAAAGTGTTAGCAAAGAAAGCTATAATAATTTTTTTCTTAACGTCGTTTGAGAAATTTTCATCATCACGACGTGACACACAGCACACTCGTGGAGGAAGAAAGAAGAAAAAGAATGAAAAGCTTTTTTCCAAAGTGGTTTCCCAAGCCAAATAACAAGACAAATAACATAGGAAAAAAGTTTTAACTACTTCTCATCCAATGAATGAATAAATAAATAAACAATTCTTATTGAACTCACCTCGAATGTGCCAAAAATTACTCCTGTTGCACTCATAGGTTGTGTACCAGTCGAGGCTTCTGCACTGGATTCCTGTTAATAGAAATACATGTAAATTTTATTAACCACTACAAAGCTATTAACTTTTCCTTACACGTCTACCGAAATCCGACAAACCATAAGTTTCTCTAAGGATGAAGAACCGATTCTTACATTACTAAGGCTCTTATAAACGTAATCTCCATCTCGATTACGCGTATCTCGTTGTAGTACGGTAGATGTTACAACAACTACCCTAATTGGTAATAGACCAAGGTCGATAAATTCCGGCGTTGTGACATTTCCTTTCTCAACCTACCACTCTTCCGTGACTTTCACAAAAGAAAAGAACACCACCGATGTATTCGATGGTTCAAAGAAACGAGAAGAAAACCGTCTTTCTCCTTCGGAAGACTCCTACGGTACGCGACGGTGAGGACTCGGGTGTTTCCTGTGTGCTCTTGACGTGCCCTTCGACATGACAAAAAAGAATTTTCGCTGGGAAACTCTGATTGAATTGCCGAGACGAATCTCTCGAACGGATCAATTAAATTTTCGACAGAATCCAATTATCTAATCTTTTAATTTATTATTTAATTAGTTTCCTAAGTGTGGAAGACTGAATTTCACAAGGTTTTCTTTGTGACTCAAACCGAGAATGCTCCAACTTAGTTCTACTAATTAAAGTATTTTCATAAGTTTAATAAATTAGCAATTAAAAGTTATAGTCAAATATTTTAACTAGAGGTAAATCCGGAGGTCTCATTTTATTTTCACCGGCCTCTTACCTAGAACTTAAAGTTGTTTTCATTGCTTTGGAAAAAGTAATTCGCTAAGAAGTGAAGACGATTTACGTAGTATTTTTTTAGTTGTGCAGTTTTATTCTGTATGTGTACTTAAGTACAACTTTGGATGGGTAACCCTCAAATTAAATAAATTACATAAGGCTGTCTGTATGTAGAGTAAGACTATTTGTTCGCATACAATAAATAATTTTTTGTCAAAACGATTAAACCAGTGAGTGTTCTGCTGCATGTGCTGCATGTGTCCTCGGTTCCATCTGCGACGGTTTCACCTTCGACACAAACGTTCCTGTCGCTCTCCTTTAAGGCAACCGCCATGTCTGCTAATGAAATTCTCTTTATTATCGACACATCAGAACCCATTTGACTCCGCAAAAATAACATAAAAATTTGTAGCGAATAAAAAATACTCTTTGAGTTAAATGATAACGATTTTATCATTTCAATTTTCATCAAAATAACTCTCGGTCCCCGTGTGAAAGCTGGCATAATCGTTTTATTTCGCAGTAGTGAAGTTGTTGGCAAGAAAATGGAGGGCACAACACAGGGGAGAAGGCCTCACGTACGACTTTCTAATTTAATTTCTTTTGTTTCGGTTATGGCAATTTTTTCCTGCTCGTGTTCTATCCCCACCTCCTTAGATTCCTCTTAGAAGAACATTAAATTTCACGCCCGTTCCTAGTTGTCAAAAATACGTCCGGTTTCTATCATTTTTGTGCTCTTAAGCTGTTTTGTTGGTGTCTGCCGCGTAAACTAATTTACTTTTTTTACTCCTCTTAGAGAACTATGATTTTAGTGTTTCAAAACTTGACTGCATTTGCACTCCTCAACGACAAAATCAGTCACATGTCACACAAAAACTAAAGGATGGACAATTCCTTCAATGGTTTACCTCATCTAGGTGGTTTACCTGCATTGATTGTTATGTAATTACAACATACATACCTACTTCATACAATTGCAGTCAAAAGCAGGAGACTAACTCGTACGCATAGACCAATTTGACCCAAATAAGTTCTCGAAACAATGACTTATTCAAAACAATAACCAACTCTCTGTAACATTGTTTATAATTCGAATGAGATTTAAAAGTTTATCGGCGCTGAATCGAATGACCCGACGAGGGGCCCCAGAAAATTAGTTTTACATTCATTGGAAAATGGAAAAGAGGCGATATTCTTCGACAGACGGAGCACAAAAATCATAGCCAAATTTTGCTGTAGAAAAACGCCTCTTAAGATTAGAATCGGTTCGCTAACCGTCCTCACCATGTATATGATTTTCTCCCCCGAGGAGTTAATAACCGGGTAAATGAATGTTCTCTTACTCTTTCGGCGGCGCGAGGGGGCCTGCATTGAATTTTAATTTATTTTTTAATGCGTCGTTAAAATCTGCTTTTAAGTATTAGCGACAACAAAACGGAGGAAGTGGAAAACCCTCGAGTGGATTCCGGGGGTGTGTCCCTAATTGAAACAACTAAAATGGAAAATCGAAACTTATTTTCCCGGAGTTTGCTGTTGTTGTTGTATTGTTCTCTCTCTCTCTCTCTTCCTGCTGTCGATGAAAGAACAATCTGTGGTACTCGGTAATAAAGCGGAGAATTCACTTGCCACGTCGAAAGAAATTGCTCCGTGTCCTCTGCAATGTCAAACGTCGACAGATTGCTTTGTGTTTTATTTTTATTTTTACTTGGCGTTTCATTTAAAAGCTTTTAACGTCGGAGAGAAAGGTGACTAAAAGTAATAATTCTGATAAATTCTGACGCAGAAAATAATGTGATAACGTCACTATTGCGTTGTGTAAATGCGGTGAGAGTAATGTAATGATAACTCACTTATTTCAATTTTTGATTCTTACAAAAGACTGGAAAATAAAATAAACGGCTAACGGTTTTTACCTTATTTTGACACGGTAACAACACTACTTCCATCACACTAACAATAACAAGTTTGTTGTTGTTGTTGTTGTCGATTTTATGGATGTAAATTTCAGATACTTCATATCTTTCCTCAAAACTATTCTACAGAATTCCCTTATTTTACTCAAGCTAATAAAAATAACCAGGTAGAACCCCCTAATAAATTTTGGACTTCTAAATAATATGTTAATATATTCGCTCACTCGTTCTACTTCTTTTCAACCAAGTCATGGAAATTTATTTCTTCTCTTAGGACTTCTAACTTTCAGAGTAGACCCGACGGGAACAACGTTTGGAAACTTGTCAAATGTGTAATTAAGTAAGTAAATAAAGTAGACATTTCAAAAACCTTTCGGGCTACGGCAAAATGTACCGGAACGCAACAGAAAACTGTGACATTTGGCTAAAATAAAGTATTTGTTTAACGAGGTGATTTGTTTAAAAATAAAATCGACTTGTTAATCGAATTGTTTAATAATTCGATAATCGAACTATTCTAGGTCTAGCGAAATAGGGTAACGACGGGACACAAATGATTCATAAAGGATACAAAAATTAAAAGTAAAAATTGAAGAAGGGATAGAATCGGATAGGGAGAGAGAGAGAGAGAGAGAGAGAGAGTTCAAACGCAGGGCCCGGCGGCAAGTTTACCATAATGCAATTTGTTCGGATTCAAAACGTCAGTGTGCCAAAAACAAATTAACTTGAAGGAAACTCACAAGTTGTAGTCCATGTATATACAGAAATTTAGTAAATGTTACACTACATTTAATATAAAAGAAAATTAGCGTATTAGTTGCCTACGTAAATATGTTTAATAACATTTACTATTTAACCATCACTCCCACCTGCCGTACCTGTTTAAATATATTTCATTCAATATATGTACAGAAAAGTTTCAATGCGTACAGAAAAGTAGTATAAACTATAATTTCACATTTCAATTGATAAAGGAGAATATAAAATGGTAATAATATACAATTCTCGTGTTGCGTAAGAAACATACGTACGTTATTATTCACCACGTCAATTGACATTTGTTCTTTTGATCAACGAGTGCTGCACTTACAGCCGAATCAATAAACTTTGTAGTGCATTCTATTTTGGCATTCGGTCCCTTCAATTCATATATACTTGCGCCACTCCCTTGATTGCACCCGCTTATCCAGGTCTACTTTTTTTGTACGCAATCAGACGAATGAGCTGAAGTGTTTTCATTGTCTACAACAACGTACATAATAGAGAGTTTACTATTAAACAAACATTGTAGACGTACGACGGGGCACGCGATAATTCAGATCGAGAACCGGAACACTTTCCATTCCTCTCAATTATATAAACACAAATAGTTTTCAATACTTCAGAGAACTTTATAATAAACGTTTCCTATATATTGAGAACCATTCTTATTTTAGAGTTAAGTGATTGATAATTAACTTATAATTAAAATTATGACAAAATGTTGCATAAAATAGAAAACTATATATATAAATGATATAAAAACGGCAAATTATTGGCTACCAAACAGTACTGCCGTATTATAGTATGCAATGAACTCCTCTTTATACTCATATTATTGTCACTGTTGTGCATTTCTTGAAAACACAACTATTTTACATGAAAACAGTCACATTAGATAAAAGAGAAGAAGCAGATTCACTGTAAACCAGCAATTACACGAATGATTTTTTTACATTTCTTCAATTTCCTCAATTTCTTCCGATCTTCTCTAAAACGTTTACATTACATTAGGACTCCGAGTGGGACGAATAACATGAGACTGGGAAGATGAAAATCTTTCTCGCATGTAAAACACACAAACGCGGACGGGTTTAAAAGTTTCTCGCACGGAAACTTCTCATGATAGAAGTTTAAACGACGAAAACGATGACGTTTTCACAGAAGAAGCAAAATGTTTCGTTTAGCAAATAAAATTCACGTCAAAAAGTAAACAAGTCAACTTTGATTGGAGAAATAGAAAATCGGATTTTTATTTATGAAAATGTCGGCGTTTTCTAGGAAATTTTGACTCGCTTATGTGTAAACATAAATTTATGTATGCGTCTACGTTAATCCGTATTATACGCATATTTTAGTTATGCCATCACAATAACTTCACGATTTATTGTAGTTAAACGTACGACTCCTAGACAACAATATACATACGAACGGTTTTTCATTGTCACTCGGGACGGCCACAAAAATTTTCAAATTAAAAAAAAATAATGATAATAATCCCTTTGGTTTTCTTCCAGTGGTTGGGTAGAGAGAGAGAGAAATGAAATTATTTAAAGTTTACGTTTGGCTCTTCACAAGATTCATTATTGCGGGATTATTTGGGTAAAATCCCGGGGGATAATCCCTCACGTAAGAGGGTTTCGCAAACAATATGTCCTTTGTTGTCCAAGTGTTAATGATGGTATTGGTCGTGTTCGTGTCTTTTTCGGAATCTTTCATTCATCAGATACAATTAAACGGTTCAGACGGAACCGGCGAAGAGAGACACACACCCGGTCGACAACCCCCGAAAAACCGGGACCTTAATAAGGGCAGATCGATTAGAAGAAAACAAATCGTCTGTTTGTTCCTGTCTACTTGGAAAGTTCGCTTCGTTGGATGACAACAAAAGGCGAAATGTGTTTGACCAACGTCCTCTAACGCCACGTCGTTCTTCATCTTTAATGATGTAATAAGATTGCGAGGGTGAAATTTGTCTCCTGTCACGTCTCCAAGACCCGAGCCTCAATTTAAATAACCGGGATTTATTTTAACATAAAACCGTTTTTATTCAATACTTTACATTATTAGCACCGTATGTTAATAGTAAGCCCACTCCTCAAGCCTCTGTCTACTTCTTCCTAATTCGAACACTAAACTTAGGTGATTCCATTCTTATCAGATTTGCTAGAGCTCTCCCTTAAGTAAAGGGTTTGTGTATTGTGCTGTAATCCCCTTATTGTGGTAACTACAAACCGTCAGGTATGAAATGGTGAGACATGAAGTACTGGTTAGGTGAAAACAGGTTGGCACTCATCACTGTACAATAGAGTCAAAGTCCTCATACGAAGAGAATTCTAATCTAGCTGAATATCCTAGAGTAGATGAGTAGAACTTAAGTAAGCGAAGAAAAAAACCTACATTTCGTTTGAAACTACCAGAAAGTCACGTTTCACACCGTAAGTCCAACAAAAACAAACTCGACCAGCATTTTTTTTTTACTTTTCATTCAATTAAGACTACCAAATAGATTTGAAAGAGATTTGTGGAATTAGTGGGCGTCGAAGTAATCACCGTAAAAGTAGTTTTATTTGATAAATAGTTAATTAACTTCTTCGAAAGTGCACACAACCGGAGATGAAGAGATGAAGACGTAACGCAAACGTCTGATTGGTTCAATCCGTGGTCTATTTAACAGGCTCCTCCTTTGGAGTCAACATAAAAAGATTTTCAACGTCCGATGTACTTCGAGGTGCTTCAAATGGAAAAACATACACGGACGCAGACGTACAGACACACGCGGGAGCAATTAATAATAATAATAATAATCGTTAACATGACATTCAATATCTGATCGATTTATTTTTAATTAACTCTTCATTAATGCCAGCTGTCTGTCAGCGTATTTTTTTATATTCTCATTTCAACGGATTAAACACGCTTGATTAAACTCACTGGTCCAACTTTAGCAGAATTCCAAGTGACTCAAATGAATTTTATGTGTGGAGTGTTCCTCGGAAACAGATTCTCTCAATCAATGAGTACTCAAAAATTTGTCCCGGATTGTTTAGAACCAAAAATCAAGTGGAATCAAGAAATTGTATTTTTGTAGTTATGTTTGTAATTAAGTTCTGTTCTCCATTAAAATAATTTAAATGCCAAGTAAATGACAGATTTTAATTTATTAAATTAATCATTTGGCTTTTAACTAAAATTCTGCTACATTGTCTGCATTGGCAAAAGTAGAAGGTTCCGATAACGAAAAAATATTATTATATTATGAAATATTAAAATATGTATGATTTTGAGGGATATTAACAACTACATATAAAAATTTAATACATGGTTTCGTATGTGTTGTGTGGAATGATACTTGTTTGAAATCGAATGGTGTTAAGCTCCTACTGACTATATTGAAGTACATTACGCACAGTAATATAGTAAGCAAGGCATAAAACCTTGAAATATTTTTAATTTTTCCTACAAAATCACACTGATTTGGGGAATGTGAATATGAATTAATGTTCGAAAGCAGGCCTATTAAAAACCAAACGAGTCAATTCGTTTTTCTACTGAAAAAAATGTTATTCGATTGTATTACACTGAAACATATAAAGTGAATCCTTTTGTGGAAAGGAGGCTGCGCAACTGGAGCCTTGACAACTCTGGAAAGGGTGGCAGCGGCAGCGGCGGCGGCGGTAACGAGGCGAGGCTCCGACTTTCCATGGCGGAAGGCGGGATTTCTCCAGAGACTCCAGTGCACTCGCGACCATGGACGGTGAGAGCGGCGATTCCAGCACGGAGATTCGAATAACCGCCTCAGTTCCAGACACGGATGATTCCGATTCTCGGAGGAAAACCGGTGAAATTATGTGCGTGTCACCCAAAACGGTTCCGGCCGTTCTCCAGCCGACCGATTTCTCCATAAAATACAGCAATAACGGGACGCGGTTCCCGTGCTACGACGATAAGAAAAACGGAGGCTCCGACGAACGAAACGCGGAGGCAAATGCGAAAACCGTGGTGGACTGTGATTTAGAATTTCAGGGCCGGGCAGAGAGCAACCTGAAGGTTGCAGAGTACCTGGGGAGCAAGGACGGTTTCCGGGAGTTTCGAAACAATTTCCAAATCGGTTCGACAGACAGTGCAATCGGGTTGACGAAGGAGCAAAGAGTGAAAGCGACGGAATTCGCAGTTGCTCTCAACTACAACAAGGACCCACATAGGACCTCGGATTTTGCTGGAATGATACTTCACCATCACCAAAGGTTTGTCACACCTCAGTTACCCCCGAACGTGTACATCCCGCTACCTCTGTCGAGCATACACACCCTAAACCTATTGTTAGAAAGGTTGTAGCAAACCCTTCCGACGGGTGCCGGTAATTTGAGCACAAACTTTCTTCAACCCCCCTGTTGTTTTTCTTTTTTTGCTTGAGCTGTCAATCAAAATCCGTACCTTCTAAGTAGGATTTAAGGTTTCTTAAGGATTTTAAGTAATAATGTTTGAGCCTGTATATAATACACCGACTCAATTGTTCCCTTTCTTTTGCATTTGCCGATAATAGTTTCGGATTTAATCTCCTATGTCCTTACAAAATTTTACTAGATAAGCTCATCAATAAAATTTATGCGTGTTATTTATGCAAATACCAGTTCGGCTATTTAAGTTTTTATTTGTGTAACATCACTCTAATTGAATCACACTAATTAAAATTAATTAAATTCATTTTCACTTTTCAGCCAATCTAAGTATTGTACCTTTAATTAATAATCTTATTAAATTTTTCAATGCATTACTGCTCAGTTATTACTTTTCGAACGTATCAAATGACGTCCGTTACATAATTATTATACATTACAAGTACCACTTAAGAGAAGTGAGAATTTTTTATTTCAAATATGGTGCTCTCTTCCCTAATGAGTCTTAACAGATTGAGTTGAACAAATTTTTCGTTTTCAAATTTTCAGAAAATTATGAGATTTTGTATCAATCAAAGGTCTTGCTCAAGGTACGGCTGACAAAAGTCTAACTACTGAAACATCAAAACGTGATCTGCCGGCGTGCAATAAAAGTTTCAACACAATGTGCACTACACCTTTACTATCACTGACAAGTACCTGGGTTCCAAATTTTTTGTTTGTTTTTTTTAAGATTAATATGCTACTTCTAGTTAAGCAACGAATTCTTAAATTAATTTTTTGTACAACTGTTCCGATCAATCTGTTGTGATAGGTTAGATATTTTGTGACCAAAGTCAAAGAACCAGATTTATGTATCGAATACGATCATTAAGAATTTATCAAATTTACTACAAATACTTTCACTGCTCAACGACTTCATGTATTGCAAAAAATATAGATATATTAGAAAACAGCTAAAATTTTTCAAATTCAATAATATGTACTACGTAATAAACTACCGCATTTGTAGTAATCACACCCGTTCAAATATCAGCCTGTTGCAATCAATTAATTCTTATTTGTCATTCCATCGTTTTATTAATAATAATTAACCTCGAGTTAATTGATCTGTTGCCGTGAATAAAGCACTTCTCGCATGGAAGACTTCCAAACCGTTTACGAGTAAAACCACACGCTCTGTAATTAAAAAATATAAAGGGTAATTCGTCGAGATCCCTTCCGTACCACCGACAATTCTCAACGCCACACCTTCCTTATCATCACCTCCATCATTGCCAGGTACTCATCCAGGAGGAGAAATATTCATGCATTGACAAAACAATTTAATCAACCTCTCCTGGAATGTATTATTATTTTTGTATAATTAGTTTAGGTGTATATTCTACCCAAATTATTATTTCTGTTTTGCAGTTATTTTCACCATGGACTTTCCCGAAATATGTAATTAATACCGGGTAAATGGCGGACGGTTGTTGTTGTTGTTGTTTGCTATCCTCCGGGTGCAAAACTTTAATTGGATCATAAATATTCATGGATACCCAAAACTCTTCGACGTATTCGCACTCGGATGATTTAATCATTTTTTCCTATTTATTAGACTGAATTATCGACACCTAATCCACCAGGAAACTAATTTTATTAGTTTATTTTATACGTAACGTGTAAACCCCTGAACCGAACTCAATTGAATGTTTGCATTTCATTAATTATATTTACCTAAAACGAATAATGTACAGTTTCTTCAAGGGGTGGTCCTTAGCTTACTTGCATGCAACTGGAATTAGACTGGAAATGAACATGAAGTGCTCAGGTCATTTCTCGTAAAATTTTATGCTTTTGTAATTAACAATAGGGCAAATAATGTACATTAAAAACGAATAATAGAAACATAAAGGATTTCTGCCATTCGATTATTTCTACTAATGTAAATCAATATTACCGTTCGTATTTACATAAATAAAAATTCACAGTGCTTGATTTTTCGTCACTCTTATTTGATTTCGCATGCAATACTTGTATTATATTTTTTGCTCGTTGAAAGCATTTACTTAATCACACAAACAATGACTTTTTTATATGAAATATTAACTGCATTCACAAAATACTACACAAGCCGTTTCGTGCGTCCAAAAGTTTGATACCATTAGGAATAAATTAAATAGCTAAAATTCCGATTAAACGAATATATCAGTATATAGAATAAAACATAGTATAATAATAGCTATACTAAACTTGCAAAGCCTGTCGGCCATTTCGATAGTTACGACTTCTCTTAATAATGGAAGAACATATATACATAAATATAGAATAATGACTTAAGTTCCAATCAACATAAAATCCAACAAGTCACAAGTGATAATTAATAAATAAACTTGGTTTGTGGAGGCTCCGATGACTTGATTTAACGCGGATTATCGCAAGAGAACCTGAGTTGAGAATTCAGGCACGGAGACTCACGAACACATCCCGTCACAGGTATTAAACATTTCAACTCCCAAATCCTTTTAGAAATAATTTTAATTGATTAATCTCTTCGTTTCAATCTGCATCATTATGAAAAATAAAATAAACTTATCGGTGATGCTCATCTCCTACCAGGAGAAACCCGAGGCATCTCGGCCCAGGTTGATTGCCTACCTGCTGGCAGTTCGTCTGTTACGGATGGAACCGACCTATAAAAATATCCGGTTTTCCTTTTACTTCCAGGTATAAAATTCGTTAATAATTAATTTGGCGGAGTGACACTCCAGGTCAATGTTATACCATAAACGGAAGGATACAATGGTTCCACGGGTCGTTGTTTACACTCGTTTTAGTTTACGATTACGTAATCTTTACTACTATGTCTGTTACCCACTTAATATTGTATGTCGAGTTGGCTCCTGCGAAAGAATGATAGTTAAGTTTCCACTTCCAATTTTGGTTATCGGTAATTACGTTTAAAATAATTCCCTTTATTATAAATTATTATAAGAGGAGACGCTGGCTAACGTGTTTATTAAGTAAGAAACGCAAGGTAGGCTTTGAGATTTGTAAAATAATTACATCCATGAAATTAATATTTGACCATGAATATAACTATTTCCATTTTCAGACTACAGGGAGCATTAAGCGTATTGGTTATTATTATACTTTTTCAGGTAGCCTATTGAGCAATTTATATTAGCCTTTGTTTAATGAAGAAATTTGACTTATATACCTTGGATAAAAAATATATTGAATACCTACACGTAATAATCAACCTTCAATAAATACGAATGAATAAATGAGCATTGATTAAATTATTCATCAACGTATTTATCCAGCACGCATGAATTTAACTACACTGATGTTTTTTGTTGTATTGAAAATTAATATGAATAACCCTCGTATACTTATTTTTATGCCACGATAAGAGTGCTAACATGCAATTGTATGTTTTTCTTCACAGAGCTTTGGGTCTTTCAATCAAACCTGCTCACCTGAGCAGCACGGCATCATTGCAGCATAACACCGGTCCTAGGCATACAATAGATGCCATTTTAGGTTTGGGAAGTAGAACGTCACCGACTGCACACCTACAAGACAACTCAGCTAGAAACGAAAACGAATCTAGCGGTGAGTTAACAATTATTGTTTATGAAATTAAAATTGTCCGGTACAAAACAGTCCGAAAAAATAATTTGGATAAAACGTAGAGCTTGACATTGAGTGATGAAAACTGACACGCAGCTATGAGATTGGACATGCCATTCTCTTACAATAAGCAGACATCGTCAATTTCAAAGTTCAATTTCATTGAACTTCTTCTCCTAACAGTCTTCCCGGTCCTTTTGGGAGCCTGGAAGTTCATTTAATCTCCCTCCACATCGATATTTCACCTGTTACATTTTTCCTAAAAATTGAATCTTCCAGTTCAATTCCTGGTACTTTTTACGTTCTTTTACTATTACTTTCCAGTTGTCTGAACCATAAATCTCCACTATACATTTAAAACCTTCAATACTCTTAACTTTTCCTCTACTCTAAAATGGATTTGTAACATGCTTTGCTATTAAATCTCCAATGTAAAATGCACGTAAACAAGAAATAGTTTCCCTCATTAAAGCCTACAATACGGGAAACGTGTCTTAGGAAAGAAAACTACCCCCATAAAGGGGTTATGGCTGACATCACATTCATAAGCTTGTCGCTTTAACACTAATCCTCGTCCCGAATATTTTTTTAGTAACATCTAACGTAAAAGAATCTGCCCCCGATGATGATGGAATCAATCAATGAGGAGACATGGAGACAAAGTCCCGCAGAATTTATTTTCTACGGGTTCTCCCCGTCCAGTTCTTTTCTCACCAGAAACTAACATTTTTTGGCAACCTAAAATTTCCAGTTTTATTTGAACAATGACTTTTCGCGCATTAAGACAATAATTTACTCGATGCATTAAAGAGATTCATTCCTCTCAACTTCATCCTCATTCTGTAATAACCGGTATACGTGAAGAGCGTGAATTCGCAACTTGACGTCCTATAAATTATTATTATTATTGTAATTGGATTGTAGTGTTTTCGATTTGGGAAAAGTACTCCACATCATCGACATCAGCGGAAACAAAGTCGTTTACGTAATTGAATTAAATTGTGTACAAAAATATAATCGGCTTTTCGCGTGTAAAACAATCGGGCCAATGGCTTCTCCCGTACCCGATGAAAGTCAATTTATCATGTTAAATCATACAGTCAGAAGCGACGAAAACAAACAGTAACGATTCCAGAGTTTGCGTTGCCCTAAGCACGAAATAAATCAACAGTGTTTCTAACGGTTCGGTGTTACCCAAATTATGTAAAAAAAAAAAATAATAATAATAATTCAAGTTGAGAACAAGTTATGAAAGGTTTCTTTCGCCTTGTCATCTCTCAGTGCACTTCTCTCTTTTTTTTCATTAAGACAATATGCTGGATTTGAAAGCTGGCCTTCGAAATCTCTCGTAACAACTCAATTAACCGAGCTGAAACTGCCGAAAGGACCCAGGAGTATATTAATGACTTAGAAATAAAAACGACCAACGTGGGTCTTCTCATCGGTGCTCAGGACCCGACAATTTGGACAACCTCCGGGCGACACATCCAATATATTTTTCAATTTCTTTTGTTCGGTTCAATTCCAGGTAATCAATGAAACTCGCGACAGCATCGCACGCACGCATAAACTCCCTATCAAAAGCCTCCGAGATTTGATTAATGAATTCTTTAATTTTACCTTTGGTTCTGCCCGCCTCTATTAAAATTTGATCAGGTAACCAAGGGAATGTGGTCAAGGTAAAGCACTTGAAACTTTTTACATACAATTTGCAGGTGCTTTGTTAAAAAACATTCTGTGATGCAAAAGACTAATTTGAATGCAACTTAATCATAAAATTGTAAGTCTCGTTTTCCCCAAGACGTTTTTATTTTGTATGCAACCGATCTATTAAATAACTAGACGTCTATTTTCCGTGAAAGATAGGAAAGTAGGCTTTCCTACTTTTTTCTGTTCGAAAGTAGAAAGAATAGTGACAACCCGTAATGGCGCCGTGAGAGACTTTTTACCCGGCACTCGTTACCGTTTCAAATGAAAGCCGGATCATATTAAAACTGAAAAAGAAGTGGTTAATTAATTTATTATAAAAACCAACTACATCAAAGTTGGATTAATTATGAATACCTTCATTCATCACTTTAACGTTATTCATTAAACGCGGGGTTTTCGGATTGAAAACGTCACTCGTTTCAATTTTTTCAACCATCTACAAAGTTTACTTCACGACATCTTGTAGCATTCGTATGGTAAAGTAATAGTTCTGTCTCCAAATTTTGAGTGCGGTACATATTTTAAGTACATAAGTACATATTTAAGTAAATACATATATAAGTACAAACCTAACTGCGCAACCTGACTTCCTCCGTTACTAACTAATAGGCTGTGTTTATCAAAATTCCTAGCAAAAATGTGTCTAAGAAATCAATCGATACGCATCAAAATTATTTAACTTGAAATTAATTAAATTTATAAAATTATAAATTAATTAGATCTGCCAATCAAAATATAATTTAGCATCAAAGTTATTTATCATCAATTGATGACTTCAATATGTGAAAATTTTTATAAATATTTAAAAAATTTAGAAATTTACTTCGAACGACACATGTGCAACAACCCCCTGTCTAATTTTCACATAGAAAACAAATAGTTGTTTTTAATTTATGCTTGGTAACATAGGGGATAAATTATGACACATAATTTATACTTAAATTCTCTTCATAACTGACTACTTATCGCTCTACATTTAAGATTTCATCTTTATTCTTCACCTCGTACCGTCCACCTACCTGGTAATTAACCCCATTATCCGGTTATCTCTTGCCTGAGTTATAAAACCATTATTATCAATTAGCGGAGCACTTAAATAAATTATGGAGTAGATAATTTTTTTCTTCTTATCAGCACATTTTGTTTATTATTAAATGGTTCCAATTAAAATTTGTTTACTCTACGTGGAAACCGGAAATTCCTGTTTTCCCGTGAACACAATCGTATTACATTGACGGGTGATGATTGGTTTTGTCAGAAATTTTCACATATCCGGCCCAGGTGTCAGCCTCCCTTTCATTTTCCCCTTTCCCAAACAGATACTACATAAACTACAAGGTTAAATCAACCATATTATTGTTGGCTGAGTAATAAAATAATAATAAAATTAAGCAATTGCATTCTTCAAGCATTAATTCAATATTAATTTTTATTGTTATTAAAACTCTGAACTACTCTATTGAAGTGTAAAATATCTATTGGGTCGTAAAATAAATTGAGTCACAAGGTAAAAGTTTGTAACCACAATACTTTACTTCGTGCAGGGTTCATTACACATATACAATAAATACTGTCAGAATGCTTAAAGCGTTCTACCATAGTCTTATCTATGTGCTGTGTATTTATTCTGCAAAATTTACATGTAATTTTTTTAGTTCTGTCAGGTGCAGGGAAAATAAAATCATTATAAAAAAGTATTGTTCGCAACAAAAAATATGGGTTTCCCTTGTGACCCCTTCTTGGTATTCGTGTGCAACAGCACTAGTTCACACGTCGTGGAGATCTAACGAAAAAGGCAAAGAATAGTTGAAACACGTCATTAATTTTCAAAAACGCCACGAAAATGACACAAATAAATGTGAAATTCCGGTGGACTGGACATAGAAAGTGCATTCTGCTACACTAAAATTACGAGAACTACAAAATATGTGATTCCTGTGCTTGCGATGAGAAAAGAAACACACCAAATGCAACCGGGTGAGAGGTTAAAACGTTTCATGGAAAGAGAACAAATAATGTAATAAATAAAAGGGGAAAAGGCTTAAAAAGACCCGAGAAGGGCGAGGAAAAGCAGTTAATGACAAAGCCAAAGAAATATTTGTGTGAAAACACTTCGCTAAAGAAAAATTTCCCCCAAACTTGCTGGGAAAAGTCTGTCGTGTACCTGCACCTTTCCATAATCAAACACCCAAAATAACATTAAATTCTCTTGTGCAGTTTGAAACTTTGTTTTCCTTACAAGTCAATCGAATCTCTCTCGTACCTATGTCGTTAAGCTTCACCTCTTTGACCATAAATAACTTATGCCGAATCTTTGAGTTCAAAGTGTTCGATTAATGTCAAGTAAGTTTAATTAATCTGCTGCAAAATGTAATTCCACGAGTCAGGTTCAAAAAGTTCAGAGCCGAACCTTTTCCTTTAATTTCGTCACGAGTAAAATTAAGTTAATGCAATTCGAGTTGGAACCGAAGGTTGAAAGGCAATAGTTCAGGATCTTTCAGGTTGAAGGTTTAATTACTAACATGTAAAACAATTAACCATCGGCAATCCTCGTGATATACCAACCGCCGTGCCTGATAATTGACCGTAATTAACCATTATTAATTTGGTTTAAAGGAACTATTTTTTCATCTCCGCGTTCTCCTCTACCATCCTCTTCAACACCTTCCACTTCTTCATCTTCTCCCGCCTGAGCGTCTCTCACCTTTTCAGAATGTTATTAATTGCATTTCACTTCTGATTGACGGCCCATAAACGGGTCGTTTCGGTCATCAGGTTCGGAGAGAACGCCTTTTTTTACTTTAACAACTTCACCGGCTACAAATGTTCCAAGAATTCTCAACACCGTAAACTTAGATACTCAACAGAAACATCTACTGACACCTTTAACTCGATCAAACTATTTTAGATGAATGACAAACTTTAGGTACGAGTAGTTTGCTCTACGACAACTACCATAAAAACGAAAATCATTTTCGCAAGCATAACTTTGAGAAAAAACAGCGCATTAAATATTATTTGCATTAACGTTTGATAAGAAGCAAATTTAAATTAAATGCAAAATTATTATTTGTCAAATCGTAATTAGGGTTTATCAAAAACATAATACATATTTAAATAAATGTATCAGTCAGAGCAATTTTGTATACCAAGGAATATAGTAAATTAGAGCGATATCTGCTTTTCAATCTTAATTTGTTATAATTACACAAAATGATTCAGTACTGTACTGTCTACAATCTGAGTCCGCGATTTTATCGACTGTTAACGCCATTAATTCCATCCAATTATGTTCGTTATTCATTATATGTATAACATTGTGTGATTTGTACCAACCCTCCGAAATAATTATTCTTCATACTGTTAATGAGTATTAATTAGGTCTAATTTAAGACTTTTGAATTAGTACAGGGCCAAAGTGACGCTATCAAAGATTTATTAATATTAAATATTACTTCAATGTTCAACCAAGATTAGATTAGAAATTACGTATATGTAGTTTTGTATATTATTCCCAGCTAATGGTATTTTACTAGTAGGAATAAATAGGTCACCTGTAGCGAGCACCCGAAGTGTTCGATGTGTCTATTACTAACATTGTTGTTTTTGAATGTTCGCTGAACTAGAAACTTCAATGTTCTTTACTAAATAGAACCCGTGAAGGATACCATCATGACATTTCGTAGAAATTAAATAACTTATCTACGTAATAATTTTGGTTTGGCAACGTCGTCATGCAATGCCTGCCCAGGCGAAGGCTCGAAGGGAAACTCGGGCTTTATAATCTATTTCACTATTTTTTTTTTCACTTCCCAAATTTCCTAGTCATCGTCAGCGTCATGAGACCGAATTATTACTATTATTAGTATTATTATTAAAAGGGAATGAAGTACATTTATTTGTTTGCTTAAGTTTTAAATAGCTGTCAGTCTGCTGGGGCACGCAATCATGCTTTTCATTTTGCCAGCACCCATTCTGACAGACGAATCAACTGAAAACCGTTTAACCTTCCCACCGCCCGAGTTCACCTATTTAATTTTACGGTTTCGTCAAAGAGCAGGAAATTTCGTTTTTCGTTGGTATTTTTGTCTCTGCCGCTTACTTACTCTTTCTTACATTAAATTAATAGACGAAACTGACGGAAAACACCGTTTATTTTACACCCGTTTAATTTGCCGCAAAACTTTTGCCAACCGTGAGAAATTAGTCTAAAAAATGCCAGAAGACTGCAGGGTAAGAAAAAATAATTTGTGAACAACCAAATTGAAAATGCGACATTAAATTCAATGAGAAATGCTAGTTATTGAACATGTAGAGAATTAATGTCATTCGCGTAAACCATTATTAGTATATGACAGTTGCGCTTTTAATTTCATAAAGTCATTCTTAATCATCCACATGCCTAGACATAGTACACGAGATAAACTATCAGGCACTTCAAAGTATTTCACACACAGTGTCAGAATGTTACTATCAAAACATACATAAACTAACAGGGTCATACTGGTGTTAATCATAACGGTGAACTCAAAAAAAAATTGTAGTTATGAAAACTGATGGATTGAAGCAGACAGTAACATGAGGTGGTGCTAAAATTATAAATTATTAATGCGGAAGCAGTTTAGTTAACTTTATCACTACACTATTAATTTATGGTTTCTACAATAGAATTTAATTATTTATTACCACTACATTATTACACTGCCCTCTACCTGAATTTATATATTTAAAATTGTTTCGAATTGCAATTAAATTATAAACGGGACACTTTATATCTGATCTGATCAGATCAGACAAATCCCGCGGACCTATAGTCATAATTGCTGCCATTCAAGGTAAATAATCCTGTGAAAAATCACAAAATAATCTCCGCATAATAAATCAATGCAATGCATTTCCTCAGATTATTGCGGGCAACGACAATTATCCAATCAGTCTAATTACGGGGTAATAAATTATAAAAATTAGAAAATGTTTTTCATATTTGGTATAAATAACCCTGATAAAGCTAGGCAGACTAGTAAATTTATTCAAATTATTTATCGGGGACATTTCAACCCCGGCAACAACCCTATACGTACCAATTAATGTGTGCGATAGGTACTGTTGGCATTATACTTTAAATTCAATAATTATGTGAAATCAATAAAGCTTTTAAAGGGTTGATCGTCTACATGAGATTGAGATAAAGGCAGAAATAAGAGTAGTGCAACTGTACAAAAATATATCAGATTAATTTTCTTACTCCAGAATGTTAGAGTTGCTGACCAACAACGGCAGCATATCAAATTTAATTATTAATAATTACTCGCATTGAAATTTTAATTTGAGTCAAATGTGACAATTTGAAGTTTAAATATAACGTAAACTTGCAACACTTAAAACCAACTCTCCTTTGAAATTGTAAGCCAAAGGAGAAAAAAGGCTTCGCCTCGGCCCGAAAGGACGATGCCTTTCAGTTTCCGTCGTCCATCTTTTTCCATTTCCATTTTACTCAACTCCTTCCCCGTTGGTAATTACTTATTTTATATACAAAGGGAAAATTTTCTTTGGCGAGTCAACGTCAACTTTGAATAAACTAATTTAAAGCTCTTAAAAAAGTTGAAAACGTAGAAAGCGAGAGAGAGGAAAGCTTGTTTTTAATTCGTTTGAGATAGAAGTAAAAATTAAGAAGAACAAAAAAGGGAAAAATAACCCAAGCGATTTCAAGGGATGCCCTCGGGGGTACCTTTAACCGGAGCTTTTAACACCCGACTTTTTTCGCAAGAATTCACTCTTTGCCTTGAGTTTAACCTAAAAAACAAGAACCGTTTGGAAAATTTTCGAAAAACAGTCACAAGAAAACGTCTAATTAAATACCTGGCACTTAAGTAAAGCATTAGTATGCTCAATATCAACTAGATTATGTTTGGAACATGAAATTTCAGTTTGAAATTAAACTGCTGGATTCATTATTTGGTATGTTTAATTGTTTTCTTAATTACTAATGTTCTGCTTCTCTTTCTCATCATCTCTTTAAAGCATTTTCTATTGAATTCTTCCATTTCTTTATTGAGTACATTCAAAGATCGTTTTTTAATATGCTTGAACCTTTTGTCTACACATTTAATTTAAATATTTATTCCTCTTCTGGTACTTTTCTATTATATTTATATATATATATATTATGTATGTCAATATTCCGCGCCGCAAAGTAACAAATCTACTTAGTATCTTCTTACTTAGTATCTAATTAGAATCTTCGTACCCGGAGTTATAACGATTTTTCGATTTGCTTTCATCAAAGTGGTTACAAGCAGGTGGAGAGCAATAAGTTCCACACAATCCAACGGAGGTTAGCTTCGTTGGAGTAGTACGATAAAATAATTAAAACAGCGTTCAAAATTAATCACCGGGTAACCCAGTAACCGGGCCCGATTAATTCGAGTCATGCGATTTATTATTTTCTTAACAAACATTAACCCCGTCGGTCAATCCCATTTATGTGTAGTCGAGGTAGGTCACACGAGGAACGCTTTTTAACTTAACATTAAGTAAGATTGATATTTATATAACAAAATTTCAACATGCGATCACCCGGGGTACCAATTCGGGTTGTAGAACTTACATGTCTGACATACCACCACCCGGGAAAGGCCCATTATTTTCAGAACGTGCACCCCGCGCCCGAGTCCGCCAACCACCCCCAACCCCTGCCAAATGTGCACTAATGCAATTATCCCATTGAACATAACATACTACTTGTGAACTGAATATGAAATTTTAATAGACCCCTTTACCCAGAATGATTATTATTAGTTTAAAACCTCGTTAATGGCGCCGTCACGTCATTTTGGGAAATAATACGCACAAACTTGATCAGACGGTTTGCTTCGGGATTTCAGAGTCCCGAAAATCCATTGAAAATTTATACTAATCGTTCAAAAATTAGTACTACCTTTCTGTACTGCATTTATTTATATGGAACCAACCGCTACCGACCCAGCTACGTACCTATATCTGTCTGTTCCTCTTTAACTCCCGCGGGACATGTCATTAACTCCCGGCGCCAGCGATCATTATCGTTTCTTTGCTCTTTAATTAATAGCAAAATTTACCGTGGGACTTACTGCTGGACAATTTCATTAATTAATCTATTTATTCTACTTAAATTTGTTTCTCATGCTTCATTAAATAATATTACTTATAATTTTTTCTAAAATGTAGACTTCACATGAATCACATACACGTGTTTCTCTTTGAATTCCTGTCAGTGATATCGCACACCTTCCATGTATTCTAATTCTAGTACATCTTTGTCTATTATTAGGAACAATTCGAATTTGTATTATTCTTATAACGGTCATAGCTTAGTGTTCCAACGTCCCACATCAATTTATGAAAGAACAACCCCTACTTGAAGAAAAAGTACACGAGACACCGCCTTTGTCGTTAACATTAAAAAGCACTACAAAATAATTTGATGATGACGGTCTTTAGGTATTTTAACAAATCCAACAGGTTAACTCAACCAGGACTATTTCGAAAAAAAGGAAACGATTCTGTCTGACCGTGAAGTTGCATTTAACGAATTAGAAGTGTTAGGAAATGTTTTTTCTAAACACTTCTAGTCGATCCACCAAGACCAGACGGTGGGAAGGCGTCATCACACGAGAAGAGCTACAAAAATCGCCTCCGAGTGTTGCAGGTTCGCTTCGGGAACCTACCTGAAGAAGCGTAATTTGTAAATTGAGTGATTGTACCCATGTCAAACTTATCAACATCTCGTTACCAGCCACTCAACTCTAATCTTTTTGTTTTAAAATAATTTAATAAAATGGTTGACGTAATCATCCATCCTGTCTAGTCTCTTGTCATTTACTATTTTAACTTTTAAGATACTTTCTTGTGATAAACGTGATTAGGAAAGAAAAGAAGGCAAACATGATGATGAAAACGACAACGACGAGTATGTTGATGATGACGATGGTTCCGGTATGATGGTGCCGGAGAAGCCAGTGGGTGCGGAGACAAATTTTTTTTTCGTTAACACCGTCAAAAAGATTTAAAAGTTGCGGTAGCCTTCACATCACACCTCTAACCCGTCTAGTTATTAAATATCTGCCATTCTTTGTTTCTTACATATTCTTTTTTCCACCCCTTCAAGTAATTTATTTCCATTTCCACTGGACTTTGACATACTCATGAAAGCCCTGGTGTAAACTGAACGAGTGTCGAATTCTTAACCGGCACATTACGTACAATTTTAATTTTACCCGTCATCCAATTCACAATCATCCAACTGGGCTTATTAATGCTTCATTAAAACTTCCGTGATGTTGCGAATGACAAAATTATACGGTTCAAATGGTAATCGTATGGCAATCAACCCAACACCTAAAATGGAAGCCAGACATTTTGTAAACATCTTCTCGGAGTGGACCCAAAGGCAAACAATAAGACGAGTCGTATCGTTTTCTACATGTCAGGTAGCACATGCTAGTCGCTATGTTTTCTCAGCTTTTACATTTGTAACCCAAAAACTGTAGTGGACCACATGAAGATAGAGTCGACTTTCGTACGAGGAGTGTATTTTTGAAGAAACCCGAAACCCAACGTTTCAGACTTGGCGAAAAGCTACCAAATTTTTTTCGTACCTTTTTGGTACCTAAAAGGTCAAGATGGAACACTTAGGTAAGGGTTTAACAGGTTTGGACAGTCGATTATTATCGCGTGCCTATTTTCTTTTCCTTCTTCTAACCAGTCAATCCCATTTCAACATTATCGGCAATTGTTTAAAAGCTTTTAGCATGGAAATTATATTAAATTACACCGTTTTCAACGCGGATTTCTTTTCCCCGGCCCTTTCGAATCCCTTCTTAACTTAATTGAATATGTTTTCGTAATTATCAAACAATCGGTTTTCGTTAAACTTCTTTTTCGTTATCGAATGCTTTCAACTAATTGGTGTGACTAAAAGTGGTAAAAATTCTGGGAAGGCTCGGTTACTGTTTCTACCATCGTGATCTAATCGATGTAATCGAAAGCAGGTAACATCAATTCATAAATTGCACATTAGTGGAACTTCTGTGGAAGTATATCTTAAGAGTTCTTTGTTTTGCACATAATTTTACTGTGAGCCTCTACCGAATGGTGAATGATGTTTTAGGCGTAAACTACAATCTGCACCCTTTTTTCGTTTTCAGGTGAAAATAGCTGTAATTCAAACGACGGGATCTCCGACCTTCGCTATCAGTCGAACGATAAGAGCTGTAGCGATGACGATGACACCGCAAGTCCTGTTCAGGGTCCGACAACGCCAGGCAGTACGGGAAGTACAAACAACGACGTCGGAGAGTCGTTGAATAAGAAAAAGCACAGGAGAAACAGAACTACGTTCACTACTTACCAACTTCACGAGCTGGAGAGAGCCTTCGAGAAATCGCATTACCCGGACGTTTACTCGAGGGAGGAATTGGCCATGAAAGTCAATTTACCAGAAGTCAGAGTTCAGGTACGCGTTTACTGTCCTTTTGCACCTTCCACCCCCTAAAAAGGAAATTAAATTTAAAATTGTTTGTCAGGTTGGCTGAGTCAAGCACCCCTTTCACCATTCTTTCTCCATCTTCTCTGCAGTCATCTTTTACCAAATGTGTTAGACTGTATTAAATTTTAACTTGTCATCCAAATTACACCGGTAAAAATTGTGACAAGTCACGACATGGCAACTGCCTTCTTTCTCTGCCCTTACAAATAACACATTCTAAATTTTTCTTATGTAAAAGACTTCCGATTTTTAAATGAGGCATTAAACATATGTTTGCCGGTATCCCGGATAATTTTACCTCGAACGGACTGATACCCAGCGTTCATTCCCATATTCAACTTTTTTTGTACAATTTGTTTGGTATTATACGTATCAATTGAAAAAATAGAAATTAGAGGAAATCGTTTTTTGCTTTTGTTTACAACATCGGATTCTTCGTGAATTACCCAGTAACGGTACTCAGGAACATTGCATGTAAACGTTAATTACTGTATAGTTAAAAAACAGAAGAAACATTTCCATTTTTATTAGAGTAACAAATTAACTCCATACTGCCCCGTTCATTAAATTCGACTTATTTTAATTTCGGTCGTATTTCATGGCGAATTTTGGCAAAACGCTCGGGAGGGCAACGTGGCGTGGTTGCCAACCAAGTCCGACGAATAAATTGGGCCCAAAAGGGAAGTTAAAACTCATAAACCTGTTTGACCAACTTAATTTTTATTGCAATTTAATTATTCGCCACGCGTCCACGTTACATACATGCATGACTGCCGTATGTAAATAGTTGATTTCTTTCCTGGTCGACATGTAAATTACCTGGCAAGTCCGAGGTGCACCCTTTGGACGGAACGAGTGCCCGTTTGAAGGGTTGTTTTGGACCCTTTCAGACAATCCCAACAGTAAGATGTCCCGTTTTCTCCAGGGGCCCTATTTCGCTCGTCCCACATAACCAAGGATTACAGATTCAAGCTGCCGTCCTCCTCGCTTGGGACTTTTCATCCGATTTTGTCATTACGGAGAGCTTGTTATCTTTAGTTGGATTTTCCGTTTTTCGCATGGAATTACCACAGCATGACAATCAGGATTTTATATTTTCACTTAATTTTATTACGGACTTTTTTTTGTGTTTCCTCCCTTGATAGCGAGTCCGTCGTCAAATTAATTGAGGGCAAACGTGAGCGACCGCACATGTGAGATTTTCGAAAAACAAAATGAGTTCGAAATAATAATAACTTGCAAGTCTTTGAGACTTCGCTAATACATGAATTTGGGGTAGGATTTACGCCTTTTTGTAACTTACAAAAGGACCAATTAAAAAATTATTTATTCGAACCTCATATTAAGTCATGCAGAAGCAATAACTTCTAAAAATTCTGCAGTGATCGATACATCTAATCAATTCAAGCACAATAAAAGCACAAGTTGCTCAAGACCTGGTAAATGTTGGTAGATGTTCAGTTTATTGTTGAGATTTGATGTGCATAAACTCCCATCAGTCGAAAACTTACTGATTACTTTTAAAATTCAATAGAATTTTCACACTCCAAAATGTCAACTTCACATAAACAACGCAGGTGAATTCTCATAGCATTCTATCCGTTCGATTTACCTTTTCTTAGAGTAAACCGGGGGCGTTCGATGCGCCGCGAAACGTCTATAATTGCAAAAAATGACATTCACATGCACTTATGAAATTAAATAAACCTCATGATTTGACGGGAACAAAGTGAATAATGGCCGAAACGCTTTATATTTTATTTACGGCAAAATTGAAATCAATTGAAAAGAGACGTGGGGGAATTGCTGGCACACGAGAAAATGAAAAAAAACTCCGGGGAGAAGGCGACGGGGTAGAAAACCAAAATTGAATTTCCAGCATGAATCAAGTTTAACAAGAGCAGCTCAATTGCTCTTATTCAACGGCTCAAAGTCCCCGTTAGTGAATGAAGGAGGCAGAAGGTTGAGAAAAACTTTTAGCAAATTTATTCGATTGTCATTTGATTCGGTTACTTAGGACGGTTCCGTGCCAGATTACCTCTGCTAGTTTCTTTGCCCCAGAAGCCCACCCCTCCTCCTTTCCCCCCCCCCCCACGACACAAAGGGTAGGAATAAGATTAAGAAAAAATTCTGAATAAGTAGGGATTTTCCCAACAGCCGGCCATAGAAAGGTCAACTTTTAATTTTCCGACCGATGGAAATGATTTCCCGAAGATTTTCCGAGTTTGCGTAGCATCCGCCCTGAGGAGGAGGTTTCCTCAGGGGATTTTGCTGGGACTTCGATTTTGCGTGTTCCAACGCCACAACTCATTGTAGTCGGCGGTGACTCAATCACAGCGACAGATCCGCATTCTCTGGCCAGTTAAATAATTAAATTAATCGTTTGGTGCGTGCTGTTTCTTAAACTGGTCGTGAAAGTTTCAAAACATTTGCCCTCTTTTCCCTACCTCTCGAACCTTTACATTTTAATTTTTCGCCGGATTCTTCTTCTTGTTTCTGCCGTTTATTTTGCCCCCGCCGCCATTTTAATTATAATTTGTTTCTACTATTCCTCCGAGGCACGCAATTTCATACTTAACGATTGTTTGACTAGCTAAGCAAAGCAAATTGAATTGTTAATGTTGCATTATCGACACATAATTTTCATTGCCCTCTTCATGTCATGTGTCTTTTTTGATCGTCTCTTTTTTCATTTTTATTAATTAATGTAATTGATGAACGCCCAATACCCGAGTCTTGTGACAGACTTTTTGTGTAAGATCTTACACAATAAATACACAAAAACATTTGTGTTTTAGTTATCAACCGAACTTATTATCCCATCACGACAAACATTGTTACGACCTATCTTTGAGCAATTGATTCAAATCAATACACACAAAATAATTACCCTTTAAAAACATAATTCACAATATGTCCAACCAACACAACTTCTGTATTCTTGCATTCATAAAAGTCGTGTAATATAACCAGCGTACAACCCAATTTACATAATCTAACTCCCTCTTATGATTACAACTTTTTAGAATATATAAAGTTTTATATTTATTCACCTAATTTTCACATCTGCACGCTTCAGTGATTGTAAGCCTCATATTAGAATTATACTCCTCAATAAAAAAATTTATTTAATACCCAAAGGAATTTTATTGTATAATTTGAGAATTAGTTCGATCACCCATCGAAAATTTTGTCAAATTAGTCATGGGACAGTAAGTTCTCCTGAAGTTTACAACACTTGTGGAACGTATAAACTATTCATTCATTCTAGTGCGTTAAAAAAAGAATAAATAAGGTTTTTAGCATTAAAGTAAAGAAATTTTAGAGAAAACCCGTTTTGACTGCGGCCCTGTTTCAGATGTGAAAAAGAAAAATAAAGCCTGTGAATGATTGGGTAATTCCAAAAATGTCAACCGATCCACTGTTTCATCACATAACATCAGAAGGGAAAAATAGGTGGGAAATCAAACTAAGTGGAAATGCGACAGTATAGGAAAAAAGGCCGGGAAAATGGAAGATTGAATGGATGGAGAAAAAAAGTGGAAAAAATAAATTTTTCATGTTTCGCGCGAGGGAAATGCCACAAGAAAGAAAATTGTTTTTCTTCTTAGCATTTTCCTATCTGCGGCTGTTTCTATTTCTATTTTGCCTCTCGCTAACCTGCCCGTTTGCCCGCCATTTTCCCCTAGCAAATTTCATGTGAAAAATTTTGGAAAATCGTCTTGCGGAAAATCCGCATATCAGGGCAGTTTTCGAGTGTCGTTCATTTGATTGATATGAACATTAACGCGGTTTGACGGGGGATGTTCCAGATCAGTGAATATGCACATCTGGAACATAAGAACAACTATAAATAATAATATTATGGATTATTATTATTATAACTATAACATTGCCGTGGGGAATAGTCTTATTAAACGCCATTCAATAATTTACTAATTCGAGCTTAGCGAACGTCCAATTCATATTTCCGATTAAGTCAATGTATTCAGCTGTCACTATTTTACTATTACTGTACTATTAAGTACGATATGTTTTTTTGAAATATGCGCACATTGTCTTACACATATGTACTTTCTCAGTCATAAATCTTCGGTTCTGAATTTTCATAATTCATTTGATGCGGTTGATAGTGCAATAGGTTTAAATTTAGTTAAATCTTACTTGACACTTGTTTTAACTTGTTGGATCTATTAAAATAGATTATTCAGTTAGTGCTATTATTAGAAATTGTTTAATAAGTGATTGTGTGCCATTGTTTGTTTGCCCTTCTTTTACTCTATTTTACTCTTCTACGTCCTTCCTGTTCGTTTGCACAATTCATCTTTGATTTTCAAGTGTCATGTCACCGATTAAAATTTATTGAACGTTTTGGGTATCGCGTGGCATTGTTATCCGATTTTCGTATCAGAATCAATTTGTGGGTATAATGAAGCAAATGAAAAAATAAGAAACACATTACAACCGGTAAGGAGTTGTGAATTTCCATTGGTTGCCACTCCAACCGGAAATTAAATAAAATTCAAAATTACACCACACAATTTCCGATCCTCCGGTTCCGCTTCTTTCTAATTCACAACGTTTCTTAAGCCATAACTTCTTTTCAAGTCACTCTTTTCTATTTTCTCAATGGATTCTTCCTCAACGTTTTTCCTCCGTGCAAGAACTTATTTCATTCTTTCCCGGCAACGATTAATAAACCAATTTGAAATTCAATAAGACAAAAGGAAGGCACAAAAGAGGGCGATATCTCTTTTTTAGTTGGCGGGGTTTTGAGAACTTTTGCATGTCTCGACGTTGTTTATTATTCTGGTAAAATAACACCGATATTTATTTCGGCTGTTCAGTTCTTTTATACTCTAACGAATGATTTGATTGAAGAAATTTTCGTTTCTTAATAAGTTCTAAATTAATTTGGCATAGATAGATCAAAGAAGTTTGTACAATAAGTCCTACTGTTCGTAGTTTAGTTTTACAAGGAAATATTGACTCGTTAAACGCGTTTACCACACGACAACCGTACTATTCTAATGTATCGAACATCTCAGACAGCTAAAGTATACAATTGTATCAATCAATAAATCAATATTAATAAAAAATTACGATATTCCGCATAAGTGTTATGTTAATGAAAAGTGGTAGGACGTCTGAATAAATTCGATGTAACTTCTTTTACGGGAGATTGCAATTTCAAAGGGTAAAGTACGGTAAATTAATTCTAAAGTACAAAATTTCACGCCTTGAAAGACAGAAATACACAAAAAATAAATTCGGTTGATTGCTTGGTTTTCCAATATATGTTTCACCTGGTCATAACAAAAAGGGTAGAAATGTAGTTCAACCCCTGCGAAAGAATGCACGTAATTATAGTGAACGAGTGCGACGGGTTTATCTTATTCACTCCTTATGTCAATGTTGTTTTTCTTATTACAATAGAAATAAAATCATACCTCTGGCAGAGGACAAAAAAACAGATTATAGGACTTTCAAACATCACCTTTGTTAATTCAATATCAATAAATGTTATTGAAAGGTGGTTGTAACAGTTGAATTGCTTTGTATTGATACAAATAAAATATACACTACTTTTGAGAGGGATATTTCATTGTTTCAGAAATGTAAAGATAATGAAAATTTGATATTGAGATATTAGTCAACACAAGTTGCAGAATAAATTGATATTAAAGAATGTTGAAATTCTATGAAAGGAGGGTACAAGTTCATTTGCTACGCTGCCTATAACTTGATTTGAAATGATGGTTACTACACAAATAACTACAATTTTGGTTGTGGTCACCTCTATTTTTCTCTTTACAAACCCCCAGTGAAATGTATAACTTTTTAAATGTTCTCTAATTGGGTGAACTGGTAAAATCGATTCGTGTGCTTATGTTACTTAACGAACTTCTTTCCCCAGTAGAATCACTGCGGTAATTGCCTCGCGTATCATTCTGCGATGACACCTTAATTCTACGTTTCTAAAAATCGTTCTCCCCGTGTTTTCATAATTATTATAATGCCCTTTTTAACGCGGTGTGTGTTGCAGTAGTGTGAGGACTCAGTTGAAAACACGCGTTGGTTAATGACCCGTTCTGTCGGTGAAATCCTTCAGAATAAACCCCAGAGTTCCATATGTAAAATTCAAGTAATTACAATGGATAGACGTATACACAAAAGAGACTGAATCTCGGAGCTGTTTATGGGCGTGGTTCTTTTGGGGCCCTATCGTTTGTAGATTTGTTTTTGACCCTCTTGATGGAAGCACTGCTTCGCCGAGGACCTAATTTCATTTTGTCAATGCTGTACTATTTTCTTACAAAGTATAACCTCTGCTGTTTGTAGTCAATTGCACACCAATGAATGTTGCGTACGTCAAAGCGCGTTCAGTGTTTCAGAAAAGCGTCTAATTATTTACTTATAATGGAATTGATTTTTACGACCATAGAAACTTCTGTAGTGATTCACTGCCACCTCTAAAATTACTGTAACGATTGGGGAAAGTTATTCAGTGCCGCTTTAGTTCATTACTTAAGGTTACATCGGAGACTTGTGTTTTAACCAGTGATTGTTCTAGGAGTATTGGCAGTGTTCTGTCACCGGAGGGTTGCATTTAATTTCCCACACGTGGGAAGTGCACGTAACAAAAACTGTTGCGAGTGAATGACAATTGAAAGGGAAAAAACAAATTTTGTGTTGTTCCAAAAGAGTTAATTTGGGGTTTTCTGGGCGCGGAATCACCGCAGCTGCCTTCATTAATCACCCAGACTTTGCACCAATATATTACTTTCGGCTCGTGAGTAACTGAAATTGTTTCGGTTTCATTTTTTAATTACTAAACCGTTAAATTAAGACTTCAATCCTGAACGCCATAAGTCAAATCGACAACGACAAGATATTTGGTACCTAATCCCTGACTTCATTCTTCTACCACTTATTCCTTGTACTAATCTACATATTATGAAATTACATTTTCCTTTATCAGAGGGTATTAGTCGATAACCTTTTGAAGTGTTGCAGTGAGGACGAGGAGCAAGTTGAATTTGTAAGAAAATAAAGAGAAAGAAACAGGAGCAGGGTTGGGGATGAAAATAAAGTTGAACGTCATAAAATTGACATGATATTAAAAGAGTGGACTCACACACAAAGGCAGATTTGTTTAGAGGGTCGACTAAGCCGACTAATAAAAACGTTGTGCAAACTATTCGGTCTTCCGTTACCAACTTCATTGCCTTACTTGGCTGCTCGTGACGTTTCAATGGGGAATGCACTCAAGAGGGATTGATTTTGTTCACGTTTGAGCTTTTCAACTTGTGAATAATAGCAAAACCGCACTACATACCTTATTGCACAGATGAGTTTTCCCATCGGCATTCAAGTCGCGCATCAAATTTTGTTGAAAATGTCTGGCTCGTACATGTTCCAAAATTAATTGAGAGTCCCACCTCCGAAACCTCACTTATTGACACTGTGAGTTTACCACCGGAGTGAACTCCGAATTAATAAACTGCTATTGGGGGTTTGGGAAGTGCACCTGAAAAAAAAATAAAAACCAAGTATTATTCCCTGCCGTTCACCCCTTCGACGGGACGAAAAATTCGCAATTATCGATCTTTAATTAAATCTTAATTTATATAGAGTTAACAATTTTAAAAACTTAACGCTTAATTTAACGGTCGTTAATCAAACTTTTTAATTGCTAGGGTTAGAAACTTTATTAAATCAAATGAAGTTGATTATTTTTTGCATTTTTTTAATAGTATTTTTTTTTAAATCATCTAGTTACAACTGGTTAACATTAGCAGTTAGCATTAAAAAGACGGGGTTGGATGCGTAAAAAACTCTGAATTCTGCAATTATTTCTCACGTTGAGGACCATTACGAGTGAACCAAAATTTTGTGTTCACCATGCATGAGACAAAAAGGACAAAGCACATTCCGAGGCCAATTCAGGTAAAAAATCAGGTTTGAAAACTACAACCAGCGACCCACTATGACACATCCGTTTGCAATGACGTGTCACACATCACACTTACCATCATACGATTTCATTTTTGTTTTATTTTGTCACCGAAGAAGCGCGCTACCTAGAGAAGACAGAAAATCCTTTTCCTAAATTCAGGTTCGAATAGGGTATAACAGTTGTCCATCCATCCGATCACTGGCATATCGGTCCGTCGTTTTCATTAAACTCTCAGAGAATAAAATGCAGAACCAAAACTTGCGAAATAAAACGAGACAAGTGTCATAACCAAACAAATAAATACACTACTACAGAGGGTTCATATATTTATGGCCTCAGAACCACAACGAACGTTCTGCGGTTGCCACGCAGCTGATGATACCTTCATGGGGTAATTGAAAGTACAACAACGGGGGAAAAAAAAGCTTAATTTAGTTTTAATAGGTAAAAGGCATAATTTCTATTTTATTAAAATTCAAAACAGAAAAGGTTCTTTTGGCGTGGACGGGTAAAAAAGGTGAAAATTACCATTCTATCTCTGGTGGAAGATTAAAAGCCGTGGCGGGAAGGAAAAAAATAACCTTTTTTCTGCTGGACCTCGCAACCGAAATGGCAAGTGCAGAAAAAAATGGCTGAAGAAAAAACGTTGGGTTAATCAACGGAATGAGTTTTAAGGCCTCGTTAAAATGTGACAGTGCCGAGATAATTAAATAACAAATTGATTTAAATTACGAGACGTGCGCGGGCCTTAATAAATTTTCAAATAATTGATTTCGTGGATGGTTTAGAATGTGCTTAAAGGGAAATGATGATAAATTTTCATTGGTGGGTAACGGAGGCTGAGGCAAAACCAAATTTAATTCAAATTGGATACGCAGGCGTTTTAATCCAGGCCGAACATTCCGTACACGCGAGAGGCAAAACATTTTCCTTTGGAATCGCGTTGTCGCGTTATCCCATAACCAAGCATTTTCCATTTACTTCATTACAGCGTAAAACCGTTAAATTCACATCAAAACAATTTAATAATTTAAATACTGGGCAGGGGAATATCAATGGCGGACGCTCGAATAGTTCTTCCAATTAACAGTGACTTGTACAAGTGGTTGTTGCACAAAAAAAGAGCATAAAAAATCCGATGTTTCGTATGACTCAGGAGAGTTGATCAGCATTAGTTCCATACTGGGATATTCGATCCCAATTAAACGAAAGAGCAAGGGCATGGTGGTCAGGAGTGAAGGTGAACCATTACAAAGCAATTTCACGTTGCCAACCTCAAACAATGGGACCGTTAGAAAATGTTGAATAGAAGAGTCAATTGACAAGGTTCGTGAACTACTAATCTGGGATGACTCCAGTGCTCAATACCTCCAAGCAAACGTGTTACCGTTTAAACCGTTTGAAGACTCACTGACCGATTACAAATTAACAAGAACAGAAAGTAAACACTGTGATGGAGTGATGACCAAAAAGGCAGACAGACGTGAAAGTAGCAAAAAATGGCGGAAGAGAGTAAAGGAAAAAGCTTAGGTCTATAAAAGAGTATTTGAGCAGACAATTTGTTTCTAACGATTTAATTAAACTACGATTTAAAACTTGTTATAACTCAATAAAATTAATGAAATTACGTTTCATCATCTCTTTTCATTGAAGACCTAACTTTCAACTTTTTCGTTTAGCGTTAAATATTTTCATACAATGTAATTTAATTTTCAAACTCCCTCCATCCATTTTATCCCTTCGCCATTAACCTCCCATCTCTTTTCCTGTGCTTCTCTTAGACCTTTCTCTTATCTGCAGCTATTCGTTTCCTCGAAGGAAATGTTGTTTTTACCAGTTTCCGCGAAACTCAACAATATGACAAGCAAGACGCTTAGAAACTATACCTGAATTTCCGGCAGATATCATATTACACTTAGGTAATAATTTAGTGCGGGCGTAGTAAAGCAGTTCCCTTGTAAGTGTTAAGGTACTGTACTGCAGGAGATGACCGAAATAGGGCAAACAATATTTATATAGTGCAAAACTATCACACTGTGTCCTTTCATTATTGACAACTGACTGACAACAATAATGGCAATTAATCAATGAACCTGTGAATGTACTGACAAACAAATATTATTTTACAACTTATTTACTTCAAAAAAATTAATAATATTTATTTGCTTTGAACATGTCACACTGCTTAAAAACTCTTAAAAACTGGATTATTTTTTACAGTAATTAGACGGTCCAATAACATCAATAAGAAAAAGCCACGGAGTCCATTAAAAAACAGTACACTTATGCAAATTATAAAGGTTTGAATGCGAAAAAATTCAACAGACAAAATTAAAGTTATTAATAAAGAGGGTTGAAGAAAAACCGCCCCGAGTCGTTCCAGCGTGTAATTTGAAGTATTCCTTAAAAGCTAATTGAAGTTCATCCCTTTCCGTATTTTTCTCACTAACTTCATTCAGACACGTATAAATTCTAATCGGTTAAACCCAATTTCTCATTCCGGTTGTCTGCCTCCCCAGTACCTCAGTAACTCCAGAAACCATAAAGAGATGAAAAGTCCTTTCAATTTTACATCAATTAAATTACATTTTGCCGTAGATAAAGAAACGAAATTGATTTTTTCCCTCGTGAGAAGAAGGTGGGCTGAAAAGGCCAAATGATGCAGCTTTCTAGTTCAATTTCATTGTCCTCAGCTAAAGGATTTCTCTTTCTCTCTCTCTCTCTCTCTCTCTCTTAGAAGTCAAGCGGAAAAACATTTTTTAAAGTAGAAAAAGAAAAAGGGAGAGAATTGAGAGAAGCGGTCTAGCAAATGCATCATCCTTCAAGAACTTTTCTTCACCATTTGTTACATGTTCCTTCCACTTATAGTTGTGATATTGATATACATGTGATAACATCCTATTCCAAATCACTATTTGTCATCAGCTTTGAAGTTTTTCAC
Organism: Polyplax serrata; assembly: GCA_037055365.1. Taxonomy (NCBI): domain Eukaryota; kingdom Metazoa; phylum Arthropoda; class Insecta; order Psocodea; family Polyplacidae; genus Polyplax; species Polyplax serrata. The sequence goes on along the minus strand of JAWJWE010000002.1, from coordinate 6,772,923 downwards.
CTCAATAAATGTACTTTTGTATATTTTATATATTGAAATTTATTATCCTAAAAATGTTACGGTTCATAATTATTTTGCGACTATTATCTAATTTTTTAACGGCACCACAACCAATTTCACAATTGCTAAACTAGTTGTGTGCTTCATTTAACGGGACACGGTTTATTCTGAATTGCTTTAAAATAATTTAACGACCTGGCAAAGAGATGGGAAAAACTGTCTGTGGTACCGAGAACGGAGTCGAAATGAAATCAAATTGATCTAATTCAATGTTAACACTAAAATAACAAAAAGCGTAATTTTCTTACGCCACGAAAAAAAAGTGTTAAAGGCTAGACAGCTATAGTAGAGATGTTAAAAAGAAACAAGAAAATCATCCGGGCCACCGCTTTTCAAAGTGTGTCTATTTCCCACACTTATATCACACTCCATTTGTCTCTCTTTTTACATCAACCTTTTCCTTTGGAGTTTCTCTCTCTCTCTCTCTCCCAATCTTTTTCTGCCTCTCCCAGAAATGAAATTTTCACACCCGGTTTCTCATCTTTGTTTCTATCCCTCGTCCTCTGTTAAACGAGAGAAAGAAATTTGATGGTTGAACCATGTGGACCTGCCGGAGTGGAGTGAAATACACAAAAGTGTCGAACGTGTAGCAAATTTTACTGGGGCGAGATAAGTAGACAACTAATTATTAATTAATAATGGTTACTACTTTTAGTTACTCATTTCTTGAACTAATTAAATTACATCATGTAACGATAATTCAGTTAAGAATCTTAACAAAATTACACGGCTGAATGTGTCGGAGAGTTCGCTAAGATTTTAGTTAATTCCTGATGTAACCTCCACCGACGGCACTTCAACCATAACTTGTAGTTAAAATGTTTATTACGCACATCATTCTAGAAGCATGAAATATTTTAAGATTCAACGCGAACGTTTCATCTTAATCAGAAAATTATTTTTGAATATCATTATGATACTATTCAATTATTATCATACAACCTCGAATACAAGACAAACACTTAACGATCGTTAGGGGGTAATAGAGTGGAACGGTATTGTAGAACAGATTAACTCCTACATTTTGCAACACCTTATCTGTTTTAATATTGAAATTTTAAATATTGTTTTTTAAATAATTCACTATTGTTAATTCCATGGCTCAATTTCTATTTATTTAAACTCCATTGCGTTTTATTTCCATGCAATAGGTTGACATATAAAAATTGTATGTTATTAAGCCGAAAAACAGTTAATTATTTATTATAAATATGAATAAATTAGTTGATTAATTATTTGAAACACCTACCGGTAGGTGCCCTTTGAAACAAATATTGTTTTCTAAATGTCAGGTAGGAATTTAAACTTTGGTAAAGGCAGGCGGACACATGGCGAACACAAATGAGTTTTCCGTTATTTTCTCGAGAGCAAAAGCCGCTTTTCCGGGCAAAAAACTTTAATTACGAGTCAGGGCTCATTAGCAAGGGACCGCAAAGCCGCAGAGTGATATTGTTCTCCGGAGCAAAATCAAAAATTAAATTGTCGAAAAACAAGGTCCAATTGGTTTTAAAGTAGACAATTTCTCTGCGGAATCTGATCAACGCCCTATTATCTCTCATAATGAAATTCAATTTACCGAAATTATGTCAAGTTTGGTCTGTTTGCATTAAAGCCTCTTATAATGACTTGGTAATGGAAAAGTTAAAGTTAATCTATTGCCTTAACCGCATAATTACTTTTACTCAATCCTGTGACGTCATTTTAATTTTGTCCTCGACGGAGCGCCATTTTGCCAGCAGACAGTCAGCTCTTTTGTAAAGTTCAAAGCGGTTACTTGAATCCCTCGGAAAACATGGTTCTCCTTCTTTTACGCCACGGGACAAACTGCAAGCTTTTAGAGAAGAATTGCGCGCAGCAATTACTTGTTTTAGTATTCATTTTCGATTTTGTAACATAAAATATTAAATCAAAAGTGCCTCAAAAAACGAAAGCATTTCCGATTCCAAAAAAAAACAAAACAAAAAAGTAACACAATTTAAAACGCACCGAATTCAAAGATTAAACACAAAATTTGTACCGAATAACGATCGATTGAATTTTGACCTCAGAAGAAACAATACGAAACTAATAGACCGTCAAATAAAAAGAAAAAAGAAATAATCATGTAGAATTCATCCACTCGTTTAATAATAGATGAGTAGAGATCGAAAGAAGTGAAACAAAATCAAATATGGCGGTATATCAAATTGTCAGAATAACAGCATTTTATCCTTCTACTTGTTGTCGTGCGTCCCATACCCACTTCCAAATATTAGATAAATGTAGGAATGAGAAATATCACACAGAAATTGAAAAGTTGTTTGGAAATCCAAAGAATCGGGAAGAAGAAGGGAATCGTTTTGGTGGCAAACTTGGTTTACCGTGGAGAAAAATCAAAGCGGCACGACATGAGAAAAACCAGAAAAAACTTAGTTTTGTATTCAATTTTATTCATTTCCTGTTGGCGTATCAAATTTCCACGGTAATTCCTTTCTGTTCAAAAGCGGTTGAACTTTCATATTTGCTTAGGGAAACTCCGTTTCTTCTGATTTAGAAATTTAGAATTGATTCCTTAATTTTTTCTCCAAGAGTTTGCCTCCGCTACACGTCCTACAAACTTATAATGAATTTCGGAAAAATCAAACTCACCGACAGTTTTTTTTCTTCTCTCTGTTTGCAGGTTTGGTTTCAAAACAGGAGAGCAAAATGGCGGAGACAAGAAAAAATGGAGGCAACAAGACTGGGACTTAACGAGTATCATAGTTTAGGAGCATTAGGAAGAGTCGGCGGGTCCAGCTTAGCTCTGCCAATGGACCCGTGGATGGCGCCTCCTCTCCTTAGTGCTTTACCTGGATTTTTATCTCATCCTCAAACAGGGTAAGCCATTTCTACCTGATGAGAACTTGACGGAGCACATGACGCGATCGAATTTACCAAATTTATTTTTACCCGCAGATATCCGAGTTATTTGACGCCTCCGGTTGTCGCTGAAACAAAGTTAACCAGTGTAAATTCAATATCCCCGACGTCGTCATCGGCAACCGATGCCAGATCTACCTCAATAGCCGCCCTGAGGCTTAAGGCCAAGGAGCATGTCGAATCCCTAACGAAAGGTCTGCAGATGGTATGAATGTTCACTTAGTGTAGAATAAAAGTCCCGAACGTTTCTCAAGCGAAATTATTGATTTGGAATTTGAGAGTAAACACTTCGCAGGCAACTTGCTCTGTCGAATGTCCAAACGCCATTTTAATTGTCTCGTTCCCACATCCTGACTTGACTGTCTTACCGTAGTATTTAAGTATTAGTTGACTTCCTACATTCAGCAATGTATAAAGTGATACGAAAAGAAACCCTGGTAAACTCTCATAATACAATGTTAAATTTACTTGTAACCACCAAATTACAAATCAATTTTTTTTAAGTTAATCGATTCCGTTCAACGCTTGTAATCCGTAAATCCTCGTATGAAATTCCCGGTTATTTATTTTATTCCCTGATGTCTTGTCGACTTTTACGAGACCACGTCAGTAAAATAATTAAAAGTTAAAAGGTGTATCGTAAATGTAAAAATAGATACTTGTATCTACGCGGAAAATTACATATGTTAAAAATAGTAAATTTCTCCGTTTATTGGAGGCTTTGTACAATAAATAATTCAAAAGAGTGCAATTTTATGAAATGGAGAGAAGCAACAACCTATATTGTAAATAAGAATTTAAATAAATAAAATTTCATCTTATAGAATTGGTTGTATTGATTAAGCAAAAATTCACCTCGTCCTTCATGTGACAGAAAGTGTTTCCTCTGAAAACTAGAAAATTTAATTTAAAGCTTTATTACATATAAATTTAAGATTCGCTTCAAAATTGAAATAAATGAACAGCGACACAAGAGCCAGTCACACAACATACAACAAGTCTACAGTTATAGAGTTTAAAATTTTAATTAAGTAACGCAGACATTCTATAAAAATATTGTGTATCAGTACAATTCACTACAGTTATTCTATCATGAAAATTAGGCAGGCGAAAATTATACTTAACATTGAAACATAAATACTCATATTTAAAGATTTTTCAGTTACTTTTATTGCAGAGCGGCACGAGAAAATGTATTTGTTCATCAAATTGTAGAATTGAATATTTTTATAACGCAAAAAAGGCTTTTTTGATCCTTTGAAACACCCTCTGACACTGATCTGTAAATTGAAATTTCTCATTTTCTTTTTCTTTGTCTCTCTCTCTCTCTATAACCTCCCTGTCGCTTCCCAATAATTCTCAGCTCTCCTACTGAAATCAGACTCTGACTAAATAAAATTGCACGAAATTGCGATTATAATTAACTTGATGTGTCCATGTGATGTTCGTCGTTTAACCAAGCTTGAGGGCAATTCAAATGGGAGTAATTCCGATTTTGTATGGATTTTGTATGGATCTCTCCTCTTCTTCATCTTCGGGAGAGACATGCGCCGGATAATCCAAAAGGAAAAGAGACAAACCAAACAGGGGTTGGGTCAGCGTACAGCAGGAAAATGCCTCGCATGGGTCACTTAAAACTTGGTAGACGTCACGCGGCTTATTCACATGGTTAGCTTAATTTGATATTAATTTGAATTTTCTTTTATTTTTGATTGCTCTTTATTTCGCTCTTCTTTTCAATCTCGTTCTCTTGTAGCCTTTGGCCCTTTGTATAATGTTTGCTTCGATCAAGGTTTCACCGAAATTGGATGTATATTTCCAGTGAATGTGCTAATAAATCGAATCCGACGAAGAGTTGCAGCTAATGCAGATAAAAAACTTTCGTTTTCGTTCTTCTATCAAAATGTTACTTATACCACAGCGATTTTTGTCTCGCAGATAAACACATCTGTGGTTTTTGCTCGATTGTTATGCAAAAAGGCTCTTGAGCAAAAATCTCATGGATGATAAATTCATTACAATTTTTTTTAATTCTCTACAACACCCGATATATGTTTTCTGGATGCAATAAACTAATCAATGAGTGCGCGAGAGCTAACATTTACTTCCAACGCCAACAGCAAAACATTTCAGTGTGGTAATTTTTTGTACGTATTTTAAATTTTAATTCGAAAACATTGATATTTTTCCGACAAAAATTTTACCGGTGTATTTTCCCTTTCGAAAAGATCACTATCGACAGTAATACATTTATTTCATCAAACGACTTCCCCTTGGTATTAAACGACATGTTAGATGAGTAACGATAACGTGCCTACTAAACGTAAACCAAAGAGCAACGATGATATTGAATAGCGATAAAATGGTTTACCATTTCAAAGCATCATTCCTCATCAAAACCAGTAATCATTGATCTAAGTTGTGTGCTGTGTTTACTGTTGTTTCGTAAGTCAGTCGTCAAAGGGATATTTCCCGCTACGTTTTATATGCGCCGATTGTTCATGTAACATAATTCATTACATAAAAGTGCCTGATTTTTCATAACACATGCAGTGAAATACGGGAGGTCTAAGATCGGAAATATTCAGAGAGTTCATTGCATTAGTTTAATAATTTAAAACTTGTCAAGAGTATTCATTTTCTCTATACTTTTGAATTTTTTTAAAGCAAGTTCGAATTACTTCGGAAGCCATTCATAAGAGATCTATCCTAAAAAATATTTTCATTTTAGTTTCCACAAAACTTTTACTTCACCCAAACTTTTGTTTTGCCTCGTTTAAAGTGGTAGGATCGTTTTCGATGGGACAAAATTGTATTTGCAATCGAGTTCTTTGGCGTCTCGACAAACGAATTCTCATCCGAGGTTTCAATTCAATTTGTGATCGCGCAACAAAGCCAATAAAATGCAAATTCTGTTTATTTGTGTTAATCAGAAGAATAATTCTTTGAGAGGTGGAGAATACGTTTCAAACCTTTAATGAAACGAAGTAATAAAAAGTAGACGAGGAAATCTAGAAAATTGTTCTTTTAGAAAGCATAAGATGAGCTTCGGTTTTGGAAATCAATTTTGAGAATTTATGTGTAAGCGTTTTAAAAATGAATTCCCAGATTCATTCCTTTATTATTGAAAATCTAAATGAGCTAATAAATATGAATAAAAAAATTATTAAAAAGAGCGAAGTGAATAGGAAATACGTGAAATTCTCATCATTTCGTATACTTTAATTCTATGTACCACTCACTTGAGCACAGCGAAATGTTCGATAATAAAAGTAATTGTTTACAATTTTAAAGAATTGATTTAGGGTACATTCTGACTTCACCGTTGTCAAGTGAATCTTAATCCAATATTACCTTGCTGTATTGTCATTGTCGTGTCTAGTCTACAGTTTTTAGTAAAATGTGACCGAGCATTTTATTAACTCGTGAGAAGAAAGGACAACCCTGAGAACCCATTATTTGGTTCTTTTGTACAGTATAAAAGTATAATTCCCACTACAGTAGGAATACTTCAACAAAAGTACGAAGAGAAGAGGTCTTACAGGAGGCGTTAACGCAGGACTAAAACTTTTATGGATTACTTGGTTCTGGTGAAAAAAGCATCTCCCAACGAGAGCGAGTAGCTAAAAGGTTGCACCATTGAGAAGGCGCGATAATCGACTTCAATAAAATTTTCCGACTCATCGTCTCATAAACACATTAGGGTTAAATGGGTTGATTTCCTTTGCTGTATAAACACGATTCATTTACATATTATTGATTGCAAGAATTTTGTATTTAATTTGCGAGACTTCTGAGTTTTCATCCCTCGCCTTCCAAACACTTTGCTCGCGCTCTCTCTCTCTCTCTCTCTCTCTCTCTCCAAAATTTCCAACCCATTTGATTTGGCCCCAACGTGAGCAACTGTCTTCTCCTTCGTTTCTCCTTGCCTTGTGTGACAAACGACCGTTAAACACGTTTGAGAGACACAAAAAGAGAGAAAGTTCGTGATCTCATCTAACAGACCTTCGTGTTACAAATTTTTCATCGTCGATATTTGTCAAATTTAAATGACACTACCCTTCTTACTTTGCATTTCTTATAAGATATTCAATGATTATGTTTTCTGATGTAAAGTAATTGATCCAAATCCACCGAAAAGAAAGGTAGACCGCTTACATTAAAACTTTTTAACTTGTAAATAAAGTAATTTAAGGAACTAGAAAAGTAGAAAGACTTTAGAATTAGTATACTCACTTTAAGAAGAAAGTTAATTCTGTCAGTGAGTTCAAGCCACGCATAAACTTCATGCTTTGTGGAATAATATGCGATAATTTTCGCAATAATAAACAGATACAATATAAAAATTTATTACTTCGATTAACATAAATCTACTTTATTAAACAAGATAAAATAAATGTATTAGTTATTTAAGTAATACTAAGAGGTGGGCACAATTAACAGATTACAATTTGATAATCTATTAATATCCATTAATATAGTAAAATAATATAACTGTCTTTGTGTTTGGTACATCATCATTCAAGAACTTTTAATTTCAGACAATTTCTGAGCCCGTACATCACAAATTGGAAACGATTAATTTCTCTGAATCTTTGGTAGAACGAAAGTCAAAATTCTACGGCTAAAATAATAGAATGGAAGACGATTAAACTCAAATCGGGGTTATTATTTATCCATTTCAATAAATGTGTTCAATTAGTCAATTAAATGAATTAGAATTTGTTTCGAGAATTGTTTTTAGCAATTACACCACACTACACTATACACCACACTGTTTGTATATCGTCTAATGTTTGTTACCTGGAAAAGTAGAAATGTTACGAAATGCTTCCTGCAAATTCTGAATTTAACAAAATTTCAGTTGCTTCTTAACTTTTGTTTCGAAGTCAACCAACTTGTTACTATCAATCTAAATCAATTCGAAATCGAACTAGGATGCATAGTACGTACATCGTTACGAGTCGTTACGTCGGAAATTCCCTAACAAAATTTTAAATAATAACTCGACATTTCGAGAAACGGTCACGAAATGTTACGATGAAGGAACATATTTATATTTTCTCATATTAAGATCGCATTATTAAAAAGCTATAAATTTACTTATTTATCTATTTTTGTTTGTGATATTTCTAACAACCGTAAGCTTTGCCAGGCACGAAGCTTGTGAGGGTTATTAGAAGGAGCACAAATGTACTGTCCATTTCGATTGGTCGGTAATAATAGGAAGTACAATACACTTAACAGGACTCACTGCATTTGCTTAATGATGTTTAATTTGATTTGATGCTCCGTATCTGCGGATCACTTTGAATGGTAATGCACCGCGATAATTTTGGTAATGACACAGGATGACTGGTTACCCCTCGTACTTAATAACTCTTAGAGGTAACTACCAACTAATAAGCTTCAAAGTAGTTGTCTGGGAAATTATTAGTTTTAACGCAAGGTAAAAAACTCGGTGCGTCACGATGTTAAGAAAGTATACTTTTTCATGAAAAAAAAGGTAACAAATATCCAGCGGTTTAAGATATTCTACAGATTCATTTCATCAGCAGAAAATAATTTTACCTGTTTATTTCATACCCTTTCTTTATATAAATTTGTCTATGTCTGGCTAAATTTGTTTAAGAACTTGTATTAGTGTAACAGGCTCAGTACAACAATAGCACATATGCATAATGGTAGTGCACTACATCTTCTGGCAAATTTTTGAGTTGTCACACATACTAGATTTTCTATTGTAACAAAAAATGCTTTTACAGACAATAATAAAATCTGTTGTGGATATCACTTATTGTTTTAATAAAACAGTTTTAAAATTTTTTGAGCAGATATTCATCTGCATTTCTCAAACCCGAATTCGGAATAAAACTCCAAGTGAAGTGAGTAATCACTTGGTTTAAGCTCTGCGTTTCCAAAACTCCACCCGATATGTTTTCAAGTCTCCCGGTGTAAATAATTGCATGTTAAAGGTTGCGTGTTTGGATAATTTGATTATTAATCGATTAATGACTCAGTAATCTACGTAACGACTGACTTTCCTGTCCTTATTTTTCTTCTTTCCTCCTCTAATAGCGTAGTTACGGGATTTTGCAAACGCCCAGACATAAACTTTATAGCTTGATTAAATCCCTTTTCAGTGAAAAGCCCAAAAATTAGATTACAAAATTTAGTGAATAACGAAACGCCTTAACGAGATATAAATCCGACGGTTCTAATAGTTTTGAGGGCCTAAATTTAAAGGTTCCATCTATGGTGAACGGAAGTGCAAATCGACGAGACGCTAGACTTAAAGTACCTTTCGATGAAATTTTTAAGCTATTTTTAAACTAAATTGATTTGTTCACTTACAGATTTATATGAAAGTATTGGTTGGTTGCAATTACAAATAGAGAATGTCGTGCTCGTCGGTTAAACGCAGTAATTAAAATTGTTGTATAATGTTTTTTACCTAAATTAAAAAGAGTTATCCATCAATCCAGCGACCATAATCACCTAATTGGAGAACCCTGTGACTGAACATTATTAATGGCGACATCACTGGTGTTACCAGGTAGTTAACCTGTGTTACTCAGCTGTCAACAATTTTGACCAGGAGGTTTGGTAACAGAGAGAAACATAGAGAGGCAGACCCTTTCCGAAGGGAATTAGACTAGATGAAGCGAACACGCTTTTCTCTTGATTCATTGTATTATTTCGTTAAAGATCAAAGACTACTTATTCTTCGCTCGGGTGACCAAAGAGCAATTTTGAAATTCACTTTTCCACAGCTCGAACGCTTCTCGAACTACACAGGAGAAAATGATTTCCAGTTGATCTAATAATGACCCGTTCAATTACCAACTAAATTAGGCAGACTGCATCGCTCAGAAGATTACAAATTCGATTGTTTATCCATAACTGACGAGAAACCAATACACCAAAAGTGATTTTGCGTTATATTTACTCTCAGGACAGTATTTGAATTCTCAAAATATATATCAGGTGGATCGCCAGTCGAAGAAACTCGTATTATTCAAACCTAAACTGAATGCTCTGATTTGGACTATTAGGAAATATAGTTTGCAATGTATCTATTGATAGTATAAATTCTCTGCCATCAGACTAAACCGAAAATCAGAATGTGTGTATATACATTAAAAAGAATAAAACAGTTGAATTTGCGTGTTAAATCCGAGCAATCCCCCTGACACACCTGATTTCATGACATGTGAGCCAATTATTTCATTAAGCACGCGACTCAGGGTCGGAACCAGATTAACATAAATGATTTTTCATTCTTAAACTTGACTTATCAGAGTGTCAGATATGCACCTACTTAAACATATACGTGTAACCCCTATTTCGTTTCCATTGCTACGTTTTATTACGTCCGTATGGAACTCGCCTGTAACGCGGGTGAATTGTCTCTTAATCGTTTTTTTACGACTCGTTGAATTTTAAATTATACTTAATTTAATTACATGAAATATAATTGTACAATTTATGGAACGCTTAACGTCGACCAATCCGTATAAAACACTTTTATCAGTGTTATTGACCAGAAGGGTTTTGTTTAATCCAACAGAAGTCACTATCGACTTTTATCGGCTTATGTATGATTTCCTCCAATGTGTATTACAGCAATTACATTTCATTTACTCTGTGCTTATGGCTAAAATGACTTACCAGGTACGGTGAGTTTTCTTGTTTACAATATTTATTGTTGATTCACTTGAAGTTTCTGGTTATTGTATACCTGGAACAGTTTAATTTGTAGTATTATGACAAGTACTTCAACATAACAAAGTAGTATCGGATAAATCATTTCTCTTCCAGACTTCCTTACTCCCCTCCTTGCTCTTCTTACCCTTTTCCCTTTCAATGTTAATAATTTTTAAAAATTTATTTTATATTTTATTATAAATATTGTATTTCGATACATTTTGTAATTTTGCGTCTTTAGTTTATCCCTCTTCTTGCATTATATTTTTATTGTCAAAATTTGTACCACGGTCATTTAATGTCCTGGGACAGATTGCCCGTAAAGTACATTGAATAAAAAAAATACCAAATATATGAATAACGTGTGCAGTTAAATTTCGATTTCTGTAACATTTAGAATTTATGTACTCCAAAATCAGGGTCAAACACACATCCATAAATTAGAGGAATGTAATAGTTCTTTTAATATAAAACTAGTACTAAATTGACCGCGGTCTGAACAGTGTGGCTGCACGACGTTCAGCAAAGCATACTTAACTTAGAATAGCAAAATTTCAAAGGAACGAACGGTTCTTTAATTATACTGTCCCTTCCGCGTCTTTCAATTCCTTTCCGTTAATAGAAACCATTTAACCAATTTCAGATTTAATGGTAGACGTTGTAATTCTCTCGGAGGAGTAAAAAAAAAAAAAAGAGTTCAACGCCTACAATTGTAAACTGCCTAAATGGAATTCGCAAATTAAAGGCCGAAAGCTGTTGACAGGAGCAGATTAATTTTGCACAAAAGCACAAAAACACACCAGGTTTTCTCCCCGTGAGCACCATTTTGAATTAACGCGAAAAAAAAGGATCAAAATATTTATGTATGCAGCAGGAACGGAGGCAAAAGTCTCATCGGTTTTACTATTTTGTTCTCTATTTTTTTTTGCAGTCCTCTTTTTAGTAAAAAAAAATATAAAAATAACCAGCGTCGCCTCTTTGCCAGTTCCGTCTTTCTCCGTGTTATTTAGAAATTAGCACATCAAAGAACGAAACGTCAACGATTTCAGAGCGAAATTGATTTTTAAATTAGAATTTTAATTAGAATTGATCGGACATATAAAAAAAAATGCCGAAGTGACAATGAAGTGAGAAAAGACGGCTGATAAAATTTAAACAATGGAAAAATAAACTGTAGCAATCAACGAACGGTTTTGCTTCGTTCGGTTTTCAATTGGCCTAAAAATTTAGAGAATATTTTTTAAGAAGAATAATGAACAAGGAGGAAGCATTTACCTGAGTCCAGGTGACAAATCAAAAAACTGATAGTTTTGATTTCGTGGAGAGTATTACGGATTCTTTTACACCACAAATGAATCAAAATTATTTGCATTTTTCTCGACTGTCAAACCGCTGTGCAAAAACCTCCATCTTTAAAATCAAAATGGAAGGCGGAATAAAATTTTTCAACGGTGCATCTATGATCGATGGCAGGTTTTGTCTGGTGGTTTCCTGATGGTTTTCTTTCTATTTCGACAGAGAGAAGAATCCGTCAGACACTCCGGGGGGACAAACACTAAGAAAAAAACCTGATAAATTGAAAAGAAAAGACAAAAAACCGTTTACTCCATTTGCTTTCTCCTACTCGTCATCGCCATCTGCCGTCCGCAAACTGCCGATGTGTTACGCAATCTTCGCACTGGAGGGCGCTGGAGGGCCGGATCGACCAATCTCAGTGACGACCACGAGAAATTCAAAATTTTCGCGTTTATGGCGGAAAAAATCGTTAAGATGAGCAGTCGGAGACGAGCAACGAAAAAAAAAACAAACGAATTGCTCTGTTTTTCCACTCGTTAACACGTGGAAAACACGTAAAATTAGTCCGATGCAAATTGATGATTTCATTAAAATTTGCTTTGGGAAAAAATTAATTGGGAAAGAAAGTTTTGACGGGCAATATTCAAGAAAAAACGTGGATAATTAAAAATTAATTTGGACCTAATTTTTAATTAAAATTTACGAAAAAGGCATTCAACTTTCGTGTCGGAAGCGGCTCCGAAACATTCAGAACGAAAGCATATTTTCAAAACTGAATGAAATGAATTAAATTGCGGACCAAGTTAAAGTAAGGGACTTTACCTCGTTCAACTCGCCTGAAAATATCGTCGCCACCTGAAAGCGTTCAGTTGGGATTAGGATAATGAACAAAATTTATCTATTAATTTTGTCGACGAGTTGGCCCTGTGACCACTGATAAGTAATATTAAAAGCCACATGACAAACTCTGTGCCCGCAGAACAGTACCATGGAGGATCGTTCGGATGGAACTAGAACCGACGACCAGACGGGGTACCGGCGAAAATAAATTTTGGTCTTGCAGAGAAGTACAATCCAATGCAAATGTTTAAATTTGTTTATTTTTTAATGGCAAACGTTCATATCACCTGCTTGTTATTTTACGTGGGAAGAACTAAAACCTGTGACTCGGGTCCACATTACATAGAACAGAAAACAACTAAGGTACCCACACCCTTTATCGTTTATTTCATTAGAAAAGAATTCACAGTTGGTTGGTGATTTTAAAAATCAGCATGAGCTTCGGGTCAAACTGCATCCCACCAGGACAACCTCATCTCGAATGAATAGAAAGGCACCGTGACGTGTCCCCAAATAAAAAACGAATGCCAGGAAAAGACGCAAATAGTTCACAACTATAAATTAATTTAGGCTATATTACTATCAATTGGATGTCGGGCAAAAGAGGGGCTTTTTGCATGTCTTTTGTTCTCTCTCAAGTAGGATCAAGTATTATACATTGTTACAATGTTTTCCGCCAGTTGATACTTTATTATTAAAATGGTCTATCGTTCAATTCTCTTTTTTTGTTGTCTACGAACTTAACTCTCCCTTTTGTAAGCTTTGTGTCCCTCGCGTGTAATGAACTTCCGAGTACTTAGGATTAACGTGATTTCATGGTAATTATTTGGCCGTCCGTTGTGCTGCTTGCTTGTGTCTATTTCGTTGCACCATTAATTTGGTTAAATCGGCCACTTAATATCGTAATAATTCAATGCTTGGTTTCAATTAAGACAATTCGGGTGAACTATTATCGTGAAAATGCAGGCATTACAGGTAGCACTCTTGAGTAGCCGGGCCATGCCACTCATACCTCTGTCGAACTACAATTCTTCACTGTTGATTTATTAAAGTGGTATCATAGGACTAATTGATGTAACTACTTTTCGAATATTATTTTTTATAGGCGAGTTTGCCACGAAAGGCCGGGCATACCGTCCCGCTCGTTGTGACACAGGAACAATTGATTTTCTCACACCTGGACTGGTGCACTTGTCACGTTCAAATTAATTACCTCGTCGAGGAGTGCAAGTACGAAGAATTAAGTTTCTCTCGGTCAAGCCGACGTCGTCGCACTCTTTTCGACACAACAAGTGATGTAAATCTATGCACCCCAATATCTGTGATCGTTCGATTGACAATGGCCGAGATCGAGCAGATGCTTTCAGCCATTGACAAAACGGTTTCTCTCAACCTCACTTGCCCCCTTGTTCGTCTAATAATGTAAATTATTATGTAATGGTGCATGGAGGGACAATTATTAACAGATGACAAATTTTATTATGTCGTTAAAAAAACTCTGCCTCTAGATTAGAATCTCTCTTGTCGAAAGTCTGATTGAAAATTATTTGGCAATGGGGTTGAAAATGACAAATCGAAATTTGATTATTTTTTTTCTTTCACTCTGAGTGGTTACATCGAAGTGTATACGATTTTCGCAGGCAATTGAGTAGAAAGCAGAACTTGGTTCTATTCATTTGTTGTACAAATATTCACGACAGAGCTTCACGGTGGATGTGAGGACCTTGAAAGATTACTCTCCTGCAAATCACATCCTATAATTAAATATATATTTATACATACAATAATTCTTTTTTTTCAAAGGACCACTCGCTACTTCAAAAGGCAAAATCCGAACCGTAAATCGATACAGGAAACCAAATCCAACACTGGAAACCTGATAATACGAAGACCGCTCCACTAATAAAAGAAGGTACTGGTACCTCGAGGATGATGGCCTCTTTGAGCCTTTGGTACATGACGTGTGACATGATCCGGTGGGGTGGTATTTTCATGACCACGCGTTTCTTCCGTTCCCTCCCGTTCGTAAGAGAAAGAATTTGTCAACTGTATCTCTCCACCTTTGTAACATTATACTTTTGGACAGTTTCATTCTCTTTCCGTCTTTCATTACTTCGTAAAAATTCTGTTTGTTCAGCTCTCATTTAAGGATTTTCTTACAAAGGATTATTTACCTTTCGGTCAGTTTGAAGAGAAGAAGGTTCGATTGTGTGTTTTCGGCGCCTCATATGAAAAGCGGAAAGAAAGAAAGAAAATAGAACACTGTGAAAACAAACTTATGCATACATACAGACATACATATACAAATATATACACACAAGTCTCCAGAAAGAAGAACATTTTATTGTGTCACAAAACCGAATAATAGTTATTCGTTGAGACGCCTCAAATTAAGCGGTTAAACCGCAATTACTATACTTCTGGCCGCCGTCTCCTATTTCGCCTATTTCTATAATAAACACTCTTGGAAACTTTAGAAAATAGTTCACCTGAGAACGTGTACGGTTTTTGAGTGTCTCTTGAAGGTATCTGTGGCTTTTTTTCGCGTGAGCAAGATTTACACACAGCACGAGAGAGTTCGTAACTTTGTGCCGCAACCGGCGAAATGCATTTCCACACCCTTTCCAGCAGATTAAATCCTTCCTTTTCATTTGATATTAATACTCCTATCAATAATCAATTCTCCCTTTACCCGGGACTTTTTAGGGAACTCGTTCCTTCGGTTTTTTTTCATCCTCACCCGTCTCATTAAATCCGCTCCGAAGGAGTAACGTGGAGGAAGGAGAGCCCAGGGCTGGTTCTCTCGCAAACACACCCCCTCCCCCGAAGTCACATACGCGGTTGTGATACATAAAAATAATAAGCTTTAAATATTCATGATAATAACTAGGATTTAATCAGAGGGTGAAAGTCATCCCAGACGAAGTCAAATCGAATTACCTTTCAGACTCGGTCCCGAGTCCACGTTTCTCACGTTGCTCATTCTTCCGCAGACCAGTCTACCAGTCGTAAATGGCATTGTTCGGGTTCAATGTCGAATTATCCAGCGCCGAACCATCGACACATGAGACCGGTTCGATTCGGTTCGGAATCGGTGGGAAACCCCTTTCGTGTCTTCCGCCATTTTTATATTTCCCGTTTCCGATAGTTTACTTTCCCCGAGATTTCTTCAGTTAGGAGTCTAAATAACTCGAAGGGCTAAGATCCCGTTGAAAATGAATCATTTATTTGCAGAGGTTACTGGTTATAAACTATTAGTTGGCGGTGGTGGCGGTCGTACAGAGAGGAATGGTAGGACGGGTTGGGATGTTTTCGGCTAGACCCGGAGGCATGCGAATGACAACTTATTCTAGTTATTGGATTCTGAAATTACTCTCTTTAGCATAAAATCAATACAAAATTGAGTTAGTTTCATATTCAACATTTGCTTTAATGAATTTCCCGCGGCGATCTTTTTCATTTTAACCACTTACGAGAGAAAGAGAGACAGACAGAGAGAGCTTCGCGCGCGAGAGCGGTTCCAGGCGAAAGAATCCGGTCGGATGAAAATCAGAAAAAGGATCTGGGGGGGAGGCTTGCCAAAAAAATATAAAAAAATTTATGGAGTGTTGAGCTGTGCGACACAATGGGGCCCCAACCGGTTGAAAAAAAAGGCTCTCAAAAGGCTCTCGTCGAGATTATTAGCACCGCTTTGAACGACAATCCGTTTAGATTGTGCCATTTTCTTTCGGGGAATCCCCGTATTGTGCGAAACGCGTCTGGAGATTAATCCGACCGATACATAAGTGATATGTGTTTTTTTTTGTCGAAACCATCGCTCATCAATTGAAATCCTTCTTTAGCGTTAGCGGAACGTTTGCAGAATACATTTGGATGAGGAACAAGGTCCATCGGCAGTTAATCGACGCTAGAGATCTGCCAAAGTTTATGATCCCAAAATCCCTCAATTAATTTTAGTTCTTCCGTGCACGAATCTGTTGCATTCTAACTTATTGAAATCGATTAGTAGCGGTAGTTGCTAAAATTTGTTCTTTTTCTATTACACTATTAGAATCTACAACGACTATAGTTGTAATTATTGTAATTTTTCTAGTCCGTGATTTTCATGATGACGACGCTGATCACATTTTTACTTTTTCATCACATTTCTTAAAATGTATAATAATATTTCATGGCTCAAATAATTTTCCGTTTTACACAAGTACAAAAATGCAGGGATGAATTTTATGTTTTATACATTTTGGAAAAGTCTATGAACTCTAAAAGTTCATGTATTTATTTTGAAATGTATACAAGTCAATGTAATTAAATGAAGTGTATAAAAAACTACAACTGCTCTGTTAAAATAGCACGAATCTTCACGATTATTTTCGTATTGCCTTGCATTACAGGTTTGAACTGAAAAATTAATAAAGTTAATAAAAATTAAGATTTATATATGTAACGTATACATAATTTTATGTCCCAGCGTTCTGAAACGAATGACAAGTAGGTAAACGAAAGCTCCAACCGCGGTGCATTAACTCATTGTAATTTCCGGAATAGTAGAATAGTAATAGTCGTAGTAGTGTAGCAGTAGGCAGCAGAGTGTTTTACACGGTCAAAGGCAGCCCTTTCGGCGTAAAGGACACCGCTCACACAACTCCCGGTTTGTTTATGGTACTTCCCACCAGAAAATTGCAATTTTTTTTTTATGAACGAAGCCAATGAAATAGAAAATAGTTTCATGAAAGGTGAACAATGGAGGAGAAGAAAAAAGAAGCTGCATGAAAGAAGGAAGAATAAAGTTGTGGGATGGAAATCATAGGAGTTGATATTCGAGCCGTGTTATTTACATTGACTGTTACTTTTCAAGTGGAGTTTCCGTGGTGTGTACAAACCAATAATAAACAGAAATTGAATGGCCGTCTTTGTTCGGCGTGTCGCTGAGAAACGGCCCATGGGGGGTCGACCAAAACACGATTTTGACCCCGGCTGTGTCGGCTCTGGCCAGGTGTCACCTTGTTACGTTTAACCCGACTCACTGCAACACGGAACTAAACGAGTCTGGGAAAAAGAATTGACGGAAACTTGTCATTCGGTGGACGACTAGACGTGGGAAGACCTGAGCAGCTGGAAAACCGACCATTACAATGTCCTGGGTACTGCCGGTACAACAGTCAAAGCCTCTAACATAAATCAATAAAATGTATTTATTAGTTAATGTATTGTATCCGGCATAAATTAATATATTTACATAAGAACTGAGAATAAGACCTTACAATACTTATTTGTAGGTAAAACAACATCAGGAATCCGTAGGAGCTACTAAAATGTTTTTTAAACTACCATCAAATTGGGAACTTTATAATTTAATAATCAATCATACAGGTGAGTCGAAACATACATAATACATAATTTAGCAATCTTGAAGTTTTACTCCCACTAATTGATGCTGCTACCGTCCTAGATACCATCACATCACCGCGTCTTCGTTAAATACCACTTATGTAGTCTGTGATGTGTGAGTGCTCTACACGTTCGTCGACACGAGTAACACGCGAGAGTCATGTACATGGGGTCAGTTACTCCCTTTTAACATAATACATAACCTCGGCATAAAATGATACCGCATAGATTAGTGAAATTGGACTACTTACGCATTAGGTCCGTGAACACGTTGAATAGTTTATTGTGAACTCCGATTATTACTTTCAGATGATTTGAAAATTTTAAACAAATTTGTAAATGGGATGCTCGTTACTCCCTGTGTAACTCCATGTTTATTGATAAATTTGACAAAGCTACCGAATGTTTCTTTCACGGTCCTCGATACCCACGCCGGCCCGCCTTTACTCCTTTTGGTTTCCGCACACTTTACCCAGGGTTTCATTCTCCATCCATCCAAGGGATTGGTTTCACGTCGGTATTCATCGAACCCTTTCTGTACTTCTTGTTACATCCCTTAAGAGTTTACGTCTTTTATTGGGTCAGTCAAAGAAAAAGACTCGAGTTCTAGTAAAATCCGGAGTTCGTGGCACATCTCAAACTTTCTCTCTCTCTCTCTCTCTCCTCATTCTTTTCCACACTTTTTATGTTAACCAAAAAATTCTCTCGTGGTTGATGACTGAGCCTGTTTGCTGTTGGGTTTATTTCGGGCACAACCTTTCCTCCGAAACCTACACGATGTCGTCATCAGGTTTTGGTTAAAGAGCACAGGGTGAATCTGCGAAGATGACGCGTCGCATTTCTCCAAGACCATCTTTCAAATCAAGGGATGGCTGAAAAAAGTAAAATACATGTTTTTATATGTAAATACAACATTTTGCACTTTTTTGTAGCGTGTACATAAAAGATTTCTTGTGTTCTAATCAGTCCGACAATCGATTCTTAAGCCAACGCTTCTTCGTTCGTCTCTCAGCTACACAGAAATCCCTATATCGCGTCAGGAATCATTGTTAACCGTGCTAACGGAATTTATTTGTGACATCTCACCTATTACTTTGGGTTTTTGCGGTGAGGTGCTTTCCTTTATGTATCCGTCCATCTTAATTAGGATTTGTTAAATGGAAATGCAACCTAGCAAATAAATTCTTCATCTTCTGCTACGCGTTATTCAAGTCCATTAGCTAGCCGAAAATTCTTTAATAAAAACACAATTGCACGTCGTGGATTTGACAAAGTAGTTCCGACAGGGGTGTTACACCAAAAAAAAAAAATAATAATGAAAAGAGTAGAACACATAGGTACACACACGCACATTTTTTTTCTGGAATTACGGTTTTTCGTTGTTTACTTGCACTTAAGTTCAGGTAAAAGAGTTTTAATTTAATAAGGGTAGTAAAATCCTCTTTTACGCATCGTCTCCTTCTGTTTTCAATGTGTTCTGATGTTTTTCACCGTTTACGGACATTTCTCAATTCCTCGTACGTGTTTTCTACTCATTTGTCTGAGAGAAGATTTCGTTTGTGTGAAATGTGACGTATTTTCCGAACAGAAGTCGTCAACTGCCCTCATTTGGGGACGGTAATAAAACTTACGTATCAATAATAACTCCACCTTTCTCTTAAGTCTCCATAAGACGTGGTCGTGCCACACTTAAAAGCTTTAATAGGTTGAATGGAAATTGATTTCTGTAGTACGTTTGTAAAGTTACGAAAATCGCCAGAGCAAATCGGAAGTCGTTAACCATCATTCCATTGATGTCGTTGACGCCATTGTAAAGTAAGATTAAAGACTATTATAACTCGAACATCAACTCTTTTTACTTAATTGCATTTCGGTAAAAGTTTCTATTTGACAGTTTTACGATAATAGACAACTATTAGAGAAACACGCTTTGGAGTAACCGCATCTCTTAAACTGTTGCAGTCGTGAAATATAGAGTTAAATAACTGTGTGAGTACTTTTACTTATTTTGTTTCGACTCTATGTGACTTTTAAACACGATATATTTCTATTAAAAAGAAAACAGGTTCGATTTGGGAAAATTTAAGAATCGATTAGAGCTAGTAAGAAGTCAAATTTACTTTCGCCCGATCAAGAAGTTTTTAATTAGGCCTGAAATAATATATTTTTTATACTATTCATCCAAATAAGTTATTAATTTTACCAGTATTTAATTCGATCGAATAACTTATTACAACCACTTAATAAGTGTATCTTGTGACTTCACGCCAAACTGGAATTTTCATTTTCTTCAAAATTTGTACGCCTCACACTCGGTATAAGTAATTTTCAATAAAATTAATAAGTTTCTAACGTAAGTTACAAGATCCTGACCTTCAGAATAATTTTTGAGTTTGGCTGTTTCGGCTACATTTGCCTTCGGAGTACCTCAAACCTCAGAGTGAGTCGTCGCGCACGTCACGCGATTTCAGAGGAGGACGAAACACAGTCGGAATCAAAAGTGAAAAAGAAGTAGTGAAAAGAAGGATAGACGGTGAGTAGGTTACTCTCCAAACAATATGAGCTAAATGACCCTCAATAGAAAATGAAAATGCAATCAAATACGTTCTAATCTGGTGGGCAAATTAGGACGGGTCCCACGCAAGTCATCTACACACAGGGGAATGGAGCCCTTCAATCATTCATCTATTTGTTGTCTACTTAGCTACCCTTATTATTTCTTTCTAATCTCACGATAATCGCCATTTAATTAACTCTATTTTTCAAATTAAATCTTTCATACGTAGACACACACACACACATACACACGTACGCATGCACATTCATACGAACACGTCTACATGCTCAGGTTTTTCGCCTTTCAAAGAATTTTTTTTCTCCCGCGTTTCCTCTCCCTTTTCTCTTCATGTTTTAATCGCTTTATTAAGTTTTAAGTTTAAGTTCCCCAGGGCTAATTCAAACTGAAAAGCTGGAAGAGTATTTTTTTTTTTTTGCTGTCGAATCCGTAAAAGGAGACGGTTTTTGCGACGGCCATTTTACATTCGGTGGAGACACGAGAAAGTTCGACGACTGGAAGACTCTGTCCTGGTCGGTGTACGCCTTAAACTCTGTTTAAATTCGTACACTCGGAGAAGGCAATTTATTAAAATTCACATGAGGCCCTGTACGCATGTGTTGTAAATTCCGCAAACGCTTCACTTCTGTCTTGTTACAGAAAATGAAAAGGCAATGTTTAGAAGTAAATATAGAATAAGTAAATAGAGAACTTGTGTGTGTGTGTGTGTATGTATACATAAAGGAATTGAGTGTTTTCAAATTCCGTCCTTCTGGGAACCGCTTTTTGCTTTTGTCTCATCTGAAAAATTTCTTTGTATTATATACCAGTTATAATTTTCTGTTTGCCAACGCTAAAAATGCGGTAACGGCACATGGTAACCTCGCTGACATTTCCTCCTCTCTCTCTCGAAAGTCACAACAAGTAAACTGTTAACTGTATACAGTAATAATTAGCAAAAGCAATAAAAAGCAATTTTTATAATTAATGAGACCCCACCGGTGTTAATCGAAGCCTTTGGAAAAAAAAACTTAACTGTGTGTGTGTGTTTTTTATCGAACTTCAATACACAGACCTTTGTCGGATGAACGTAGGGAATCTAATAATAGAGGGAGGTAACCGATTCAAATTCTTAGGGGAATGGATAATAACTATTCGTTACTATTGCATTCACATGAAAAAGAGTGTCACTTGGTTATGTTGGAGCACACGACATTTTGAAGTGTAAGGAAAATATCAGGCACCTCAGGTAGGTTAGTTCTTAGTTTTCAAGTCCTAGAATTTAAGTTGGAGCCTAAAGTACACTCGATGTACTTGTTGCAGAGAAGTATTAGGTACCGGAGAAGTTTCGTTAAGAGCCTAAGTTTCAGGTATACTTGAGGGAATATCAAGTGTTTAATAATCGTAAAATTTAACCGCCATATTGTTCTCATTAAATACATAAAATTATTATACCTCAGCATATGATTCGTCTAGGTGATGAAACAGAAAGTCGTGATCTACCAGAAAGAGATGAAAAGAACTAGAGTCAGGACAATGTTCGAAACAGACTTGTGATGATTTTCTACCGCTTTTTTGTTCCTTTACAGGGAAAGAAATATCCAAAATGGCATCTCCCTGATTGTCGCACACATAATTGTTAATGACTGGAGGATAAGTGTTTGTCAAATAAAACTTAAACTCCGAGTTGGAACGAATTTGATTTCGATTTGATGAGTGCATTAATTGCGAAAGCTTTTATCCAACCCTTTTCCTCGGAATACCCTCCGATTGTCCTCTAACATCTTCACTGCCACTAGATTCCTCTCGAGTATTTTCTCCGACGGATTTCACTTCTCGACTTTCTGGTCAGTTGTCTCATTCGCATTAGTTCAATCATCAGTGATGCATTGTGGTTATTCATAATACGTGGTAATGAAGTTATCGCAGAGAAGGGAAGGGGATGAACGCGCTTCACCCTCGAGTTCTCACAGTAAAGACTCGTCTCAAGTCTTGTGTTGCTCGGGAGAAAATTGCGGGTGTAGTATTCCAGGGAGACCACAAGGTTCCCAGTTCTCCCTAAGTAAACTTCCCCACGTACGTTACGGAGCTTACGGGTAAAGAATCGTACAAAAGTAGTCGAATGACAAAACGAGATTATATTACAAAAATTAAGGTGTATACAACTTTAAATACAAACTAAAATTTTTATGTACACATGTTTGAAATTAACACTAAAAATTGCACGTTACTCCTCTGAAGACTGGTATGGACTCCCTCTAATAATTAATAACTATTTATTTCTTTATACAAGTTACATCCGTTGTCTGAATTCACAAATTATATATGTAAATAACTTAAATTGTGACTCGAGTTTGTAAAAATCGTTTTCATTAAGTACAATGCACGTGATATGCTTGAAGCAGAGAGGCTGCGATTGGTAAAATATATATATATAACAAATGTCTACTGCTGCATTATTGTCTAGCGATGATAAAATTTCTATGTTTACAGGTGTTCGATCCTTTAGCTCGTTACTGTCGCTGATTTCGAAGCAGCCTGCACTAAAATTCGTTGATGATTTTGCTCTAAAACGTGTTCCTTCGCTCTCATTCGAAGTGCTTCTATGCTGTTCATGCGAGTTTCTGCCGAAATGCTTGGTGGTGTGGACGAAGTAGGTGGAGGACTACGTGAGGCATCGGAGTTGGTCAAGTCGAAGTCTGGCTCCGCAGAAGAATCGTTGTTATTACTGAAACGATAAAGCGAAATTAGTCAACCCGAAATTGGATGGGTCAGGGATTCTAGTCAATCCTAGTCACGTGAACTTACCTATGAGATTTTCCAGAGAGAGTAACGGGCGAGTGCGAGGGAATGTGAAATCCGCTGAGAGACAAATTCGGTGGAAGTCCTCCGAGTCCTCCGTTCGCCAGCATGTACTGGGAGAGTATGTTATGGAAAGAAGGTCCGGGTATCTTCCCATTCGCGTTCCAAGGCAAACCCAAAGCGGCGGCTGCGTTCGGAGGTAGTCCGAAAATGGCGGAATTGAAGCCCAAAGCTGAGCCTGGCCAAAAAGGATCGGCGGGCAAGGGCGGAAATCCTAACTGGCCGTGTACACCGAAATCCGACAAAACCGGATGATCGCTACGAATGAATCCAACCGTTTCCCTTCCCATTGCTTTCTCTCTTTTACGCCATTTGGCCCGACGGTTCTGAAACCATACCTGAAACAAAAATGAGTGTAATTTAGTAACCATGCAACTACCTGAGCCTAATTACTCGGGGGTAGTCACGGAGTCCCGTACGACAGAACGTGTCACGGTAAGTAACGTTAACGTAGAGTACACACGGAGGAGAAGGTTCAAAAGAAAGAATGTACTTGGACAGGTTCCGTGTCGTAACATCCCTTTTGTTCTCCTTTCATCAAACTTCCCCAGTCAATTAGGAGAAGAAGTTCTTCCGGCGCTCGCACCCATAAAACCGTCGTCAATTATAAAACTTTTCTTTTTTTATTCTTCTTCTGGCGAACGACTTGTTAAAAATGTTGCCGGCTAATTGATGGCCCCTGGAAGCGAACTTTAAGGGTTGAGGGTGACATCCGATTAGCTTCATTGTAACCGGACACAATGGATTCAATTGTAAAACTAGTTTGTTTCCCTTCGTTCGCCGCATAGGCCCTCCGACGGTACACCCCGATTCACTTTTTCCGAATCAAAATAAACCCCCGAAAATCCGTTCGATTATTTCTTTGTTACGAGTTTCATGCCTACCTCCAAGCATTGAAGTGCAGCTCTGATAGACTTTGAGCAGGTAAATAGTAGTTACCGGTGTTTTAGTAGACCTAACTAGTTAACAATAACAGTAGTTTCAGCATGCATTCAGGTATATGACAACAAATTTACATTTAAATAAATATTCTATTTGTATACTGCACAGAATAAGTGTGAAGTAGAAAGATTTATAGAACGAGCTGTGTACGACTAACGCCATGACCTGTGTATTTATGTGTGTACGTAAGCGATGTATTCTAAAATTCACTTACATAAAAATTCTTAACTTAATGACAGACGGCCAAACTAAATTGAGAAAGTTTTAAAATTATTTCGTCCTAAATGAATTCTAAATGTCGGCTCCGACCTGAGTTCTAAGTTACCAGAACTCGAAATAGTTTTAAGTTGTACGTCAAATAGACCAACATTTTCTTCCGATTCCTTCACACGCGTCCACCAGCGATGTTCCAACGGGAGAAGACAATTGTCACGGCGCAAGATCCGTGCGTGACAATCGGAAAATAATTTTCCAGCAGCTCAATCGTTTGAAAATCATTCATAGATTAGAAGCCCATTATTCAAATCAGTCTGACGAAGGAGAAAAAAAAATCGAGAGGTGGAGAAGGAAACGAGTGGAAAGAGCGAAAGATCATCGTATTGATGCATTGTGAGTACTTTTGCCAATTATAAATTAAAAAGGAAAAACGGAAAGAGGGAAAGTAGAATAGGAAACGGAATAAAAGGAAAAGAAAGGAGGAGGAAAAAGTTTTTTGGAACCGCGTCGGATGAGCAGGAGGGACCGCCTGGAAAATTTGCTATAATGCGGTCAAATTAGGTAATGAAGCTTGTTAGAAAGCGAAAGATTCCCCTCACGCCATTTGCCACGGATGACTTTAAGTTTTCTACGCCACTTAATCCAGAACTGGTACCGTCTACCTACGGTCTGTGCATCTTGCCATCACCCACCGTCTGCTGCCAGCGTCACTCGTGCCTCACTCCGAATTCTGTCAAACGAGGAAACCCAAACAAAAGATGATAAAATGGAATCACCGGCATTCTACGATTCTTCTATTGTAATTACGCCAATTAAACGTGTATTTTCGTAGTTACTCTAAGCCTATTTCCTTAATTCCCCTTGTACAGCGAAGAAGAGACTGACAAAAGGCGACAAAAAAGAAGTCAAACAGTGTGTCGACAATTAACAATTACGAAACCCTCTTATTATTGGAAACTGTTGTCAAAAGTCGTTTTATGAATTTTATTTATTGATTTTTCTGCGTATGTCTACTTATGTACATCACATGTGCACGACAGCGGTGAACCCAAGAAAATGTTGTAGGAAGCGTAAAAAAGGTCCTCGACGGGTGTATACCATTGCAGGCGGTGAGTACTACAACCGTAGTACTACGAACTTTATGCTTTAGTAGTTATGTACTGCTTTCACCGTTGACATTAAATTCTCTCCGACTATTAACTGTAACCGTAGAAAATTAGAAACGATGTCTTGGGTGTGTAGTGTTACTTTGGTGTAGGTGACCTGAAACTACTTCTACCCCGTTGGCAACGATTGTAAATAAGTGAAATGTTCGCTTCGGTGCAAGTCGGTCTTATTTTAAGTCCACTGACGAAAAAATATTATTAATAGTATTAAAAGTGCCGTTTCTCATGTGCAGGTTCAGGGCAAATCCGCTCGGTCAGTCTCAGCGGGGACCCTTTTTTTCCCATCTGACATTAACCGACTTCCATGTTGTGGTAAAAAGTCTTGCAATGTCCACAATTAAGGAGCGTTAATAAAATTAAAAAAGCCTTTAAATCCGATCCTTCAAGCCTTCGCCCTGGTAATTTTATTTAAGTGTATGTATCCGATTCATGTAATGGGCTAAGACCTAATTAGTTGGCTTTCGTATTAACCTCACTTTTTTCTGTTTCTCCGGGACTCAACGAGAGCTCAGTAATATTAGGTAACTCCAGTTGGAACTTGGAACATCCAAAAAAATTTAAAAAAAAAACACTTTGAAGATGGCAAATGAAGTTAATTGAATTACGCGAACCTGAGTTTGTCACCTGACCGAAAAGTCGGGTGCAGCGAACGTAGCAAAAAGAGCTTTTGAAGTTAACTCCGAAGCGAACATCCATGTTACTGAATTTCTCTTAGCTTATTAAAGGTTAAATTAATCGACTCCTGCGTTTTTGACTTTAACTTTCATAAAATTAATTATTAATAATTTTAATAACACATGTCATTAATGAAACCCGTTGGAAATCGGTGCGGGGGATCTTCTACGAGTGTAGCTCGTTTTTCAAGCATGAGATGAATTTAATACGGGAACGAATATTTATAATTAGTTTAATTAATGAATTTTATATTGGCGATAAATTAATTTGATCGGTGAGCGTTTTCAATTTAATTTGAATTGATCGGTCTCGAGGAGTTGAGAGATGGAGGTGTGCGGATGAACATCCGCCGAACGTTTCGTCTTCCGTTTCACGGTTATGGGACTTATGTAAGTGGACTTATTTATGTATTAGATGCGACTCACCTGTACTCTTGCCTCGCTCAAGTCCAATCTCATGGCGAGTTCTTCTCTGGTGAACACGTCCGGGTACTGAGTTTTCTCGAAAGCTCTTTCCAGCTGGTGCAGTTGGTACGTGGTGAAGGTCGTTCGACTCCTCCGGATCTTTCGCGGTTTCACCTCGGACAGATCGTCACTCGGTTGTCCTTCATCCGTGTCGACGGTCAAGTCTAAATCGCCTGATGTCGTCGACCCGCTGTCTCCGCGAAACTCATTTTCTAAACGACAGAAAGAACGGTAAACGTACTGAAATATCAGGGCGACGAGACGAGACACCACCTTGGACAGTGCCCCAACAGTAAAAAATTATTAATTATTTAATAATCAGACGATTCGAAAGTCCTATATATTTTAATAAATTATGCGATTTATTTTAATCCTAGACTTTACTAAAATAATTAAGAACACACTAGATGTGTTCTTTGAATTTCTTCATTGAAATATATACAAAATAATAAAATAAATGAATCAATAAATTATAAAATTTATTATAAATATAAAATGTTGTACACAATAAATAAATAAATTTTACAATTTATTTGAGCAGAATGAGCCATTACTTCAATTATTTTATAATATGTCTTTATGTACAAACGTTTCGGATTTTTGTAATACACTGAACCTGTACTTTTTATGTTTTAACAGTTTCCAATATCAAGTATCTGAAACCTACGTTTAATATATAATAAATAGTATAATATATAATAAATAAGTAGTCTATGTCGTGGGCTAAAATAGTCAAATGGTATAAAAATACAACAACAAAATGAAAATATAAAAATATACTTCTGATATATTGTTATTTTTTTAAAACATACATTTGAATTTAATTTATAACCGTTTGACAGAATTTGTGTATTATAAGAAACCTATTGCCTACCTTTTGTATTCCTCCCATGTGCCGTGTTTATATTTAAAAAGTATTTGAATTTATTAATAATCTACATCCTTTCAGGCGGTATCAATCAAAAATTACCATTATTAATTTTCCAGTTACCCGCAAAAGTTACTTTTCTCAAAATATTACGTTACGCATCAAACCTCCTTGTAACACATCCTATTCGGGGACAACACAAATATACATAAATATCGCTACAAGAGAACTATTTATTCCAACACTACGTAAGAAACATCTGCTTCTTCATCGTCAAACACTTGTTTACTAACTTGCTTGAAACAATTTGAGAAATACTTTTTTTATATTATTACAATTAACGTATTTGTGGTACCAATCCAGTAGAAATAAAAGAAATAAAATTAAATTTAGTATTTCAATTATTCTGCATATGTATACAAAATGTATACATGTTGCATATGTTGCTGCATATGTTCAAATGTATACAAAAAATGAACAAATAATTCTGTTGAATTCTTAATTAAAATATGTAAATTTGAAATGGTAAAGAACAATTTAGTGGTACAGATTAAAGGAAGACTTCCATGGAAGAAAAATTACTTTATAGAGTAAATCGCAAAGTCTAGAGAGTAGATTTTGTATTATCAAAAGGCAGCAGACACTTAATATACGATGAATTTAAATATAGTTTTCAACATTAAAGTGACAAGAACTTAAATTCTGGTGTAATTTTTCAATTATTCTGTTTGAGATGTGAATACTACTAGTCGATGAAACTTACCATCTTTTATTTCGCAGTGATCCCTCGTCGCACCAGTCGAATTTCCCAATATCTGATCGATGGAGTAAACATTTTTCGGTTTGACCGCCGACGAATCCTCCGGAAGGCTGGCGTGAAGTCGTACGACCGGACTTCGATCCATCATTGTTGCAACAACACAAGAGAAATCGAAAACGGATAGAAAACGTTCCTCAAATAAAGAAAATTACCAAAACTTCCTACGACAAGTTCCTACGACCAGAAAAAAAAAGAAACACAAAGTCGAACGTTCGAAAAAAAAAAGGAAAGGAGAACGGCCGAACGGCGAACGGCGACGGAACGTTGGCAAACCCAAAAATGACAAATTTCAAATTTCTCAAGCGCGTGGCTGGCCTTGCTCGAACTCACTGAACGACGGCAAAAATCTTCCGGGGGTGAACGTTACGATTTAACATATTTTGAAAACCGACTTCCACCCTTTCTGGACGCTTAATAAAGCCATCCCTCTTCAACCCCTAAGTCTTCTTAGCCCACGGTTGTCAGCCAATCGGATCGTCCGCCTTTCATCGATCGACCAATCGGGCAGTCTGAAATTCAGTTTCCCTTCACCGTACGGTCTAGTTAACTTAATATTGGCAGTTTTAATAAAACTATACGGATTGTGTTTTTTTTTCTATTTGTTTTATTATCATTATTACTATTTCCAACATAGAGTTGCTCTTTATTGAAAACGAGTACATAAACATAAATTTTATTTTTCGTTTATCATAATGGGGGCTCCCGAGCGTTTTTCTACCGTTTTGCACAGTTGGATGTTCAGTCCTTCTGTCCGACACCTCAGAAATTCTCTTGGTTTTGAATGAAACTATGAAAAATAGTTGAGAAGGATTGTATGTATTAAAACATTCAGTTCTTATTTCTGTAGAATCTATTACATTCGTTGTACGTAACAACTTGCGTGGGATTGTGCTTAAACCTTATTTTTTTTATTAATTCCTAACTATAATAAATTATGTTTTTCACTATTGTAATGTTCGCCGTATGGAGCTCCTAGACTTGGGCTTTCTTTTCCCATATTTTAGTAACTTGGTGTCCTGCAGTAACATTGAATGCTGCACTTAGGTCTGGTCTTTTATGAATAATTATTTATTTATCTTTTATTTATACATAATATAGCATATTCTTAGTTTATGTGGAAAATAGTTTCTGGTCGACTGAAGTGACAGTTTAGTTCTAAGTGTTTCCTCACGTGAGATCGTATATACACTCCTTTACTCTTGCAGTATGTCCGAAGTATAATAAATGAATAAATAATAAGTATTTTAAGTAAATAATATTATTTTTTGCGGTTTTCTATTTATTTTCACTAAAATTTATTTTAGTTATAATAATAAGAATAATAATAAGAGGAAACTGGGGGAAACTACTTCATTCAAAACACTTAATATTTAAATTTTTCTCAATCAAAAATCTGTAATCCTAATTTGTTTTTTAAATATTACAAGCACCTAGTTGGGTTAATAAAATTTAAATTAAATAATATCGGCTAGAATTAATTAAAAGTGGAAATTAAACGCACCGCTTTTACGTGACATTTTAAGTGACAAACTTAAAATCTAAGTACAATTGTTAAAGTTATTATTATTTATTTTTTTTTAAATTATTGACTGCGGCTAAGTAATACCTAAAAATAAAATGCAAAACGAAATTAGTTTAACAGCCGATTAAAATAAATAACTCATTAATAAACGGTTAAACGTCGTGTGAAAGTCAAAATAAATAATACATAAAATATGTTCCTAGTTGAGTTTTTTTGTTCGCCGGGCATAAAACCCTTCACGAGAACCAAAGAATTATTGAATTTTGCAACACAAATAAGGTATTTCTCATGTTTATTAACTTGAAAAACGGGTACATAAATTCGAGGCTCACACTCTGAGGGCGAGAGAGAGAGAGATTTCTTTCACGTTCTTTGATCGAATTCATCAGTGTGATATTTTGAAATTTAATAATAAGAGCTTCTCGGCCGGGACAGGATAGAGGGTGGGGGAAGGCTTATGATTTTCTGAAAAACGACGAGGATGAGACCAAAGGTGACTCCAAACGTTATTGATAGAAAACTGTTAGGGAAATTCAAATAACTCGTCACATCGAGCCATGAAATCATTCAACTCTCTCTCTCTCTTTCTCGCCATTCACACAATGGATAATCCTCGTTAAATTAAAATCCACATTTTACGCTCCAAATTCAAATGTCGCGTTCGAACGGAATAAATTTTTTTTCCATATTAAAGGAAAAGGGAGTAAAAGAGAGTAGGAAAAAAAATAAGAAGAAATTTCCTACCTTTTCTCGCCAATCTTCTTCTCCTTTGTCTACAGGCAAAGATTTGGCACCATAGTGAAATTAATATTTCTCCGCCATTTTATTTCGAGTTCATTGCTCTGTGAAGTGCAAAATAATGTTGTTATTCAATTCGTGTGTCTCTGCTGTCTGTTCTTGTATGGAAATTCACTCTCGCGTTCTTTAACGTTTATTAACTTATCGTTTATTAAATTTCGCGTGTGCTCCGAGTAATTAAATAATTAAAAATCGTTACATAAATCGTCTCGCGTTTCGCGAACGAATTTCCCGGACACCATCCACACTCCGGGACACCCGACTCTCTGGGCGACGTTCATTCTCAAAGGAAACGGAAAATGGGTAATTTTTAATAAGTCGAAAAACGGCAACTCTTCATCCCCGACCTGGAATTTATTTCCTTCGTCGGGAAGTGAAGGAAATCCACGTTTTTGTAAAGGAATCATATCCGTAATATTAATAAAATCGGTTGTAATTTTTCATCTTTTTCCACCCTCGGAGGACTCGTATAAAGGCTTTAGATAAGCAATAAGTGTTAAAGAGAAATCAATAACTGTAAAAGAAAAGAGTTGGGAAAATGGAAAGGGAAAAGGAAGGAGAGGGATGTGTAAGAGAGAGAAAGAGAGAGAGAGATGAGATGAAGAATACAGGGAAAGCTGTGAGAGCAATGAGCAAATGGCAGCCATGACAGGCAGGCAGGCAGGCAGGCAGGCAGGCAGGCAGGCAGGTAGTGGTAGGCTAGGAGAACTCTGCTCGCGAAATAATGAAAGAAAATTGAAAAATGACTAAGTTTCAATGGTAAAAGATTTTCTTTGTGAAGAAAAGCCCTTTTCTGAATCTAATAAACTGTGACGACTGCCCCCAGGACTCGCTCTTCTGATGCTAAATGGCCACGGGGGAGTTGTTTTGTGTACTTTTCCGCGTCAATAAACACCATCTTCAACGTCTCCCGAGACTTCTTTATCAAACTATTCTGCAGATATTGAAAGATTGTTACAAAATAAATGTCGGGGCCCGGGGGCGCGCCTTTCTCTCCCGGGGCCCTCCAATAAAGTGAAATTATCAACCGAAATTAAATTGTTTTCGTACGGGTTTTAGAAAATTAAGGCACCGAAACGGGAAGTACGAGAAAAGGGCGAGAAATTTTCACCGGAAAATTTTAATCATCGAATTTTCCGTTTTACTTTTTCCCGCAGAAACCTCCGGCCTCGTATCAACCCCCCCATAAAATTTCTTTTACGTAGACTGAATTAGTCGAATCTAAAGGAAAGGGCAACGAATAGTTTGTAATTTATATTTTATTTTAATTGATGTTCATACACTATTTAACTGATCCGTCTCGTGGTGTAAAGTAACGGAGCTTTGGTTTTGGATGTTTCTTCATATCTTGGGTTAATAATTTATTACCGGGTGTTCTTTGCTTACATCACGTTCTACGTAATTTATACATAATAGTTTAATGAACTTTAAAATAGTAGAAACTGTTGCTCACTCCTGACAAATTCAATCTCTTCCGACGGCACGAGTCAGAATGTAACTTATTTGATCTTTGTAGAGAGAACTTAACGGCGGCACTAGCAAGCACCACCATTATACATAAATAACTGCATTCGATAAAACATTTGTAAGTGTAATAACTTTTAATACTTGAAGTTAAACTAATGAGTACTGATTATTTCAAGTTCTGTCAGTCAGGGCTCGGGCGCCATTTAAACGCCCAAGCGTTCGGTTTTCTTTCCGAGCTATGTATATTTTTTATTACTCTAAAATTCAATTTAGTAATACATAATACTTAATAAAAATGAAACATGGAATTGTGATTCAACAAGTTATAAACGCGAAGGTGCAGCAATAAAAAAAACCCTTATTGAGGTGAAATGATGCAACCGGAGCGTTCTCAGAGATCATTGCCCGTCGCTCCATTCATTAAATGGCGTAAAAAATATTAAAAATTTAGTAACAAAACCTGAAAACCTAAGAGTTCAATGTAAGGCACAATGCCTTCGAGACGACGGACGAAGGGGTCAGTCACTTCTTTTTTTTTTTTTTGGTAAAAAGGAGATTATGAAACTGGGAGAAGAATGTCAACCGAGTTCGTTGGCCCCGAAAAAAGGCTCCGATCACACCAAAAGATGAGAATCTTCCTCTGTGAGATCCTAGTTGGGATAGTCCTAGATCAACTCCTTATTTTGCGATTAATAAACAGCAATTAATACTTTGGGTTATGGTACGACCCGGGAAACAAGAAATAAATTACATTCCGAATTTACACAGGTGAGAATGACGACCGTGGCCGGGTCGGCGATGATGAAATCGTCTGAAATTTATGCTTTTACAACCACCCCCAACCACGGTTATTAATAAAACCGTTGTCAGACTATCAGGGGCCCAATAATAGGCCCAACAACACTTATCGGTGTTACAAAAATAAGCCCAATAATTTCATTCAACCGATTACTTTCCACGAAAGCCAACTGTTCAACACCAACAAGCGCGAAACCTACGCAAATACATTTATAATTATTAAAGAGCCTTACATACATAGACATTTTATTTATTTATTCTTTATTTTCTATTTCGTTCGTTAGTACATTCACAACCTAAGACCCTGTGTCTGTTACTTACACAGTACATAGTCCACAGCCCTACATGTACTGCTGACTTACTTTGTACCCAAGCACAGAATGTCGTGGGAAGCCATAAAATTTTCGTTGTGTTGTGAAATGTATTTTTCTATAAAAAATATTAATACAAAATATTATTTTTAATAAATACACTGTGGTAAAAGTTAAAAGAGAATTATTGGAGCTGTGTAGGAAATTATTATTTGTTATGATTAAATTAAAATTATTGTAAAATAAAATATTTATCAGTATAAAATTTTTGATTTCGGACATTCTTTTAGAATATATATATATAAACAATTTTTTTTATAAAATTACAGAATAAAATAATTGTAAAACTTATTAATATTATTTGTTGATGTAATGTATGATTTTAGCTGATTTTTTGTGTAATAAAATGTTTATTACCGTTAAATTTGTTTGAATTTTTTAAAAAACTAAAAATGTTTGATTTCACTTCATCTTTTCGATTTAAAAAATAAACATGTACAAAATAAATGTGTTAATAACTTTGTAAATTAACTATACGTATTCAAATTAAAGTGCTTTAAGTGTACCTTATTATAATCGGTACTTTTGTGTATGAGTTTAGAGTTTCGTCATGCTTAATATCTTCTGTTTGAATTCCGGCACAGGGCTCGTGGCCAGGTGTAATCTCTTACTCAATTCCCAATAATCAAATTATTACAAGATATATATTTTTTCGAAAAACCGCGAACTACTCACAGAGTCCTTTTTTTTACTTAACCCAACGTTCTCGCTGGCAAACGTAAAATTTAATTAAATGAAATGAGAAAAGGATGAGAACTGCTGTCGTGTGTTGTGCCTCGGGCCGATGTAAATGTCCCCGGAATCGAAATTAAATCAAAAGAAACTAGTCGGGGGGGGGGGGTGTTCACACACAGACACACACACACACAAATGGAATCCGAAATTTCCCAACGAATTACACGTGGCCGTCAAAGGTGTTATTGGTCCATACAGGCCGCACACGTGTTACTTGATAAACAATATAAACATGTCATTTGGAAAATGAATTTTCCGATAGCTTAAGATTCGACTCATTTCCTACCCCGGCCTTAGTCGTATGGGATTTATAACGAAATTTGTTTGGGGTACGTGATGGTCGTCGATTATTGAATTCGATCGGTATTTTATTGATCTTTTTATGTATTTGCGAACCGGTGACACAACCTCTCGGTTTTACTGCAATGTTCGACAACAATTCCTCGTGGCAAACGTATAATCTTATTTTATTCTTTTGTGGGAGTCATTGCTCTCCCGCATGAGTCTCGCATTGTTCTTCGGGATTTGGATTCACGCTGGCCCCCTAGAGCGGGTTCGTCCGACAATTTTACGGGGATGCCGTCCGCAGCCCTGTAGAAATCAATCACATCGATGACCGACCGATTACCGAACCGGTAACTATGTAGTCTTCGGCTCTCTTCCCGAGTTGTCTTTCCCTCCGTCTGAGATAATCCGCTGGGCCATTATTTTCTCATTGTCAAACAGAAATAGTTTAATAGATTTCAATAATGTTAGTTTAGTACGGGATGGTCGGGGTGTGCGCGTGTATGCGACCAGGCCCTGCTCCCTGCTAATTCAAAGAGCGAAAGCAAAAACCGAAAACAATAAAAAAAGAAGAGGGATTCATGCATGGATTCGTCGTAATCGAGCTCCTGTCACTTCGGATTCGATTTCGCCGTGTCATTCCCATTGTCGATCTCCGCCATCCAAACAATTACTCTCTTAGTGAACTGGTAAGTTATTCTTTTTCTGCGACGCGTTTTCTAAAAAGCGTCATCTCAACTTGTTACCCCTGGAAAAAGGTTTCTCCATCGAAGTAAGAAATCTCAAGTTGTTACCCTCTTTCGTAGGTATACAATTCGCATAAACATAAATTTGTCGTACTTATTAGTTAACTTGCGCTGGCGATCCGTGTAAATCTCATGTTAAGAGTAGTGAAGCACTTAAATTTTAAGATGGGGGAAAGTTATTTTCTTATTAAGGTAACTTCGAACCCGACGGCTGTACTCCTCGCCACTGGATTATTCCACATATTTTTTCTGTGTTCCCAGTTTGCGAACTTAAATTTTTACTTTCAAAAATGGACTTAAACACTAAATTTTAATTTGACTTATTAACGTACATTATATACTTTTGTTAATTTTATTCACAGGTTAAATTAATCTTGTGTTTCTATTATGTAAACAGTGCCACTACAACAACTTGCCACCCTCAAAATTTCCATCCGGAAAATTGAAAGTCCAACGATGTCAAGCGATGCTTTCGTGGACTCGGTTTTTGGCCAGAAGGGTATTGAACGAATCAGTAAACCACGGGGCTCTATGAAAGATTACCCTGCCCGGAGACAACACAAAAAATTGTAAGAGAAAAGGTTAACAAACTCGCCATTGTAGTAAAAGTGTTGCATCAAACGTTTGCAAGGAGGAGAGGGCATTGGCCGGGTCTCAATGTGCAAACCATCCGTGAAATCAAATAATTTTCAATGACAAAATCTCATTTTCTTAATTTCGAGTACTGAACTAAATGAAAAAGGTAGGAGAAGACGCAGAGGCAACGACCTCTCGGTAAACACTTTTTTGGTTAATTATTTGTTATTAATTTGGCGAGTGACCTTTCATAACCATCCCCGGGTGGTGATGCCACACGCACACCTGCACCACCACCTGAACATACTTAAATTTCAGCGGGGTAATAAGTTAAGACACTTAATGAAATCCATAAGAGAAATTATGTACATATACATAAAACTGAGTTTAACTAGAGTAATCAGCTACAAATTAGAGGCTACTAGTTAAAGCCCAGTTGTAATGCCTTGTTGTAGGGATGTTAACCAGCCTGGTGTTGTCCCAGTTGTAATTTTGTAAACGCATTTGCTCGGGATGAGGTAAAATTGGAAAGTTGTGCTCAAGGTGGTAAGAAGTATTTTATTGCATGTGTTTTCCATTGTAAGGTTACATAAATTTTAATAAGTCATTAATAGAAGGTTCAAATGCCAAAGCCACACGCATCAGGGGATTGTGAACCGTCTGCGCCCTCCCCTACAACCCTACAGACAAATATACACCGATTAATAATTTTTTGGGGGTTTTATTAAAGTTGATTACCTGAGTATTCACCGTGGCTGACTCTCTCATATAGGTTTTCTTCAGCTCGATGCCAAAGCGTTTACAACTAGACAGTCGTTTCGTTCACTTCGCTCAACCTGATACAAAATGGGTGTAGTGAGATAGACGGAGAGAGAGATAGACTTGCACTACAATAATTCCTAGAGTGAACGGGAGAGAGAAAGGAGGGAAAGGATTAAAGGGATGAAAACTTAAGCAGTGACAATAATGAAGTAAACGGAGAAAAAGATGAAATAATTTAACAGTTTGTATCACATTAATGTAATAAAAAATTATTTATTCTTTTCTTATTAAAATTCACGGAATTATTTTATCTCATTTCAGTCTGAACAAAAGCTAACTCAATTTCATGGAAAGTGCTTCTTAATTAAAATCACTTTATGAAATCTTTTTATTACTCTTTCTAATTTTCTACATCTACTGTTGAATAAAAAAAGAAACTCGTTCTATTACGCTTTCCATTTTGTTTCGTTCTTTATTTTCTTTCTTCATTCGTTCTTCATTCGTGACATTTGACGAGCAATAAAAATTAAAAATTCGCAATTTCTCCTTTCATAACCGTGAGCAACTCCCGACAGCACTCAACACCCACATACTTGGCAATAATTTAATCGTATTCTCATAATTTCTTTTTGTTTCACAAGTTAATAATAAATTAAACATCATTATTTTTGTTTTCATAACCACGACCACTCAGGGGTTCACACTCAATATTTATGCGTTTACTACTGACCAAAGTTGTAATCTCATATATTTCAATTTGAGAGTTATACTCTTTTGGTTCCCTAAGTTGATTATAAATTAAAGATATTATTTTTCTTATCATAACTTTGAGGAACTACTGTTAAGCTCCGAATATTTATATACTAAATTGTATATTAATCTTATAAATTTCAGAGGAAAGGCTCTGACCTGTTGGAACTTGTACTTTTTATACTGCAACAATTGTTGCAAATATACACTTAAAAAATTTAATCGTAAAGTTTAATATTTGCACTCTTTCATAACTTAATTATCGATTAAAGATTACTCTGCATCGTTGTCACTACTTTGAAAAAATTACAGTTAATACTATCCATATGTCTACCTACATTACAATCACGTTATTGATGTTTCTGGCATAAATGCAATCGACGTGACAGTATAAATATAAAAACGATTGTTTGGGGAGAAAATTAGCTGACCGGAACTGTGCGAAATTTCCAGAGCAGACCAGAAGCAGAAAAAGACCAGAAATTTTACGATTTAAGGAATTGAAAAAAAATGGGAAAATGTGAAAGGGTCGGTGGCGAATGTTGGAATTGAAATGATTCAGTTAATAAGCCAATAGTAAAAGAAGTGTAGGGAAGGCAATCGACAGGGAAAGCGAACGACACGACGAATGAAATGAGAAAGGTTTCATCCTTTCGGGGGTAAAAATCCTTTTCTTTCTCCCGTAAAGCGAAATTTCTTAATTCTTAAAAGACTTCCTCGCTCATCTCACCTGTTCCGAGATTCTACCACGTGTGTAAATAAACTGGATCTGAATATTAAAGAAAATCTAGTTTTTCCAGGGGTAAACGAGAAAACTTCGTAAACTAGATTCAATTTTGAAGAAAAGTAATAGGAGTTTTCCCCAAAATCTACAGTTTTGTTTTCAACTTCCTATGTAAACATTCGGTTTATATGTTTGCCTCCATCATCCTCCCTTTTCTTCTGCTTCTTCTTCTTCTTCTTCTGTTTTTCTCAGGTTTCTCTTCTCAGCTTCCTCTGCTCCGGTTTCTGCTGGGTTATTTTTTTCCCTAAGCCGCCCTGCTTTCTGCTCGGCTTGCCCCTGCCGCCCGTTAACTTTTCTGCTTTTGCTCCTTTCACGGCAAATGATATTTTAGTTAAGAGACCTTTATTGGATTTTCACTAACTCGAGAAGAAAATGAACTTTTTCGTTTAATTCCCCGGAAATCAAAGCAACGATTCAAAAACGTTTCTTTTTATTTGCCCTGGTTTCCGTTTGAAAAAGTACCTTTTTGTTCTTTTCGAATGAACTTTTTCTCTCATTTTCACTTCTTAATTTACTTTACACCTCGGCCTCCGACAGAAAAAGCTTCGTTTGTTCACTCGGCTCTATTGAATTTTTGTTATTTTCGTAGCGACTACGACGGTACCTGACGGACGACTGGAGATTTTCACATTTGGCCAGTGTTGAGTTTTCAGCCAAAATATGACTCACACGGAGAGAATTTAACTAACAGCTCGTCACACGTGTGCTGTGTATTTTTTGACATCGCGGTTCCCCTCTTTTGTCTTCTCACCTTACTCCAGGTGTGCGTGGTACATAAATCCTGTTAAATTAAATTGCTTATGCTTCCCATGTCAAATTACCACCGATTGAATCTTACTTCCCTAACCAGTCTTAAAAGACTTGGATCAACGATTGTACCTCGTACTTGTGACGTTCAAGAAAATATCATAAAATTTTATGTTTATTAATTAAGTTAATTATTAAATCTTTTTTGCATCAAGCACTCCTAGTCATCGAAATTGTAATTAGGTCACCCTGTAAATTCCTACATTTCATTTGACCAGTCAAACGGTAAGGTGATTTAAAAGTACAATTTAATCCCTCTGTTTTGGGTGTGTTGAAGGCTTGCGAACGAATGTTAATTACCCAACAGGTGTACAGTAACATTTTAAGGCTGAAAAAGTGCATGAACGCGAACGACACTCAGCACCGGTAAGAAAAATAAATTCATTCAAAACACGGTTCGTACGGTTCGTTGCTTAACATTAATAACAACAACATTAATAATATACAACATTAAATTAATATGATAAAACACGTTTAAGTGAGCTTCATCGAAAGTCTTGTTTTTCCAGTTCAAAGTTTAATGAAAAGACGAAAGGAACTTTGCAAAGAGCTGGAGCCGGGGTAAAAGGAGGCGGAGGACACAAGGAAAAGCCGGGTGGATAATAATGATGCATCACAGGTGACAGGTAAAGAGGTGAGGAGAGTTGCAGACACAAAGAACGGTCCTCCTTTGATTACTTCCAAGAATGTAAATTTTGAACTGAATTAAACATAATCAAAATGAAGAGAATTAAATGAGTGAGTCGAAGTATGCACGACATCCTTTTCAAGATGAGAGCAATTACAACTCGTTAACCTGTTACTAATTCACTACATTTCATCATCTTTTATCTGTCAATCTCTCTCTCTCTCTCTCTCTCTCTCTCTTGCTGAGGGGTTGTAAAAATTTTAATAAAGATTCTCCGTGAATGATCGCCGGCCGCATACGCCAAGAGGAACGCAAAGTGACAGATCACAATGTGGACAAAAAAAAATAAATCTCAAGATGACGATTTAAGTGGTCATTTGTAACGCGCAACCTTATGTATTATGTACAGGACTTATGTGTACACCTCTACGGTCTTTCTTTTTTTTTATAGTTCGGCATTAGGTTTCCTCGGATGATTTGACGAGGTCTTGTCCTTTTGTGACCAACATCCCGCTGGCAGAGGTTTTGCTGAGGTGTTGATACGAAATAACAACATGTCCCGCACTTAAGTAGAAAATTACGTATCATTATGAGAAATGTTAAAATTTACCTTCGAAAACTGCATTATTGGGTTCTCTGCTTGTGGTGTACCTGTAATTTTCCTTCCTCGGAATTCAGTTCGTCTTTCGTACCAAATTGTTGGCTCCCATTAGTGTCCACTCCTTGTCTTTCCCCATTTTTCTACGTCTGTCTGAACTTTTGCTTGGTGTTTACACTTCCTCCTTTTCATCTGCAAGCAACTGCACTATGTAAGTGTCGGGTGTTGTAATAAGGTCATGGATCATGATTAGGGAAGAAAAGCCGGAGGACGTCGACGTCAGCGATGGTGACGTTTGAATTCCGCCATTGTCTCAAATTGAATACTTGACTGACTCCAGTCAATTGCGGGTCTCTTTCTGTTTATTAATTTTCTCAAATTAAGGAAATTATTAAAATGTCTAACTTCATGTTTAATGGCTTTTAAACTCAGAATTCTCCCGCTTTCCTCTCTCTCTCTCTCTCTCTCTCTCTCTCTCTCTCTCACTCGTCTGAATTGTTAGTCGTCCCTTTTTCTGGTTCAGGGCCTGTTCGAGAAGTCAACGGCGAAAACTTGAACTCCTCAATGGAACGTCCGA
The DNA here is from genome assembly GCA_037055365.1 of Polyplax serrata. Classification (NCBI taxonomy): domain Eukaryota; kingdom Metazoa; phylum Arthropoda; class Insecta; order Psocodea; family Polyplacidae; genus Polyplax; species Polyplax serrata. Next base: position 6,731,963 of record JAWJWE010000002.1, on the reverse strand, counting down.
GACGGCAGGTGGGACAGGTACGTGTCGTTTACGTTGGCATCCGATTCGAATGAATCGAAACGCGTTGGAAAAAACCAGATTTCGCCGCGTGTAAGTCACCCAAAAATAGGAAGTGGGCCCGGGTACGATTTGCAATTGACAAGAATTTCATTGACAGAAACGAAAAACCAAAAATGATTAATTAGAATTAGTCTAGACGCGAAGCGCCACGTCCGGTCTTGGTGCGTTATATTATTAATTGAAAAGATCGGAAAGTCCCAATTTATAAATAATTAATAATTAATGTGCGTGTGGTTATTGATTTCGAATCCGCCCGCCTTCCCTTGACGTCGAGTATTGCAGGTCTCACAAGGAAATTTCCCTTAAAATACAACGTTTTCCTACGATCGGATAGGAAACGACCTTTTAAAGTTGACTTCCGCTTTTTCTCTCTACTCTCTCCTACTTATCCATTTCATTAGGTCTACTAAATAGGCTTTCCCTCGATTCGATTTGGGATTAATAGACTTTATCTACTCCGATCTGGTAGCGTAAAATTTAAGTGAAGGAACATCCAAACTCAAAATGAATTACAAAAAGGTTGAACTTGCCTTCCTCCTGTCTGTTTTAGAATAGCCAAACAAAACTTTTTAGAATAGTTCAAAAAAAATTATGAAAAAATCTCTGCCGCAATATAATTGTCGAATAATAATGGTTTCGAAAAAATAAACAAAATAGTTAACGAAGTCTAAAATTTGTTTTAAAAAATGTAAGACAACACGCGTTTTAGGTGGTGTTCAAGTGTCTGTAATTCGAGTTCAACGAACCTAAGACTCACCAGATGACACAGGGTGAACGTACAGAGAGGTAATTCACCATTCTCGAAAGGATCAATTTGTTTATATTCTTTCCTAGAGAAAGAAAAGAAATAGTAAGAAAGACACACAGAAATGGTTCACGAATTATCAGTTCATTTCGTTTTGCGATGTTCATTTTACAAGTGTCAACGAGTTACAAGTACGATGATCTATTCTCCACAGATTAACGTTACTTTACAGGGAAACAATGATTCGATCTTTTCCTAATTAAGTGAATAAGTATGTAAATAAATGTACAATTAGTAATAAACATATACACAGTAAATAATACAAATACGTAATAAACGAATTACACACAGTACTCTGCACTACTGAATTTTCCTTTGCCAAAACTACGTGGGATGGAAATTTGTAGGCTCGCGTCCCTAATGTTGCAAAACAATACAAAAAATAATACTAGTAATAGTACTTGTTAAAATAATGGAAAATAATGAGTAACTAATAAAAAGTACACAAATAAAGTAAAAATTAAAAATATTCTTTGATGTTCGCATTGCAACCACAATATAGCCATAGGAGCCGTAACTTTCTAAAGAAAATGACGAAATGTCAAATTCATACAACCGACACAATGTGTCTTATCCAGGTGGAATGGAAACGAACAAATCATCAAACTCAAGAAAAAAAATATTGAATGTCGACAGATCAATTCAACAGATCGAATCGAGATGAGGTAACCGCAGAATTTCAGCAGTGTGTAAACAAGCGAGCGAGGCAGGAATAGTTAAAATGGCTGATTGAGAGAACAAATGAGAGAGAGAAAGAGAAAAATAGGAATAGAAAGGAAGATAGGTGCGATGGAAATTGACGAAGAAAAGGATGGCATCGGGTGTATGCCAAAAAGAGAGAACCTTTTTCACTTTTCTTCTCTCTCACTGATCCTACACGCACACGTACGCATACGCACACACACGCGCGCGCACACATCTATATATATATGGAAAAGTTCCGTATTTACTTTACCCTTGGCTGAGCTCAATTTTCTATCGAATAAAAGATGAAGAAGCTAATAAAAAGGATTTGATAGATTTCGCTAAATCCAGGTGAAAAGTGCAACAAATTGAGTTGAACTTTGATTAATAACACTTATACGTGTCCGCCCCCCGGCTTTTCTACTTTAAGACGAATTTTTCCTCTGACATTACCGATCATCCTCTGTTGTAACGTTTAAAGCGTTTATGTCATCAACCATTACTTTAAGGTAATATGTCTGCTCACTCCAAACTCTAAAATGTATACCTAAATTTTACACAGCACGCTGATCCTAATCAATTCTTAAACTTGTATTTAGGTCGTACATTGTACACTACTATGCAATAACTTTTCTATAACTAATAATTACTTAATTTATTTATTATTAATCAATCCTTAAACTCGTAAATTATTGCACCACTTTCCTGGATAATAATACCAATACTATTTAATAATGAATTATTAATAATTATTAGTAGTTTCTATGAAAATACACTTTTGCCACCAGTGGGAGGTATTTTATTACTGAGAAGCAAATTAATAACTAATTAACCATGTTAAACAAGACGCCTATAAAACAGCACATTCTCCAAGGAAAGTTATACCCGCTGTAATTTCCTTATAATGCCAAAATTTGAAATCTCCGCCCTGTGGAGAATTCCTATGAATTGAAAAACACATAAAAATCCACGTTTCAGATTAATGCAATATTAATTTTATTAGGTTTCGAGTTCCCCGCTTGACTCATTGAAAGGAAAAGCTTTTAAAATCTCCAAAGCTTTGCCCGAAAGCAAACATACCCAAATTCAATAAAGCTTTCGCACTGAAATATGAGAAAACTACGAGAGAAGCGAGAAATAGAGAGAGAGAGAGAGAGAGAGAGAGTATTTAACGGAGAAAATATTACACTGTAGATAGACAAGTTAGTCTATTTTGTCCGATTTATCACTTTGGATTTATAAGTTACAATGGTTGTGAATGAAAACATGTTACGAGGCCACTGCTAACTGTAACAGTTACTTGACCGTGTGTGTACGTAACCACACGTCAGATATACAGCAAATAATACTATTTACTACTTCAGTATATTCTCTACTGAAATGATTTTTTTCAGTAGTAGTGAAAATGTTTATTATACATGTATGCATGTGTGTGTCCCTGCTGGACTTGTGTGTTCCTGACTTATCTACTCGGCTACCAATAAATCTATCGGTAGGAATAATAGTAGGAGAGCAAAGGCTTGGGTGAGATGGGAACAGAAGGTGCCGAATACAAAAGATCACTTAAGAATCCCATGCCTGTGAAAAGCTTGAAAGAGTCTCCATATAAAACCACCGGAAATGAACTCATTCTGAAACACTTTCATTCAATCTTCTAAAGCTCGACATCCTTTTTTCTCTCCCTTTCTCTTCGTCTAACCATTTCTTTTGAATTATACAACCTTTTTATTCGCGACTTTTTTCTGCACTAATTAGGCGACTCCGTCGTTATTCGAAAGCGTTTCGATTCATTTTCCCCGACAGAGCACACACCTCACGTGTGACGTGTCACGTGCTCGCAACAGTCAAATTCCACTCCCGCGAATTATTCACGGGTAGTCATCTCCTCTGCGAAGAAGAAATCTAAATATAAAATATAAGTCCGGCAGGAGAGCTGCGTGAACACCTGAGGTGGAAAAAAAAAATGTTTTTTCACACCTCTTCCGACGATCGGTCCTTGAAAGACCACCGGCTCCCATTCAGCGAATGACGAGTTGATTTCTGGGAAAGTGACAGTTTCCCAGGGAAGGAGCCCGGATAAGGAGTCGAGGAAGCAGGAACCCACATTTGAAAACCCGATAAGTAAATTAATAAAGAGTAATAAAAGCATTTGATTCTACATGACGCAGGAAGCCAATTGCGAGACTCAGCGGGGTTCACGGCTGTAGTTGAACGAAAAAAAAGCACGAGGTAATGAGCTTTGAGTCTCAGCAGGTATCGCCTTTCTAAAATCTGCACATTGTGAAAATCCAAACCGACGATTTTAACAATTTTATCTGCCACAATTTGAGGAGGTCCCGACGTTAAATCTTAACAGCAGACTATACAAATCACCAGCATTTCGAATTTATTTTATTCGATTAGAAAGTGAAATTTTATTTGTCCCGGGTTTTACGCGGGTTTATGTGACGGGCCACCGCCGCAACCAGGCAATGAAAGCGTCAGGTATTTCGCGAGGGCGGTGAAACAACCCCGGGACATTTGTCAAATCTGAAATTGCTTTCGTTTTGGAGTGTTAACTTTCAAGTCACCCGGATGATTAAAAATTAATAATTTCGCTATTATTTATTAGGATTAATTATTATCAACTAATGAAGTTTCTCTTAATTTTATTTTACGATCAGTTACTGACACACACACACACACACACATACACACACATCTCGAGTGAACCTACGACTTCACCTGTACTTTAAATTTACATTGAGGATTTATTCGAAAAAGTTTGTTTAGACAGGTGGTAGCTTAACTAAAGGGTAGGAAGGAGTTGGTACCGGGTTATAACTTCAATTTTTCATTGTACGTTGACATTAAAATAAATCGTGCCACATTAACAGTTTGATGAATGTTTTCTCCATGCAGTATGATTATTCCACCGAGAACCTACAAAAGTACTTGCTCCTAATTTTTTAGGTATCAGTTCCACTCAACAGGTACGAGTGCATTCCACCTTAATTTTTACTTCGTTAATAGTTATTTTCCAGAACACATTACTACTAATAATTTTCTTCATTTTCTGTGAAACTTCCCCGGACAAAAGGGTTGTTTGCCTACGTAAATTTAAACCCGTCGTTGAATCTAAACCGAAAATTAAAATACCGAGAAAAAATTAGATATAAAACACACAATAGATCACATAAAGCTCCTTATAGTTTAATAATGGAGTCATCTCGCCTTCGGACGGTATCCTTCCTTCAAAGCACTTCCACTTCACGTCTGCCCCTGTACACCTGGATTTATCTCTCTTATTTAAACGCTTTCCCGTGTTTGCTAAATCCGCTTTCTATTTTTTATTAAGCCTGTAGCTTTTTATTTTTTCTTTCACATAAATTGTTTTTAATTTTTCGCAAAAATATCCTTTCTGAATCCAGCGATTTATATTGTGTAAAAGTACAGGCTTTCTCTCGTTGTTTTCAGGATTTTTACTTAGCAGGTGCAAGACACGTGTATGTGAAAATAAATTTGTGATCCTTCGGTCATCATCACGCGTTTTTCTTAAAGACGAGGACGTAATTATAATTGAGCAAAAATAATTCAAGGCCAAATAGTGAAGGTTGCCTTTCAAACTCGTGTGATCGAACATGAAGCCAGTGAATGCTTTCAATGAGCCGTTATAAATTCAAAATCCAACTTGTACACCGTTCAACAGGTACAATGTCGGTTTATTTATAGTTAACCTGTGATGCGAATAATGGTAATAGAGAAAAATCAATTGTCCTCGAATCAACAATAGATGCAACTTAATAATGATAGTAATTCATTAAAATTATTAATGTCCTCTCAACTGGTTTCTTCGTCAGCTATCAAAAGACTATTACTGCCTATTTTAAATTGCAAATAAAATTAATTTCGAAATCTTACCTCGAACTATATATAAATAACGTCATGGATTTGTATTATTATTTTTGAAATTGTGCAACCTCATTTTTGGTTCTTAGAAATGGTCAGGGAGTACACCTTTTCGAAAATTTTAAATACTTTTGGATGACAATAAAAAGAATAATGTAATTATATTTAATTGGTATAAGTTTTATTTGTGTGCCATGCGCATTTTGGATGAAACGGGGTTGTGGTTTTCTGTTTTGGAGTTTCTGAACCTCCCAAAATACTGAATTTTGGTGAATCGAACACCGCAAGAACTTTCCCTTATTCCAATAATTTAAATCCTTCTTTTTTGCGTGCTGATGTACAGAACGTTGTTTCCTCTAATGAATGCGTCTCCGTACTTGTTTTTCAATTGTCCGTTGACGTATTCTTCCGTTTGCTCAAGGGCTATGTTCATGTATCCGTCAAGACAGGCCAGAACTCCTTCAAAAGAAACATTAACGTAAATAAGCAGGATTTCAAATACAACTGCAACTACAAAATTTTGTATGTCATAAATATTATTATACAATTTTTAATGCAAATATTTTACTTTGTTTCACTTAGTTTGAGTAATATTTTGAACTTTTACTTTTTATGCTGTAACTCAAATTGAGGTGGTTTCTGTTTCATATTTTATACAATACAGTCATTACTTCCAATGTTAAAAATTCTTCAATTTTATAAATACTTAACATTATGACCAATTGCAGTGCACAACTTTTCATACATGTGGACAATCATTTATGCTCACCTCTGTAATCGACACCACTGTTTAATTTTACAACCACAGGTCTCCCATGAATCTGTTGAATGAACTGAGACAAAGCTTCCTTTCTACTCATCTTTTATACTGTATCTGAAAGTGAGATGGTCACATCAGTTCCACACTAATTTGAAAATACAGTCTGTTATTGACAAAAAGTAAACTGATCTAGGTGTTTATGTATTTTGTTTTGAATAAATAAATAAATAAATGAATAAATAAACAATACAAAAATACAAAACATTAATTATTTAATAGTAAAATAAGCACAATATTTGCTTCTTGTGTAACAACATACAATCAAATAATGTCAACAGATTTATTTAACAGAAAATGTAAAAAAAAAATTCTTATTTTGGCTAGGCACTGCTTTGGGTTTTTTTATAATTCTGTGGTGATATTTTAAAAAGCAATGGACAATTATTTCAAATTATAGCTGGGGCAAACAATATAATCAGTGTGTGAAATCAATTAAATTTTTCCACCAAGTGATGTCATTTTTCCTGAGAGGTTGACTCATTTTGCAATCTCATTTGCCTCCTTTCCTCAGCTAATTTTCTATTCCTGGCAATCCTTTCAAGCTGCTCAGCTGTGAGTGTAACTTCAGGCTGTGATTTTTCTGGTTGCTCAGATGTCACTTCTCCATCAGGCAGTGATTTTTCTTGCTGCCTTCTTTCGTTTTGAATTTCATCTGCTTCCATTTCATCATCACTACTAATTTTTGCCATTTCTTCCCTCCACCAGTCATCAAAATTGTTCTTAGGCTCTTCCTCCTTGCTTTCAACATTATCTTCCTCAATATTTTGCTGTTGCTGACCCCATGTGTCAATACCCATTCTCATTTTTTGCATCTGAACCTGAACAATTTTTTTGCTACCGAGATGTTCCAGTTCTGCCATTGTTGTCTCAAAGTTGTATTTTGGAAATAACTGGTAGCACATCCAATGTTTTAATATTTTCATAATCCTGGTCAAATCTTCGTGTTCATGGCCATCTCCTTTGAATTTGAAGTTCTTAAATGATTTTTTAAGAAGTGATAGTCCATTTGGACCTCCAAGTGTTTTGTCATCCAATTTATGTCTTGACCTGGTGAAAGATTTCCGCACCTTCTTAGGCTTTTCTGGCACTTCTAAAAGGTACATTAACAAATAAGTGGAACCATACATTTTTAATTGTTTGTCACAAATTTCTTGACATCAAACTTCTGGAGTGGATTTTGCATTTACCTTTTGCTTCCTCATCTGGTGGAACATTTTCTTCCTTGGCTTCGCTCTCAGAATCACTTGAAAATAAATCCTCCGCTCCTACAAAATCTTCTTCGTCATACTCAACGTCCTCGTAATCTACTTCCATCGTTTGGAAATTGTATTACAAACATTCAAATAGCACCCAACAACGCGTTCAAAAAAACAGAGTATCATGCAAACCAACGACTACTGCTGATTTGATTTGCGACAATACGTACACGATAAGAAAAAGAGTCGACACAATGTTTGAAGTAAAAACAATTTACGCATATATGAGAGGATTAGTCTTTAAATAAAAATAATACCCCGAAATGTGACATAAACAGGTCTCTACAAAACGCGGGACCAATACTAACCTTACCACATAAAGAAGAAGCATCCGATGAAAGTCAAACTCCTCTGAGAATTCAAATAATGACTGCTGCGACACCAAAAACAAAACCAGAGATTCGACGGTTATGATCTAGTAAGTTTTTAACTCACAAATAAATTAATTGGAGAAAATTTGAATTATTCCTATTGTAAAAACGATTATAGGTGGTTATTTACTCTATCGCAGTGGTCCACCATGATGAAAATCCACTCTGTGGAATTCTCCCTTTGTTTGGATTTCCTCGATGAAACGTTGAGAAGTGAATTTCGTACTTCGTTGTTTCGTTTTTTATTCACGAGCTTCTGATTGTCACATTAATATAACAGTCATGCCTGGCATGCCTGAGGAAGACTCAGAAACCAATTCATTCAAGCCAAATGGAGCAACTGTCCGAGAAATAACGCAGACTGATCATCTGAACAAGAAACTCTTGACATCTTACCTGAACAACATAAATATGACTAACAATTCGGACAAACCAAGTGATCGAGGAGGCAAAAATGAAGAGGAAGAGGAACAGAACTGGGAACCTTAATCGACTGGAAATCGTTTTATTTGTAATGCAATTTGTATGTAAAGTGGAAAACCTAGTTTCTTTTAAATAAGAACATGAGTCAGACGGTAATCTACCAAGGCATTCTAAAAATTTGTAGGCCTTTTCTGCTAATGTGTTGTATTATTTTACAAAAACAATTGTACAGATAGTTTTGTATATTCTTGTTGTTCATGTATTCAGTTTTGTACTTTTATATTGTAATTTCAAGCTCAGTGTTTATTTATTTATTACACATTATAAAAATGTAATTCAGCAAATGTATTTCTTTGTTTTAAAACTTCCATCTTTTAAGGTGAACAGAAATGAACATTTTTTCTCTCCTAGTTAGATATATTTCTACTTGAATTGTAAACAAAGCTTACCATAAAGACTTTCAAAAATAATTATTATTTATAATTATAAAAATTTGTATTACAAACAGTAAAAGAACAAGAATGTTATAACAAAAATAAAATATTAACTGAAGTAATGGAATGCTTTTATGTATGATATTTTCATTCTGGCACAAACTCAACTGAAATTGTTACGAAGAATTTTAATTAAATGTTTGATCCACATAATATTAGGTAAAGTTATATATATAATGTAGTATATATCTGCCTGAAAAATATTGCAACAGAAAGCAATTGTTCATCTCAACAGAACTGTGTTCGATATCTTTTATATAACAACAAAAAAATTTTATTTTTTAAAAAGAGTAACAAGCATGAGATGAAATTCAAAAAAGGTTTATGCTTCTGTAAAATGAAATAATTTTGCATCCTATTCAATGCTTACTGTTACCCTACATATTGTTGCATTGCAGAGGCACATGTCAATCACTATCCGGTATTCCATATTTTTTTCCATTCCTTGCTCCCCATGATTTTATTGGTATGGGCTTCAGGCTCCTCTTTCTTTTCCTTCCTCTGCATTCAAACTTAAAAACGGAGTCGTCACTGTCCGATGAATCGTCCAGATTCACTGTTCTGTGTGACAAACTTAACAACTTATCATCATTTTCTTTGTCATCATCATCCAAAATTATTATTGAATCATCGGATGATAATGTTTCTCGTACGGTTGTCTGCGCTTTTGCTGTCTGCCCCATTGAATTTGTTTGGCCGTGAGCTAGTAGTGCCTGATGTATCATACGTTCCTATTAAACATAAAAAGAAACTCTAATTCTACCTACAAATACACCTATGATATCTACAGAGTATCTATGGTAGTACCTAGTATACGCTACATTGCATGACATCTGTAGAGAAGGTTAAGGTTAAGAAGTAGTGAGTGCAATCATTTTGTATTTTTAATAAAATGAAGCCAACTCTAATTTCGCCACAATTTTCTTTAAATGTACTATTTCGATTTTGTTCAATATGTGTGACATGGCAAAAATCACTTACAGTAAAATCCGGTTGAGTCAGGATCTTATCAATTTCGGGTTTTAAGTCGTTCATGTATTGAGTGATATCCTCCTTGGATGCTTGTAAAAACTGAAAATAACCACAATCATTAAGTTACAAGAAAAATATTTTTCTTTATTACAAAAGTTAATGTAGTTGCATGTATTACTTTATTCTCTAAGACCATTCTCAAGCAGTCGGGTTCGAAATCTTCAGGTCGCAAGTCTTCCAACATTGCCTTCACATTATCCGGTAGAACTGTAAAGTAATCGTGATCGTGTCAGAATTTATTCAACTGACAAAGTAATTTGAAGAAAATCGTATAAGTTCAAGCTCCAACTCACTGTCAAAATCATTACTCTTTTTATATTCAGACCAGGCATTATTTTTCTCCATTTCTTCCAACTCTTCCTCTTTCTTGTGTTCCAGTAGGGTGTCATGCTCAAGAATTCCGCGTATTATATCCGAATCCTCACACAACAGCTTGGTAAGTAAGGGATCCTGCACAAATTTATTAATTAGGTAAAATCACACGGTTAGCCATACCAAAATTGTAGTTACTGTGAGCGACGCATACTTTCAGATCTGTAGTATTTATTTTATTTTTCTTATACGGCTCCAACTTGTACAATTCCGAAAGTTCAGTTTGCGTGAAAAGTCTGGCTGTTTGCAGTTCGTCAACTACCCGATGAGATATCGACTGTTTGGCCACTTGACGTTCGTAGATTTTTTCTTCCATGGTACCCTGCGAGGAATGATGTACTTATTACCCACACATAACCGCATAACCGAAATGTAACGACTCCAAGTGAACACAAGCATCCTTACAGATGAAACAAATCGGTAAATATAACAAGGCTTGGTTTGACCCATCCTGTATATCCTGAAAGTGCTTTGAGTGTCGTGCGATGGGTTCCAGGACACGTCGAAAATAACGGCTCTGTTGGCGGCTGTTAAATTTATCCCCATTCCTCCAGCTTTGGTCGAAATTAAAAACAGTCTCAGCCTGTAATCATGACATGGTTCATTTGAATAATTCTTTTCTTGAATTACTTTTTGGAAAAAATGTAAACTCCTGAAAAGGTTTCAACCTGACATCATTCTTATTGTTAAATCTTCTGCAAAGCAAATCTCTATCTTTGGTTGACGTTTGACCTGTCAGAATAACGTAATCGTCGTTTTCTTCCCAAGTGGATGTCATGTTGCAAAGGGATGGATTTTCAAATTCCGATCGATTTATTCTTTTCAAAAAATGTTCAATCATTCTCAATGAGTACAAGGACCCCGTAAATAATAATCTGAAAAGAAAAGACGAAACATAGAACGTTGATGGAGTTTAAACTATGGAACTAACACACACACACACACACACGCACGGGTACTCACAGTTTTTCACCTGCTTCTTCGCATTCGTTCAATATTTTCAGTAGTAGTACTAATTTGTTACCCTGTCTCGTGTCTTCTACATCGTCGATCGAAACAAATCGAGTCCACCACGAAAGTGGATACCTACTCCAATGATTGAATTCCCCGTCGCTTGAACCGTTCATGTCGTCACTGTCATAATCTTCCTAGGATCGGAAAAAATTAATTTTATGGAGCGGTGAGGAATTAATTACCTTACCGTTTCGTTAGTTTTTACCTTTCTTTTACGGCCTCTTTTCATTTTCCCTTGCTGCACCATTTCAGCGTATTTGTCCTCGTATTGCTTTAAAACATACGGATGGGTCCAAACCCTTTGCAATGCTTGATAATCAGCAAATAATTTCGTCGCCTGATTTTTCCAGGTCTTATCACCTTTGGCCGAATAATTTGCCATGTAGAACCTGTACATATCAATCTGAGTGTCCGACAGTGGAACCAGTATTACGTATTCGTGTTTTTCTGGAAGGTATTGCTTTAGGACGGAAAGATCAAATCTCTAAAACAATAAAATCGGTACTGACAAGGTGAACCGAATGCCTGGATGTGTGACATTTTCCATGTCGTGTACCTGGACGCATCCCAGTAACTTCTTGTGGAGAATGTGTGACCTTTCTTTCATCAGGCGAACGTCACGCAAAAGAGAATTTTCATACTGCCCGTTTGTAATTGGATTGACAAACATATTTAAGAATTCTTTGCGGGTGCCGAGCAAGTTTGGCTTCACGAATTGCACCATGCAATGGTCTGAAACGACAGAGACGTCAATTTAGAAGTAACAGAAACAAATTGAGTGCTTATTGGAATTACCAAATAACTCACATTCTTTTAAATTGTTTTGCATCGGTGTTCCTGTTAGTACAATTCGTCTTAAGGTTCGAATTTGACTAATTGTCTTTGACAATCTGGTATCTTCATTTTTTAAAATGTGTCCCTCATCGCAGACAATTAAGTCAGGTCCTAAAAATGTACAATATTTATTATTACATTCTGGAATTGTACCACATGAGAGTGTGAAAATGAATTTATTTTGAAACAAAGCACTTCACACACCAGGATCTAACAGCAACTTCTTAAATTTAGTTTTCAGTTTCAATGGCATCTTTTTTGAACTTTTTTTCTGTGTATCTTCTAGTAATATGCGAAATAATTCGTAGTTTATTATACAAACACCCCCTTGCAACTGCCACATTCCTAATTCTAGTAATTTTTCATCATGATTTTCATGTCTGAAAGTAAACAGTAGTTTAATTTTATGTATCAAACTAGTTTCAATAGTATGTCATCCAAGTATACTTACACTGTGGGATTATAAACAGTTATACTTCCCATTTCAGGAGTAATCCACATTTTAAATTCATTTACCCAGTTATAAATTGTGTTTTTGGGGCAACAAATCAAAATAGTTTTAGTTTTAGTTTCATTATTATTTAATAATGTGTGAACAAGTGTTATTACCTACAAGAGAAATGATTCATTTAATAAGTGAAAAACAAAGTTGTGTAACCCCAAAGTAAGCTGGCTTATAATTAAAGACTTTGAAATGTTTCTTTTGAAATCAAACTAAGTTGTGTTGTAAATACCTGTAATGTTTTTCCAAGCCCCATGCAGTGGGCCAGAATACAGCCTGAGCCATCACTTTTTTTTATTTGTTCCAGAGATTCATAGCAAGCATCCCACATAAACCTTACACCTGCTTTCTGAAGGGAAAATTTTTTTAAAACAACAACATTAAATGTGACTCAATCTCATTTTTATTTTACTCACTTGATGTTCTTTTAATTTGCTACTCAAATTTTCATGAACCACAACAAGTGGTGAATAAGCATCAAAATCATAATCCAAAATCAGTTTGTTATTGAATTCCCAAGTATCCTCAATTAAAATAAACTGCAATATTAAAATGGTAATAAGGAATAACATTTATTGCAAGAATCAGAAAACTAAAGATTATTTGTCACAACCTTTTCCTTCAGTTTTTCAACTCTCCTTAGTCTCTCATCCTCTTTGATGTTTGCCAGTCTTGTTTCTGAACTTAATTCATCTACATGTTTTACACTCCTGATGTTTCTCCTACCCTTCTGTACTGCCTGACTTGATTGCTACATGAATGAGTAAAGAAATTATTTGTATTCGTTACTCTCCTCCCATAAAACATGACATGCTTACCGCTACTGCCAGGTTTTCAACACTGCTATCCGTAAGGTATCCTATAGTATCACTGTCGGAACTCATTGTCTAAAATATAAAAAAAAATTTCTTGAGTGAAGCGTAACATTTGATGGCAAAGTGATGGCATGGGACACTGAAACGAGAATTCATAATACGCACACGACTTTTAGGTTTTGGGACAGACGTTACTAAAGTATATATTCAAGTGTCTAAATAGTTCAACGAGGACATTGTAAGAAAATCATGTTTGCTGAACATCTAAATCAATTCGTCAGAATTGAATGTTTCCCGCGTATTAAGATTTTTTTCTAATTTGACGGGACTACACATAAGTTATGACTGTGCTGTACAAACATCTTTCATTTAATTGATTCTACGTGGAATGGCCGGACGTTATGTTGGCTGCATTTGACAAACAAACTAAATGGTTTCCATACGGTGTAGGTTATGCTCACGTGTGTCAAGTGTCTTTTCTCAATATTCCTATGACTGATTCCTGCGTCGTCATTGATTGATTTGACAAAGACACCTTGAGAGAGAGAAGTATGAACGGAAGTACAGGATTGTTACCTAATATTTTGATTACAGGTAAATTACATGGGAAAATGTAGGATGTTTTTAATTACATTTTGTATTCAATAATAAATTCGTTTTGTGATTCCGCAGGAACTCCCGGTGTTGGAAAATCCACACTTGCCGAGAAATTGGCTGAAATTACAGGTCTGAAATGGGTCAACATCGGTAAAGTTGCACAAGAAAATAACTGTTACGAGGAATATGATGAAGAGTATGAATGCCCCGTTCTGGATGAAGACCGCGTAATAGATGTCTTAGACGAACAAATATCTGCCGGAGGGAATATAGTCGATTACCACGGGTCAGATTTTTTCCCCAAGCGGTGGTTTGACATAGTTTTTGTTCTAAGAACTGACACATCAAATCTACATGACAGACTGTCTGACAGGGGGTATTCACAGAAGAAACTACATGATAATATACAATGTGAAATTTTTCAAATGATGCTTGAAGAAGCCAAGGAATCTTATGATGAAAGTATTGTGCATGAATTACAAAGTAATTCAATGGAAGACTTTAATGAAAATTTAAGGAACATTAATAATTGGTTCGAAGAATGGAAGAAAAATAATGAAAATAAATGCAGTTAACAATACATCATTGTTTGAATTATTTATTGTTGGTTGATTTATTATTTGTTCATACTCTCAAGAGTAGATTAGTATAAAGTTTATTATATGCAACTTTCAATCCCCAAGTATCTTACATGCATAGAAATTTAGGAGGTAACTATAAAAGTATATTCTGCCATTAACTTTTATATGTTTGTTTTAAAAGAAAATTTCACATTTTTATATTGAACTCAGTGACTACAATTGCATTTTATTTTAAGGATAAATGGTACGCTTAAAAATAAAAAACTACCATAATAAAAACACAAAATTTCATGACAAGACATTAGATACATTGTAATATAAATTTTGCACAAGCAATGCCTTTCTTAATTTTGGCACTGTGTAACTGTACAAATTAATTATTATTTAGGAAAGCTTTCTCAGTCTTTTTGATCTGTAATTATGGATTGCCTCAAGACATACAAAAGTTAATGCTACTAAAATTAAATAAACAATCAAAATTTGTGATGTCATCTCGGGATTTACATTTATAAAAAGGACTTACATCATCCTTCATTTAAGATTTGGTCAACTGTGAAGAACTTCACTCAACCCATCACAATGCAAACAAACTTTTCTAACAGACAAAAATTGTTACTGCTGAATTTCTTCTTTCAGTTTCTCAATAACATCACCAACAGTCAAATTTTTCTTTGATATCAAGAGTACTTTTTGCCTGGATTTCATACCCTGAAAATAAAAATTTATAAATATTACATTCTATTTTAATTAGTAATTCAAAATGTTTAATTTGTACATTATTAAAATTACCCTGTCTAATGTTATTTCACTTTTCTTCAATCCAAACACTGTTGATATGTAGCTGACAAGCTCTGAATTAGCTTCTCCATCAACAGGACGAGCATTAATTTGAACTCCAACTCCTTCCTCTTCAATACCAGTAATTCCATTTACCTTTGCTCCAGGTTTTGCCAGTACCTGCACAACTATGTTACCATTTTTGTCTGCAAATACAGGTCCAATATTTTTCTCTACAGCCTGTAACAAAATTATGCGTGAAGAAACACATATTGGATGAAATTGTAATTGTACATGTTAATTTAGATCTCCTACCTGGACCTTAGACCCTTTCTTCGCCTTTGACATGTGCCGTAGTGAAAGCGAAAAATATCTAAACAATATCATTCATAAAATTAAGAGCCCATCTTCATGCCCAATCCAACACACAAAACAATGCGGCTCGTCAAGTTGGCAATGACTCGAACTATGTAAATGTGGTTGTTGGCTAACCCGGGAACCCTGGATGTGTAGACTTCCAAAAGAAGTATAAAGCCGTTAAAAGTCATGTTCCCTAATACTAAATATCCTTAAATGTTTGATTTCATGGCGTATATTAGTCAACTCTAATATTTTTGTCTCCAACATTACTCTCATATTTCATACCGACTAGTACATGAAACAATTTTTAAGTTGCCACAGTCATCCTTTAACAAATTTTCTTTTCGGCGAATGATATGCTACTGTTCGTAGTTCTAAATTTTTCGTCTCATTTGTACAAGTGACGAATTTTATTAGTTATTAATATTTTAAAACTTATTTTTCTTGTAATACGTAGTCCTAGTTAATTTAAAATTTTCCTGTATTGAGGACAAAATTATCATTTCAACTGAAGGTACAAAATGTGAAGTATATGAGTAAAAAAGGATCTGGAACACCAATTGCTATTGTTTGATTAATTGGAACTTTGAAAGTGGTAAATTTTATTTTGGCTCGCAGACATGTCTTTAAGG
Organism: Polyplax serrata; assembly: GCA_037055365.1. Taxonomy (NCBI): domain Eukaryota; kingdom Metazoa; phylum Arthropoda; class Insecta; order Psocodea; family Polyplacidae; genus Polyplax; species Polyplax serrata. The sequence continues at coordinate 6,715,646 of JAWJWE010000002.1, read as the reverse complement.
TTCCTGGAAATACACGTACGTACGCATGTTTCCCACAACCAAGTCAGTTCAAAATTTTGCGTTCCTGTCAGAATTGACTATTCCAACAGAACTTTTCTCTTGGACACAAACGACATGCAGTGTATGTGTAAAATTAAAAGTCGGTTCTGGCTACCATTTGACAGACTGAATGCGTCGAATAATCAAATTTAAGTTCCCCAGCGAACACATGGACAAATAGCTCAGGAAATGAATGCAGACAAAACGTGGAATTTCATCAGTTGGCAATGTCGAACGCTAGTGTGTTGTTATGTTTAGAGTAAGTCGCAAAAACTTTTACTTTTTTTAAATGAAAATTGAATTTTTGAGTAGATTTAGTGGCATCATTTGACTCGTCTCAACGGTATCATTTATATCAATACGAATATTGGATTGACAGAGAGGAAAAATCAGAATTTCGGTTTCAAAACAACGACGAAACCTAACCTGACCGTAAGTTTAATTTCATTATCATGGCCGTTGATTGTCGCATTCATGCACTCAAATCATGTTTTTGCCTGACTTTGGTTTTAAAACTGACTTTCGACTTCGAAATATTCACCGATAGTTTGTAGGTAGCCAGCGTCGAGACATACACATTTCTATTGATTAAAGGGAAATGTTTCTGTCATTTTAAGAGAGTAATTTTAAACGACCACGACGGAATGTTAGCTCAATTGCTGTTTTGTGGTGTCTGGACTTTTGTCACTATCTGATAATTATTTACACATATCTGCACTTGTTTTGTCATTACTGATGCATTTTGTGACACTGTTGGTCAGTGTTATAACTTGTGACATTAATTTCTTAAAGTTTGCTCATTTGATACTTAAACAGGGGGAACATGTGAAGTAGCATTCCTACACATTACCTTGACTTTTTATGAGAAAATGTCAAATGTATTTTATTGCTCTGTTATACAAATGTGTAAACTTATTAAAATAAAATTTCTATGACACCCATGATGGACATTTTCTGGTTTCCATCATAAAAAAAATTAATGCGGTAATTTAACAGTGCAAACAAAAACTAAAAACTTCACCATCAGAAAATACTTGACCAAAATTTTTGTAATAAAATTTTGGTTGTAATATTTAGTATGTGTGGTTACTTAAATTTGTTTCAATGTTTTGGGCACTAGTAGTAATTTCCAACTAGTTTTATTCATAGTTAAGTTAAAATTATGTTCTTATCCATGAACTGCTTTTTCGGAAGGGTCTGTAGCAATGCAAGGGCACAGACTACTAACAAACTTATGATCTATGACTCTCACACAACCTATTCTGTTTCACCTATTGAAACTATTAATATACACAAACATTTAACAAACATTCTTAAGTCTCAACCTGATACCAAACATGTTCTTTTTCAGATTGTATGTATAATAATTGATGCTAGAAAGTTTCATTCTCTTTTGATCACCAATTAACATTTCTGAAATGGGAAACAGAAGCCTTTTACTTTAAATGATGATTTAACATTCAGAAATTTTGTTTTTAATGAAATTAATAATGTTGTCAATGCTTGTAAATTGATACATTCTCTTTCAACCTTGAATCATGTATAAAACTACTGTAGACTACGGATTGAACCACCTTCTCTAAGTCTTTTGTATTATCATAGTTCAATGAATCACGACTTCATTCACTCAATTTGAGTCTTTTAGATAAAAAAAATTATTCTTTAATTATACGTTTAACAATCAACATACACCTGTTCACCTAATTAATAGAGAATTAATTCATGCTGCAGCATTTAAATTTAAAGAATTAATATTTTCATGTAACATAACTTCCCCAAATTGCAAGTAGAAATGCAGTTGAGACAAAATCTGTCAATTTATTTTTAAAAGGAGTAAGTTTATTGAGTGACACATCATTCACTGCCAGAGACAATATAGATAGAGACACGCTCTGTTAAAACAACAACTTATTACCGCCGCGTGCATTAAAAATAAAATGGTTGACGTACGCAATAACAATTTTTGGTTGCTTGTTAAAGGAAGTAAACTTTAGCGCCCACGGATTGTTTTTAAAATATTGGAGATCCGGCAGTCGTCATGTGACAACATTTCTATTCTGCTCCTCTTGGCTCCCACCGTACAGCAGCACGTTCTATTGTTGAGTTGTTCTGCCAGGAAGAAACCTTCAGTGCAGTTGTCGACCGTAATAACTGCGAACACTATAGGTCATCGTATTCAGTTACTAGTTGAGTTTTGACAAATACAAACTTATGCAATTTGACTTCGGGTCACACAATTATTATTTAGGGGTATATCTGCCGGTACGAAACTTGTTAGTCAAAAAATAATTTTCGAGTTTATTCCTGAGAAACATCAATGAAAGGTTTCTTGAAAATTTGACCGAGAGAATTAATTTAATCGCGTGTGGTGCATTTTACGAGGACATTGCTAACCCGACATTGAATATCGACCTCTTTCCACGTAGTCATAAACTAGGAGAATTATACGAATCGTCTGGTACTTTATGTTTTTTCAAAGAGTACAAAAGAAATTACAGTCTCTGTCCTTCCCCCGGGGTCGTCTCACAAAATACACGACGGACAAGACGTTTTGATTTCTTCAAGTGCTGACATGTTGAAATGTAACGCGAAGTTTGTTATTATTTGCGTTAAACTGAATTTTGCGTTGTTAATAATGCCAAAATTAATTTGTAAGGATACAGGGTGTTGGATAGGCAGGTCCACGACTTTCAAACTTATTTATACCACCGATGAATGACCAGTTGTTTCCAGTAGCAAGAGAAGTTTACCCGTAATTACACGTAAGGTAAAGGCGGAAGTGTTTAAATTTAAATATATTACGCGTCGTACGTATTGTGGGCGTTCAATTTAACCGTGGAACAAACACTTTTCTTTTTTTGCAAGTAAATATATATATATAATTTGGAAGATGAAAATTGTTCTGCTTAATGTGGGAATTGTCGGAGTAAAACGCATCCCGTATTTAATATTGTGGGTAAAATTTCTATTAATAAATAATGGGCGGTGACCGAAATCGCTCATCTATGAGCTATTAATTTATGTTGTGGACTTAATCGAGGATTTAATGTTGTTTTAGTGAGTTTATTTTGAAGGAAATCAATATTGAAAATGGATAAAGTAATAACCGTGTGGAAAAAGTAATTTTCTTCTGTTGTCGAAGTCAATCAAATCAATTGACGTAGTTTTTCAGTTCGCGTCGGATTTCCCGCATGCGAGACGTTTCCATTCATTCTTATTTGGGTAATGAAAGTGTTTTGCAAGGGTTTTCGAGCGGAGAGAAATTTTCGGTTGTGAAATTGTTCGTTCCGGTGTGCGGAACGCCGGGCAATTCCTCCGGTGTTGAGCCTGCTCGGTGGTCCCGGGCTCTGGAGAGTTGAACAGCCGGGTTCCAGTGCTGGAAATTAGGCCTCGCCCAAACATTGGAGTACTACGTCGCAGAATTTGGCCTTCGTCCCTGTCCCTGCCGCCATCACCAGACTCCCTGGCTCGGCTGAAAGCCGCGAATGTTTTGACGGCTGCGATCAATAGACGGCCCACTGACTCCCCGCACGGCGGACTCGGCTTCTTCCTTCGCCGGGCTCGAGCTTTTCATTCATTAAATTTTTAATTTTTTCTTTTCTCTCATTAGTCGGTTTGGCCGTTTTCTCTCGGTCGATGAGACGTACCCGACATCGAAATGAAAATATTTTGAATACCTGGGAAATGGGGAGTGCACGCAGACAGAGGTAAATTAAATTTTCGTTTCGCCCTTGTTCGAACGCTGTCTCCTCCGTCACGGATGTAGACCTTTGAGATTTGTCAAGATGGCTTTTACCAGTCGCACACGCTCTTTAAATGGTCATAAAGTTGTAGGTTCCTGGTGTATCTGTCGGACTTTGATTATTGTCAGTCATAACAGATAATCGATGATTGTTTTAGTTTTTGAAGTGCTCTTTTCCCTCTCTCTCTCTCTCTCTCTCTCTCTCTCTTTGTTAATTGTGTAATGTTAGCATAATTACTCGGTAAGTGTTTCAACGGTGTCGATACGGTAAAACTTTTCGAATTTACCATTCCGCAAGAACGTGTTTTAATTTTATTTTGGCGTACGTGCCAAAGTTGTGCAGACTCTGAGGAAAAATCATTGCCGGTTTAAAAATCATTGCTGAGTTCATTTTTCTTTTGTAAATCGATCTCCGAATCGTCGCATTGTGAGATATTTGACTTGTCGGTTTCACGGGCTCTGCGAAAAGCAATCGAAGTGCTTTCATCCCATCGGAAATCGCTTCGAATCTCATGTAGATTATTTAATTCCAAATCGAGTTGGGCTTCAAGCCAGGAAAGTCTATTGTAATTCTTATTTTTTTTTGTTAAATCTAAAATAAGTGTCTGTTTAGTCAAGTCTAATAAATTAAGGGACCAGGAAGGGAATAAATTCAATTGTAGGATCGTAGGAAATCAGGAAAAATGAAAGCTTTTCTAGAGTTTATTATTGAATTTTCTTATTTGGATTACCTTACGACTTCATTTTAAACAAATTTGATTCTGTAGTGTTCTTTTGAATAATAATTTCTGATCTTGCAGTACATAAATAGATTTCTACCTTGGATGATGTGTGACGGTTATGATGTCAATTGATCCTGGGTTGTAGAGAACGTTTATAAGTTTTTGGATATGATTAGATCGGATAATTAGCGAGAACAGTAAATACGAAGTCAATCTCTTAATCCTGTACAATTGCAATTTATGGCGGTAGTAATTTTTAACTGACATATTTAGATGTAAATATGGGCTTGATCGATGGCTAAATAAATAGATTCTACTGAGTTAATGACAAAACTTGACTTGACGAAACCGCTAGACTAATATGAATCTTGAATTCTGTTGATATCGGTGGAAATCCTTGGTCTACCGTAATAGAAAATGTCTAAATTTGTCGTTTCATTTTCCTACAAGGTTGTTAATAAGTGTGGTAATGTACATATTTAAAACACAAAATTTAATTAATTCAGAAGGTGGGTATGAATGAATTGAAGCATGAATGAGGCAGCCCTTGATTCTGTAAAAGTGTTGCATTGCCTTTCCGTAACATTCTCAGGTAGTCATCCCCTTGATAATACAGGCCATTAAAAGTAGTAAAACGACCCAAAAAATGGTGTGTTCCTTCAAACCTGCCCAACACGCTAAAATGCCGATTATGATACCCCCTAAGTGATTAAATCCATATTAAATAGATTGTTGAATTTAATTTGATGATGTAACCGATTCAGTGGGTTACTGACACCTAAAGGCCCAGGTAACAGGAGCGCTTTGACCGAAGGTCTATTTATTAGATTGAACTGTTTTTTTTTCGAAATTTTAATAGTAATCGTGAAGGTAAACCATTTAAAATTCACCTTTGATATTAAGGGCCCTAAATAGGTTTGCTTTATTGCCTCAAATTTTTTGATCTAGTTTCAATTTTCATTTTGAACATTTTGTTCTGACTTGGTCCAATTAGGGTTGCGTACAATAATAATCATATAGAGGATGGGAAATGTCAAAGTTCAACAAATACCAGTCTCTGTTCTACCGAGTATTTAAGTTTGGTTTATGTTAAAAACAATAGGTGTAATTCGGGTAACTTGAAATAACCGCAAGGGTCCACGCAAGTGGCACTCGTGATGGATCATCACGCACTATTTTGATGGGTATCCGTAAGTTTGGAACTGGAGAAGGTTGTTTTGAGTCGGTGGTCTGTTGGTCGTGGTGCAACACGTATTCGCTCTCAATAAAACGATATAATGGTGCGACCGAATTTCGGTTTCCAGCACCAATGATCTCGACCTTTGTGGCTGGTCGACGAGAAAGTGAGGATAGCAACACTGTTATGCACCTTCCCTTGATCAATTCGTGATTTTTCATCTTCACAGTATGGTTTTTTTTAATGATTTTAAAATCATGTGTTTTTGGAAATGGAGTTTAGGGTAAGTGAACCATTACTCAAACAAACTCATGTTTTTAAATGTGTCAATTTTCAGTCCGAGTATCATTTTTGAAATTCTATTTAGTTGTTGTTTGTAAGCAAATGAACCAAGCTTTCAAATTCCAAAGCTATTTTCAGTATAAATTGTTTTTTTACTAATTTGATTCCCATTAGTCTTGTACTAATGGTATTATCACCCTTTATACCCCCGTGTATGATATATCCTGGTAGTCGTTGTAATCTCATGCAGGAAAGTATATAATGTTCGGTAAAGCATCAAGGAAAAAGAAATGAAAATGAAATAATGAGACAATCCATCTGAGTAGAAAAGTCCCCAAATCGAAGACCCCCTCCCCGGTCCCGTTAGTGGCGGACGACATTAGGAGCGGTCCCTGGGGCGGTATGCTGAGAATGGAAATGGAGTTGTGGGGGACAGGTAAATCGGGGAGGTGCGGGGCACACACACACACACATACACACGGAGCGTCGTCTGATACTATTTGACTAAAACTGTTTACATCGATAGAATATATCGTAGTAAATGCGTCGGAACGTATCCATGGTAACTGTGACTGACGTAATGTTGGCGGCATCAGATGCGTGCGCACATGTCTTCCCGCCAATCAGAATTTGTTATGAGTGGCAGTAGTGGTCTGGATGCGTCATTGTGAAAGAATAGTCGAGCGTCGGTCGGCGTGTAAACGGATGAACGTTAAAAACAAGTCGAATCCGTTAAGTATTTTTCGTGATTTGTTATGGTTTTCGATCGGAATAAGCAGGCACGTAAGCAGTCACGTACCCACTGAATACACATACAACGCGCCCGTAAACACATGGGCAAGTTGTTGGGTCCGTGTCGGTCTGCCTCCACGATTTCGCGAGTCGGTCGTTTTTGTTAAGACGCAATTTTAAAAGAAAGTTTACTGGGTCTGTACGCATTTGTCTCGCAATTATATTTGTGTTTACGTTTTCGAACAGCGTGCAAGCAAGAATTACGTCGGAGAAAACGTTCTGTCCATGTGAACCTGTGCACAACAATTTTGGTGCTGGTGTGTAATCACTGAGATTTATCAGCGTCAGGTAAACGTGGTGTCTTCTGTTCTGGTGTGAAATTTGAGTTTCTTCCTCGGAATAATAAATAGGTTCGGAATACATTGATGAGTTGGGAAAGAAGCCGTTAGTAGTTTGGATTCAATTTTGTTGAAATATTCTGGATCAGAAGGAGGACATTTACTTTCCTGGTCACATTTCTGACACATGCAACTGGAGTATGAGGTTATGTCACAGGTACTAAGATTGTTAAAATTATTTGAGTTTCGTTTAGATTTGAGACAAATCAACAGCGGTCACGTTATGTTAAATTTATTCGCCAATAAGGTAATTGGATGTCTAATTTACATATGTGCCGAACTTGAAAGTTTTTAAAACCACGACAAATTGGTTAGATTGCAGCAAAATATACGAGACAATCCCTCTGATGAAGGCTAATCTAAAATTCTGCATGATTAAAGTCACATTTTTGGAGATTTCTTTTCGGTCGCTTTGAAAAACGCCGCGTCAACTAAATTCTCCTCTTCTAGTATCTATTGCCATGATAAAATGATTTCTAGTAATATTTTCTAGGATCACCTTGATCCTCATTTTATGTTGACATTGTCCGCTCACTACCTCTATAATTCAATCTGTGGTATTTTACAAATTTTATTTACTAGTTATTGGTTCACGAATCTTTTTTTGTTTTGACTAAATTATGATTATCCATAAAGGAGCAAGTCAGTCATTTCACGTGGTCTTTTCATTCTTCATGTAATGTTTTGTCAGGTGTCATTATTTTGTTTTATGTCTGTTACACGAGTAGTTGTCAGAGATGCAGATAGGTAATCCGTGTGTTGTATCTTACATTTCGACGCTTTTCATATTTCACAAGGTTAATCTACGTGTATTCCATCTCGGAAGAGATTTGTCACTCAATTGATGTTGAAAAGACGAAGATCTCAAAGACTTAATGGAATAAGTAGCAGAAGTAGTACTTAATCAAACATGCATTCCTCCCAGATGTGGTGTGAGTTCTGCCATTTGTTTCTTTTTATTTGCTAAAGTGAATTTTTTATCGGGAGTTTACGTCTATTCCTTACCGTGCTACTTTTTCGTGAAGTGTCATTGTTAGCTGACTATCTGCTAGTCAGCAAGTACTTTTAAACGGTACTGTTCTCTCATTAAGACAATTTAATATTCTGATGCAAAGCTGGGCGGTTGGGATCTGTACTCCGTTTATACAGAGAATTCTTGCAAATGTATATTAAAAAAAATTAGTTTTAAGTCTTTCCGATATTTTCGAACCCTGTAAATGTTTCAGTAATCCGTCAGACGACTAGGGTTGTTGAAATTACTCCCATAGATTTTATTTCGAGGTGTATGTGGTGTGCAACGGGAGAATCACAAAAGAACGAACTTTCCATAAATGTTTGACACCGTAGGATAAACATACGAACGGTGACAAATACGGTTGGGAGAGGAAGAAACCTTTTTTGTACCTGACCTGAATTTCTCATGCAGAATCGGGTTCCACAAAGAAATTTGTAAATATGCTTTGTTCTGGACAAATTCTTTGCGAAAATCTTGGGTCGAATTGTCATTTTGCGATCGTAGGAGTATTATTTTTTGCGATGATTTGTTGCGAACCGTATGCACAGATATTGTGTGCTTTAAATGGCCGTTCCTTGTTTACCTGCGTCAAGGGATGTGTAAATAATAACGTTTGAAAAATGTGCAATCTACAACCTGAAAGGAGGTGAACCTTCCAAGAAACTCGAAACAAGTCGTAATGTCCAGGAGCAATTTGCGAATTTTGTGAAGGAGCAGCGAAAGTGTAACTTGCGAACCCCACAAAAACCCTTACTACAGGTACACCACGTTGCATGCCAATTGAAACAGGGTTACCTTTTTTGACATTTGAAACGCATGTGATTGACCCTGAATTTCCTTGGAACTTGAAAGCACCGCAAGACATTCCCATGAGTAATTAAACCTTTTATGGTTTAATACGTATCAATAAAAGTAAATTTACGTGTTCTCTTGCATATGGGAGTAAAATGTTAATGAAATGTGCATAATTCATTTCTTAAAACAAAGCAAATTGGGGAGTTGTTTCCTCCCTGAATTTGCCCTATTGCGATTGTTCTAAGCGGAGATCGAACTTGTTTTTATTAACCGTAAATCCGAATGGTTTATTTACAAGCTAACAAGTTACAACTCGAAAGTCCACGGCTTGATACCGATAAGTTGGCGGAAATAGGTTTTAAATGAAATTATTTAAAGTAGCGGAGTTCTTTTTCGGCCTAGTAGTCGGTAAACTGGCTCCTTCTTCCGCTCCGTCCTTGTTTTCTTTGATTTACCCTAATGATTTAGGTATTTTACATAATTTTTGCATGTTACGACCGGTTATGAATGGTCGCTTCATCAATATTTTAGAATAACCTTGTCTGCCGAAAATTATTGTTTCATAGACTTGTTACGAAAAATGTTCGGATTTTAAAAAGTCAAAGCAATTAAACGTTTTAATTGGAATTAAAATAATATAGTGCAGCATTCAGTGTTTATGTATTGGCTTTGATGACAGATGGCTTTCGACGATATTGGAAGGGTTCAGATGTTCAAATTACTCATTAAATGTATTTTTTAGATTTCGTAGTGGGTCTCTAATTTATCTTTTATGGCTACGAATAATGTTGATTTAACCTTTTTATATATTATAATTACCAATGAACTGTAAGGAATGGAGCTGTTACATTCATTCATTTTTGAGCGTATCGTTTAGCCCTGTATTAACTTATTGTGCACACAATGAAAAAGTTATACCTTTATGACAAGGATAATTTCATTTAACAGAAAAAATAGGAATTTGTTTTTTATGCATCTGTTTGCTTTATACTGTAGTAGTCGCAAATAGTAATTTGAGGTGAGGAAGGAAAGGCTTAAAAACTTCTCCAATAACTTCAGTTAATGTGCACTCTGTATATTTAGTGTAGAATCACTAATTGAGTTCCTCAGTATTATAAGAAGTAGGTGGAGCTTTTTCCGTAATAATTAGGGGGGTTACTTTCCTTGACGTCTGTGGAAGGTTCAAAAACTGACCAACAATACCCGATTTTACGCAATGCCTTGCTTGTAACACTTATGAATTCATTCATTTTCGCAGTATTTTGTCGTAGTCGTAGTCTTTAGAATGAAACGTCAAATTACACGGTTCTCGGATTGTATGTTTTCTAATGGAAACCGAAAACGTTAATAGAATGTGCTTGAATCAGAATTCATTTCCAGTTGGTATTAGAACAATAAAAAATGGGGACTATGAAAATTGAACTGTGAAACAAGCAAGTTGGTCATTGGAAGTTATGCAGTATTATTGCAGTACAGTACTCGTAGTAATGTACGACAACTTGAGAGATGCTTCATAAATAAAATTATAGTAATTTGTTATCGAAGCTGTTGGGTATTGATACTAAGACAACCCTCTAGAACTTCATTTTTACAGTTTCAACTACTGCAGTTCTTACAGTTTTTATATTTGTAAATTTATTTCTCTAGCATCTGGAACCATGTAAATTTTTGTAGTTTAAGGTTAGGTTGTTTTCCGAGGAAGATATTGTTACGTTCATTCGATATTTCATTGCATTAGCAATATATCAATTTCTCGCGAGCAGGCAGTAAAAAACAACTGAAAGAAAAGCTTGATGAAGAATTGTAATTCAGTATTAATACATCGTTTGGCATTGTCATTTTTGTATGTAATTATCAAGTATTATACTTTTTAAATTTATTTTCTGTTCAATTGCTTGGCGTAATTGCGAAGTCTTAATTGTGTGACATTGTACATTTGAATTTATTTAGGGAAGCAGAACACCTTTTCATTCAAATAAAAGGAACTACCTGGAAATTTATTATTTAATTAATTAATTCGACTGGAATGAAGAGAACATTAAGTTTGCACGCAATGCGATTTCCTTACTGTTAAAAGGATAGTAATTATCAGAAATCACGAAGCTGGAAAAAGTACATCGGAGTAAAGAGCAATATTTTTTAGTATTTTAACGGACTCGTGTACAGAGGTGTACGAAGAATGTGAAGGAGTTTTAAATCTTTTTTATAAATCTGACAACGTTAAAGATGTGTGTGATACAGTAATTTTACAAGTGTTCTGTACTCATCGCCTGCTTTGAATTAAAAAGTAGTGGTATTATCATTATGAATTAAATACTAATTAAATAATTAATAACAGGAGATTTTAATTTAAAACTCTAAACTTTTTATTTAAAATTTCTTATTATTTTTTTTTTTTTTGGTGGGGGAATGATTTTAATAGGCTTATTCTGTTTCGAGCAGGGCAGAGTTTAAGGATTCACCTGAGAAGTAATAGGTAGTTATTATAGGAGTTATAGTAAAAATGTTTCAAAGCGGTGGCGAAGTTAGCGAGAAAGTTGAGGTGTGGAAAATGCTGACGGTTCATAAGGACTTGAACGTAACACCTTTGAATGAGTTAGCATATGCCTATAGGAATACACAAGCCTGACTTCTATCCTTTGATTATATAAAGTTGTTTTGTGAAAACTATTATTTAAGTGTGGAATAATACCACGGTAAGCAGAAAACGGTGTTGTTCGCCCATGCAAAATTGTTCTGGAATCGAAGGGTGCATATACTTCTACAATAAATTATGCAAGGTCCCTCTGTTGCAAAATGGAATTGCTTCCCTGGCAAAACATTTGTCACTTTCCAACTTCAAATTTGGTTTACCCGTATAAAAACAAATCAATTCAGTAAGGGATTACAGCGAGTTTGCAAAAGTCAAAACTCAGCACTCTGGTAATTTCTCGATTAATCCATATGTTTATTTACGTTTGATGGAAATTTGAAGACTGTTAAAATTATTTCACGGTGAAATGGGAACTGCGTAGATTCGATGATAAATAAAGTGATTTGCAAATTACAACACGTGAAGAATCGCGGAGTTGGGCGAGTATAAGGAAAAATTGTGGGATAATAATAATCCGAGCGGTTCTCCAATGCGAATACGTCGGAGTGAGATGACAGAATGAAATAACAGTTTCTAATAATTTATGATATTGAATTTAGCATTATTTTCAGGAGGGCATGACACATTGGAGCATGAAAATGTTTCACTGAAAAATCAGGGTTGCGAGGGGAAATAATGTACTTTTTTGTATTTTACGTTGCGAGTCTTGTGGTAAGGTATGTTTTTTTTATTGTTTCAGATCACCTCTTGTAGATTCATGTTTGGAGCTTCGTTTCACCACTGCAATACCTACCTGGTAGAGTGAATCGTTCTTTTTCTGTTGGTCCGTGGAGATGCAGTGACCGATCGTATTTAAATATTTATTTTAAATCACGGTAAATTTTGCAGCTCATCGGATGAGCGCATTCTCGCATCTCATGAAAATGGTAAACCTTGAAAGCAGTGAAAATGGTGTCTTAACTTGAAAGTGAGTGATACGATGATTTGCGATCACTATGAAAAGTTCAATTCGAAAAGGACGGGATTCGAACCCGGGGGTGGAGGCCAAGTTTCGTGGTTTCGGCGAAAAAACAAAGTGAACAAAGCCCAGAGGAAAATGAGAGAAAACGCACACGACAACACGTGGCGAAATCGGACTGTGCACAATGTAGTACCTTGCACATTGTTTGTCACCTGTTTTTGGGACATTCTCGTGGATCCTCTTCAGAGAATGCTGCAGAACAACGGGAAAATGACGGAACTAAAGACTGCGGCGGTTTTCGCCATTTTATTTTTCTTCCTTGTAGGATCTGGTCATGCCGGAGCGAGTCCTCTGAGCTACAAACGGAATTCGCCTGGAGGTAAGCAATATAAATTTTTGTACTAGCTGTTTCCTCTTCGGCGACTGTTAACATTAAACTGCGTCCGCGGGTTAGAACATCTGGCCTTTACTTGACACTCCAATCATCCAAAACTGACACTTGACGAATATTGCACCACCCTATAATTAGAAAGTGGTGCGGCCGAAAACATAAAGGATCACGATTTTGTAAACTGTCATTTGTGTGGGACTGCAATGGTCCATCTGAACATGAGAAATCCCCATTTTTTTGAAATGAAAAATCAATCGATGGTGTTCAATACGATTATCGGAATATTCAACCCATGCGGCGTTGGAATTTTCGTACTATTAGTATAATTGCCTCTGGTGAAACAATAACCGACGAATACACCGACGCATTAGACTGATGGTTAAATGCAATGGAATTATTTTCTATTTAGATGATACTAAGCTGGGGTCGAAACCAGTATTTTAATGGTGCCTTTGGTCAGGCTAACCACGGTAGTAAGCACTTTTCGTTGACGAGGAAATGTTGAGGAATTTTCCTCATGCATTTACCGGGCAACTCAATGGTTGTTTTTATTTGATTAATTCGATTAATTTGATCTTCATTATGAGGAGATTAATAATTTTTCTTATTGAACGTAACAAATTCACAAATTATTATGTTGAAATGAAAGTTTTGTTTTTTTAGATTTAGGAGACCCAGTCTGGGTTTTCGGGTTTTACCTCAGTATCGCGATCACAAGCGAGCTGTGTAAAATGTAACATGTAACTGATGAAAGTGTTTTCCATTTAACCACAAAGTACCTGTGTTGGTTTTCTAAAAAAACAGTACTAAAATTTATAATTCCACATGGTTACATAATATTAGAAACGAAATTGTGTTTCTCGGAGTATTTTGGTTTTAATTGATTTTAGTCACTTTTTTCAAATGCTTGAGCTCAGTCATATAAAAATAATTTTCCTGCCTTAAGTTGAATTAAAATAATTATGTTGTACTAGTCACTAGACAGAAGTTTAATTTGGTAGGAGCAATATATATTTTTGTGCAGGAGAGAAAAGGTTTCGAAACAGTGATCCTGTTTTTACATCGCGTTCATATGGTGAGGTAGTTTCAATTAATAATTATTAATCCATGTACGTGATTGAGCCTGCTTTAAAAAATTATGAAAGGATTCGGTATTCTTATCAGAGATCGAAAGGTATGATCTCACAAATATAGGTATGGCAGAGTGTGAAAATGTAGCAGGATAATTTTAGAACTTGGGCGAATTTGTTCGGTCAATTTTTTATCTTGTTTTAGGTGGTGCTGTGCCATAAATTATATCGCAGTTTCTTATCACAAAGGCCTGCTAGCTAGTTGAAAATCACTGTAGATCACCTTGATGATGTAATTGACCGCAAACCAGAAATAAGAAAGTGAATGAAAAGTCGTGGCAATGAAACCGTTGACATTCGAAGTGAATTTTACAGCAGGAAGAAACCTGATGTCATAGAATGTGACTTAGAAATGGTTTAATTGCTTGCATACAGGGGATGAGAGTGGTATAACCAGATGCAAAAGAATAGGTGTCGATATGGGTCCCTGAACTAGAGTAGCTCTCGTTAATTCTTTGGGTTTTTGTTTTTGAGTTATCGAAAAACAATTATATGGGGTGGTTTGCCCAATTTCCTGTCGTCAAATCGACAGGATGATCGAAAGGGTATGATGTTAAAATTTCTGGTTACGGAAAGTCACCTGGCGCCCCTAGGTTTTTTTCCTCAAACTTTTCCAGTTTTGCCGGTAGCCGTTGTGTGTTCTTGTGATCTCCTGAAAAGCAACAACCTGATAACCTCGGGGGCCGAAGAATTGGGGCGAGTCGCACTACAAACGCCAAAAACAGAATAATTATGTGAAAGTCAGTGAAAAATATTTCATATGATAGACGTTCAGACTGGCAGAAAATGGTAGCAAACAATTGCTGATCACCGAAATAAAGGTATTGCAGGTTTAAAGTCGATTTTTTGCTTTTACCTGCAACTTTTCAAAAGAATTTGTCTACCTCACTACAAACGGTAGAAAGTTACTTATTCTTGCAATATTTCTCGTTTCCGTATTTGTATTAATATAGTGTTGAAAAAGGCTGACGGGATTGCTTCTAGGGTCTGAGGCATTAATTTCCCTTACGTATAGTGCAGGAGGAAAACCGACATTCCGGATATATTTTGCTGATGTTTTTATAATTGTAGCGACCTAATTGGAAGCTAAGTGATGCCACTACATGGAGGCAGTAAAATTGGTTAAGCACGAGTAATTAGAACAGTGAAACAGTCAGTAATGTAATTAATGTATTCCAATTAAAGCTTATTTTCGCCATTAAGAGCAATATTTATTTTAAGTCTTGCGTCTGGGCCCTACAAAACGAGGTTTACACGCTGGTCAATCGAAATTTTCACGTATCCTTGAATTGACATTTAAAAACAAGGCCCTCAGTTTTAGAATTTTATCCTGTATTCACATATTCACCTGATTTAAAAATTAAATGGTCTTTTTTTGCCGTGACCCTGAGGAAAGCATGAGCCACTCGGGTTTTGGAGTCTACGGGCCCAGATGGGGGTCTCTGAATCGAAATTTTCTTTCACGGGTGATGAAGAAATGGTAGTTGTTGATTTACCAACTTTCGCACATGTCAGAAGGGAAATTTTTTTTATATTTGGAAATGTTAATTTCGCTGTTTTAATAGTTTCATTCGTGGTATAAATCCCAAAGAAAGCTGTTTTTCGTTTGGATAAAAGCTTTAACGGTCTTTCTTTAAGTTGTATGTGTCGTTTGTTTCAATTTCACAGTTACTCACATGTTTGACGAATGCTCTAATAGTTTTGTAGTGATTAATTTGATGATGTTCTCAGATAAATCGGACCATAAGTCTTAGTGGGAAGTTACGAAACAATGAAATTGAGCGGAGCAATTACAGATATGTGTAGCACACGTTTCGAACGATAGAATGAACTCATTCATTAGGAAGAGAGGTAAATGGATAGATGAAGTTGTAGTTTTGACTGTGTCTCTCTCTCTCTGTCTGTCTGTCTTATCTATTTTTCACTCATTAAAATGTAATTGAGACATGTACGACGAGCGGAAGTAGTTAAAAGTTAAAAAAAATGAATGTTTGAATGAACTGTTTTCAATTGCCTCTTCAAATGTCAGCAAAGGCGCGTAAATCGTAAATAGTTGATCGTCAGATCGGAGAAAAATTGAGAGCCAGAAACAAACGAACAATAAACGTTATCGACTTATCAATGTGGAGGATTCGTCGGAGATCGATTCCGCATTTGTGAATGATTTTTTCGGTGTTCAAGTGACGGTAGTAAATAATCCAGTTGTCGTATGCAATTGTAGTACTAGCGAATTTCAGTACCCTGATGCAGTATTCCTTAATTAAAATAACAATTTCATAGAATATTAGCCATGCCACGACGTGGCGTGGCAAAAATTCGTCTCACGTCCTAAGGGGATGTAGTCAAATAACGTCCACAAACTTGCTAGTACATCCTGGCAGTTACATTTTCTAATATTATTTTGCTATTCTTATCCGCGTGGACGAGTACCGTTTGAGACGTAACATCACCATGGGGTATAATTTTTTTTAACGAATCTCTTGTACAGTAGTTACAAGGAAGGCTTTGGAGAAACTCATAGTATATGTTTTAATGTTACCTCATGGTATAAGTTTAAAAGCTGGCAACTTGTTGGTTTTAAATACAATTAATTCGAGTCAATAGGTAGTTAAGGGACTTCCCTGACCGTTACTTGCATGGTTAATGTAAGTTTTGCAGTGAATATAAAATCAAGAGATTGTTTGAATCGGAGAAAAATGTAAAAATAATATGTGAAACCGTAAAGGAGTATTAAAAGTGTCTTTTGTAAGGATGCTAGGAGTGTTCGTTGAAGTCCCTTGAATTTTAAATGTACAATTAGAAATCATTATGTTGAAAGGCTGTCTTTTTCTCCTCACTGGAAGCACACTAATGGTCGTATTAATAAATGCTTTCGTGAAGAAGGGAACACTTGGGTTTAGAATAGCCTTAGTGAAGATAAAAAAATATATGTCCAACGTTTTGGTAGCATGGATGATTTTCACATTGTGTAAACTCATGAAAGTCTAGTATACTATCAGTGGTCGAATAATTTTTTTTGTTTGAGGCAATTTCTTGTTATTTTATTAGTACTGTAATATGCTAGACGAACGCACGTGTTTGTCTGTCTTACGACAATGCAATAAGAGAATCGTTAAGACTTACGTACATACCAGCGGTTCAAATCTAACATATTTCTTGTGTTGTTCATTTGTGTATTAGTATTAGTTGTTTTCATGATTCATTCTGAATTAGACATGTATCATAGTTACCAAATAATAAAGTTACGCTGTTCCGTTAGTTAAAATTTTATTTGGTCACCTTAATGTGGTTAATATCGGTAGAATAGGATTTTCTAATTTTGACATTTTGTTGTTCGGTAATTCTTTATTTCCCTTTGTTAATTTCACATCAACGAGGACGAATGAGTAAACACTGAGTTCGGGGTCAGGACATTTCAATAAATACTAATTTGTACGATAGTAAATTTTCTGTTGATTAAATTGAACAACGGAAAACAAAATCTTCATTTCAATTTGTATACTTCAAAGGGAGAGAATAGATGATATATCACAGAGACAATTAGTAGCTCTTACAATAAAAGCACTTTGTAATTCGAGATAAGCAAGTCGCCATTGACGTTTTCATTGCAATGTTGTGCTTAATAGGTTTGTTTTAGTTGTGTTGTAGTTTTGGTATTACAAAAAAATTGGAGCTTAAATATTGAACCAATACATTTGTATATTTGTAGCTCTGGAACTTTTAATTTTGTGATATAATTTACTAGCAATTTGTTTTCTGATTGGGATCGTCCTAAAATTTAAAAATTTTAAATAAAACACACATGGTCAGCGATACGCTTACTGTTTATGAACTAGTCTTTTAGATTGGCTTACAGTTTGCAATTCAAGTGGCTGCTCTTATTTAATTTTAAAAACTACCTCCAATTACCTGTAATATGTAAACTGAACATGTATTAATGGTGAAGGATTCAAACAATAATCATCAGTGGTAAAGTTGTTCCGTCATTTTATAACACTTAATTATTCCTTTACCAAATTAAATTGAATGATTTGCCGTTGTTTCTGACGTACGTTTCATTGCACTGCAATGTTTTCCCATTGGACTCGTGGATGAATCACAAGTTTAGACTAACAAACACGAGTTTGTACACCTGAACATTGATGGTAGGATTTAAAGAAAACTATTTATTAAAAATTTAATAACAATTATTAATAATAATTAATTAATTATAACATTTTTGAAATGAATAAGTTTGTGGATGATTTTGAAGAAAAGATTAGTGCGACTCGAACTTCATCACTAAACTAAATACATAAATAGATAAGTATGTCCGGTGGTATTTATAAATTATTATTAGTTTTCTTTTAATACTATTTATTTCGCAACTGTACTTAAAAAACGCGAGAAACTGAAGTGTTTGCTAAAAACAAGCACTTCTTTTATGTACACAAAGGAGCGATCACTATTAAACACCTGCTTATTAAACACTCAATGAAAACGTGCACGCAAGTTTTGCTGTATAATTTTATGTTTTTATTGTTAATTCAGCCTGTAAACGTTGGGTCCTAATACCTATGTTTATTTCATATTAAATACTTCACACGGAGTACCACCAATATTAAGACTTATGCGTAATCCATGCTTATGTTATTTGGTGTCAAGTTGCATGTTAGCAATTGCCGAATGCTCTCGCTGTGTTTTAATATCGGTTTCTCGTTTAAATTGAAATCATTAGTGTCTAATACAAATTAAAAAATGGACTAAAATATTGTTCGTAATAACATTTATTGGAACTTTAGCAACTTAACATATCGCTTATTTATCGGGCTCTTTGGGCAACTGTCCAAAAAAGTGAGAATACTCTTACAAGAGCAACAAGTTGAAGTTGTTGAATACGGGAAAAATACATAACGCTACCAGGTAAATGCATAACGTAACAGTAGGACACTTTGATACCACGTAATCGCAATGATATTGTTCGTGGTAATTCCGAAATAGTAAATATTTTTTCTTACTTGTGTTTGTACTGTTAGACTCGTCATGTTTTACATCCATAAAACATATATATAATATAATATAATATAATGACAAGATTATGGCTTACACTTAGAATTCTCGTGAATTTCAACAAACTTAGTAAAGAGATGGGAGTTATTTAGTGGGTCGCAACAAGTTGTGAAGTGACGGAAGAGATAATAATCCGGGATGTGTGTTTAGTTGATGAGCTTACATAAATTAAATTTGTGCAATTCGATTGGGTTAAGATCTATTAAAATAGTTTATGTTATGAAACAAAAATTCCTTACATTTACGAGTTGAGAACATTTTTTTTTTTAAAAAGAATGTCTCGACGCATAAAACTTGATTTGTTAATTATTAGGACTTCTTGTTGGTGAATGCATCGTCCGATGGTAATTATACAAAATTCTTGTGCCAGACTGATAATCAATATCAATCGGTCCTTTGTGATGACTCTGAGTAAGACTGATGATTACATTAACCGCCGTTCAATGGACTTTCAATGTGGACTGTGAACTATTTTGATGTGTCCGACTCTCGTGTTTGTGGGTTACATGTGTGCTTGGAGAAATGTTTTTTCAATACGTGTTTGCCCGAGTCAAAACTGATTTCCGACTTCGTAACATCGGAAACAAGTGAAATTTATGACAATAAATCTTAGTATAGCGAAACGCTTCAATATACAAGTTCAAAAGAGTAATATACTGTTGATGAACATTTATTAATTAAAATTTGACCGGTGGTAAAACCAATTAATATTCAAATGAAGGTACATTCCGGCTTGTATATAGGGTTTTTTATTCAGTGGTGTGAAAATCAGCAGAACGATCGTATGAATTCTATTGTATATGGTTTTTTGTATAAGAAATAGAGTTTCGAGGTAACTTTTCTATTTTTATGAGTACATGGTGCCGTTAACGCCACACAGTTCTGAATTTTTTGTTAGCACAGAAAAACAGAGACCTTGTGGCTTTTTTTTACCGTTAAATAGTTTTGTAACGAGTGATTTTGCAATGCTGGGTAGAGCTGGTGATACATAATTCAAAGTGTAATGGTCTGCATCCTTGTTTTTCGCAAGTTTAACGGATTTGCGTCTGACCTTGAAATGTTGAAGAATACCTGCCGTGTTTCAGATTCGACCAGTTGGAATTGCGATCACCGCTTAAATTCTTGGGAGTTCAAGCAAAAGAAATGGCACCGAATGACATAATCAAGTGGAATAACAAGAATTTAATTGATGATACTTGTTATGGCCGCGTTTGCCAGTCTCGAAGGTTGTTTTTTACAGAAACCCGGTTTCCGTTTCTCGTGACAGGTATTTGGTACTGGAGAGAGTCGGAAATTCCTACGTAGTGTGGTCACCCATCGTGTTTTTGATACCTCGGAAGAAGGTTAATTCGACAGTGAAGCTGGTTCTTGCGTAGCCAACTCTGTTCCGAGAACTATTAAATATAATAACCGAGTAGAGGAGTATGTTTGTGAATTTATACATATCATAAATGTCACAGTTCTGAATCATGTTTTTGTAACTTTTATGTGGTCACCTCTTCCACCACATTCGCCATTATTGAAGATGCATGTTGTTGTACATGGCTGAGGATATCAATGAGCATGTATTTTCTTATATTGCGCTTGATGAAATCTATTTTTTTTTACCCGAGTCTTGAATTTACGGAATTCTGCTTAGGTAGCGAGTGCTAATGTTGGTGCTGGGTGAATGAAAAAATCGTACAGTCAGAAAAATTAACATTTTTTAAAAAGTTTCCTGTTGAAATGAATAGTTATCATTAATTAAGGTCGAGCCGATTTCTTTTCAGGGTTTTTAGTGCTAAGAGAAGGAACGAGTTATTATTTTTTGTAGCTAAGCAAAATGGTTAACCTACGTTAAATATAAATCAAATCAAGTTCTGTAATAATAAGTATATAAGAAAAGTGAGCACGATTCATTACAGAGATCGAGTTAAAAACGTGGCTTTCATTTATCAAGAGTTATATATAACCCATTGTTTTAATTTATATATACATCGCCTTTGTTAAAAATATATTATAAAATGTTGGATGGAACAGGGTTGAATAGTTGGCAGGGCTGTATCCATATCAAGTCGATGGTGAAGGAACGTTCTTTCTTTCTTTTTTTTTCGTATACATTCTCACAAGTTCACAACCCAGTATGTTAATTCACTTGGCGAGGCATTTTCTTCGTCTCGGAGGTGATGGGAGGACACAAAAAAGCACACCCAACATCCTAGTTTTATCTGCCCATTTTTATTTTTGTCTAGGCGGGAATCACACGTAAAAAAAAACCTAATTAGTACAAGATGCCTTTCTCATGTGTTCGTCGGAGTTCGTTTCTGATTTGCCGAGTTTGTTGTTGTATAAATGTATTAAATTTTCTCGTCGCTAACTTTATATAGTTAGCGCAGTAGGAACTGGTTCCTACGCCTATATACCTTGGTAAATACATTTGTAGGGACAATAAAAAATTTCCTCACTGCACTAAGTTTCCGCTGTTATTTTTCAAACTTTTTTCGTGTCATCAATTGACACGATAAAAATCACCAATGAACACATTTGGAAAACTGAATTATGTACGTTTTGTATAATATTTTGCACGAAGGAGACTCGCCCCGGAAGTGCATCGAACCCGATTTACCTACTAGTATTGAAGTATTCAACAGTAGAATACAATGGTATTTTAGAGTTTTCACTCGAACGAGCTTAATCAAGTTATACCGGTTTGTCTGGTTTGCAAAGAAAAAAAAGTAAATTGTGGGGGACAGCTTTCGTCGCACTCTTGCAAAGAATGATTGTAGTGAGAATTTGCAGTATAAATTAATCGTCACACTGCAACATTCGGTAATCTCATGTATTGTTGACGAGGTCAACCGGCATCTAATCGATACCTTAAATACTTCTAATTGTTTTAATTAAGTTGCCGTCACTCTGTAGGTGGCAAATGGGTATCGGTGCGCGTAGCCTTCGTAAATTTGTTCTCAGGTCGAGTCTACAGGTATCGGTGTAATCTGTCGTCATATGTTCCATACCTTGAAGGTCGGTAAAGTTGTACGTCATAAATTATTTTATTGTTAAAAATTCAATAAAAGCACACGAGTACACTTGACTTATTCTATTGGAGGAAATAATGTGAGCGATATGCGGGAAATGCCTAAGGAATTTATCGTTTTTTTACTATCCCATTGTCAGTGACGAGGATTTATGCAACATTAACAATTTACTGCTTAACCGCGTCAAAATTTCATCAGCAAAGCAGGAATATTTTTACATTTGCCATTGACCTTTAGAAAGCTATTTTCATCGGACACTTTGAATTGTCATCATGAAGCACCGTGGTCGCGGTTGTCGTCTAATAGAAACTAGAAAACCCGAAACGAGTTCTCGTGTGTGATTTATTTTTACTTTCGGTCGACACGAGCCCTTTTCCCTGCAACTACACTCGAATGTGTCGTCGGAAATTCTTTCCGTGGTCTCTCCTATTGTACTGTTTTTTTTTTTTTTTTTCTATTTTTTTTTCTGCCTTCCTTTATTTAGTCCTCAAGGTTAGAAATTTGTTTTCTTCGTACTAAACTTACACGCAGACGACAGTTACGCAATTGTCTGCGCAGACGTCGTAACTATTTTACACGCTGTCTGTTAGTCGGAGGACTACAGTTCCGCACAGTTCCGTTGTTATTAATTTATGTTAACCGCACCGATGATTTACGTGATGAGAAAAATGTACGGTTAACTTTCTGCCAAATGTACTGTGTTCAGGCAGTGGAGAAGATGTATAAATATATATATATATATATGATGTATTTCTAATTGTGGGTTCAATTCAAGGCTTAATACCGCGCCAATTTATTATAACATATACAAAGTATTACAACAGATGTATAAATAACCTGTTAGTAATATCTTACATTAAACACAAATCCATTTTGTTGGGAGCAGTTTTACAGACTAATTCAGTTCAAATTAGCATGTTGTAACGTAAGTAGTAAAAGCCAATCTGTCATACTGCAACATTCAATTTAAAGAACTGCACTTGATGTGAAGGTATATAGTTTCGTTGAGTGCAACTCGTAAGAAATGTAATGAATTTCAGGTTACATAATACCCATGAAAGAATAGTGTAGTTAGATTTTCGCCTTGTGACAAATGGATAAGCCCATGTACGACGTAAATAAATTCTGTGTTCGTCATTTGTTTTGATCGTGTGCCTCTGTGAGACATTGGTAACAATATAAAATGCCATTCAATTTTCTACGCAAGTGTTACGTCGAGAAAACATTTTGCGACCAAAACGTAAACGCAGTAACTTCGTGGTATCGGATTTGATTCATTGAATGAAAGCTGCTGTTGCAGAAAATTGTAGAATAAAATATACCTTTCGCCAATTTTGGCTGTGAGATTATCGTATTCCTTCGATTTCCTTATACGCGACTAGTTGAAATGTTGCTATTTATTTCGGTAATTGGATACTTGTGGCCCAATACCAACGGCATTGTTACGGCGATGTACACGCAAAATAAGGTCAGAGCAGTGTTTTTTAATAATTGTATTGTATTGCAATTCGTTTTGGTTTTATTGGATTTTACGCTGTCGTCAACACTGTTGTGCCAGTACGACTTATGGAGAAACTTCTTTTCTTTTTCG
Organism: Polyplax serrata; assembly: GCA_037055365.1. Classification (NCBI taxonomy): domain Eukaryota; kingdom Metazoa; phylum Arthropoda; class Insecta; order Psocodea; family Polyplacidae; genus Polyplax; species Polyplax serrata. The sequence continues at coordinate 6,692,012 of JAWJWE010000002.1, read as the reverse complement.
TGTATGCGTTTGAAAGGGGTTTCGTTAAGGAACATAAGAACTTCTGTTTACACTTAAAGACACCCGCAGAAGTCTAGTATAAATTGACTTTATTTTAAAGTATTTTTCTGTTCTGAATGTGTTATATTTGAGAAAATAAGGACACAGATTTTTTAATGTCTGCTCGGGTCCCGTTCGAAACGGTAATTGAAAATTTTTGTGCTCGATTACCCATTCTTGCGCTCGGTACCACGCACATTTTTCACGTGCAAACATCTCATGAGATATATCACGTAATATGCATACATTTGGGACAGTTATTGTGTGTGTGTGGGAGGGGGGGTCAATACCAAACGCGTTCCCTAAATCCATTACAATGTAAATGTGGTGTAAAATTGGTTCAATAAGATAAATCATTTTCGATGTGAACATTACGCGTATGCTGAATGCGACCGTTACCAAACTTTTTTTTCGAGCCAATGTCTGTGTCTTATTTTTCAACAATACCAGTTGCTCATTAATAGCGTCGTACACGTTATTCAATAAAACAAAAGGGAACCAAAACTTTTTATTTACTTTTGTTGCCATGCATTTATTTTCTGCTTTAACCGAAAATAATAACGAAGCACGCAATGGAACATAAAACACTTTAAGAGCGCAGCAACTGGTGGATGAGTTGTTGGTCGTTTTATCTGTCTGCATGTCTCTTGCTCGCTTGCCTGCCTGCCTGACTGCCGGAGCAGATGTCCAGGTGTTTCCTACCATCCGCAAATTAGATACAGACGGAGGGACAACAAAATAAAGGGCAAACAGCCCCAATGAGACTGGTGCAGACGACCCTGGTGCTCCGTAGCCATCGTAAGTTATTGTTATTGCCGGGATTATCGTTTTCGTCATCGGTTTAAAGTTGTTCATCGTTGCCGACTACCCCCGGTAGTTTTATTAGCTTGTAAAAAAATAATATATATATATATTTTTTTAACTTTTTGCTCCCATCTCACAATGATGTTATTCAGAGTGTCTGGGGTTGATCTTCAGTTCGAATCCATTGCCGTGATTGCTATGTAAATATGCACAAATGAAGCTCCTAAATAAATAATTGTCTTATAAAAAATGAACGGGTCCATTGTTTTTGGCGTAACAAAGTTAACCGCGGGATCGGAACGTCTGCATACGACCGACTAACGTAAAAGACTGTTAAATGTTATTTAATTGTACCGTTGAAACTGAAATTTTTATTTTTAAATGTCTTTTAATCGTTGTTATCTATCGCATACCTGGAAGCGGTGGAATAGTAAACGAAACTGAAAGTTTACGGTAAAATCTTCATTCATTGTTGTCTGTCTGCGGTATTTAAACCACGTGGTTGTTTAATTCATGGTTCGTTATGTATTTTCGTTTCAATAGATTTACCAAGGAGAAGCACAATATTCTGTTTGACCGACGTCTTCCTTTTCGTATAATTTAAAGATCCGTGAAGTATCGATAAGGGGAGTATAGTCCACGGAAGTGCCCTTCACTTTTGTAATTTAAATGTTATTGTCCTGGCAGAGGTAAATATGAGCAGTTTATTTTTATTCAGCAATCTCGAAGAGTGGTCTTTGCTTATGGTTCTCTTGGTGCAGTCTTGTCAGTTTTATCATGAATGAGCTGTTCTGGGCTGAGGCTTCCCGTCTAACCGTATTGTCATACAAGTTATTTATAGTGTCTTGCGAAACTTTAGAGTTAAATTTAAACGAAGATTTTTATTATTACGAATTTGATGGTAGCTGAGTTTGTAAACAAGTGACATGACAAACTTCTTCTCCTGTTATGGTGTACTCGTTAGATAGGACCGTACTCGCTGTATTTATACTTTTTTTGTGTGTTTACTAGGGTTCTGATGTGAATGTTTTTTTTTGAGTGAGCTTTGTTTTTCTGTTTGTCATATTTTATCCGAATTTAATTTTTATTCTCTCACTCTGCGAACTTAACTGTACATACAGAGAGAGAATGACCAGGCACGCCAGTGTGGTCATAAAGGGGAAATCGCACGGGAGATTCCTCGGCAACAGGTGTTCTTTTCAAAAATTCACGAAATAAACAAATTTGTTTGTTTTGTTTTCTTGTCTCAGTGGGAGAATATTCCGTGCCGACGGTTTCTGGCGAAAAGTTGGGAAACGTGTCCGAAATGAAGTAAACGGTCGAGTGTAGGAAAGAAGGCAGATGGAAGCGTAGGGAAATGTTTCACAAAAACCTACTAATAATCGTAGGTAGTCGACCTCAGGACAAAATATATCAAGAATGTGGTCGATAAGGAGTAAATCCAGATAGAATTATCTGGCCTCCGATGTTTACATCGAGTTGAATGAACCGGAAAAGACGCTTCCAGCCTCCGTCTCGCTTTTTCTTCATTAATACACATACGCATTCTTGTAGACGAGGAATGGCCAGGTGAGTACACCTGGATTTTAAGAAAATGCATGTCCTCTGCCTTATTATTCACTGGCTAGCCAGTTTCACGGGTGGTCATTTGTCCGTACCGAATAGTAAATGGCTGGGCAATGTTTCAAAAGTACATAGAGTTCTTAGGAAATCATTTTCGTTTGTTTGGTACCGGATGACCCGTATGGTTTGCAAAAGACCTAGGCTAATGATTTTTTATTTGTCTGTTGTGTTTTCATATCTGCTTGCTTTTTTTTGAGAGAGAGAGAGAGAATTTTCGCATTCCACTTGTGTGGTGTGAGGTACAAAATTGGTCCTTTTCAGAACCTTTCGTTCATCTTGGTCAACTGTTCTTTTGTTTGGTCTGGGTAATTTGTAGGTTATTGTTAATTTAAATGAATTGAAGATTTGACTTGACTTGAACAGGAGTGACTTTTAAGGGGAAAATAAGTGTTTCTATTGCATTTTAATTAAACTTGTATTCAAAATAGGTGAATGATGGGTCGCGCACATAAAGGGGCTGTTTGTAACAAAAAAAAGTTTAGCGAAACCTTAGCTCGTGACACAAAATGGTAGTCAACCTTTTAATTGTATTATTTACGATGAGATTGAGCAATATATGAATTCCTTGGTGCGATTCAGCCCAATGTGTCCAATGTAGTATTTTCCCCATGTGTCGCCAACCCCGAAGAATTTATTATTGTGTTGACTGTTTTTATGGCTATCTAATTTCTGTCTCTTGTTACGGAATAACCACTTGAAGCAACAACAAATTCATTATAAGTGCATTTTAGTTTTATAACCATTTAAATGGGACAATGACATATTTTTGTGGGATTTCTTTTTAAACAGTGAAAACTAGTTTGAATGAATCACTGCCCTTTGTGATCCAAGTGGTATCAAAACGATTGTGCAGTGTGATGTTTTCGACCTCTTACGAACTCAAGAGGGAACATCTGATTAACATTTTCCGTTCAAAAATAATTCATTTATTTTGTTGACCAAATGAGACTGATAACTCTGTTTTTGTTTACGGAGCTTTTTTGCTTTGTTTTGCTTCGAATGAGTGACGGTTCCTCGATGAGGAGGACGGCACCGAGTCTCACTCAACGTGTATAGGCATATACTTTCTGTGATTTGCAATACCGGTTATAAATGCAGGCGGAGTTAAGTAAAAATTAAGACAAGAAGATGGTGAATTGGAGTAAATTTATTCCAAGTTGGGAGGGGGGGGGGCTCTTCAAAACGTCAAGCAAGTGATTTACCACTCTTCACAGTGATGCGAATCATAAATATTAATATAATATTGTGCAAAAAATATTATATGTTGTGGAAATCCATTGTTTCCTTAAGATAATTGTTGTTAAATGGTAACGGTAAGGGAATCGGATGAAATAATGTAATGTGATGTGTTTCACTCAAGCAGTGTCGAAGGCAGAAGCCGTTCAACCGCCGGTGATGTTCACCTGTCAAGAGCACGAAATGTTTCCAACCATAATAATATATTCTTTCTAAGTAGCGAATAATATTTTCCTTATTAAACGTTCACCATGCTATTAAGCGTCTTAATTAACGAGTATCTGTAAAAAGTTTCCATCCTAACTGACAGTTTTGTAGAAAAAGAGAGAGAGAGAAATGGAATCGCAGTCAAATGATATGTTACATTGGCGAATGAGCAAATGGTCTCTTTCATCCTTTAGTATCTGATTGCTTACTAGTTGAAACCGACCCATTTAATTCACTCCATTCAGATGCAATCCATTACTACACGGATAACACTATCGGTCTTGATTCAAAAAAATACGTCACGAAACTAATTACCCGTAATTATCGCCCATTGATTCATCTTAATTGAATGGAAAATGAAAAATGAACGGATTTAAAAGGGACGTAAAACGGTATGGTTTCGTACGCGCAACTGAGACCCGATAAAAATCTCCAGCTCATTCCGCCCAGGAAACGATCGAAGAGAATTCAATCTTAAAGGCATTAATTAAATCAATTGCTAATACGTTTGAGTCGAATGTTTACTTGACTTGCCGAGGAAAAGCTTCGTTTTCTTCTGCTTCTTCTTGAGCCAGGAACGGGGGAGTCTGCATTTCTTTAAACACTACTGTTTCATTTTCTGGTTGCGTAGGACGTAGGAGTTGTGTACTAGTAGAAGTAACTGGAGCAACAGCAAATATCACTGAGATTCTTCGGTCACGGTCCTTTAATTGAGACAATTTGTTAGGAAATGGAGGAAAGATCAGAATGGGGTGTCCATAGCTCTCAGGCACTTGTTGTACAAATAATACGAAGGAAATGTATAAAATGTATGTTCTTCTAATACTACGATTATCATACTTTTATTCGTATTTATTGGAGGTATTGCTGAGTAGTAGACTAAATTGTAAGAAACTTCTTTACACCTTAGTTATTCTTTGTTCTTGTATGGGTTACTCTTTCTTTGGAAGTGTGTATTTATCGACCTTACCGCGAGACGATTGCGTTTACAGGAACAGAAATGTTGCGGTAGAGTTATTATTAATTTAATAAATTAATAATTCGATATTTTCTTATTCGGCGAGACACCAAACGTCGTAAATAATAATAAACATCAAATTAATAAAATTTACTTCGATATTTGGTTTCACTACCGTGCACATAAATGAAATATCGAGTAATAAAACAAATTAAATTAATTGCTCCTATCACTATTTTAAATTTACTCATAATCCGTGAACGGATAATTTATGATACACTGTAATTATTTTAATAAATTTTTTCCGTTTCAGGTAAGAAAGCGACAATTAACATGAGGAATTTGATGCTACGGGTGACGTAAATATTGAAGGTATTCGTGTAGTTAACTTATATTTTTTTAATTTTATTTATTTTTGTGGTCGGTGTTTACGTGTGCTATTGAGCTATTGCTCGGAGTAGGACGGACATAAAGAAATCAGAGTACCTTAAGAGGCAAAGGAAATGGTACCGAGAAGGTATCTTAATAATAGAATTAATTACCACCCACTGCATGAATGGGAAATCGTAGGGAAGCATGCAGAATTTGTTTTGATGGTCAGGGCAGTGGCGTACAGGTACTTTATTTTCGCGGAACATGTTTTTTTTTAAAGGTTTCGGGGCAAATATGCGCGGATGGGTTTCCAAGTTGAGGAGAACTATCATTTTTACTGTTATTATTACTTTTCGAAGCAAAATCTGTGCTCGAGGAAAGGCATCGAGTTGGGAAATACACGTGATACGGTGGAGGTCAAACTGGCTTGGAAACGTAACACCTTGTCTAGACGGATTAGATTCTTTGGATATCTGTTTTGATCGGAGGCAAGTCATCACTTGTTGGCAGATACAAATTCCAAATCGTTCTACGGGAGAGAACCTAATTTTTTCAGCCGAAAGTTTCTAAACAGAGTCAGACCGAGTCGTCGAGTCAAGTCGATTCGCGGTCTATTTTCTTTGGATTTTTCGCCTCCGTGTGGTGCCCTTAAATATTCATAATGTAGAAATCTCACATTCAACACGCTTTCAACGCAGATGCACAATGGTAACCATAAATTTCGCGTTTTAGTGTTAGCCGCGTTATTATTTTATCGGAAAATGATGGTTTTGTAAGAAGTAAACAAAGTGTTCCACCTCGGAATTACACGCCGAAATGTGAGAGATGTTGGAAGTGTTTCCGAGGCACAATATAATAAATGAAGCGTGGAAAATTTAAAACCTTTGGAAAAGGGAATCGCTGCAGTTTCGATAAAGTTTATTTACACTGCCGGATTTGAATGGATCGTAAAAATTTGCACTACAATCTTCCCATCCGAAACCCGTGCGAAAATACGTAGAAATTATGGAAGAATGTGTTTGCCCGGGTTTCATTCAGAAGGGCCCCAGACTCGGCGGAGAGATTATATTTCATTCGGAATGTGACCATTGTTTGAGATGAGTTTCAGGATGACAGTAAGCAGCGTTTGCGTGGAAGAAGCTTAAGTTACTCGAAAATGCACCGAAGTTTGTGTAAACGGCTCCTGACTCGTAAGACACTTTTACAGTGGGGTAGAGGGAATCACTTTTAAGAGCTTTGGATACGCCCTAGGTGTTGGTGTATTAGGTGATTCTGTATCAAGGTGTAGAAGTAAAAATACTTGGTGAAATGTTGTAATAGTTGATGCATTGAAGATGACATGCACAAGGAAAATGTGTATAGAAACTTTGCACATTGGCACTACTGTTTGTGGTTTTAAATACGGGAAATTGAGTATATCGGACACCATATCAACTGGAAAACTGTAAATTTCTAGGTATCACCCACATTCATCTGGAATAAAGAGCTATAAAGAATAAAGAATAAAGAGTACTGAATGAGCAATAATAACCAATAATTGTGATAGTAGTCTGGTTTCAAATACAATTCAAGAAATTGTAGTTAGTCATTTCAAGGGGCATCGGATTTTTTTATGATTGACTTTTAGTGTTTTTCTCGTAACGTTAACTCATCTTTTCACTGTATACCATTTTATAGTGTAGTGATACTATTACTTAGTAGCAAGTTACAGTTACTTTCTCAAACGTTAATTTGGTTTTATTATTGCTGTTTCTGCTGCAAATTGATGACCGTGGCATTCCACCGTTAATTTCTTAGGTGTTTGATCTTTTTTTTTTATTTTTTCAACCCCGCCTGAAAGAAATCGTGACCAATCAAGTTTTTGTTGGTATTCTTTATGATGTGGAGTCCGTTACATCTACGGCACCAATGAGTTTCAGTACTTTGAAGGAAACTTTCGTATAATTTTCTTTTTCCGGAAAAGGGAATTATTTCCAGGATTTGCAGAACCTTCTTCTCACTTTGCCGAATGATAAATGGCTAATTTGTTTAGGTCATGGATTCCTCAAGAGATTTTCCGGGGAAGAAAAGAAGTGGGTTGATGATGGAAAATGAATTTACTTTTTTCTTCAAATTCAACTTGTTTTGCTTCCTCTTTTCAGCTCCATTTAATTTGTTTAAAGAGCGATACAGAACGCTAAAACATTTGAATTTTGTAAACCGGTTACGAATTCAATTAAAATTCTACGGGTGCATTTCTTTCTCTGCTTGAACATGTTGCAGTTTTGCTACACTTCAGTACAATCTTCGGTACTTGAGATAATTCTACTTTAGCTCAGTCGTCTTGAAAGACGAGAAATCAAATAATAATTAGATCACGTGTATTTATATGTATGGATTGAACTCCGTCTTTAAGTTGAGATTGAAGGAGATACAGTAGGATTTTGAGCATTTCCTGAAAATGCTTTCGACAAAGATTCAGTAATGCAGATATCGTAAAATACGTTTTGGTAATTTTCTTTCAACATATAAATAACAGCGGGAATAATTTAAAACGGTTGATTGTGTGCATATCGCGTATATTTGCATTTGTTAGAAGAATCAATTTCATTGTAGAGTAAACGTTCATTCATGCATTTTTATTGAATCGGAGTGATGTTTTCAAAATTTTACACTCTTGTAATTTCCGTGTTTTACGGTTATGTGTACAATGTGTCGTAAAACTCACACCTTTGGTAATGACATTGATCCAATGCCAGATCGAACGTTGATTGAATGATCCAACGTGAGGTTGGCTCTAAATAAGAATGAAATTGCGCGAATCGCACTGAGAGATTTCTCTAGAAGACAAGAAGTTTTCCTCCTTCCGGAGAGTTACCTCATCGCCCTTTTACCTGACATCTTTGGTGACTCTTTTTAGAGGAAAACTATACGTCAGATAAGATTTTCAGAAACTCTAAGCCCTTATGTCACCGAGAAATGACTGGTGTTGAATGACGAAGTTATAATTGAGAGTGGAGAAATAAGAAAAATGGAAGTTAAATAAGAAATAAAACGGTGCAGGTGAAAATAATAAATAGCAATTACGAAAGGCAAAGGGTTTTTCCTCGAGAAGGTTCACGCGAAAAAGGCGAGTCGTTGGCTGCGTGTTCTAGCCGTTTTAGCCGGCAATAAACTTAAGTCGAATTTAAACTTAAGTTGGTTGTGCGTATCCGGTGCTTTGAGATGAGAAACGGGCGGTATTCGTAGGAGGAAAGATTTGCTTTTAATTTGGGAAGAGTTAATTTCTTAGTTGGGTCAGCGGCGTGGAGGAAATCACGCCGGAAGTCTCAACAAGTTGCCTGCAATTCTGGCAATTGTAACGGAATTGTCGTAACAACACCTTTCTCGTTGTTAGAAAAACAAATTGGTGCCATTGTCGGTTAGTTGAAACGAACTTTGCCTTTGTCGTTTGAACTGTTAAATGGAAAATGAGATTCGGCACTGACTGCGGTTAAGTGGCTTGAAAGATGAGAGTTTCCGGCCGTGGCCGGAAGTAATTGCTCTTATTAATTTCCTTTTCCCTGTCTCCGTTAGAATACCATTATTTATTTGAGGAGTGTCATTGTTTTTATTTTTCACAATTGACGCAGGCCGATAAACTAAATTTGACTTGTTGAATAACCTTTGACCTTTCCGTTTCTGTTGCAGTGATTTAATTTTTTTAGTAGTTTTTTGTACGCTCTACTGTATGTTCCAAAGACTACAATGTTTAATGTTACTCCAAGCAGAGTGTTATGAGGAAAATGCTGCTAAAACTCGTAAGACGGAGTGGGTTGCGGGTTTGATGTTTATAGGAAAATTTTTAGAGCAATGGGTTTATTTAGACGGTGTTGTTTCGGCATTTACAACGGAAAGTTGTTTTTCCACCGGCTCTTGTTAAATTCAAAATTTCCTCGAGCGTTAATTATTAATTATAATATTAATCGAATGGTAAGTCGATATTTTAAATGCGTAATAGTTTAATTTTTGGGCAGATTATTAACTTCTCAGGCGGCGTTGAAATAAAAACTTGTAGTAAGCTCGGAGTGTGACGTTCCTTTAAAAAAATAATGGCAGGAAGAAACCGCGTCCTGGAAAAATTATGTAGGAGTAGATGTTGCTACCTACTGTTTTATTTCGAACATAGAAATTGTATTTTGACATGTGACTACGCAGCAAACGGCTTCGGGGGAAATGTTTTTCAACCTTCTGCTCGTAATCTGCGATGCAGTTTCTTCATCCATATGTTAATATTTGGGCAGGATTTGTGAGTCATGGTTAAAACAGGTAACAGAGCAGGAGTGTAGGGTTTGTTTAGAATGTAATTCCAGAGAAAGTTATTTCTACTACAACTACAGCTTTCCTTCCGGTGTGTCAGTACTTTCTCCTCAGCCTCGATCCTGACGGAACTTCACTCCTCTTATTTTTTGATTTTATTTATTGTTTGAATCCGGGAGGTCATGGTTCGAATTGTCCTTGTAACCAAGTCTCAAAAAAATTACAGAACCACAAGGGAGTACAGTTTTCCGGAAGAAGTATCACGGAAAACATATTTCATACATCGTAGTATAATATACATTTGGTTTGCAAATTCGAGTCATGATGAGTAGAGAAAAGTTGACTGGAACTCGGGGAAATTTGTGTCAAAACCCGAGCTTTCAAAAATCGGGTTTCTTTAGTTAGAAGAGATGTCAGGTGGAGTCATATAGAAGTGAGGACGACAGGTCGAACTTAATATCAAGTTATATGAGAAAACGAGAGGCAGCACTTCTTCGGAAGTGTTGCAAGCGTTTACGCAAAAAGTTACCTGAAATTCATAAATCATCGTTCGGTCGTATTTGCCCTACGAAGATGCTACAAAATTGCAGTAAGTAAAACGAGGGAAGAGCCATGTTTTGCCTTAAGTCGAGGCTGTCAAACTAACAAACTATTTAGTGGTTCTGGAATGAAGAAACACCTTTGGTTTCACGCCGGGCCAGAGTCGGCGAAACACCACAAGAAAAATAGATAAAAATACAGTGCCATAAATAATGAACGTGAGAAAAGCAACGTGACAAGACAAGAAGGAAATGTTAAAGGGAAAAAGACGAAGACGAGAAAGGTGAGACTGAAAAGAAGGAGAAGAATGGAAAAATCGTAGTAAGGAAAGCTTAAATGGGTATTAAGTACGTGGTTCATCGCCGGCTTTGGCATTTCGAAGAGTACAACGATCATAAATAATAGGAATAATAAAATGTTTTTTCATATTGGGGATTTCTGAAAGTGGTGAGGTTCCAGGCACGAGTATTAGTGCAGGTATCGTCGGGGATCGATCAAGATTTTAAGGAAGGAACCACCAAGCAACACCCGAACGCGTTACCTATCTTTGGGTACCGAACACACCTAATTTGAAAATTAATTAAAAGCGCAGAAGAGACAGCGTGAACGATTTTCACTCCTCTCAATAAATGCATCTATTTGGAAAGTATGTTCAGATCAATTTTTGAAATCGATCAATAATTTATCGGTGTTTCTGGTGACCGGGAACCTTTGACTGTTTAATGAACTTGAACTTTTTCATGGTTCTGTCGTTGCTAGGAAAGTAAAATGTTGTATGGAAGAGAAGTAGTCAATTGTGTAAAAGTCGGCCTTCTGGAAAAGTTTGTATTTTCGTGAATTTGAAAAGTTGTGAGCACGAGTTTCACGTCTCAGGTCGTAACATTGAGATCTTTTAAAATGTCAAAAAAGGTAAATGAAACGGTTGACCTAACCCAATTTTCATTTGATTGTCAGCCTACTAAAGAATGACCCCCGCGGTAATAGAAATTATTTCGTATCCGAAGTGAGTCGTGTAAAACTTTTTTATTAAGGTGGTTCTCTTTCGGTTTATTGGTCCCCTCTTGCAGGATGGAAAAAAGAAAATGGAAAGAGGGCAGGAAGGTGAATCTGCTGCCAGAGGACCCCCCATTCTTCAGGGGTTGCAGGATTTTACATTTTAAAAATAAAGTCGACCAATTTCGGATTGAGTGATTTATGATTTGGATGTTTTGCATTGATGAAACGATGTAAAATCTTCCTTTGGTATATTTCATTACCTTTGGAAGGAAGTCACGTTTCTGGTATTGCAACTGGCTGTGATTGAATTCTTTGAGTTCATCTTTCACAGTCGGTTTAAAAGCTTTGAACACTTTTAATTTTCAAACCGTTCAATATTTCAGCACCTTTCCTAAACAAACGTGGCAGCTTTTTAGAATTTTCGGTGTCTCTCTGGTTTCTCACTAAAGCAGTCACCGTAGATTTGGAAGCCTTTTTTTGGGCAACAAGTCCGTTTGCCGGACAGCAGACGAACAAAAGCGGGAGAGGATAACCAAAAACTACTTGTGGTGTCCCTTATTGTGAAAAATAAGAACATCTGATTAATGATTTGAAGTATAAATAATAGTTACTGAATGCCAACCTCGATTTGAGTTAACATATATTGATCTGGAGGACGGAATTATTTTTATTGTTACTGTCACACAAAATTCAACATGCAGTTGAAGATTCTAAGGTTAGGTTTGTCATTTCTGTCGCTAAAACTTTTATTCAAAAATTAATTATTGAAAAGTATAAATTGTATTTGCGGTGGTCATTTGAATTCCTGAATGTTTAGATATCTGACTTTTGATCTCGTCATTGATACTCAAGACCGTAGAGAAAGTCGATGAGGTTAAAAAGGGAAAAGGCTTAAGTTCGGTCGACGTAGGTTTTGACAAATTTGTTTGTGCCTGAAAATTCGAAGCAAATCAAATTGTCGCTTAAGGTTTGCGGTAAATATTTACGCTTCGTGTGTCGTGCGCCAGTCCGAAGGAGTTAACGCGGTACCATTAAATTAAACGACGCAAAAGACGGTGTGGCTAAGTGAGGTTCCAGTGTTAAAAATTATGAAGTCACGGCAGAACAGTCCCGTGGGATAGAAAAACAAGTTCTGATGTTCAGGTTGTTGAAGCATGAGTCTGAGTAAATCTGCTCGAATAGGCCATATACAATATCGATATAATAATAATAATAGTAATGGATCATTGGACTGCGTGTTTACTACACGAAGAGCGTATATTTTTTAAGAGCTGTTCTCGTCATTGGTAACCTAATGTCTGTTCGTTGACGACCTGGTTCTTTTTTTTCTTGTCTCTTTCTCTGTACGAGCATTTATTATTGTCTAAAAGCCCTGTGAATTCCTGCCCTCATTGCAGAACTTATTCTTCAAGTCTTGCGAAGTTTTGTCTCTCAATGCACGTGGGCTTTTTACTCCGGACTACGATGCATCCTACGATTTTCCAATACAATTGGTGGTCACACAGTATTGAAACAGAGAAAGTGATGGTAGAGGACCCAAGAAAAGCATCAAGTACATCAAGGGAAGGCTTTTACTTAAGCGGTCGTTACAGCTTCCATGGTGCAATAAAATGATTTAATCTATGGAATGTTTGGTTTTTCTGTCGCAGTTTCCATGGCTTCGAGCGGCAGTTGTCATTTTCATAAATTTTTCCCCAATCCTCGTAGAAGAGTTTATGCCAACATTAAGCTAATAGTTGAGAACGTTAACAGTAATAGCTCTAAAGACTACTTTCCCCTCGTCAATAGAAAAGCAATGGTTCCTAGCCGACCCAACGGACATTAAGAAAATTTATTTTAATAGGAGCAACTTCTTTATTCCGTCGCCTCGTCAATTCTCACGTCGACCGTTTCTTATTTATGTACATAATGCACCACATATTTAGACCCGTATGTATTTATTGGACGTATAAAGGCCTATTATGTTAAATTATATGTACCATAAATAACCGGGGATGCAAGTTGTGTTGCGAGAAGTCTGCGAACTCGTGTATAATTCCTATTGCTTTTTTTGTTTCAGTGTGCGGAACTATTGACATTAGGAACAATATCTCCAACTTCGAAGTATTGAGGGGATGTCAGGTGATTGAAGGCAATCTCCAGATCGTGTTAATGACCAACCGAGCCTGCGAAGTATGCAACGAACTAATAAACAACATCACGTTCCCCGAGCTCCGAGAAGTGACTGGATATGTTGTCTTCTGGAGGGTTCAAGGCCTTCGTTCGTTTGGAACGCTTTTTCCAAATCTCTCTGTCATTCGCGGGAAAACTCTCTTCCACAACTACGCTCTAGTCATATACGAATCAAAGGCTTTAGAAGTAAGTACGATCGATCTGATTCACATCAGGAAGAGTCACACGGTCGGTTTCGCAGTCATGTGGTACCCGTAAAGGTGAAATACCAGATCTATTAGTCAAACTAGACGTTGCTCAATCCATTTATTCTTATTTCACGTTGACTTGGGTAAATAGCCCGGTAATGACGTGTACAGTTCATCCATGATTAGGGAATTGGTTATTGATACGCCGCGGCGAGTCTAATCATTTGGAGTCGTCGAAATGATGTTCTCTTTCAGACATCCTTTCGGTTTGAGCTCTGGTCGGTTTTATTATTTTACAAGCGTGGCGTTTGGTGCACTGACCTCGCTCAAATTTTTCCACATTGAACGGGGTCCAGAATTTTCTGTAGCTATCTGCTCCGAAGATGCCGTTCCATGCCAAGGAGAGGTCGCCCGTAAATTTCAAACATTGTAATGTCCATCACACTAGGTTTATTGCGCGTCCGGTAGCAGTTGGTTGTCCACCACTCGAATTCTAAATTTCCATGTATTCCGTTTATTTCTCGTGTTACCCTCCATAGTGATTTCATCCAATTTGAAAGGCATTACCTTTGAGCCGGTGGTCGTAATTTCGCGTCAGAGCGGCGCTAACCAAGGTTAAAGAGAGAAACACTAAACAAGGTTTCAATTTGCAATAGAATCTACTTAAGGAGCTCTTATCTTTTAATTAGGCGCGTAGACGACAGTCAATAAACAGGGGCATCTGGGTGTATTGGTGACAGCTACGTCGCAACTGTTCCCTAAGGGCCGTACATTTTGTATTAAGCCAGTTAAATACACTCTAAAAGCGATTTATGTACTTTTTATATGCATATTAGTTTGTATTATGAATTGCGACTCTATTAGGACTTTCTTTATTGCAAAATTGTTTTAACCCGTCAAAGTTGAAAGAGTTTGTAGGGGTGCTGGCGGAACCACGAGTGTCTCGCAAGTTAAATGTTGACCGTAAGAAACGTCATACTAGAGACTTCGGACCGATGTTACGATTACTTACCAAAAATATTTGTCTTCGTCAGCTTCACCGATCGAAGATGTATCATTCTTTATTTGAGTGTTGCATCTTGCAAAACGGTCACTGCTAGATTTTATCTGACTTCCTTGTTTTCCTCAAGTTCAATATTTAAACGCTTTCCTTGTGTACGACTCTTGTGGGTGCGGTTTAACCTGCCTTTTGTGGATGAAGTGACACTCTGTCATTGTTGTTTCGTGTTTCCTTCCTTACTTTCCGTTTATTTTTACCATTTTCTCCGACACAGCTTTTCCAGTTTCAGTCGGAGCAATTCGACAGTTATTTGTTCACTTTTGTTTTCAGGAAGTAGGATTGTATTCTCTAACACATATTCTCCGTGGCAGTGTACGATTTGATGAGAACGCCAATCTGTGCTTTGTCGACACCATTGATTGGGACTTGATTGCGCCTCAAGGAGCAAAGAAGCATTTCATTGGGGTGAGTATATATGTTTGTTTGTTTTCAATTGCAGTCACTTTGTGAGGTGAATTGTGAACGAAATGGTATGGTCCTCCGAAATGTTCTCAGGGGAAAAGAGTGGACATGAAATTAGTTGGCGGTGATGATGAAGCCGTTGACAAAGGTTATCATGAAATTTTATTTTACGACGTGTCCTGAACGTTGCGGATGACCACAGAAAGTAGAGGAATTTGTTTGCGACCGTTACGAGCACTTTATGTGAGACTCGATGAAGACAATGTGGGAATAGGAGTATTTTGTTCTAACAAATTTAATTCCATGTGGTTTTCACTTGCGATTGTCACGTCAAACGGTAAAATATATTTTACACTTGTTAAATCTACGTATGAACACAGTTCACATTCCTATGTTTTTAGCTTTTAACTTTTAAATGTAAATAAATTGAGAAAGCTTTACCGGAGAAACTGTAAAAGATTTCTTCGGGTTTTGCTGAACGTACTGGATAGTATAAAAGAACCTGTCCGATGTGCACCAACAATAATTTAAGCCACCTTGTTGCGTAGGGCAGGTGCTTGAATCGAATTGATGGCAAGTAATTTCCGCTGCAAAATGTGGCGGTCGGCAAACAACAAAAAACCTATCAATACTTTTGAACACAGCCGTGAACGTGGAATTGTTAATTGGTCTAAATGAAGGTAGACATTTTAATTTAAATTAAATTTTTGAACAACCAATGGGCGTTGAAATTTCGTTGCCAGGAAAATGAATTTCCATCCTGGATTTTTCTATTGCTGTCTAGCAATAGCACCGGGGGGCTTCACTAAAATTGCATTGGTCCACATCGATACGATCGTGGAAACTACGGTTCGTTGCTGCACTTTAATTTTTTTTCTCTTCAGGTTGGGAAATTTACCAATTTCCGGCTGACGCTCCTTGGGGGGAAATTAGTTTTGCGTAAAGGTCGTTATTATTACAATTGCTTTATTACCCTCTAAATTAAATTAAACTTTTTATTTGTATTTATTATTTTTTATTGAGCACTTAAACGAAAACAATTTAAGGATTAGTCGTCGGAAATGACACGGGTTTCACTCTTGCAACTGTTCTATTAAGGAAAAACTGGTCGGCAGTGTTTGTGGCGTGCGACCTTTAAGCTCTCGTCGGTGTAAGTGCTCGAAGGCTCACTTAAGTCAGGGAAACTAACCCCGTTCTTTAAAGGAAAGCGAAAATTATACGAATCGAAATTTTGTTGTATTTAATTAAATGAACGGTCTCTTGTTTTGCTTAGAAGCCATGGCCGAGGTATGTGGCAAAGCGTCAGCAAAAGAAAACAAATGCATTCGACGCAAAATGAAAGTATTTCCGGTTTGGAAAGCCCCCACACAAGTGATGCGAATGAATCGTTCGAGGAGGAAATGTAATTTATTTTGTTTTATATTTAGGATAACAGACCGAGAGAAGAATGTCAGAGATGTCCGATTTCCGTTAACAATGAGAAATGTCCTTTGTCGCCGTCGGGAGAACCGCTTTGCTGGAACAAAGAACACTGCCAAAAAGGTGAGTCCAAAACAAAAATAAATACCCTTGTTAGAGTTGAAGGCGCCACACTGTGAAATAAGTCAGACTTTTAGCACTTGGAGTAATGTCAAGTAATCTCAAACACGTAATGATTGAAAGATGAGACCAGATGACAGATTATATTAGCACTTAATATTATTCGATATCGGCCAGGATGGTGTAAAACGACTACTTTTTTCCTACAAAGAGCCAAATCTTGTTTTCCTCCTTGGTTCTTACTGAATATGACTGATTCATTTGCTTCAACATCAAACGAACACCACTGATGAGGATGACTCATTGTCGATGACCTGGACTCATCAGGGCCCCAATGATGAATTTAGTTTTGGCACTACCTGAACCTAAACTATGTTAACGTGTTGTTTCTTCTAATGAGAGTAAGAATTTTCTCAGTTATACTTATAGATTCCTTAGATTATCCCAAAAAAGGAGTCAGTTTTGTTATATTTGTGAACCTACTTTATGTATTGATCGGGGGAGAACAAAGTTTATACTGTGGGTTTCAAGTGACTTCTTTGGCTTTGACGAATTTGGGCACAATCCCCTCGATTTTCATCTTTTCTTTCCAACCAGGTGTGAAACTTTTCAGGGCATTTTCTGTTGTTTGATTGCTCGTCCATTTTAAAGTCATTTCTTTCTCTTGGATCATTCTTTATCGGAGCATGAGCGACCATATATAGTAAATTAGAAACACGTGTTGAGGTTCCTGATCCGGCAGTTTTACGTATCTGTAGAAAGTCTTTCTCATATGGAAATGGAATTTCCCATTGAATGAGGGCATTTAGATGTATACAAAAGCGTGTTCGTTCGTAAGTCATTTGGTCGTGTCCCGGTTTAACGGATATTTTTATTGACTTAAATATTTCAAGAATGAAACACGACAATCTTGATTTCGATTACTTTTGGTATGCCTCATTCGTGAATGTCGAAAGCGTAAATTCTTGCAATGGGTCACTGCTACCATGTCGACCAGGCGGTTTACCTCAAAATCTGCATCGCAGCTCTTGTAGAATGTTAAAAGTGTTTCGGTTTGGGAGTTCGAGGAGAGGTTGATTGTAGAAACGACTTCATTGATTTTGGATTTCTCAAATCGCCATTGTCCACGGCGTGTCTATCTGTTTCCATTTGTCCGTCAGTTTCTACCCGGATTGATTACATAATTTGTTTTAAAATCAAAATAATTGAATTGGCTCGTGGATGACACAAATTTTTGTCTCTGTTTGAAACGTTTACTTGAGACATTGGCACCCTTTCAATGGGTTTTCTTCTCAATGAAATTTCAAGCAGGAACAAATTAAAGGGGATTGCATTTCGCGACAAACCGAAGCAGGAGACAGTCTGCTTTTAGTGGGCATCGATTTGAATAATTTAAGAATATATTTAGCACCTCGGTGGCCGAATA
This sequence comes from Polyplax serrata, assembly GCA_037055365.1. NCBI lineage: Eukaryota > Metazoa > Arthropoda > Insecta > Psocodea > Polyplacidae > Polyplax > Polyplax serrata. The sequence continues at coordinate 6,674,172 of JAWJWE010000002.1, read as the reverse complement.
AAAGGAAGTAATTAATTAATGTATAAAGCTGTAGAAGTTGGAGGGGTGTGTTATGTACATAAATAAATGTATGAATAGGTCGGGCACTACGGTTATCACATAAAGATGCTTTATCCCAACCTGTGTAAGATATCAGTAGTTGTCAGCAGTTGTTTTTGTGAGTAAGAAGAGGGCGGTAAAGCAAATACTACAGTAAACGGTACATACCCATAGCAGTGGTGTGCTAACCGATTGTAAGGCTTCGGGTTCAAATACCACCTGAATCCTAACGGGTTTTCCAGCTCGAAAGCAACATTCCACGGTTCACAAACGGGTGATTAAATTGTTCAGACATCACTGATCCCATACTAATAGGCATATTAAATAACTACTTCAGAAGTGAATATAGTTCCGAAAATTCGCGCATGGCTTTTTTCTCATTTTATTGAATTTTTATTATATTTTGAGGGAATAGTTGTTCGAAATCACAATAGACAAACACGTGTACGTGTTCACGGTGTTCGTGTAAGTGTCCCGTAAATTTTGAAGGATTTAATTGCAATTAATTGTACCCTAAAACTACTTCCTTCCCATGTGTTTTGTCTACTTCTGACTTTACGCTTCCAAAGTTCCCTGTATGCGTTTTCTCGTTAGTATTGTTTTTTTCTCTGGAAATTAATTCTGAAGTCGTCTAACAAAACAATTATTTACCAAGAAACCGGGCAATTAGATGTTGGTTTTTTGCTTTCGTTTTATAGTTTTGAACTTAAAATTCAACTGTTTGAGAGAGAACTATTAATAAGAGGTAATTATTGGTGAGGAAAAGGAAACCTCATGGTCGTGGGCTTTATTGTCCTCATCTGAATTTGCTTCCTCTCGGGCGGACACACCGACGATTCTCCGCTTTGTCTTCCTCGGACTGGTTGGGCAAGGTGGTGCTTCATACAGAGACGACTTTCCAACTTCGCCACGTGCGTTTACCGAATTTTGGATCTCATTCATTTTCGCCTTTATTTTTATCTATTTTTAAATAGGTTCTTGTGACTATTCGATGTGACGTGCCAAATATCTGTATCAGTTTCAATATTATTCAGATTTCGATGTCGTCTGGAGTTTAATGTGACTTTCGCCCGTTTTAAATATCATTAATAGAATGTCGTCGCATTTGGCTGTCGAAAAATGTAACGTCCCGCAGGAGATGGATTAACGCAGTTTATGCACATTAATTATCGTTTTAATGCATGACTTTTATTGTGCAACTGGTGTAGCAACGTGTAAATTTAGTAATTTGCTTTTGGGGTCCTGAGTAACTTATTTAACTTGAATTTTATGTGGTCGTGCGCACCCCAAGTTCTTTGCAGCAATTATATCGCTAATTAAAGTTGCGTCATGTATATTATGTACATTAATAAGTGTATGTGCCTCTATAAAAATAAAATTCAACTGTATATTAAGACAACGAGTAGAGTCGGATTTGTTTCATTTGAGAGGTTAAGTCTGCGATGTTTGGTACCACCATTTTTTGGTAGTGCGCTTCCATGCTGGTACTTGTCGGCAGGAAATAAACAGTTGGGTTGTAGCAAACAACAAACTCTCCCAGATTTCCATTGTAGTTGCATTTACGCAGATAATCGACACTTGCCTAATGAATGAGAAAAGAAATCGCACTAATAATTGGCTCTCATTTATTGTCAATTTCTCTATTCCACAGGAACGGTAGTTTGCCTTTTATAAATCATTTTAAAGTGTCAGTATGTGACAATATGCATAATTGAATGGGTCACCGTTAATGGGGCCAAATGTCAATCTCCCGTCGCGACGCCGAAATGCCTTCAGAAAAAAGTTACACCAAGTGATTGCTGGCCTAACTTTTCCAATATACGTGATTTGTGTGTTTTGAAGCCCGCGCAGAATGTTCGCTCATAAGTGTAGTTGTTTGTTATGTGTGGCACTACGCCCGAAGGCAGTTACCTCCCCGGAGATGTTGGCTTTCTCATTAAATGAAGTGGCGTGAACTTGTGAAAACTAATTTTTGAAGTTTGGACCTCTCATTTTGCGGCGGCAGCGGCAGCAGCAGCAGCAGTTGTTTGTTTTTTTTTGTATGAAATGAAAGGAGCACTTTGTCGTTTCCAGAAATTATTACAAATGTTCATTCCGACAATGGTCTGTCTGTTTCGTTTCTTCGCTCTGACGGCCTAAATAAAGTTCAATAAAGATGTCTCGGCAATTTGTTTGTCAGGGGTCACCGATGTCAAGGCTTTACTAGATACGATACCATTCACATATTTCGGATGGATATTAAATAGACGCCGTTAATAGTTTTCAATTATTTGTCGAAGAGCCTTAAAATTTGAGGACAATTCCGTAGAGCGATAAAGGACTCATCACCTTTTGTGGATTGGGCGCCGTGACGGCGAGAAACGGCCGTGAAGATAGTGAGACATTTGCTCTGTCGGCCATCAGATAATTGCTGAAGACCGATTAAAATAAGAAATAGTTTTTCAAATTAAGTTAGGCAATTGGCAATGTACATGCAGTTCATTGGATGGGTGCCACGAGCTGCATTTACTGCATGTCCTTCTCTCAGCTTCTCAGCCCGAAGTTGGGTATTGGTCGGTGGTTAAATTTGAGAAGTGGAGAAACCTAACGTTGGAACGATATAGACTGGCCAGAATTATTACCGGATGCTACAGTTCCTTATAAATACTACTTTATATTTTAATTTATGTTGTACATAAAAAGGAAACCCAAACTCGAGCCGGTGTGCCACATCTGCCGTGTTTAAGCTAACGAAAACATTGCTTTTTAGAGTCGACCAGGTTTTTCGTGACTGCTGGGTTGGATCCAGTCCTTTGTTAAATCTTTTTATTGGTGCAATAAATGCATCCCCCTTATTTTATGTATCTTGATATTTTTTACTTTTTGTTTGGTCATTTCCATGTGTGGCAAGCTGGTGAAACGAATTCGGTACATTGGTCCAACTCTTTCTGTCCCGACGCCTTTGTTTCTTTTATCAACCCTTGAGCTAATTTAATATCTAATTTGTCGAAAATGAATGGGGTTTGTATTAGATTAGACTTTACGATGTGAAAATATTATTAACAAATCGTGGACAAATAATCGGCTGCTAAATTATCTGTTTTACAGTCAACAGCCTACAACTGTTTGTATTTTAGAGAGGTTCCTTTCATTTTATCTGATCTTTTCTTGTCAACAGTTGAATGGAGGAGACCGCAGATGCGTTCTCTTGTGTATCCTCCTGATTTATAACTAGCTTTGTTAATACAAAATTATTAGAAGTTTTAGAGAGTACAGCTTGCCTTTGGTGTAATGGTAATCCTTTTGTTTTTGTGGATTATCATTAAAGATGAGAACGAGGCCAAAAGCTCAACAGGGAAGAAGGCCGATCTGTAGGGAAGAGCAGGTACAGTTGTTCTAAATTCAAACAGTAATGCTGAATTATTAATTAAATTCTTTGTAGATACTTTTATAGAAATCAAAGTGGCGGTAGTAAAGGGTACCGAAACTTTCAGTTATTTTTTCCGATTTCCTCAGTCTGCCTGTACAGGTTCTAAGACGCTCGTCAAGGTTACTACTACGCAAGGTCATCTAATGAAAGCGATCCTTCGTGGTCCAAATATTGTTTCTGTGAAACGTAAAAGAATGAACGAATGGGAGTACCCTGTTTATGGGCTGGTTCTGGTTCTGCAATGACGGAAGTTTGAAAAGGTGTAAACCGTTCGACAGGTGTCAGGAGACTGACAGATCGCGTTGCACACGCTGTACCTTCCTTTTGAAGTGCGAATTTGGTGTTTTCATCACTGATATGTAAATTTTCCCAGAATGCCAATGACCTTCAAGCGAATTGCATGACCCTGACTTGGAACGGAAGTTCAGTCATTTTGACGCACTCCGAAGTACCTGATGTAACTGATAAGAAACCATTGAATCCTCTAATGTATTCATCATGAATCTCGTCGAGTTGCATCTAATGAAACGAAACCTCCAAAACTTGAATTTGTGGAATGTAGGATAGTTGTCTGACTCTGACCAAAACAAATTCCACTCTTGAGGGTATTCGATTGGATTAAGCGAGCGAAACACTCGATGAATGAACCTGCGATGTTTGGATGTTGAAGTTGGAAAAAAGGTGTCCACCGTTTGTTTTTTTTTTGCTCATTCATTTAGTGCGTTAATTAGTAGTCGCTGCGTACGCCTCTAGAATTTGATAGTGTTTATTCGATGCCATGTATTGTATCGAACTTTAGAGGTTGAGCAAATGCGTGAGAACATGTTTCTCAAAATAAATAAATTTTTATTTCGAATGATTCTACGTCTATGAAAAGTAAAAAAATGGCGACGACTTACACACACACACTCACTTCGTGCAGACGGAATACTTTCACCCACACACGCACATATGAATATGAATTAGGTACGTGTCAATCATGAAATTAGACGTTTTCCAGACTAGAAGAGTAGATTAATGAAGGCCCATCCCACTTACCAGCCTTGTTAAACTGATGCAAAAAAATGAAGATTCGCCTTTAGGGTTTCATAACTCTTTTGACAGGTTTGCCGGAATCTTCTTTGCTTAAGAAGCGAGGAAGAAAACTTCAGGTTTTTGTAACTTCCTCCGAATCCGGAGAATCTAATTGAAGTGACCGGCCCTTTTGTAGATGCGATTTATTTTTCCTCCTTTCAGCAATTTCCGCTGTAGAAGAGCAGTACAACAGCATTTAAGGAGATGCCACTAGTTGGGTAGTCAGTAGTTGTTACCATACTCTAAAATCACGGTTTTTTTTCCTGCAGATTTCCGGGATTGCGTGAAAGACGAAAATGGCGAGTGCTGTCACGAGTCTTGTCTGGGCGGTTGCAAAGGAAAATTGTCAAAGGATTGCTACGTCTGTAAGAATGTTGTGTTCAAGAACGAGTGCACGCAAGATTGTCCAGAAAACATGTACAAGGTAAAAGTTTATTAACGGACAACACATTTTCGTTGTTGTGTTCACCGGAAGGTTTTCATTACGTATAATGTCAAACGTTGTTGGATTTTAGTATTTGGATCGACGCTGTGTCACAGAATCTGAATGTTACAACATCTCGAAGCCTTTGGACGTGGAGAAACGTGACATCGCATCACCGTTTCCTTTTCGTCCCATCCTGGACGTTTGTACTCTCGAGTGTCCGGCTAATTTCTCAGAGTTCGAAGAAGAGACCGAGTACGGTACCAGGTTTCAGTGTCGTCCATGTAACGGAACGTGCAAAAAGGAATGTCCCGGAGGAAGCATCAACAGCATTTCGTCGGCACAGAAATTCGCCGGTTGCACACATATAAAAGGCTCTTTGGAAATTCACCTGAGGTTTGCAGGTATGCAGGGAAGCCCCCGTTGGAAGACAAAGAAACATTGCTTGTTTTGCGGTACCACTCGATAAGTTATCAAATAATATTAGTACCACAACTATATATGGAATATTAATTTGCAGGGAATATTGTGAACGAGTTGCAGGAATCGTTGCGATCCGTCGTGGAGATTTCGGGATATTTGAAAGTGGCTCGTTCGCTTCCTCTGCTTTCTCTCGATTTTCTAAAGAATCTGAAAGTGATCAAAGGAGAAGTGTTGCACAATAATAAGTAAGTAAATTCACGAAATGATAGTTAAATTGGGAAAGTTTCTCGGGAAATGCACTTACATTTAAATTTGTTCCCATGTGTCGAAACGACGCGGTTTAAAATGCGGAAAATCGTGAGAGCAGATCTCAATCTGTCCAACAGAGATCTTACTTTTGTTGGTGCGTTTCGACGTGTTTGCCCCGGAAACAACAGATTACCGAGACGGTTTTGATTTTTTCCACACGGCCGGAAAGACAATTTCTGTTGTGTTGTTGATTGACATTTAAGTTAATTAGATTTCGTGATGGTTTATTACGCATTTGAGTGTCTGTTTGCCAACGTCAATTGCTTACGTGAGTCCGAATGCGACAGAAGGAGGAAACTAATAATTATCAGTGTGGTAAACAAGCGATGACAGTTGCTCCGGGTCAGGTTAAAGGACGAAGTCTAGTTCTGTCGAAAGGTGACTCCTACCCTGCCCAAGAAGACACTTATGGGTGAGCTTGGTAGAGGGCAATCAGTCGGTTTTAACTTGTTTTTTTCATATTATAAATCAGTGATGCATCGATTTTTGTAAAACTCACATTTTGCCCACGGGGTTAGTAACTTGGCAAATAAGTTTCCACCTTCTCCCACACTGTCTTCCATCCATAATTTATGTCTGCTCCGTGGAATATTTTTCCTTTCTCCTCGGTTTCACCTTAAAGTCATGGGTTTCTGTCGGGAAGGAAAAGATTTTTATTATTATTATTATTATTTTTTTTTTGGAAATGATTATCACTCCTGGAAAGGAAAAGTTTGAGCAGAGAACTTCAACTCGTTCCTGTATTTATTCATCGCACGCATAATTCTTGTTATAGATTTTCGTAAATTACGAAAGGTCTGAAAGGTTTCGGAGCCTTTGGAGCGCCTTGATTTTTTTGACTTAAAAGGAGGTTAAATTTTTTCTGGGTTTACTTTTTCTCCAGGTCCGCTTTCGTTTTGCTGGATAATGAACGACTTGAAGAACTCTGGGATTGGGATGCCAGGGGCAAGGACATAAGAATATTGAAGGGGAGTTTAGCAATACATTTCAATCCGAAATTGTGTTTCTACAAAATTGAAGAATTTGTGAAAATTGCCAATATCAGCGGGTTCACGGAGGATGAAGTGCCTAGGGGAACAAACGGCGACAAAGAAGCATGTAAGTCAATTATTTTTAACTGGAACCGACACCAGCACGAAAGGTCTGATTCTATTAAATGAGTGAAATCATTTCAGGTAACTTCACTAGGCTCGACCCTTACATCGCGACAAACGAGGCAAACAAAGTTGTCATTAGATTTAAGCAGTTCCAACACTACGACCAAAGAACTCTTCTGGGTTACGTTCTGTACTTTAAGAAAGCTCCGACGGGGAATGTGACGCTTTACTACGGGAGAAATGCTTGCGGTGGAGATGGGTGAATACTCAGAGTACCGTACACGGCTATGGTACCTGTTCGGTTTCCAGGTAATAACGCGGTCTGGTTTATTTTCAGGTGGATGGACAAAGACATTCCGGCTCCCAAGCAGGATAACCAACAGGAAATTTCATACGATTTGGTTGGTTTGAAGCCTTTCACTCAATACGCCTATTTCATAAAAACGTATGCAATAAGTTCGGAGAGAAGCGGAGCCAGGAGCGGAATTCACTACTTTACTACGAATCCTGGCAGTAAGTGGTCGTTCTGGACTGGCTAAAATGGTACTCAGGGACGATTTTTTTAATTTGTAACGAATAACTCCGTTACAGCTCCAACACCTCCAAGATCTTTGTTTGCTTTTTCCAACTCAACTTCCGAGATTGTCATCAGTTGGGAACCGCCAGCCGAAATGAATGGAAATTTCACACATTACGTTGTCGAGGCGGAAGCGATGGAGGACAGGCCCAAAAGTCGGGATTTTTGTTCGGAACGTAAGTCGATTCATTAACTGTTGTTCTCTGTTGTCCTCGGAACAATGTCAGTTTCCGTGACAAAGGGAAGGAGGTGTTGATTGAATCTTTGTCCGTGGAATTAAGTTCCTGTAACGTTGGCAAATAGTCGTGAAAAGGTGTGAAAGAAATGTGGAATTTCTCCGTCGTCCAAAAGAAGGGAAGATTTTTCAGTTTTTGATGGTTGTGGTTGTCAAGTTGTTGTGCTGCGGTCAGAACAAATTCTTACAGTCTCTTCTCTGTCATTATTGTTATATTCGTTTTTTACAGCACTTGTGATAGCTACAAAGAAACTTGAGATATCAACTTTACCTCCGCCAATTTCGAAGTCTTCGACCGACTCCTGTACGTGCGAAGTTCCCCGTAAGGTGGACATGAAAGCTTCGGAAGCCGTGAGAGACTCAGAAATTTACTTCGAGAATGCATTGCAAAATTCTTTCATTGTTCGAAGGTAAATTTATGATAATATCTGACCCGAGAACGCCTTAAATACGATTCTCGATCCGCACTGTTATTTTTATAGCATCTAAATTTACGGTCACTTTGTCGTTAGGTCGGACAATAAACGAAACAAGAGGGAAATGAGCTACGCGGAAGGCAGTCATCCGCAAATACTGCAAAAGAACAATCTCTTCAACGATGGCGGAAAATCATCAGGGGGTAACGCAAAAAAAGGTGAACCGTCTGGAAGTTGGTTTTTTGTAGTATAAAAAATTAACGGACGAGTGATTTTAATGGTCTCACATTGATCTTTACAGAAAAGATCACTTTCTCGTTCGAGGTTCGAACGAATAAACTCGTCGTAAGGAACTTGAAATATTTCACGAACTACAAAATCAAAGTTCAGGCGTGCAGAGCAGTCGTTGAGGGTGAGGAGGGAAGACACTCGCCCTGCAGCCCGAGTGAAACTTACTACGTGCGAACGAAAAGAAACGGTAAGTCGAAGGTGGGGAAGGACAAGTGCCGAAGACAACCACCCTGATGAGAGTGGAATTAATAAATGGAATTATGTTAACAGAAACCGCGGACCGCATACCCGCCATCAGCCTAACGCCGTTCACCTCGAACGGAACAATTGAAGAAACCAATTTGAAGTGGGAAGAACCGATCAGTCCTAATGGTATGGTGCTGTCCTATCAAATAGAGTACCGCCGAGTGGACAGCGACAAGGTGAGGGAACTTACTGATTCACAATATAAGAGTTGAATTCCACTAACTGCCCTAATGCTATTGGTGGTGTTAAATTTAAGGTCAGGAGTTGCCTCAGGATAGAAATTATTTTTCTGCATCCTATTATTAGAGCTCACTACAATAGGTAATCATGTGTGTATGAAGTATTTGACTGTAGCAGTATAATTTTTGAAAATTCCAGTCGAACAATCGGGTGTTTGAGGTAGCGAAATGACAGCGCTTGAATATATTAAAAGAGTCGTCGTGCTAATATTAAATGTAAATTTACCAAGTAACGCCATTGTTAAATGTCGATGAGATTGCTTTCTTAAGATTCGTTAGGAATTCGGCGTTTTGGTTTTCTGATTACATGAGAATATTACTATAATTTGTACCTGTCAGTTATAAAGGGCAATTTAATGGTAGTGGTAGTGAGATGTTGACGTTTTATAACTGAGTATATAATTATTTTGTTTTCAGTATAAATCCGTCGTCGAGTGCATCGTCCGTGAGAAATTCCTGGAACAGAAGAAAGAATACGTTTTGAAGAATTTGCCCCCGGGGAATTACAGCGTTCGTGTTTTGGCCTCCTCCCTGGCCGGAGATGGACCGTACTCGTCGGCGTTCACCTTTTACATTCGTCAGCCTCCTCATCCGTCGACGATGGACCTGCTGGGGATAGTCCTCGGAGCCGTCTGCGGCATCGCATTCATATTTATACTTTATATGTTCTGGAAAAGGAAAACGAGCGGCGTTCCGAAATTGTTCGCCAATGTCAATCCGGAGTACGTTAGCGCCGCGACAAGTGAGTATATACCGAGTGTGTGCCTCGCCGGCCATGCCGTGAACATGAACGACTGATGGTTGAATTTTTTTTATTGCAGTTTATGTGCCTGATGAGTGGGAGGTTCCTAGGAAAAATATTGAATTAATAAGAGAGTTAGGACAAGGATCATTCGGAATGGTATACGAAGGTATTGCTAGGGATATTGTACAGGGTGAACCAGAGGTTAGGTGCGCCGTCAAAACGGTGAATGAAGTCTCGACAGACAGAGACAGGATGGAGTTTCTCAACGAAGCCTCCGTTATGAAGTGAGTTGTGTTCATTGTGAAATTTTCAAACTGGGAACCAGAGGAGCAGAAGAATATTGTTTTGTGTTTTTCAGGGCCTTCAACACTCATCACGTAGTGCAATTATTGGGAGTTGTTTCGGAGGGACAGCCCACTCTGGTAGTTATGGAATTGATGGTTAACGGTGATCTGAAGACGTATTTGCGGTCTCACCGTCCTGAAGTTTGCGACGACAAGAAGAAACAGCCACCAACGTTAAAAGTATGCTGTTGATTTGGTTGTGAAAAGGAGTTGGACTCATTTAGGGTTTGTTCTTACTTTTCTTTCGTTCCTGCAGAGAATACTACGTATGGCGATGGAAATAGCGGACGGAATGGCATACCTAGCTGCCAAAAAATTTGTACATAGGGATTTGGCCGCGAGAAACTGCATGGTTGCCGAAGATTTAACCGTAAAAATTGGGGATTTTGGTATGACGAGAGACATTTATGAAACGGACTACTACAAGAAAGGTAAGTTCCCAGGAGACGGGAGAAAATGGTTGCTGTCGCCAGATGCAGAAAAACAAAATTTGAGTTTCATTTTCAGGCACCAAAGGTTTACTGCCAGTGCGGTGGATGGCTCCTGAAAGTTTGAAGGATGGAGTTTTCACAACGAATTCCGATGTCTGGAGTTACGGAATTGTTTTATGGGAGATGGTGACCCTTGCATCACAGCCGTATCAGGTCGGTGTAATTAAAATAAAGGTAGCATGGGTGTCGACATGGATTTTCCTTTACAAAGTCTTATCTCTATGTTATCAGGGTTTGTCAAATGACCAAGTTCTTCGGTATGTCATCGAGGGTGGTGTTATGGAGCGACCAGAAAACTGTCCCAACAAACTCTACGAACTAATGAAACTGTGTTGGCAGCATAAGCCGTCGTTACGACCTCACTTTATTAATTTCGTGACAAGACTTTTACCTGATGCCTCGCCAGAGTTTTGCGAGAAGTCCTACTATCACAGTCGGGAAGGACAAGAGTTGAGGTCTGTACAGTACCGCGGGAAGTACAATTCGTAGATTTTGACAAGATTTTGAGATTGACAATTGTTTTTTGTATGATTAGGGCTCACCTAGAAGCGATAGAAAATGCCGATTTGAATTTCGCCACGCCGGAAACACCTCTCCAGTTAGCCACTGACATCGAAGATTTCTCTTTGGGAGGCTCGGACAACGACATGGACGAAGACAATGAAGAGGCCGATTTGGAAGTGGAGCCCGCTCTCGTCTCTCCTCAGAGAGGACTTTTGTCTTCCGTTGCCCGTCCCGAAATGTGGTACAAATCTCAGAAAAAGACGCCCACCGTCGCGAGCATATCCTCCAGCGACGGGTCACGGGGCAGCAAAGTGAGTAATGGAAGCGCAGCGGCACCGACAACGGTAAATGGATATATAGTTGGACGAACGTTAAACGACACGCGAACAACTCAGTTTTAACGAAACGATACCGTTGTTGTCAGAAAGTTCCCGTGACGATGGTAAGGGTAAAGGAAAGAGAAGCGAATGATAATTTCTAGGCTAGGTAAACTTTCGGGATGATTTTCTAGTCGCGGACAGAAGGAGACGGAGCGAAGGTCACGTTTCGACCTTCGAAAGCCCCCTCAGGAAGAGCGAGAAAGGATTCAGAGAGAATACGCCGGGTGTCGGAAATTGAATGCCACAGCAGTTCCGGTACTTCGGTTCGAGTCGCGTTGAAGCGGAAATGGAAGGCATGAAAACTTAAGTGTTCGTGTCCGTAGGCTCGTAGTTAGTGCACGCATGTCAGTTCCCGGAAATGTTGCCTAGGTATGTCAGACGTGTATGTATTTGACAGGGGAGCCAGAAGCGGTTTTCCGTTTGATTTTGCTGACACGTAGTTGCCGTAGTTGTCACAGTTGCACCGGGCTATAAAACCTTCCCAGGTAACGAGGAGAAAGCATGAGCTTTGAGAGAAATGTCAGTTAACCAGGGTGTTTAAAAGATCAGACGAGTGTTGGAATGTTTCCGCAGAGGGTACCCCGGCTTCGACGTGGAGCTGTTGCTGACCATCTGAATTCGACAATACGAACGGAATGCGAGACAGGGGGAGAGCCTTTTTTGAAGGTTGCGGTGTCGTGCATGAGAAAATCCCGGAGTGACGCCATTGGACACCCCTGAAAGTAGGTTCCTCTTGGATGTGTCTGTGGCCTTTACCCGAACCTGAGAGTTTAAAATGTCGCCCTTATTTTTCCTTACAGAGGGCTGTGTTGATGTCCAACGCCCGTAAGAACGAAATGAGTGAATCTGACACCTGGTAGGTACGGGTGGCCGGGCAGTGCGCAACGCAACCGGAGACGAAAGGCCTCCGTTCGTTTTAAAACGAATTTCCTCAGAGGTTCTTAAAAAGTACATCGTTGGTCCGATGTCAAACGGGGGAATGGAAGAACAGAAAACAACCATTAGACACTAGTTTCTTTTTTTTTTTTTTTTACAAGTAACTTTGATATTGAAGCCTTAATTTATATTATTAATTTATTATCATTATCATCATCATTATTTTTAGTACTGTTGTTATTTTACGTGTCGAACAATGTCGTGTAAATTACTGACTAGCAGGGAAATGACAGGAGTCGCCCCGTCGACTGGTAAAAGCGTGGAAATCAAAACTGAAGGTCCGGGAAAGAAAATGTCGATTGAAATTCAATTCGAGAAGGGAGACGAAGCGGAAATAAATTTGCCGTGGAATCAGTTTCCGGTAGAGGAGTTTCCGTTTCCGAACGGCTGGTTCCTGTTGAGTTACAGGGTGAAAAAGTTCAAATTTTCTTTTCCGAGTTATTCACATTACACTGCCAGTATTAGTTAATTAGTTAATTGATTGCTTGCTATTTTTGCTGTCGTTCAATTGAAATTCCCGCCAAGCGCGGATGTCTGTCCCTTCTACTGTCACGCCACGTGTGTGGTGCGCGTAGCGAAAGTGAATTGCACACGTGGGGTCAATCACTTGCAGTTGGAGTCTCAGGCCTTCTCATCTCTGACCTTGCTCAAAATTTAAGTTCACCTCCGTAAGATTCGGTTATGAAAGTTATGATTCAGACCCGGTTTACGTTTCCCAACGGGTACTAGAGCAGAACCTAAATTCTCACCTGTTGCTCACCGGTCGCAGGGGACGTGATCGTTGCCAGCTCAGAGTGGCCTTCCCTTTCAAGAAGTTTCCACTGCCATAGACAGTTTTTTTAGTTTTGTTCATAAAACTATTTCCGTCCTGTTTGCGGAACAGTTCCGTCCCCGTGTGGGCTCATTTAACATTCCAGTTGAAGTTCACGTAGTCAGTTTTTTTTTTCGTATACAATTGAAATGGAAGCAACTGTCGCCTCCCGCCACCACCTCTTACTCCCCTGATAGAGCAATTGAACTATTTCTAGTGGACTAGGACGAGGATTCAGGTTCTGTTTGAGGACGAGGAAGGTAAAAGGGACAAAGTCGGAAATTTGGTAAAAATATTTTTTTTTTCTATCCACGCCAGAACCGAAAATAGGGACAGGTTTTTTTACAATATTTTTTTTTGTATTTTTTATTTAGTTAATTATTATTATTATTTTTTGACTAGTTTTCGTGGAGTTACTGCTAATACAACTACGTGTCTTCTATTTTAATGTTACTGTTCGTTTTTCGACGTCGACGTCGGAACCCCCGGTATTTCACTGTTTTACGTCCCCCCCCAGAAGTTCGTGACAACTTTGAAGGGTTCTCGGGTAGTGTTTTGCCCTGACACGGGAACCGCGTCCTCCTAGACAAACTAGTTCCTCAGACGTTGTCGTTCCTAGTTGATTTATTTCTCAGGGGACACAAAGGCAAAGGCGAACTGAAACAGTCGCGATGTTTGCTCCTAGTACAACTCGTAGTGTAAATACTACTACTACTACTGCTGCTGCTGCTATTGCGGTTACCGTTGCTGTTGCTGTTGGTACAACTACCTCTACAACAACAACTGTTGGTAGTGGTGTGACTACTACTGGTGTGACTGATGTTCAGTCGTCAATTGATTTAAGCAGAAAATTTCGTTTTGTTTGTGGTGGTAAAAAAACTTGAGGGTGGCTTGTCACGTTTCTCAGTTTTGTCCGCTCACGAGTGTCCCGGCCTACTTTCAAATTAAGTTTAACTTTTGTTTAAGTTGTATTTAAGTATTGCTCGCTTTTTTTTATTTTTATTTTATTTTATTTTTTTATTTATTACTTGAATGTTTCGAGCGGACGAGTAGTTTTCTTCGGTGACGTTCGCCCGGTTCCCGTACACTTTTTCTTATGATTTTATATCTGATTTTTTTATTATTTTTTTTTTTCGTTTTCGTCCATTTTTGAGATTTTGTTTCGTGTCGGTCACTCCCGTGTTCGTGCGGGTTTTGACTGACCGCGACTGTTCCGAGTGTTCCGGTACCGGTCCAGGATGACTTTTGACGCTCCCACCACTGTTCCTCGCATTTGTGTGTGATTCTGTGGCCGTTGCATCTATTTTGTACGGATGCTGCCTCCAATTCTCAGGAATTGAACTGCCTTGGCCACCCTCGACCGGCCAGGCCCTCAAACGCAGGGAAAAAGGTTTCTGCGGAGTGAACCTGAGTTTTTGTTCTGTCTCAGGGATGTCTTCAGGCTTAGTCTGCCACCTACCTCAATGCCACACCCCCCCAATCTCCGGGTAACTCATTTGACTGTCCCTTCCTCGGGGATGTTTTCAACCGAAGTACTCGCTGTTTCTTCACTAAGAGAGACGCACCACATAACAAACGAGGTTTTCTGCGGGTAGGTCCAAGTAAATGTCCACTCTCAAGTATTTTGCATAAAACTGCTCAATTTATGTAATTTAAGTCTCGATTCTTTCGGTCAAACTATTTTTACAAGTTCCTAGTTCTGCGTGTGACGCTTCTATAGAAACCAGGCAGATATTTATTATTATATTTTTTGAATTTATTTATGTGTTTCCTTTCGATGTAATCCCCGTGATCGGACAGAATTGACGAGGACGACAGAGACGTTGACGAAGCAAAAGCACCACTTATACATTTATTATTATTATTATCATCATCATTGTAATTGTTATTATTACATTAATTTTTGGCTATACGCCCTCGACCTGAGCCTCCCCCGAGCGGGATGAAGTTGTCAATGGCACATGGAAAAACAGCCGAACCCTTTTTTTTTGTCTTTTCCTCGCCCGTCAGAAATAAGTTGCGATGCTAACTCAAACGATAGAATTTTGTACGGAGTACTCTCACTTTTTGAATTATTTTATTGAAACGCATGCGTGCGTAGGTGTGTGTGTGTGTGTGTGTGTGTGTCTGTCTGTCTGTCTGTGTGTATGCATGTGCGTTTGCCCCGTGTGTGCGTGTGACGTCGCGAAACTATGAAAAGAAAAAAAGAAACTTTACACGTAGGAGAAGCAGGAGAGTATGACAGGAAGGTGTAGTCGCGCGCGCGTGTGTGTGTGTAGTTAAGCGATCGATAATATTTGTAATATAAATATATATATATACATATAAATAAATATACATATGTATAATTTTACAAAAGTACATAGAATGTCGGGAGATCACGCGTGGACCTTGTTCGGACACGATTTATTTATTTAGACATTCACGCCCGTACGGTTTAGATTATTTTGATTTTGTCAACGTATAAATAGAAACAGTGACAGGTGAGAGGTGTGCCGGACAGCCCCCCCCCTCGCGTACTCCCCCTACCGGCAGCCTCCTCCTCCTCAAATTACTCATTTTCCCTGTAAATACTGATTCGGTAGGAGAGACAAGACGGCTAGAAGATGAAAAAAGAAAATAGTGAAGTTTTCCTGTCTGTTCGTCTAAGCCCCGTCGGATTGAGAGAAGAATAGAAAAAATGATGAAAATAACTAATTGAAATATTCATGATTGATTGGTTTAATAAAAGAAATCGATTTGTAATTTTTGTTTATGCTTTATTTATTTATTTTTCATTTACTTTATTTTTTACTTTAATTTCGGGATGAGGTGAAATGTCGCCTGCACGAGGATTCCACACTCGATGTTTTGCCCGTTGCCATTTTAGCTTGGTAGATGATGTTTTATGTTTTATTTATGTATTTGTTGTAAACTGAAGAAAATAGTTTGCACTTGTTACAAAAGAGGACACTATTTTACGTATGGACTTTGTGTAGAAAATTTAAGGTAAGTAAACCGAGCCAACAGGTAAGAATTCGGGAGTTTTCACTCTCGCACCGTCTCACCTGAAGTTGTGAGGTGCAAGTGTGGTCATGGTACGGGTGTATGTAGTCAGAAGACAATCTATGCGGTTCGATAGTAAAAGGTGGAATTGCACTAGCACTAGCAAAACACTCTCGCACCCGTGTTAGTTCGAAGTCAAACAGTGCAAGTCCACTTCTAAAGGGTCGAATCGAAGAAATGCGGCCAGGCGTCTCCGGTACATTTTTTGTGAACAAGCCGGGTGTAGTCCAAAATCAGTCGCAGACCTTTTAAAACATCCAAATTTGTTCGCAGGTACCCTTCCTGAAGAGAATCGTCTCGCTAGCAGAGGAAGACCTATAGCACAGCAGCGGTGAATGCGAGTAGAACTCGAGTGGACGTCAGGTGGCATCACCTGGGGTACCCGGCGTTGAGCAAATCTCTCCCGGGAGAGAACATTGGGTGGAAACGATTGCTCTGAAATTTCCAATCGATAGTTAATTGACCGAAAATCGATATAGAAAAAAAAGAACTTTGGTAGCAAAGTAGCTCAGGGGACACGCCGGGTGTTGCACAAAACCCGAGCTCAAATGATCTTTTTTTATGCATTGAACAGGTAGCAATTTTTTTATTACAAAATGGAAATCTATCTCCGTCTTACGAGGTAGTTTACAGTATAAATTATAGAGTACATATAATAAATAAATAAATTTGAATCGATTGCTTTTTTTGTCCAAAATTACCTCACCCACGACCACGATGATTTTTCTTCACTCTGAACACCAAAAACCAAGGCGAATATTAAACGTACAATAAAATAACCGGGATTTTTTATAAAAATTACTATTTAAATAAATAATAGGACCCCTACTTCATTTTGATAGAATAAAGTAAAATAGGTTCGCAGTGTTTAGATCAGAAGTTGAATTTCCTATCCTAAGGAAGTATGTGCGATTCAGGCAATCATACGAAATGAGTTATAAAAATGTCAGTGCCGATATATCATCTGAGGCTGAGAAGAACGGCAACCTCTCCAAATTTCTGAAAAAAAAAATCCCCCCACAAAAAAAAAACAACCAACAACTCAGATTTGAATGATATGAGAATTTTATTTATTATTTTTTTTATACATCTACATATCTAAAGTCCATATTTAAAAGTTACTGTATAACACAGAAAGACGAAAAGAATCAACGCAGCGACACCACCAGACCGAATAAAAACGAAAAGAAATCCAAATGGAAAACTGTAAATCGGGAGAAATCGATCTAACCGATCAATCGATCAGTCAAAGTTAAAAAATTGGTAAAAAAACAAAAAAAGAAAGGCTTCTATCGTGGAAGAAGATTACAACCATTCATTCGACAGTCGATCAATCATCATTATACTATTTTATACGAAACGTGGCAATATCCGGTTATTAACATGAAATAAATAAATAACTCGTACTGCTCTTTCTCTCGTTTCTCACTTTCACTCCCACGCGGTGCTGATTCTGACCCCAGGTGATTCTCACCTCACCAGATTTCTTTCCCCTTTTATTCGATCTTCAAGCCTTTTAACAATCCCAAAAAAAAAATTTATTCGGGTGGTCGAGTTGTCACCAAAACATACAAATACTATTGAAATCAATAACACTTATCAAAAGATATGTTTCCCAGTGTGACTTTCCATTCTCTCCCTTTCCCGGTGAACAAATTAAATGATATCGAATCGGACGGGATGGGGAGACTTCTGTCTGGGGGTGGAATCTCCACCGTCCCGCCAAGATATGATAAGTGTTGTTGATGCTACAATAGAAAAATAGATTTTATCCACGGGGTGCAGGTGACAGACAGAAACATTTCTCTACAAAAAAAAAAAAATAATGGCGAGAAGGGAAAGTCAACTGTCTCGCAATGAGTTTATATATATATACAGTGGAAAGCCGATGATTCTCCGCTTGTGGCCAGGCCGTGTGTGTGTGTGTGTGTGTGTGTGTGTGTATTTATATGTGTGTTCGTGTGTTTGTGCGTGCCTCCTCCTTCAGCAGGTGGTACCCACAACAAGTGGTAGCCGAGGGCCAAGGCTTCCCGTGCATGTGCCACATCGAGTTCTGTATAAAATCACTTTCCGACTCGACTCGTATCATCCACACCGGTCCGTTCAGTCTTTCTCTTACATCCCGTAATAAAAAAAAACGTTGTTTACCGTTTATATGTATAACATTTATATGATCGCCGCTAACGACGGAGTTCGTAATTATATTAATTTTTTAAATGGAGGTTCCCCATTCGCGTCTCTCGCGGCTTTTCTTCGCGTCTCTTCTCTTCCCACTTGACGGACTCATCTCAAAGTCCCTTTCCCTTATTATGTTTCATATGTAACTATCATATCCTTCCACGGACAGAACGACAATAAATTAGATTATGGAAAAACCCTGGCTTTCGTTTCATTCGAACGTCGTTGTGAACATGTTCAACTCTTCGAAGGAAGTTGCACCTCCCTGGTCCAACATCTGAAGCATGTCGGAAAGCTCCTGCGGTTGCTGTCCCGGTGCTGGGCCTTGTCCGGGAGGCCCCGAGGCAACAGGATGTCCCCCAGGCCCGCTCGACCCGGGCTCCGATTCTGCCCCTTGACTCGACCCTTGCCAAGCCCACATACCTGAAAAAGAGACAACTTTAGCTTTCTGTAGGTCACGACTCCTTCTCCGACTCATCAAACTGCCCGACCTACCTGCATTGCCTGGTGCGGCCTGGTAAGGAGCAGGCCGTGTCCCTCCACTCAGTTGGGTGTAAGTCGGACCGCTTGGAGACCGCGATGGTGACAATTGACTATAGTTGTAGCCCTCGGTGACGGGCTGCTGTCGCAGGCTCCAGGCCGTCTGCGCCGGAGTTGGACTTGTCGTTGATGTCTTCGAGATCCGACTCAGGACGGAACTGCTGTTGGTCTGACCGTCGCCGTAGCCCGTGATGGGTGACGGAGTTGGATCGTAATTACTGTAAACGTTCTGGGTACTTGCCGGCCTGGCCTGTTGATTGTCTGTAAAAAAAATTCAGTCGTCTTTAGTCGACCGGTTCACCACCACATGGTCAACGGGGTGGTGCCCTAAACAAATTCACTCACTGTGGATATGTGCCGTTGTGATCATGTGCGAATAAACATGATCTCTCCTCTGTACGCTGAAATCCAATCCCGGCTGGTAGGCAACTTGTTCGTTTCCACCGTCGCTAGTGGAATTCTCATCATGGGAATGCAATGGCCTGCAAAAAAAAGGAAGAAGTTGTAAAATTAAGGTTCGGTGAAGAAGGACACCAAACAATGTGCCCTTCACTTCGACTCCTTACTTTGACATGCTGTTTGTGCAGACGATGTACTCCACTTCATCTGTGTACGGGTTGAGGAATGCAAAAGCTGAAGTTCGCAGCCAGACCCACTCGCGATTTTTCGCTTTGAACCTGTACATCACCGACATCACTTGACCTTTCAGTTTCAAAACTGCAAAAAAAAATAACCGGGTCATTTTAAATTTCTCACTGGGACACTGTACTGTTCGACTATTAGAATCAGAACATGTAAAGTCCTGTAAAAATTCGGACAGAGGACAAGTCAAACTCTTCGCGAGACTTTCATTCCGTCGTTGTCAGGCGAAAGAGAACGTTGGAACCTTCACTTATACATAAAGGTATGTAACAAGTTATTAATAATATTCAATAACGCGATACATAATTAACGGGGCAATTTCGGGTTCATTAATCGATTTATAAATTTTTTACGTGGAAACCTGCTAATTTGGAACTATCTACACATAAAATATCGCCACTTGATCCCAGTAAATTATTAATAAAAAAAACTGAAATCAGTCGGAGAGTAGAGCAGTGGTAAAACTGTATTTAATAAAAAACGTTATTTGTGTTTTTCCTGTTACTAAGAATTTAATAAGGCGACAGAGACACGAGCTCTGTCGATTGTCAAACGTAAGCCAACCGGAACGAACCTGTCGCCTTTAATAATTGACACGCTTTTAACTTTTACTCGTTATTAACAATTTAAATTAGTTATTTACAGTCAAATAAGTTATTTCCTGGTTAATAAAAAGGCTCGCGAAAAACACACACACACACGCGCACGGGCGCGACATAAATGATTGAAAATTAAAATTTTCACATAATAATAGGTGAAATGCCACATATCGAACGCTTATTTTCACGTACATAATTAGGTGCGGTGAATGAAAACATAAATAATTTAAGCAATAAAAATAGAAATACGCAGTAAGTAGTTACTCGGTGCAACGTTTCAATATGTTGAAATTAAATTTAATAACTTTCAGGCCGCTGCATGCTGAATTATTAATGTTACGACCTATTAATTTTTTTTACATGAGCACGAGGGAACTTTTCATTCCCGAGGGAACATAAGTCTGACTACAACCAGACCTGGCGCCGTACCCTGTGCCTACGCTCCCGGGTAAAAAGTTTAACGTTTTTCTTACAGCAAAGGGAGGAAAGAAAAGATGTGCGCCTGCAGAACTGGAAACTGTTGGGAAGTCAACAACAACCGAACGAAGAAGAAGACTACCCAAAGGAGATCCGTCTGTCGAAGTTCCAGTTCCGACTGGTCGGACTCGGAGTCGGAGTCTTCCGGGTGCGGGGCCTGCTACCAGTCGAGCTCGTCCAGTTGCACTTGCACCGACTGCAACGAGGGCTCCGACTCGAGCGACGACCGTTCCTGCAGACCGAGGCAGCAGCAGCAGCAGCAGAAGAAGAAGAAGAACCAGAAAGTGTTGAGGTGTCAGGACGGAGTTTGCGAGTGGGTCTCCAAAAAGAAACTCAAAAAGGAAGCGGAAATGAAGAAGAAAAAAGCAAGCAGCAAAAACGGACGGACCGGAAAGAAAGCCAAATCGAACCGGAAATGCTACGATTGCTGCGGTTAAATCGAACGAGTCATCGAATTAGCTTCTTGTACAGAATTTTATTTTTCATTCCTTCTTGTCGTGTCTTGTTTTACTGTATTTTTGTGTCTGTGTCGTTTGTATTCGGTTGTTTTTAACGTTTAAACTTAAACTTATATTTTACTTTACCACCGTGAAATGAATTTTGTTTAACACTAATTTAATAATAAAACGAAGGTAAACACAAACGTAACGGCTTAAAATTCTTTCATTTCTCTTGGTGTAAAAAGGTAACAGTAACTTACTACACATACACCAACATCTTATGTTCCCTAATTACTTATTATTAAACTAAAAGGAACAAATTGAACAACAAAGGAACAAAGTGCTCTCATCGAACTTGAATTTCACCAAGCACTCTACGCTATTTTATTAAGTTTACTTTCTGCCTTACGTAAGAGGTACTTACCCACCCGGCCTATTGCTACGAGGGATATTTTTTTATTTCCTACAATTGTATATACGCAATTTAACCTTAGAAATCACGATCCGAAGTGTCAGTCACGATTCAAGTATCAATCAGACTTCATTATTTATATGTACATGATTCCACCGGTCAGAGCGATTTAAATTTTCCCTCAAAATTTTCCTCACCAGGGGCGTATCCAGTCAATTAAAATTCTTAGTATTTTAAATTCCAAATTATTTATTTATCTACCTTTCTCTAATGTCCAGCCCACGTCAGAACTGCTTAGGTGAATTACTCCGTTCGGTGTACGACGTACAGGACCCCTAACAAATTTAACAGAGTCAACCAAACTCGACCGGGGCCAGAGTCCATCAACTAGGAATCGGTTTGAACCAGACTTCCACAAAATTTCCACCGGAACAAAAACCAAACTTCCATTTACAAGAAAACAACGGAGAGCTATCTTGATTTATGTCGCCCCATGAAACTGTGTCCGTTTCCATTGATTAAATGATCGTTAGCCGTTCAATTTTAAGAGTCAGAATCACAATTAAATTGGTTTGAAATTGACCTAGAAAAACCGTGACGACCGACCCAGGAGAACGATCTACGGGTTTGGTTCCCCGAAAAATATACTGCGGGATTTCGAGGGGAATCAAATAGAATAATAGTTTCTATGATAGGAGTTCTCTAGAAAGTTCTTTCCAAAGTCAATTCTTTTCTCTCTTCCACTATAAGTTGTAAACATGCGTTCAACATGACAACATAAACGAGGGAATATGGAAACATAATATGCGATGGTACCAGCTGATCTGTACAGATCAATGGGAGATCTCGACTTTACCTGACGGAATACCCTTGTATATTTCTGTTCAAAAATGGAAACCGTACAGGTACAGTGTGCCCGAGTACTCGTTTTATTTGTTCTATTTTACCTTGTTCAAAACTCTGTTTCATGTGGATTTGGTCGTCCATGTGAAAGAAATCGAAGCAGGATTTGCCGAGTAGTTCAGGCGGGGTGTAGCCCAACAGTCCCATCACTCTTTGATCGACGAAAGTGAATTTCCCTTCCATCGAATGCCGTGAAATGAATTCGGCGTTGTTGTTCGAACCTGAGAGATCGCTCGTGTTAGGAGTCGAAGTCACCTGAAGACGTCCGATGGCGACCAAACAGCAGTGAGACCCACTTTGCTCAACTTCTTTGCCTCCGCGGTCCATTTGCACCCCTACAACATCTCGTGGAATAAATTTTTTTTCTTTCTTGTATAATTACAGTCTTGAGGGGGAGGAAGCGTGTGAGTGCCACGGGGGTAAGACCGTCATGGCGTCATTCCACGACATCTCCACTTACCGGTTGGCGGCCAATTTTTTATGTAGCCCGTGCAGTGAACGACAGCGTAGTTCTGTCCATCTCTGCTCTGTCCGAGACTGTTCCTCTGCTTGAGACGATTCAGGTGTCCCACGGACATGTTGTCAGATGATACATTGCCAACCTTCATGCGACAAATGAAACCTCGACGCGAGCCCATGCAAAGTCTCATTGAAGCTGTAATATAAACCAAAGAATTTTTTATTTAAACAAATTCGATATTCTTCGAGAACAAAAGGCGAACGACCTCAAGTCGTTGTTACATGGGCCGTTCAAGGGCCGAACGGCCCGTTTCCCTGCACCTTTGTATTGTTTAAACCTACTAGAATTGCGCATTGAGGTCGATCGAATGAAAAGAAAAATAACCGGCAACAATAAAAGCACAGCATTTTTAGCTTCGTTCCAAACCTGGACGACTTCCAGTTAGATTTTTACCCACAAGTCACTCTAAATGCATCCATGCCGTTACAGGTACATGTTGGCAGTTGTATACGTTTCACTTTCAGTAACACATACATTCAATATAAAATAAAGAACACCTTCAAAGACCACACGAAATCAAAATGTAAATAAAAAATAACTGTTTAACATTGTGTCGGGTCAGTACGTAGTCATACTCTGGCGTGGTTCGGTGTCGAATAAATAAATAAATTACGTTCAAGCCGATTTCTTCCCCTGGAATTGCAGGTCATTGCATTCGTGTAAGGAAAGTTAAATTTCCGATTCAAACTTTTACCCTTCGGATGACGTTAAAAATCCAAAACGTTTTTTCTGATTTTCGCGTTCGACCACAATGGTAGAGCCCAACTATTGGCCTTTCAGCAGTGCTTGTTTTCTGTTTTTATAACTATTTAATACATCAGCACACCTGGTCAAGGTAGCCGAGAAGACGTCAAGTGGACAATCCTCGTTTCCGAGAAGGATTTTATTTATCAGTTCAGGTGAACGACTCTCCACGGTATCAACAATTCGTTGAAGGTTCTGAGTTGCACATGTGTGAAGTCAGGAATGTGGATGGCGTTCACTTCTACCGCACGTCAGATGCAATTTGAGTTTGATACTTTGCATTGGACGGTGCAACTTCGCTGCACTTGACCGAAACTGGCTCAGGTTGAAACTCGCACCTAATCGAACCTAAGCAAATTCTTCAGACTCTACAGAGGACGGAAGAACTAACTTGGACTAATTATGAATCATAATATCTGCACCGAACAAGGTACGATACATCCTGTGTGGGTAATACCCAACGTATTCGCTGAATACCAACAACAGTCACTCATCGACGAACTACTCGATACAATAAAATACACTTACACTGATGTCCTTCCTTTTTGACGGTACCAGTCTTCAGGTCTAGTATTCTCCCCGTGTTCTGTGGTTCTTGAGTCGACAACTGCTCCCTGACCTTTTCCACATCTTCCGAGTGAACATTATCGTAAATGCAACTTCCGAACCACTCGTTCTGTGATTGATTGAGTACGGGAGTCACGGAATCCGATACATAGATAATTCTTCCCGTGTCGCAAGTGACGACGAAGAGAAATCCGTCGGCGGCTTCGAGTATGAGGTGTTTCAATTCCTGGTCGGTGAGGAAAGAAGGTTTATAGGTTCCATCCGAAGACGTGTTTCCGGTACCTGACGAGAGAAAAGACAATTTACCACAAAATTAAATTGATGAAACCGACGTTGCGCCAACAAGGATGCCAGAGAACGCCTTTTTAATGAACCCAAAATTATTTTTTATTCGCATATTTCAGCGGTAATACCAGAAAATACTTGTGTGTGAAACGCAACGGTAATCGGCCTACTTCGTTTCACTAATTTTGCAACAGACATTTTCCCGTTATATACAATAATTCCTCATATTATTGAGTTATATACGAAATTCCACAACTTGAATAGTTCGTTACACGTTGAAAAAACATTATGTGTTACCCCACAATAAACACAGTGCCCCACAGAATGGATATAAAATACATGTTTTATTAAATCTCTCGAGTGGTAGACCAGGTGAAGTGCACTGGGGTGCAGAGTGAAAACCGATGAATCCTCAAACGTACAATAAATCACACAGTTCCACCATCGGTAACATTCTTTTCCGAGTCTCCCGACGAAAAGGTGAAGAGATTGCGGATTTTATTGCCATTGATCGGAGAGCGTTGCATTTGCTTTTCCAGCGAATCGAATTACGCATATCCGTCAAAAAAAATAGCCGGTACTCCGGTTCCTATTACCGTCTACTCGTCTGCAAAAGGTCAACGAGATCCTACAAGGTTTGAACTGAGACGCATTTTTGTGTTGTAAATCCACATGTAAGAGAAAAAGGACTTCATTATGCGTGGAAAATTCTCACCGAATAGAAAAATTTGGGGAAATTACCAAAGAGAGAGAGAGAGAGAAGCAAACAGAACATCAAAGTCGACATAGGCCCATCCTGAGTGGTGGTAGTAAGTAGTAATCCGACGAAAGGAACACAGAAAATACAAGTAATATAAATATTTGAAGAAGGATAATGATATTCACGTAAGTGCCCTTGCGTTGAACAAGTCTTAAACACATAATAACTATTCAAGGCGCAAGCAAGACATCCGGTGGCTACATTACAACATATTGTCACCAAGCCCGCAACTTCATCCTCTTCGTGGAAGAAGCACAACAAGCATGAGAAGCACTAGAACAAGAGGAGAAAGACGAAGACAAAAAAATTATTCTGTTTTAATATGCGACTCAGGTTCCCTTGAACCCGTCATCAACGAGGTACACAAAGGATTTCAAGTCCAATTCATCACGATATCAGTTTCGTATTTGACGAAACAATTGGAATCATCAAGCACTTACTTAAAAATTGAGAAAATTTAATCACAAACGCCTGCTCGACCGTAAAACGCAAACACAAACCAGGTGATTAAATTAAATTTATATACGAAACATTTGTTCTCGTGACGGGTAAATTATATTTGTATTTTTCACTGGTCGGCCATTTTGTTAGAGCACTTCGGGCAAGTATTCAACGCTGTAAAAACGAATTAATTAAGTGTAAAATCGATGAAATCGTATACTGTGACGTGTAAGTGCAGGCTGTATACTGTACGAATACTTTAGATACCAATCGTCATGTCCACACGGGACAATCTTCTAGTTCTTTAAAAGAAAAATGTCCCTTGCATTCTACGAAACGGGCCCTTGTAATCTCATAAATACCAGAGGGTTTCGTCAGTTTTTCCACCACTTCTGACAAGGGGCAAGGGTTCCCTCCCAAACTCTCATCCAAGCGCAACTTTCCTCGAGCTTTGCAACGTTCGGTCACACGTCACGACATTCCTAGGAATTGGAAAAAGGAAAAGTTTTTGGGAATTTCCCTGAAAGGCTCGGCAGCAGTTTGCGCTGGCACACAGAGCAAATTCACTTTGCTGTCGGAAAGGGGCCAATACGCGGAAACCGACAGAGAAATAATTTAAAGTTATTGTTCCATTATCGGATTTCCGTCTACGTGATCCAGCTAATTTTCATCCTTTCCCGGGAATTTGTTTTCTTCATATCACGCAGAGCACCTGTGACAAAGGCAAATGGGAAAAGGATGAAAGAACAATTAGGAGAAAATTACGCCCTTCGACCTCTCGCAAACTTTGTTGTTTCCCTGAATTATCGTGAGATTTAAATCATTACTCTCCCCTCAAGGAGAATACAAATCTGAACCTTCCGAAATACCGAATTATCCTGAAACTCATATTCCGGTGGCGTATGTAGGAAAACGAACCTCAAGTCGGATTGATTTTCCAGATAATGAAATGAAAACATATATAACATAAGAAATAGAGGGAGAGATTCTACAAAAAATGAAAATGGAAAAGGTTCGAAAATTGACGCGGAAAATCTAAATGTGTCAAGATATGACGTCGCAGAAGAAGGATAATAACAAAACGAAAATAAGATGGTGTTGCTAATGTGATGAAGCGGAAACACAATGAGGACGTGAAAAATTCGGTTGGAAGGTACATATGTGTGAACGACATCTTTCTCTAAAGATTGTTGTACAATCTATTAAATAACTCCCTCACCATATATATATATATATATTGAAAATATTGACTTGAGAACCACGATCTGAGTAACTTAAATAATAAACTTACGAAGGAGTAAATCGAGTGCTGACTCTACAACGAACTAAAACCAGAAAATATGAAAAGAATTACAAAAATGGAGTGAGTTGTGACGTAGTTAAATATAAAATTATTGGACACGGTAAACCACCGTTAATTTATTACACGTAAATTTTTTATTACAACACTGGCACCAAGTTTAATTAACGCGTTAAACGGGGCAGTGTTAATAAAGTCATGCAGGCATAAAACTTTTCGATGTATTTACTTGTCGAGAACCTCTCTGGGTTTGTCCGAACTCATACAGTTCGGATGTACTGTATTACTCCGAACCCGTGTGGTCCAGGTGTGCACTCTGGTATCAGCAGCACTCAACCGCTGTTCACCAAAAAGAAATAGGTCCTCTTGCTCACTGTTCCCTTCCGTTCCAACAACTAATAAATCCACGTGCTTATCGTGGTGTCGAAACAGTTTAGAGTACTCTGACATCATTTTCCCTTTCTCCCTACCAATATGTTTATGATTTTCCAACGGTACTTGCTCAAGGCGAATTGCCTTTTTTCATAACTAAAAGTCGGCGACGAATTCGCCTTTCGGTTTCCAGATTTCACTTTATTTTGGCTACGCTCGCGTGTTTGTATGTGCGAATAGTTGCGCTATCCACCGTTTTCTCTACCCCTTTGCCTAATCGACAGATTAACTCGCGTTGGTTATATCTCTCGCATTCTTTTCTCGTTATATTACCAGAGGTAGACAGAACACTTCGGTGTAAAGTTTCTCAACTGGAGTTTAACTGACTTAAAATCAAGTGCCACATGTGACGCGAAGGACAGCTACACAAACTATCTACAAGTACCTGCAGAGCGTAAGATAGCATTTTGCACCGCAACTCAAACGAAATTTTCGGAAACTTCACCCTGAAGCGAAATGAACTGTTACCAAACCACAGGGACCACCTGGAAGCACTACTTCCAAGTCGAACCCAAGTTCATACGTCGAATCCGAGACCTACCTTCTGTACCGCAAGGTAAAATCCCCAGATTACAATTAGCAAGTGAAAACGCGCCAACATCACAATCAAACCGTTTGAAAGTCTAAACTTGAGCTTACTTAAAATGATTTATAACTAATTTTTTTATTATTATTTAAAATTCAAATCACGCTTGTATATATGGTGGTACCTATCCTCCCGTTGGTTTTATCGTTGACTCTCGCACCCACCACTACACCCTCTCCCCGGGGTTGCTCCATCCTATGTAGAGAGAGAGGCCCTTCCACGATGAACCTGCCTGTCATTAGAATGCAACATCCGTCATAGCCATCGTTATGCACATGACTCGTGTTTCGTTAAAAAGACTCAACCTCATTTTCCATTTGCAAAACAGACTTCCTTCTTCTAATAATACCTTAGGGTTTTTATGGCCGAATGGAGTACCACCATAAAGATGTCCCTTTTTCCAACTCCTATTTCTCATGCCATCCTCATTTATACGTTTGACTTTTTGTTGTTGTAGTTGAGACAGAACACTGGGATACGTACCTGACGTCAAGGTGATTTTTCTTCTCCCACGACACCACTATTGTTTTTGTTGCTCGTTTTTATTCTATGAATTGGATTTCCCCCAATTTATTGCGGGGTACACAACCCGTACCTTTATGTCCGTTCCCCATAATAGTGCGACAGGTACCTCAAAGAGTTAAACGACGGCTCCCGAACATCGAAAATAAGTTGGAGGTGGAAAGAAACAGAACCTGCTTTGCAAATCCGGACGTTAAACCAACTAGTACTTGCCACGCTACCTCTCTCTCTCTCTCCTTTTGTTCTTCTACTTCTTTCAAACGGCCCATTTGTTTTACGGTCCCAGACACAAAAATAGTCATCCAATTATTTCCCGTCGAGTTTTGGATTACTGTTTGCCTCTATTCCGTCTCCCTCTGTTTCTTTCACCTGTTTTTAGGCTCCGTATCTGACTTTAGGTGTTGTTACCCGTCATTTCCCGCATTTTATGCATTTCTTGCGTATAATAACAAAGTCATAAATTTCTCGCGAGAAGGTTTCTTTGTTTTCTGGTTCGTTCCCATTTCGGATTTTAAGAGGAAATTACGGGTAACCGACTGGGGAAGTAAGACATGTTTGAACGAGTACTCCTTCTGCTAACCCTCGATGTCACCAGAAACGATTTTACGGATACGGAATTATTACTACGGTTCTTATCAAAACAACCAAAGTGGTGTTTCTTTGAACTACGCCTTGAACCGTAGGACTGTGCAGTTGACAAATTGTTCGCAGTTATTGATCCTGCAGACCAAGCATGAATTAACCCAGGAGGAGTTCTACAGTTTCTACAGTACAAAATTATGTTCCACACATAGAAACAGTAACATATAGCATACAATAATAATTTATACATTAGTTCTCTTGTACAATACAGTGAAAACCACACACTTCAGCCTCACTCTAATTTTAATTAATGAAAAGGACTGTAACGCAGCAAGACAATAGTGGAAGGACCTGAACAAATTCCTAAACTCTTTCCATTCGTTGACACAACGTCCAACATTCTTTTTTATAATACAAAACGCTTGCCAAATAAAAACGCACTTGCCAACATTTTTAAAGAAAATCATAACAGATATCTGTATAATGCGAAGCCAGTCCAAACTTTTTACTTTAAAAGTTCAATTTGAAAGTAATCGACGTTTCAACAGCGACTCCACATTTAAGGATTTTGCAGGGTTAGGCGCATGAATTAGAAAAACCACTTCAAGCAGTCATTGTTTTCACTTTCGGAATGACTACTCTCACCACTAATCGAACACGTACCAAATCTAATGAGATTGTTGCACGCCTTTTCAATTCCAAGCTGGCCCTTCCAAATTTTTCCGAATTTTTACAATCAATTGCGCATGAGCTTACTTCAATTTCAAGGGAACAAAAAAGTGTGTATGCCTTCCTCGTAGGACAAATCACACACCTTGCGGGTCCCTGTGTGTGTGTTACCTATTTCCAAAGGGTTAAAGTTGTCCCAAGTAACAGTCAATGACAACGATTTTCAAATTAAAATTTTCTGTCCAACAACCCAATCAAATCTCGTATTGAGAACCACGCACACTTGTATAAAGTTATTGCAAAATGAATTGCTTTATATACAACTCTATTCAATGGTAATTACCTCAAGGTATCTAAATAACACGGTGCTTACCGTGAAACTTGTGCCTTTTTCGAAATACAAAAAGTAAAATGGGGATGCGCGGAATTTATGAAGTCGCGTGCAAATGACATGCCTAATCTCCGATTCCTACTTTTAGACACGAACCTTTGGAAATATAATTCCAAGATTCTATGAATTGCAGTCTTGACTCCTTGCATCCGTGTATTTAGAACGGGGTTTCTTCACGCAGTAAAATGGTACATCAATTCGATTAATTCACCAATTGCACCTTTTATCCCATCTGGAAATTTCTAAATCATATATTACAGGATAACATCCTAACAAACCCTAACAATTCAACTAGTGTAAGTGATAGATAATTGATGTAAAGAATAACCACGGGAAAGAAAGAGAAAGAGAGAGAGCTCCACCTAAAAACTACAGAACTTATAGTCACGAATACTACCAGAAATAAATAAGGTCACTGTTAGTTTCAAGTCCGATATTCCAAATATTTATGTTCCGATCAGGCCTCAACATGAGTTCAACCACATGAACATTGAGCGTTTACTCGGTTAGAATTTATTTATATAACCGTGTTCGAAGTCACATTACTTGGTAATATGGAACTTGTTAATGGAAAAACTATAATTAATCGCAATGCCTGAATGGAGTTAATTCACAACGTGCGACACGGTGGCGGCAACTTCATAAAATTAACATTCCTGCAACTATTCTACGAATGCCTCAAAGGGTTTTCTAGTTCTAGCTACGGAAGCCGAGGACAAGTAAAATCACCTGAGAATCTTACCCGGGGAAGGTATTCAGTCTTTGGATTCTGAACGCTGTGCACTTTTACATTTACATTTTCAATATTTGAAAATTCACTATCTTGCGGATTTACTTTAGTTCTCAGCACACGTTGAAAGGTTGGAAATACCGTGCACCGTAAATTAGATGGTAGGAAGTGACTTAGCTTCTCTGACTCGTCAGGTTAACAATCATTCAATGTCATTCAGCATTAAGCACCTTTATTATTACTTCACCTCGAAATAGGTCGTATGATTCGAAGAATATAATTCGCATATTAGTATCCAAACGTAATAAAACAAAAGATAAAGAAATAAATAATGGTTAATGCTTAGTTTCTTAAGTCAGTGTGTCGCCATTGGAAGACCAACCCCACATTACAAGTTCATATCGGCTTTTGGAGGAATTTCTTGACAACAAATGGTGGAAAATTTTCAAGTTCTGATCTACAAAGTAAGATCGTAACTAACTAAATAAGATACATAACTGCGTTGAAACGTTTAAGTAAGGCACTTTGACGCTGGTACTTTGGAAATTAGTAATTAAAACTATTTTGTAAGGGAGCAATCGGTGCTCCATGGCGGCGGGTCGAAGAAGTTTCACTCCAAACGTTTCGTACCTTTCTTAAACCATACCAGACGACTTACGACTTCAGACATGATAACCTCATCCTTCCAGACGCTCTACCCAAAGACTAAATTAAATTATTTCCTCCTGATGCGTTCAGGTATACAGGTTAAGTATAATAAAAATGATGTAACGCAGAACAAACATGCATGTCTAACCGAAAGTAGGAACGAATGGTTACACACCGGGATAAGACACTTTCGACGAAGGTTTAAGGACATCATAAAAAACATAATTTTCTTTTCGCTTCGTACCTCATACGAAAGAAATAACATTTCACAGGTACGAATAAATAGGTAATGATGTGAGTTGCTTTTTGCGAAATGCTCACCTCGTTCCACTCCGTTCTAATAAAGTAAGAACAGAGAAATTCTTATGTACGAAATGTGGATTTACAAACCTATTGGTATTTTCGTCAAAATAACAGTGATAATCTCGTATGAGTAGAACGACCTAGTTAACTACTGTGAGTAGATAATTTGTTCCTACCTGGCTACCTGGCTCCATGTACGCAAAGCGTCTTATGAGATGAGGAATTAAATCAAGTTCGAAATGTTGGCGTAATGTTATGTTTGACGTAAAATTAAACAAAGGATGACATAATAGAGATAATATGGTACGGTGCTTTGAAGGGTAATTAACAACGAACTACCTAAAACTTACAGTTATTGCCTTAACGTAGTCTGAAAATTCAATCTTCCATTGCTAGATTTCTAAAAATATTACAGTGACATCCAATTCTACAAGCAAAGTCTGTAACCACCTAGCCAGGGATTGGTAAAACTTGTCCGAGATTAGGCACCAAGACTTCTAATCTCTTAATGCCTCTGACACCTAATACTAATATTTTTAATCTCCTGACTGCTTCCCTGTCATACGTAGACCTTTGGCACCAATACGAGAAAGATTTCGGTATGCAAATTAGTAAAAAACTATACATTAATGTATGGCTTACTTACCCCTAAGGGCCTTCATATGTGCGACGGCCATTCTCAGAATGGTTAACTTGTCTGGTTTCCTGGCAAGAGCACTACACGTTGGAACCATGTCGGACAACTCCGTTATGTAAGCTGTCATCTTGTTACGCCGCCGACGCTCAATTTCGCAGTGATTCTCCCTACAGTAAAACGAAAGCAAAACAAAGGTCAACACAAACAGAAACAAAAAAAAACAGTACACCATGAACTAAAATTCCATGTTATACTGTCAATAAATAAGGGAAACGAATACACAATAAATAATCAGGTAATTTGTCGATGGAAAAAAATTACCGGTCACTAGACTCGAAATCAATACTCTTTCTATGAATGACTAAGACCCGAAATATTTAAATGCTTCCAGACAGGTAAAACAATTCTTACTTAATGCGTCAGTGAACGACCTGTTGGGAAAGGAATTTCATCACCCTCAAGTCAACTTCGGTCTGTCACATTGTAAACACATAAATATAAATAAATGTCTTTTACTCAATACGAGCCGGAAAAGGAAATAATTTCTTGCGTAAGCATCACTCTTTGACAGAGATTCTGCATGAAACATGAAACATCCTCTTAATTTAATATACAAAAAAAATGAATAATTACATTACATAAATAGGAAAATCGTAGTGAAGCAATTAACGTTAAATCAATAAAAAATTGCATAGGTTACCGTTTACTTATAATACCCGACATATGCTCGTATAGTACGCGACTAGACCTATTCAATTCAAACTCGGTTTTGACGAACTGAATCTAGAATATTCTACAACTTGAAATTAATTTTCAAAAAACAGGCATTGCAGACGACTTCCCCCGTAATTATTTCCCAGAGCTTTGTTTCGATGCCTTCCCGAATAATGTATTTAGAAGTTTCTCCCCGGGCAAGATAAATTTCTCGCGTTCATAATATAAGTTTTCAAAAGTTTTTACTTTTTTCTTTCATTCTTTTCTACGACTCCCTTCCGCGTCTGCTACTGTTATCTAAATTGTACAGCTGTACGGAAAGACACAAACGTACACACAAATTTTCTCGTCTACCCGAAACGGGACGCACACACTAAATTTGGTCTTTTTCTGTGTTGGAACAACGCGCCAAACACTCGCAACAAGTTATGAGTTTTATAAATTTATTTTCGCAATGTGATTTCTCATTACGCACATTCGTGAAGAAGTAAAAGTACCCTTCGCAACTAGTCCGGTATAAATCTTGAAGTGACAAATATTAAAAATAATTCCACCAAAAACTCTGTGCAATTGTCATCGTCCGTTGATCTTCGAGAAACTCTTTTCAAAACATCATTCAGGAAGGATTTTATTAGTCTTCTATTGTGCTATCATCTGCGTTGCTATCATCGTTCAAGAAAGAACGGTCTTCCAGATGTAAAACTGATATTCGAAACGTAGAAAATATCACACTTATAATAGAAATTAATCTAATAAATTACATAGAGTTAACTTTTGACATTTATTCCCGGACACAACACATGCCTCTGCTTCAATAAGAGAAACTTAGGGTGCCGTGTGATAAATTTTTACAGAAATTGGCCAATGGTTAGTACGTCAGATTCTTGAGTACCCGACTTATATTCTGATGTTAGTCAGGTGAACAGGTACTGGTACTCCTATGATGACAAGAATCCTATTATTTTGCAGTCGATTTTCAGCCTCTTTGGAAATCATTACTACTCTCGGAACTAATGTAAATGCATCATATACACTGAAAATCTTGGTGAATTAAAGACTTCTGATTTTTCGGTTACTCGGTAACTCATTGGGTCAATTTTTCCCTTTTAAAGCATACAACTAGATAATCGAGGCATACGATATATGCCATTGTGAAAGCACGTTCCGAATTTTACGATTACATTTTGAAATATTTGCAACTTCTCGTGTCCGGTATTGCTAAACTCACCCTCGGGCTAACGTGCTTCAACTAGGAAACCTGACTGCAGGAGCCTGGGCGGATAAGAATGAAAGCACCCAGGAAACAAAATACCTTTATCGGTTCGCCAGTCGCGACGTCTTATTAATACGTCTCATGCCCCTTTACGGCACTAAAGTTTAATATGGCTCTGGGTTATACGAATGGTTTCCGCTTCTTTCACATCACCAATTTTGTCGTGCAATTCATTTCAGTATGCGGGCCTATTCATTAAAGTTACCATCGAAGGGAAGTGGCAGCACAACTCGAAGTGTTCGAGACGTTGTAATGATGATTGACAAGACTGCAATGATTATGCGATCAGTGGTAAATTCGCAACTTATTAGGAGTATATTTAACCGTTCTGTCATTAAGTACGGCCTCTGAAATTTGCTCTAATGATATTTTACGGTGTCCCGATGAATCTGACGTTAAACCCATCCCTTTGAAATACTTTAATCGGCTTATAACTGTAAATGAAATTCACTATCAAATCGTTAAGCAATTATTTGCATTTCAAGAGGGCCGCCACCTGGATTAAACAATTCCCCAAAAAGGTCTACGGGATTGAGAGTACTTTTGCCCCTTTTTCATGCTTTATGACTCAAACCCTCGCACACATGTCTGCCGCTGAAAACCCTACGAAGGCGTGGGTGTGGGTATTATACGCATTAACTAACAAACGAGACAAATTCGAGCAGTCTATTTAATCAGAGCAACGGGTAGGATTTCGAGTATTAGTATTGTTCTTCACACAACACCAGGACACACATCTATATCGATGATTTTTGAACGGAAAAAGCAAACGCCGGGCCCAACGGGTTAGAAACAGTTCCAAAATACACTGAGCACCCCGCGGCGTGGTTGCTGCCATCTTTCGCCCGTGGCGGTTCACTCTGCACGGATTCGAATCTCAAACACCGTGGGAATAACGAGAACAGGCAAGGGCCTCGGTCACGACTCGAAGAAACGAGAATAAAAAAATGAAGGAAAAAATAATAAAAAAACAACTAAGGTACACACACTCTAGGGTACCTGTTTAGATTCTGAGATTACAAATTGTTTAACTCAATCAAACAACTCCACTCTGGATGCCTTCCTTCATTTCCCCTCTTTCTTCTTACAATTACCATGCTCTGGATCATTCTCGACAACAACAAGAAAATTCTACACTTAACGTTAGGATAAACTCATTACGAATGACCAAAATTAATGATTCCTTTTAAGCGGAATGTCCCGAACAGCGAGGTTACGTTGGAGAGGAAACAAAATATCAATTTTGTTTAAACCAGTTTTAGCAAGATTTAGCAATCGAATGTACCAGGATGAACCACATCACAAAAGAATTGGTAGTGACGCAGGACCAATGGTTCCACGAGGAACTATCGGACCTCCATATCGCCCAAATTGTTTTGTAATTGAATACAATAAAAGAAAACTGAAAACTTAAATTTGGAAAAACTTAGGTTTTAGCTCAATAGCTGCACTTTATATATAACAATACTGACTCCTCAATAGCCATTATGTACAATTAAGGACGATTCCAAATATTACTAATACCGTAATGCCAGAAGAATGGGTTGTTAACAACATGAAAAATAGGGCGATAAAATATTACGATGGTAAAAAACTATCCCAAGGGAGCACTCTATATTTCCTAAATGAAACAATCACCAATAATGGGCAAAACATTGATTTTCAGAGGATATCCAATAAATACGCAAAAAAACGTTCACTTCTATTCATATTCTCGAAGGCAAAACTTAGTCAAAGATTCTTTATTTTTTTGAGGATCCGCCCTCCTAATAGTAGTACTTGCTATAATTATTAACGATTAAGAACGCTTCGGTACAAAGACGAGCCTATACAAATGTGTGTTTTCTCCTAGAATAGCCTCGTGTTTCTCCTCCCATTGTAATTAATAAAATTAATGCACCTACATTTTGTTGGCTGAGAGCTAGTTTACATTATCTATGGGATGCTTTTAAACTATCTGTTTGTATTATGCCCAAGAGTTTTGATCCTGCTGATGATTTTGTTTACTTTCGTATTACACCTAAGAAGTAATAATGAAATAATATTTTTCTACGTTGCCTGGTACGTAGCCCGAGCGGTTCGTGGAATACCATAATAGCCTGGAAACGTTTCCCAGGTTCCAGGTTCAATACGATTACTCAAAATCCAAACACTTTTTGTACTAAACGTTCGGCGAGTTTATTGTTCGGTTAATTATGCAGCATTTTAAATTAATTACATCTTTCCAGGGAAAAAAAGCACAATTAGCTAACATTTAGTGAAGTTCGTTAACGACTTTGAGTTTTTTTGGCCAGTGTGATGGAGCGGGATTCTGATTGACTGATAAAATCAATCAAGCCAGACTTTAGGGTTCAATCTGCGAAAACCTTTCCAATATTTAATGAATACTGAATGCTCCACGAATTACAATACTTACGTGGAAGCGCCTAAACATTTTGATTAAACAGAAATCACACCCTGTGTTTCAAAGCAATTAACTGACCGAATTATCGTGAAAGTGGAAATTTTACCATTTCGAACCAATATTTTTGTAACCGAACGTGGTAACCCTCAGTAACATTCAAACCTGCAAGCACTCGATCAATGGAAGTTTTACTAACGAAGGAGTAACGTAACACCGCCCACCAGTCAATCATTCTTCGGACTTGCAAAACGAATTGTCTGCCACCATACTAATCCGGGTATCCTTTAGTACTGTCACGGACGACCACAAAAGTAGAAGAAGTCAATAAATCACTTCTGGGAACAAACAATGACGTCGGTACACACAACATCCCTATTGCACAAAACAACATTTACTTCGATACTTGGTTTCAAAACGCTCAATACCATTCGATTATACAGATGCCACAATTCTCAATGATAATTTCCTCACCGTACAATTCACTTCTGATCACTATTTGTACAATCATAAATTTAAAAAAAAATCCATTTTGTACATCAGACACAAACCATCCAGAGTACATCGTGAAGTACCAACTTCATTTGTGCAGGCCCAACATTTAACGTCGGACAACAGACATTTTGAACATTTGAACAACGTGATCTTTGGTACCGAACTTTTCTTACGTAACCACAGTTCGATGACAAAGTTGAACTGCAAAAGATTGATATATCAACTGAATAATTCATGCCATTTGATCGAAAAGCGTAATCAAACCTGTTTTTAATTCCGCAACAAATTTAATAGAATTTTTAAATGAAACCAAACAGACACGAGCACAAGAAAAAGGATTTCCTTTTTCCGACGGCGACGAGGAACTGGGACGACCAATTGAAAAAACCTCGTCTGAGCGAGAGCAAATCTAATTGCAAAAGGCCAGAATGGTACTTTTTATGACGACGGATAAATACTTTCCGATCCATTTTAATTTGTTCAATTACATTTATTCGTAATTCCTTCGAGTTCGTTCCTTCTGCGAGCCATGACTAACTATGCACGAATAACTTGGACGTGCACACATACACCGGCTGCAGTAATTTCGAACGCAAAAATCTTACGTTACACGACGAAAGTATAAAAATTAAAGTGGAAGGAGAAAAATCGAATGTTAAGCCATGTTGAATACTTAATAGCTCCGAATGATTAAATTTTTGCAGCCAAGATATACAATGCATATATAATACGCGAGTATGATCCACGAATAACGGCACACCAGCATTGCTCTGGAAGTCAATTCAAACTTTCCTTAAACAAAATTTAATATGTTAATTGAATAAAAAGTCGAATTCAGACCGGATATCGCCACTTTATCAGAATGTACTTAACTGAAGGTTCCAACAAACACAATATTCGATCATCGCGTGATTGTTACCTTAATTTTGTTAAATTTGCACGTAAAATATACACACGGTGAAATTGTAATGAGAGAAGAAAAATATCGTTTTCCCGTTCATTGACACGCGATCGCTGGAATGTAAGAAACGTCAACCCTCAACGCACATACTCATACCCTTTCCTATATTATGCGAATTTTTCCTTAATTTATTCTATTGATTACGGAATTGAAAACTAATTTACGAAAGATAACGGAGTTGATAGTTACCTGGCAAAACGTTCCTTGTCCTGCAGGCTGTCATCCTCCAACCTGGGATATTTATTGCCTGTCGGATCTTCTTCGTCCGATCTGTAAAGTAAA
Source organism: Polyplax serrata (assembly GCA_037055365.1). Classification (NCBI taxonomy): domain Eukaryota; kingdom Metazoa; phylum Arthropoda; class Insecta; order Psocodea; family Polyplacidae; genus Polyplax; species Polyplax serrata. The sequence continues at coordinate 6,635,703 of JAWJWE010000002.1, read as the reverse complement.
AGAGAAACAGTCAGTGACGAGTGATATTTCACTGTATATGACAACGGATCAAACGACAGGTACGATTTACAATTCAACCATCATTAAATTAATAAAACGATTAAAGATGTTCACATAATCGCAGGTAAAAATACCACGGCTTGGTGTACACCAATTGATTCCACTAAAATAAACGAATGTGGAAATAGATTTGAGTTAATAAGAAATCCTGCACATAATGCAAAGAACATAATAGGCATTTTTTTTGTTCTGACTCATTTAGGAAGTCACGACTTCCAATGAACACAGTTCCTCTTCTGTAAAAAATCTTCCATCCCATTCTTCCACTTAGAAAGACCGAAGAATATTGGAACAGTGATGGGAAGAAAGGGAAACAACCGGTCGAGGAAAAAAGATGAAAAATCGAACCGAATTGTATATTGAACCGGATCTTTAATAAGGTGTAAAACATTGCACTGCGTGAATCGACCGTGATCACCGGTTCCATTGGGGGTCCAAGTTAAAAATTTCGTAACAAGATAATGTAAAAATGTGGAGAAGCATACATTTATTAAAGGTTTCCAATCTTCGGTCTGCCGTGCTAAGAATTGTTTACATAAATAAAGTTGAATTCGAATAAGTTCACTCGACCGAAACTGGTGAAATATAAGATAAATGATGCACAACGTTAAAATGTTTCTTAAAAACTAGTAAGAAATAAATAGTGCAGTCGAGTTAAAAGTTTTTCCTATTGCGGGGCCACGGTCAGAGTGGTAACTAAATCGATTCTTATTTTCTTGTTTCCGTTATTTCATTTGGGTGCTATTCCTGTCAGGACTCGAGAGTTCAACTTCCCTTCGGGAATGAGAAACGATCTATTGCGCATTTAAATTCGATAATCTCATACCTACATAAATACCGGTTACGATGTGTACACAACTTAAAATTAATAGTGCGGCAATTTGAAACAATTTACTATTTATTATTAATTTCAAGTTCATTACACGATAGTTTTCTCCTCTCTTTTCATCCAACATTTTTTTCTTCATCATACAATTCACTTATAATTTGAGGGTTTTTCCACTTAAAATGCACTTTAATTACCGTCAATTAGGTAAATGCCTTTGGATAATAAATCTGCACTTAAACAGGCAATCCGTGTAAATCGTTCATTTAAAAAGAAAAACGGTGGTTTCAGCGGTTTGACATGTGTTACAAATACTTAATATTTTGCACCTTGGAAACACCCTGCAGTTCTGCTAGTTCCATCAATCGTGGGATGCTATAAAATAATACATCCAGAACTTGTCGCAAAAATAAGTATAATAAATTAGTTTGCCTCTTAGAAATATTTACAAAACATTCATAATTTGAATGGTACATATGAGTGGTGTAATTTACATAGGTGGGTTCATCTTTGAAGTTAGCTATTTCGGAGAAACCTATAGTCACAGGATGACTGACAAAAAAACAATTTTGTTTCTAGAAAATGGGAAAAAAATAGTTTAAAAAATGGATTTCATTACGCGATAAGACAAATTAGAAGGGGATTTTAATTTGGTAGTGGTCACCCGTCTAGGTCGAGTAAAAGGGAGATTGCATGTCAAAACTGCCAAGACCCCGGCCTCTTGTACCGTCATTTATGTTATTAAATTCAAAAAACTTCGGCTTTCATTCGCAGTTTCTTTTCTACTCGAATTACCTTTTTACCGTCAAAACTACAATGGGTAAGATTCAACATTGGAAAGACTGAGAGAACCCCAATCGATTTCCATCATTATTAACGAAAATCTCCAATTCCCAGCTCACCGTCACTTTGGAATGTAAATGGCATTTGACTCTCATCAAATATAATTCTTTTTATCACAAGACGAGAAATGCTCGTTAATATTCCACATGGAATTAATATACAGAACGAAATACTAATATTCGAAACAGAGAAATTTAACCACAGAACAGTATAAGATAAACAAGTACCAGTGGAAGTAACTCATCTGGGGATGAGGTGCCGCGAAGAAAAAGTTTAATAAATAAAACGAGACTCATCGCAAGGGTTGTAGAATCAAAGCATGTGGGTAACTCTGAAATAAGTCCGAAGACATTAAGCTACTCCCGCGGATGAGTTTTCTCTCTGCAATTAACCAATTCGGGGAAAAATCCCGGGTAGAAACCTTTTGAGGAACCCACCCAACGAACGCGAAGAACGAACATTGGTATTTACCGGATTGATTGATAGGTTATGCTTCATACTGTAATTTTAAAATGAATATTAATTCTTACGTCCCATTATCGAAATAGAGATCTGGCACGAAGCCTTTTTTCGATTGTTCAAATTGTTTCAAAATAATTTCATTGTTTCGTCGAGGATCTTCCAAACTTCTAACCCTTCTTCCCTAAAACCCGGCCACACCGCACCAATTTATTCTTTTATTGAATAGTTCCATTTGGGTTCCGGCATTAATAATAATAGTAAATAATAGGAAAAAAGTAGAAGTTACTTCTATGGATTTCATCCGTGAAGCCGTGCAGGGCAGACAATTGGAACCGTCTTTGTGTTTGTCAAAACACATTTGAATGATGTAGGGCGTGGTTCTTATACGTGTAAAGTTAATAACATTTTAGACTTATACAAATACATTTCCAAACACCCTGACAATATTCTACATTGTCGTGTACAATTGTCGAGTAGGTACCGTGCCACACGCTTAACCACACGGAGGAATACTTGTCAATTTTGACTTCTCGCCCAAGTTACCTCAATAATTTTTTCTACCTATTTTAGACACGTGTATCTCGGTCAATCACTACAAAATTATTCTATATTCCGTTATCAACCGTGACAACTCCCCCGGAAAAGAATGGACTAAAAAACGTGATTCCATTCTATTTTATCGGTCATAGAATGGATGCAATGCACTTCCAAGTAAGGAAATCAAGGCTTTTTATGACAAAACTGACGAAAACCGCAGAAATCAGTTTTTATTTCAATTCTGTTCTCTCATTTACGTTTTCCCTTTTTCCGAGTCCTATGAAATTTTCAAAATTCAATTTATTTTTACATCCAATTCACAAAATTCCGAGAAAAGTATATATAATATACATATAAAATACATTACAAAAATTTTGGCCTCGAGCACAATAAATGGCTTCTCTTAACGACGAAACTATTTATTTTTAATAGGTCGAGCGACACAATTTCTAATGATCTAAAATTAAATTGTCCTTTTTCTGATGCATTGATTACTTCGATTTGTTGATAATGTCAAGTAACAACAGGGTGATCATCACAATCACACTTCTTTCTTCCCTGTTTAAGGTGAAAAGGTTGAATTTGGACTTGTCCATTCCCGAAATGGTTCACCGATCGCTCCTACCTAAGCATCAGGTGAATTGATCGGTCCTCATAAATTTCTTCGGCATCTTTTCAAGGGATACCAGCTATTAAAAATTCTTCTCACCAAAGACGCGTCTGGGTACCTACGCGGTACCGAATTACATGAATCATCAAGAAAATAATTTCCAGATTTCAAATTAAAAAAAAACAGAGAAAGAAATTCGAAATCAAAGCCGGGGAAGCAAAGAGTTCGAACGGAGTCGAGCACTTGTGCCATTCATGCAGTATCCGATGCTTAATTTGAATTACTATTATTAAGTGTGGAATCCATAATCTAAGCTTCACTTGGGAATGTTTTCCGTAATGGAGGTAAGTTTCGGTACTTAGGACACCAAACATAAAAAAGAGATGCCGAATACTTGCATTCCATCACAGAAGAACGAAAAAAATTTCAGTTCTTCCTCCCTTTGTTACCCGCCATTACTCGACGTGGTCGTTTCGTTGAAGAAACGCGAGTAGTACTTATGCAAAAAAAAAATGAAACGTCATGCTACGGTTCACAATATTGATCGCAGCAAAATCTGCAACTGACGAATAACTTGATGAGAGCTGAGCGATTTTCGTCACACAACCTAAGGTGAAATCGATGCAACGGATTCGAATAGAAAAATTCCTTGTTGCAATAGTCTAATTACAGCAATAGGAAACTGACTAGAACATCTGACATTGGATTCGAATGACACAAAGTAAATAGAGCTGAGAGAAAATTTTTCATTTTGGTGTCGCAATTCTGCGAAATAAATTGAAAGCCATAAGCAAGTCTGGAAGTACTTGAATACCGTATTTTTTGTCCTTTGTTTATGAAGATTGTTTAAAAAATGTAATGCCCAAGAAAGAGAGAAAACGACCGGGGCAAACCACAGACAATGGCTAAACCGTAATGGACGAAGGAAATTCTCTCAGAGACTCCTTGAAATGTGCCATAACAAAACTGCTTTTCTTGTCTCATATTGCCAACTAGTTAATACCAAGAAAAACAATTCTCCATAAATTTGTCTTCCTTGTATCATTTATTTCACAGCAGAAATTTTCCTATGCGAATGCAGCAAGTACTTTCTCATTTGAAATAGATGTCATGCATAATGGCTGTACTGAATATGTAATGTGATAAATACATATGTATCAGTAACATTAGTATAATAAAAATATTTCTAGCATTGATGTGATACAGAGAGACCCATTTCCCTAATTTCCTGAAACATTAGAACCTGTCTTTTTCGGAATATTTGTTACATTCATCAGTACGGATGTATCGTCTAGCACTCCAGCAGTCACTTCGCTCCTCACAAACATCACGAAAATGAGATTTCTATTACCACACAGTTATTCAGAAGTGATGTCGGGAACATCTCCACATACATTCCAACCGAGAAATTAATTGCATTGTCCAAGGGGTACAGGCAAAAAAAGCCAAGTGACTCTTAAAGCTAAGTACGAAAAGAGGCGTGCATGAAAGAAAGGCAAATTGAAAGTAAATATCATAAAGTTAGAGAAATGACAGTACAGAAATATGTTCTTATGGTGTTCGAGCAGTTTACACTAATATTTCGACGTCACGTTGTTCCCTTCGTCATTAAGTGTCACCAGATAATAGTATAAATGGTTTTTTAATGACTCTTCTTTTACAACCAGGAGGCTGTTAAATACTTTGATTTCACATTTTAATGGTACCCTCGTATATAAACATCTTTATGCTACCTTTCATCCGCGAACGAGAATAAAGAAGCAATAAAATACAAGGGAAACAAATGCTTTCTCCCCAAAAAATAATTTCTCCCAGCGTTACCATCCAAGTTACTATCCTCTCCTTTTTATTCGTTCAACGATTTGTCTTTGTCATAATAAAATTTACCCAACTTGCAGATGAAAGAAAACCGACGAGCACAAATATACACAAAATGTTTTGCTACAAAAATAAATTTACAGCACACATAAAACGGTAGGCTGCCACGCTTCTCGAGGACGTACTAATTGAGTTAAGATTAATTGGATCCTCACAAACAATATTAGCATACTTATTTAAATTAGAAACCGCTCTTTCTAGTGTTTTCAATTTTACCTCACGAATCACTTTTTTATTCAATCCTTCCGTCTGTCTGCGTCTCTTTGAACCAATCACCCGAGCCATTAGAAAGTTCTCGCCTGATTATGTGCTTTATCTGAATGTACAAAATCAAAGACGCAAGACAACAAGGTACGACGACGTATTTCTAAAACCTGCCTCGACTTAAAAAACATGTTACCAAAAGCGTATTAATTACTGTTTTGGTAAATAGGAAATGCATTACGATCGTACCAATGAATAAAACGCGTAAATAATCAAGGAGAAAGACTGTGCCTTGTGATTTATAGAATTCCTCGGAGAATACCCAGCTTGAAATTCACTTTTCAATAAGGCTGACCACAGCAACACGCATACAGAACAGTCCGACTAAGTAAACGGAAACATAAGTAAAGTAGGAATGTCTTTTTCGTAAGCTCAAACTAAACTTAAACATTCTTTTTTGGGTTGAGAGCTAAAAGTGTGTTCCTCCACTCAGAAATTAACTAATTAAATAGTCTATAATTTCAGTTCACCATAGAGGTTTCTAATCCACTGCTCTGAACAAATCGAATCATGGTCGGAGCAGGCGAAAAGCTTCAGGTAATAAAGCCGATACACCAAACATAAGCAAACGTTGAAAGACAGCACGTTGAACTTCCTTTTAATAAAAATTGCGTACTCCTTCTCTTTCTCTCTTACCATGAAGCTCTTCTACCTCCCATGACACACGCTCGAGAAAACCTCCCCTTGAATAGAGCCTAATGAGCCCTTTATCGGAGCCGAAAAGCACGTAAAGTAGATTTGTGGTAAAATAGTAATCCCACCCTGGCTTATGCACCGTTTTATTAAGGCTTCGATTCAGTTTTATAAAATTCCCTTCATTTATTTTTATTTCAAAGGCTCTACGGTCGTTTGGTGTGACCCACGATGTCCAAGATTTGTGTTTTTACTGAGGCTACTCCAAAAGCGTTACGTATACGCAAATACAATTTTTACTAAACGATTCATGTAGCTTTCAATGCGCTTTCCAAACAAATTGACGGGTTTTGATTACGCCACCCAAAAGTCAAATATCAAGTACTCAGTGCACCCTGCAAAGGGTTAGACGTTTCAACTCCTTTAGTTTCGCCTTCTTTTGATTTCGTAACGTAATGCATTCATGCGGCCTTGAATTGTAAACGCTGATTTACCAAAGGAAAAAACTAACAGGAAAACAAAATTTAACCATAAACATGAGTAATCTCCTTGGAAGCCTTTAATTGCTTCGATAACAAATCCGACCAAATTTTTTCGTACTTACCACTCTGTCGACCGATACTAACAAAATAACTCGATCAATAAGAGCGAAAATTTGAAAAAAGAAACGACACAACAACACAATCCCCAAAAGGAAGAAAATGAATCCGAAGTAAGTCAAATAACACCGGGAAGTAAAATAAAACGCGGGATCATTCTGTGTCTTTCAAAGAGAAAGGTGGGCTCAGTGAAATATACACGGAGGGAAAGAAATAATGGAAAGCAAGACGGAGTTTATAAGAATGAGAAACTCAAATGGTGAAAGTGTGAGAGAGACAAATGATGCACAATCAGTGGAAAGAAAAGCGGAAAATAGCGGGAAAAGAAAAGCTTTACGACCTAGTGTGAGAAAAGCAATTTTTAAAAAAAGCTTCCACTAGATGGGAGTTAAATGAATTGCCTCCGAGATTTCCTCAATGCATCCCAACTCCGGCTCCAATACATTTAAATACATTGATTGGCATTTTGGTAAACTTAAACTTTAAGTCAATCATGATGTCTGAATAAGCACAATCGCCAGGAAAACTCTCTGAAGAAGTCAACCATCATCCAACCTTTTTGGATTCATACAAGATTTGTAATGAACACATTACTATGACAAGGATAAGAATGACAGGAGGGCGATTGACTTCGTGGCCTTAGCCTTTACGCGACAATATCTTTATGATAAAGGTGAATCGTCGATAACATAAAAACAACTTGAGTTAACTGTACAATATTAAAAAAAAGAAGGTCGAATTCCATTTTTGTTTAGGTTTAGGTGAGACCTTAAGGAAGTTCGGTCACCATCGAGGTGACTCCGAGAGTAACGGGAGAGGGAGACAAACCAGAGGTCACACAAACTCAAAAATATTGATACGAATCGTTCGGGGTATTTTTCGTAAATAAAAAAAAAACAAATGTATTCAATAAAAACATCGGAATGTGACAGAGTCGTGAGCTTAGTTTTGCCCAACTAGTTTGATTTCCATTAACGAGTACTGGCTCTCGCACACCATTTCATTTCAGCCCCTTGGGGCTCGCGGTCTCGATTCAGCGATGGTTTTTTGTTAGCCCGAATCAGGTACCAACCAAAATATAACAGGCCACTCGACGCTCGAGTGTCAATTTAGAGATATTTAAAGTGCCCCCAAGTAGACTTTCTTCAACGACGGCAAGACCAAGTGAATCCTCGAGTAAACACACACATGGAAAAATCGTAACCTACGTCAATGGATTGTAAAGTAGAAACATCAATTGACGTTAAGAGAAAATTAATTCATTGTTTGGTTACACCCGTAATTCAACATTAATTAGAATTTGAGAAAAATAAATTAAAACTGTTTCCTTCATACAAAAAAACAGGGGGGACGAGCATTTACCTAAATAAACCACTTAATTATAAGAAACTTATATGCATTCCATTACACGGTTGCCGCTTGAAATCATAAATTTTGATTTACACGGTTTTCAATGGACCATTGTGGAAGTAACAACATTCGGAATGCGTTGCGGCTTTTACACTTGCCAACTATACTCAATTTACATGTATACCGCCAATGGGATTTCAATTAATTTTTTCAAATAATTCCGAATGCGTTCACTAGACCAATGCCAACCCGGTTAATAATTAGGCAATAATTCACATAACAACAATGACGACCACAAATAAAATAAGCCGGAAGAAAAGTAATTAACACAAAAATCGACACACAAGTGACACGTAACAAAGTTATCGAATTGAACAAGGCAAAAGCCGTACAAGTGGGTGGCGCATTTATTGCACATTTTGCCGTCTGCCTTGTTATGTCGAATGACCTGCTCCTTGCTCTCTGACTTGGCTGCCACGAGTAACACAAAATTAATATAGGGAAACGACATTGCAGATGGCTTTTGCTGAGGGAAAAAAGAATCTTTGTTGAACGACAACCGCAGGATTTATGTTTCACACAAATTTATAAGACCCGAGATTATTTGGTGTTGCTTTATTACTGGTTTCCATTCTAAATTATGACATTCTTGAGACTCCGAGAGGGTGTAAGAAAGCAAACGGCGGAAAATTATTTTCAAGCAGAGGCGTGAAGAAAACTTATGAAATTGTATACGGTTCATTATCGTATGTGTTCACTTCCTTTAGAAAAGGCAAATAGTCAACTGTCACAACAACCTACGTGTTCCGATCAGGAATATGAATGATGTGGGCTACTTTAATTCAATCCTAATTAAAGCACAACTCCAATAGGACACATAGAAATCATTAAAACGATTGAATTTTTTTTATTATTTTAATTTTACTGTTTTGCTCTTTGTTTACTCAACACAATGACATTCTCAAATCAATAAGTGTAAATCAATGAGATTACAGCTTGGTACAGGTTCATGTGTTTCACTTTTAATTGGACTTGGCTGAAACAACTTGGCAAGAGCAAACTAAACATGCGGCTTCACCTGAATCATACGATTCTTAGAACAGTTCGAAACATCGTCAGCCAGCAAATGACCCAGTTGTATAAATGAAAAATGATTCTTTGACTGAATGAGCTTAGACGATTGCAACGAAGGACTTAAATCAAGCGAAACAACGTATCGGTCAAAGTTTAAGTAACCTCTTTTTATCTTTCGAGCAATTAACCAGCCCAGAACAGTAAATAAATTCTTTTATTATTTCAAAAGCCCCTGAATTCTTTTTCTCGTCGAGTAAGTAAAACCAAGAGTCGTATGTGACTGACTCTAGCCGTGTATAACATTGCGATGTAATTCATAGACTAGACGAAACCAATAAATTTTTTATTAACATTTTATACAACTTTTATATTCTTTTTGCGTGATGCCTGGGATGGCGATTTTTTTTGGTGGAATTGTACACTGGTTGTATAGTCTTGATTTTATTAATTTTCCAGAAATGAATCATTACTTTCCACTGCTTTCAACTGTCTCAGGCGAACGTACTGATTCACATAAAACAACGAAGCATTTAGTGCCTACCAACAGAATGTTTTCGGTTGCTCAAAATATTTGTCGTAAACAAAAAGGACGAAGTGGCGTTGACTCACCACAACAATTGAGCTTCGGCATACATGTCTCTTAAGGAGTTTAATGACACAATATATATGTGCACGACTGTTCACGACCAGTTCAGTTACGAAACATATATAACGCATATAATATTTCGCACAAGACAGTGTGTGTAACCAATACAACTATTAGGACTAGCATTTACATTACTGCATCTATTGTGAAAATCAAACAAACAGCCTAAGTAGGGCTTAAATACAAGTCTAACACCGGACAGCACAAAACTTTGTAATTGTGCTTGCCCTGACTTTTCCAGGTACCCCCCAAACACACATTCCACTGCTACATTTCAAAAAAGTACAAAATTTGAAAAATAGCAATTTTGAAAAGCAATTGAAATTACAAAAATAAAATTATCTTAGTAGCCAACAGGACTCCGGTACGATGCATTAGGGTACCGCGTTTCATAATCAAACCCGTAGTGGAGAGAGATATCTAGACGGTAATTTATTTCTTTGGCGAAACACAATAATGCATGATAATAATAGAATGCTCTTAATAGTGGTGCCATTATGTTAGGGAGAAGACACAATCGTTGGAAGGTAATTTTCTGAAATTTTAAATTTCGGCTCCGTGTCTGAAGACGAGCGTCATTTCTCACAAATTCCTCAAATTGGAATTGCAAATTTTCTTTCTCTGGGAATTCGAAAAACAAAATGCATTTAGATATATCGACTCCGACGCACTACGAAGAATTACCTACTTCAATTAAATTCAAAATAAAATATACTTTCACGTTGGATTAGTACGATAAACGAGCTTAATACCCGCGACTAAGTAACTGCAAATTTTCACATCCGAGACATTTATATTTGGGCTGACGGTGATTAAACTGTTATTTGCACAAAGGATTCGTACTCCTTGTCTGCGATTTTTATGTTTCGATTCGAGCGAATACCCAAGATCGATTCCTGTTCACTCCAAGTCCTTAACCAAAACCTATTTCAAGACATTTTATGATCAACGTCGTAATGACATTTCCTTTCGTCCTCTCTTTCTCTCCGGCCAATCGTCTCCGTCTTGGGGCTATTTATTATTGTCTTATTAATGCATGAAAACGTTGAAAGGCGCATTACAAAGGTAATAGAGTCTTGGGCAGAGCGGGTCATCATTAACCGGGGATGTTTACTATGCCTTGTGTACAATTTACGGGTTAGAATCACATTAAAGGATGAACACAAACTGCAGCTGAGCATTTGTCTCAAAGTAACAATTCCCCAATATTATCAATCTCATTTGCATGACTGCCGCGAATTGTTATGAGAAATTTCCGTTCTTCTCTCATTATTTAATTTTGTTATTAAACAGGATTACCGTTTCCGTGCACCAAATTCTGAAGTGAGTGCACTTTTTCTTTGAGACTAACTGTTACGTTCGAAGCGGTATCGAGACGTATCATGTCACATTCCGTATACTCCAAGAGGAACAAATCATCGCCTATCATTCACAAAAAATAAATTAATGTACCCATCCCGAAATCTCGTACTTAATTTAATAAATAACTCCTCGGCGGTACCCAAAACTTTCTGCTTTAATATAAATCATTATCTACCATCTACCATAATCTACCAAAACTGTTCGACTACAACTGAAACCATGTCGAATTCCAATTTCACGAATTAAGATTTATTAACCAAAGTTATTTATCACATGCTTCAAAGATCCTTCCGATTTATTCGACTTTCAAGACAGAGATCTGTAAAATATTGTTATCACTCAACTGCGAAAAGACTATTCTTACATGTAAAAGAAAATAAATAGAAAATTTTAATTTACACCAGTAATAATTATTCAAGTAAAAGCCATTCATTGCCCTCCCAATTTTATTACCTGTACTAAATTCTGAAAAGGTTGAAACTTGTAAAAAGAGAATCTTTGGATTCTTCTTCATTCAAACCTTATGTTCCATTGTGATTTCGTGTTTCTTTTTAAGTGATTTGTCATTCTCATTGTCGAATAAACAGGCTGGTAAGCAAGTGCTAGGGGAGGTCGAGTTCCAGTGGAAAATAATAGAGTAGAAGACCATCAATGGACAATGTGTACAATGAGGAGGTATCTTCTACTCCAAGGTAGTAGCCGTACCCATGTAATGTCTTATACTCCTCGTTACCTACGACACATACCGTCGGTTTTGTCACATTATCCGCGACGTTCTACGTATTCAACACATAATATAATGTACTCCTTTAAAAATTCCGCTTCGGCTTAAGATTTTCATTCCCATCAATGAATAAAACATAAGGCGGCTGAGCCCTCGTGTAAAAAGCTATGCCCGGAATCAATTTGATTCGTAAAGAAATTTAAGGCATACAATTTTTCCTTTCCGTCTTTTTTCTTTCTATGCAGCCCGAGTTATTCTCTTAAATAAGAAAAGGATTTAGTGATAATCAATTATTATATAGCTTTCGCCGAACTCCAATTTGTTCGAGTATCTCCCTTTTCTAGTATCGCACCCACCCCACTTCCCAGTTCTCTTGACGCCTCTTCATTCTCCTCAATCTTCTTCATAGAACGGCCTGAATGTACAAGAATTGGAAAAACCATTGGAAACGAAATGAATCGGCCGAGAGTGAGCACATGAATCAGTGTGTTCTTTGTTAAATCGGCCAGAACAAACTATAACTAGTTCTGAATAAGAGAGAGCAAACAAAAGGGCAGACTAAATGAAGGGAGAAATGTAACGTTGCCCTTCGACAGTCCGACGACTCGACAAATTGACATTTGTACACAAATTTTTCAGTGAAAACGTACATAAACTCCGTTCATGGTTTCTCAAATGCACAATGCTTATGATTTACTTTGGAGTTTCGTGACCTTCATTCTTAAAATACAATCATTGTTAAACTGCAAATTGTATTAGAAATAATAAAGGTTCAATAGGCAAATCCGAGGCGAAGGAAGGAAAAAAATGGAAAAGTTACCTTTTCTACCTGTTCATTCTTCGTCTGTCTCGTTCCGTTACCCGGGTACCAATTACATTCAAATACCCAAAATCAAATGGGGCCAACAGGTAGGCCCGCTCCACTCTGCCTTCTAACCTTTTCAAACAACCCCCGAACAGGCACAACACTACCTGATTCTTATTTTGGTAAACCCAATCTTGTTATTTACCTTCTTCTATTTGTGTTCTGTGAAAGGCCGATAGACGTTCCCTGAGGCGATGTGATTCCAACACCGGGAGCCCCCATTCCCGGTGGAAGAAGCTGGTGGTTGGCAGGAAGGTATGTCGGTGGTGGTGCATAGTGCATGGGACCAGATCCTGTACCCGTGCCTGATGCCGCGTAGGTGTACATTTCGATTTGCAATTGCCACACAACTGTTTCAAAACTATCAACTAGAAACTTCGTTCATTTTTGTTTTCAGTCTTGAAGGTTCGTCGTACACGTCAAAGCACACGATATTATGCCATTTCCTCGCTTTAATTCTTCTGGGACTATAAAAAAAACATATTTTTTTTCACGTTTTCTATGTTTGCCAGCTTCTACCTCAACCTGTTACTCTCATAACATGGTTTCCGGGGTCGAATCGCCTTTTCCGGTCAGGTTACCTGGCCAGTTAGGCTCTAACCGTCTACTTTCATCATTGATTTTTATAAAAGTCACGAATTTTGATTTTCCTAGATAAAAAATTGTAAAAGTCGGTTTTTATACTGTGAAAAATGACGTGCATTAATAAGGAGATTGCAGAGTACCCCGTTGTAAATCTTTCCTTTCTAAGACCTTATACCTTCATTACGTAACATTTATACTGTCTTGCCTAAATTTGCTGTAGGAAAAATGATTTCCACCTTCTCGAAGACTTAAAGACAACCCCTAATAAGTACTAATCAACCCAAAAATATTACATTTAAAAATAAATAAGCATTTATCCTATTTTTAATTCCAATGTTTGTAGTATTTAATGAAATAATTAAACACATATTGTTTCCCATTAAAGTACTACAAATTATTTTCAATATTTTCCCCTCATTCGTAGTAAGTTTCTAACAAATTTGCATTAATACTCTGCCCAATGCGTATTGCATTAAATTATTAACTACACCTAATAAAAATAATTAGTTCCGAGCAAAATTTCAAAACACACAATTGCTGTTAACGAACACAGAAGTAAATAGTGTTGGCCGATTAATACTGAGCTATTTCAATAAACTACAAGCACGAAGAAAGACTCGTAGATTCAAATCAAGGGTTGATAACTAATTTTATTACTATCCTATACATGAATTAGAAAAGAAAAGTAATTTTTTTATAGGAACCTAAAAAAATTAGGCAATGCAACCACACGAGCTCTGCTGACCATTAAACTTAGTATGAGGCGAATGATTTACCAAATCCCGTTGAAAAAGTGTAATTAATAGGAAAAATTATTCACTCCACACTGCGGATAAACCCGACGCGTGTTCTTCGACAGCATGTGAGCATACACGCGGTCTCTCTCTCTCTCTCTTTTTTCCTACTGCCAGACAGACGATATGTACAACTGTATAAATTAATCGATAATTAGAAAGAAACGGAGGGTTGATTTGACAGAGCACCGGACACAAAGTCTACGATCATCGCAACTATATATGCACGCACGCGTTTTTGTAGACACTCTGGTTAAAACCGTTCTCATCGGTTCCCGCTCACAAACTGACAGCTAAAACGCACGCACAACACGAGATGGAGGCCTGACTTCTCCGAATGAGCTTCTGCTCGGCTCTGTTCAACTCGTTTGTGTATGCTCCCTACTCTTTCTTTCTCTCTCTCTCTCTCTCCTTCGCGCTCTCTTTCTCTCTCCTACCTTCTGTCATTCCCTCAATGGACTTATTTTTTCTCTTATACGACTTTAGTTCTTCTAGTAATTGTTTTTCACTTCATTACCTACGACCAAAAATAAATGATCGACTTTATTTACGACCTGGAATTCTACAAAAATCCCGACTGGTACTGACTCGGGCTAGCTTAAACTCCTTCCTGCCACTTAACATAACTCTTCAACATCATCCGGTCCCCTCGTGTTCACTTGTTGAGTACAAACCTTTTTTGGTCCCTGAAAATGTTCCAGACCCACAGAAACAACTCTCTTGAGTGTGACTGCAAAACAACCCCCGTATACGATGGTTTCCAAATTTCCGTGTAAAAAAATCCTAAGGCTAGCTATAGCTTTAATTTCCGGTATAATCTGCCTTGTTTCAAATGGTAACTTCCATTCTGAAATATACTGCTGTACATGTTTAAAATATAACAATTCTCTTGCTAAAAAAATTGTTCGCAACACCAAATATAAAGTTGCAATTGGTTACAGTTCTTCTAAGTTAATACATCGGTCAATAAAACAATAAAACAGTATACTATTTCACTGTCTCTTAATTCTATTTAATTATGCATGAGTAATTCTTAAAGATTAATGGAATTTTTTCGAGATCAGTGTTTACGGTACTCCATAAATTTTGTTTGCGGCCACATGTCCTTTCAATCGCTACTTACCGAAATACAATCAATTTTTATATTGATCGTTGAATGGAAAATACACTCAACTATTGTCATGGCACATATACCAATATTTAGAAAATAATAAAAATAAAAAAAAAGAAATGAAAAACTTGATGTTTGTTTCAAGGCAGCGTTTTATGGCGTTAATTCTAAAAGAAAAAAAATTACAATTTTACGATTGCAATCGGCTCCTGAGCCTTATTTATTTCCTTTTTATTATGTGATTCCTCGTCAACAATCGATAAATTAACACCCAGATATTTTCCTCCTCGGTTCTCCATTGTTTTTTTACAGTTTAAGTGTGGTAAAAAATATAACCCCGTTTTTGAAAATTGAAATTATTTTTTCATCAGTTACTCTCTGTAACATGTAAATTCGTTCTACATATAATTGAGTTAGTGGGGGCGACAATTTTAGTATCTTAATATTTAAAAGTGTCATACTGTACTAACTTGAGGGGTTAGAATTACCCTAACAAATTCCAACAAAAGTGTTGAAAACATGTGTCCTCTGCTAAGGAATGCGTATATAATTCACATACATTAGCCGGAGACAACCATCATGAATGTCACCATTCAGTTCTGGACACCTTCATAACTAACGAGTTTAAGTCCCTAGTATAACCGTTTATTGGACCTTATAAATTTATGTTTCTTATAAATTTATTCTATACGTTTAATTATTCATAAAAGCAAGTGTTACCGTCCCAACAATAATCAGAATAAACTGCACCTTTGAAACGAATTTGCCGAAAATTGTGGTTTACTCTATTAATAATTTTTAATTTACAGTTTCCATGTTTTCTATTTAAAGAATTCAGGTGTTACAAAAAATATTTATTATTTATTAATGAGTAGAATTTCTAATTTAATGTTATTTGGAATCAGAAATTTACGTATGCAAACCATGCAGTACTTCTTCGAGGCTACTCCAATGTTTCAAAGGATAACTTGTCCTTTAAAATTCCTTAACAATGTTCTTTAAATTTGAAATGGTGCTTTTTAATAGTTTACGGTTGCATACTAGAAACTTTAAAGCTCTTTTATCTAATGTCTTGCATAACAATAAAGTTATTCGAAACAATTGCTATTAATCCATTTGTGTGCTTTTAACAACGGAGTACCAACCAATAATAATCGATCTCAAACAAATATTAACACGAATTAATTAAGAATGTAAGTCCGAGCTTAACTACAGTTATTAAGTTCATTAATTCGTCGAAGCACGTAAGAGCCAACCTGATTCAGCCGAAGGATATCATCGTTTGACAATTGTTTTCCACATTTAAATCTGACTTTTGCCAAAAAGTTAAGCGGAATTTCCCATTATTAAGTTTCTCATTCCCCGTGGTAAATGTCCAAAATTTACTACTCTTATACCTCGGTTTCCTTCCTACTTGAGAAAAAGTGGCTTTAACTTCAATTACTCAAAGTAAATTTTCACAACACGTTTTTAGAAGTTTCACGAAGGTTTAAAACAACAGTCAAGGACACAGAAACGGTTTTAGGATTTTAGCCTCCGTTTTCTTTTGCCTTATTTGATATTCCTAACCGTATTAATGGCTTAAGCAGCTTAAAAAGTCGTAAATGTTTTGCTATTGCCAGGAGAAAAGTAAACCACGCCCTTTGAATTTATATTTATACGGTTCCATACTCGGATACAATTTCTTTCTTTCTAAGAAGAACTCATTCCTTTCATCCGCTCCAGAATTGTCATTAATGTAGAAACGAACAGGAAAGTACTCACTTTCTATAGTTTTCCATTTCTTGTGGGGGAAAGATTCAATTACACATGGCGTTGAGAGGAGAAGTTAGAAACAATTTTCTGTTGCAGAATATGTAAACAAATTTGTAAATATTTGCTATCATAACGGTCTAACTTCTCCCTTCTATTGGATATTGAAGAAAGCAAAAAATGAGTTTCTACCGTAAGAGTGTTCGAGAGTATTTCACCTTTTCCATGAAAGAATACAATTAATTTTCATCATTACCATTCGTCCATACAGGCCACTGGAATCATCGAACTTATCAAACGCGGTCGTAAACAATTATACTGAAAATTTATTTTCCATGTTGTCAACTTTACATTAAGCAGAAGCCGCACGGAAGAATTTTAAAATACTGAAAAACCACAAACGATGTGGTTTCATCATAAAACAATCTTCAATCCGCCCTAGTCGACAAGATTTACGATCAATCAGTTTTCCATATTTTATTGCTCCTTACATCATTTCCAAAGTTTATTACTTTGTGTGTCGTTGACTTTTTCACTCAACAGAATGGCACAGCAGAAGACTTCTTGCCAATGGCCAAAAATTCTGTCCGAACGTATTACCGTAAAATCTCATTTTTGCTTTCTTCCTTCTTTATTAGGATTTTTTTCTTGTTCACCTCTACAAACTGAGAAAAGAATCTCTTAGCAACAACTTAAATATAATCCTTAGCACATATTTTCCCTACACAGTTGTCGTGATTTACTACAAAAAGTTAAGAACACAGCTGTCACGTGACTCTCCCTTCTGAAAGTCTTCGGACTCCCCTGTATACAACTCCCACCACCCATAGAGAAGTTGATCAATATAGTCTGTTACCTTTCTTGTGACTCCATAAGCATTTTCTATTACTTTTTAAAGACATGCACGTATGGATGAATTGACAAAAACCGTACCCAGGTTAACAGGAAAGTGTTCGGGTACCACTATGTAATACAAAATTTACAGCCCTGGTGTTCGTTTGGTTGTACAGGAAACTTAAAAGAAAAATAATATTTAAGTGTACTTTTCAATCGCCTTCAAAACCCAACCTCAATAGTATCTTGAAAACGAAATGTATAATTCATTCAGCAATGGAATTTCAAAAGCTCGGAAAGCCATTCCTGCAAAACTTAGATAGATAATCTTGTTTAAAAGTTTGTCGTTCAATATATATGTTTTTCATCAGTAAACCAGAGAAAATTAAAGGGTAGGGTAAGTGTGAAAGAATACGTTCAATTTTACGACGAATTGTCAAACACCAATAAAAACTGTTTATTTTTGGGGTTCGGAAATTAAGACTTTTAATTGCCCTTCACATCGGAATCACTCCCTATCTGTTTGAAATTAATTGTTCACGATCAATACTTGTGTGTGCCGCAATAATAGTACGCTTGAATTAAATTTTTATGGCTACATAACTCTATTATAAGAAAAAGGAGCATGGAGACTGCGTCAGTGTGTAATGATGATACAACAGTGGTAAAAACTCATGACGAAAGGACCTCATGACGTAAATGAAGTACGTCCAACAAAAATAACTGCACAAATAATTCATCCAACAAAAGAGAACGTTTGAAATAAGTTAAAGTAAATAAGTACAACAGGAAATAATTTTTTTTGCAATTCATATTCTAAATCTCTTTTCTATTTAATTGTGAATTATTCATGTAATACAGTATTGCCTGAATATATTGGCCATAATTTTATAATAACAGCAAAAAGTAGCGACCACATGATACCACAAAAAATTTGTGGACGTTAGAGGTATCTGTACTATCCTTCTTCGGTACTTATACATATTATACGATCTAACAAATTATATATAATAAAAGAAATGATATTATTTTTCGGATCAGTGCGTTCCAAATAGAATTTGTAAGGTTTTAGGTATTCCAGCCCTGCCTCTGAATAAGAAATATAGCTAAAGTTAAGCTTTTAAACGTTCGAAAGCGTTGTGAGCGGTTTTCTTAATTAAATTTTTTATGATTACAAAATGGAAAGAATCCTGGTAGTTACGGAGAACAAAAAATAACATACAAAATTAATTTTTGTCTAGTAACGAAGCGAATTTGTATGCAGGAGCGTCAGATGATTCTCAAGATATTTTAAATGTGCTACGGTTTTGTAATAATCAATCTCCCCTTGGAAAGGAAATTTTTGCCTTTACAGGAGTGCCCTGTACTTTTGTAGTTTTCAATAATTATACTAAAGTAAAGTTATTCAAACAGAGCACAATAGAATAATTCCTTTAAATTTTAATGCTGTGGTACGAAAATGTATAAAAACTGTTTCTGTCAAGTTTTCCTACCACCAAGGGCATGGCGTAAACCGTGTAAAATAGGAACCAATCATTCGAATTGTTCCAACACTATTTGCCGGCTGTCAATGTCACTGCGATCAATGGCTTTCTTCGTACTTATTTACTTTTTATTTTAAACAAAGGTCTACAATGAATGCGAATGGCGGACATTCGCCAATTGTCAACTCTCTTGGATTCATAACTACAGTTGTTATACTAAGTTCATGGCTAAATAGAATCCTTAGTTACGTTTAAACCAAACAATAATAAGCGAACGAAAAATTGCAAAAATTTAATTTTTTTATGAGTAGACTCACCCTATTGAACCAGCTCTTCCTTTTCTGATTATCTTGCTCGGGTCATTCCCTGTAATATAAATAAACAGGAATTAATTGCACATCAATTGATGGGGAAAATTTGTTATTTACTACAAGCATTCTTCAGCCATGTTACATGTAAAAATAAAAACATCAAAGTATTAACAAATAATTGTTTACTATACAGAGAATCCTTCTAGGACATAAAAAATGAAAGAAATAATTGGTTCACATATGCATGAAATGCACACATATTTTGTACCAAACATGAAGTAATAAAAATATAGAAATAATGTTTTGTTGCTGTAAAAAAATGGTCATAAGTTTTACATATTACTGGACATTAATAGGTAAACAGATTATTTTCCATTAGGTGTTCCCTAAGATGTAAGAACTTCAAGTCAAACATAATGTCTATTTTTTTAATTTCAGGTTCTTCGTTTTATTTTATTAATTGTTTTTGTCATTCAAATGTGCAGAGTCAAGTATTACCTTCTAAATTCACAGCTTTGTTTAACTCATACTACTACTAAAAAATATACTTAAAACAAGATAAAAATCTGTTACAACTGTAAAGTAAGAGCAATTATTATTTTTGAGAAATTATTAGAAGGCCAATGACATTCTCTTACAATAAAGGTGTTTATCTTATGTAAAACAAGCCTGTGAAGTAAGGGCAAAAGGTGTTGATTATTTTAAAAACTAAGTTGTATGCCTAGAATTCACAGTTTTGTTTCATTCCACTTTTACAAAAGAAGAAAATAGTATCTTCGAAAGTTTCAGAATCCACTTTGCATGACAATTAATATATGTTAAATATGAATTTATATAAATTAAATATAAAATTTAAAAAAGTAGTACACTTTGTAGATCTTTACCTAAGATTAGGAAAAATAGTGTATTATATATAAGGTAACTACATAAAATATATGCAACATATTTATAAAATTAAAATGTGTCAGACACTGAACTGTACTGGAATGTACTAACAGGGTACTACTAATTATAATGAAACAGGTGAAACCTCCAACAAAAATTCAATTATCTGATGCAATTTTGACATCACAGTAATTTACTTTATTTAACATCACTGAAAGGTTTGTCTCTCAGAGGCATTAAAGGCAATACTAAAATATGTATAAATATATTCACTCATGCATTCAAGACCAGCACATTAGAAAGTTTTAAGAGTATTTTTTTATATTTGAGAGTGTTTTTTGAGAACATATTATTAGACAAGTTTACCTTCGAAACACGAAAACATAGTGAAATAGAAATTGAAAGGTTTGTCTGACACAGACATTAAAACTTAACAGGTGCTGGTGAAAAAATAACACTTCCTTTCTGTGTGTATAATGCATATGTGAAACGCTATCAAGTAAACTTATGGCGTAAGGGCATATTTCGTACCACATCATAATTCAATATAAGATTTCGAATCATTAAATAGGTCATAGAAATAAACAAAACAAAATGGATTCCTCAAACGCCAAGGACATTTGTAGGAAATTTAAGAAAAAATGATGTATTACAAACCTAACATTGCGTTAGCTGCGTGTGACATTACTGTAGACATTTGTACCCAAAATCATACGTCACTTTTTAGTATAGCACACTTTTTGTTGTGGGTTCATAAAATTTAAGAAATTCATAAACACTAATAACGCGATTCTGTTTACGGATTTAACGCAGCCATATTGTTCTTTCATATAACACAGAGAGTCGATTTCCGGTTATCTTTTGAGACAAGGATAATCAGCGGTACTTTACGACCATGCTTTGCAATTTTAAATTTTGCTGTGTAAAAAGTATAAAGTAATGTTTATTAAAATTTGTATTTCAAAGCTTTAACGACGTGAGTTTTCTAAAATATTGAAGTTCATGTCAAACAATCAACATTTAGGGCGGTGATATTTCCGTCAGCCAACAAAGGAGGGCGCTACTGTTGGTGACAGCAAATCCGCCACATTTGAATGATTCAAACTAATGGGTTAGAATTTTCAAATTTTAAGTGGGTTGGGATTAAAATTAGAAGACCCTAGTTAGAAGACCCTATCGTTTATAATGTATTAACGATTTGCTTACATATTCGT
This sequence comes from Polyplax serrata, assembly GCA_037055365.1. Taxonomy (NCBI): domain Eukaryota; kingdom Metazoa; phylum Arthropoda; class Insecta; order Psocodea; family Polyplacidae; genus Polyplax; species Polyplax serrata. Next base: position 6,614,000 of record JAWJWE010000002.1, on the reverse strand, counting down.
AATTACAAGAGTTCTATAATTATAATGTAATTTTCCCTTTATTTATGTTTCTTGCTTTTCTTTTTATTTAGATTAGGTTTGCCTAATTCCAAATTTTTTCTTTTAAACTTTCCACTAGATTCATCTTGCAACTTGGAAAAGAATGCACTTGATGATCTTATGTATTTTCCCTTATTTTCATCAAGAGTTGTAACATTAGTGCTCTTAGTTATCTTTTGTAATAATTTGTTTGAGAATTTTTTATTCTGTACAACTTGTGATTTTTTATTTTCCAAGGTTTCCTTTGCTTTTTCCTCTATTTTTTTGAACTTTAATCTCTGATGAATTTTTTTCTGTCTCCTTTCCCTCTTTTTATCTGTGGCTGTCCTTTCACTTTTTCCTATCAATTCTCCTTTGTGTTTTGCTTTAACTTCTTGTGGAGCAAGTAAAGTAGCATCACTTGTTGCAACAGGAGCAACTTCTTCCATGCTAATTGCTGGTAAATTGGTAATAATTTTAACTTCTGGTACAACCTGAAATTAACAATAATGTAAGTTACCAATATTCACACCTGGAAATTATAATTATAATTTAATACTTACTGCCTTGGGAGTGAAATGGAAGTTTGATAATGCATCAAGTTTTGAAAATAGGTTTTTCATTAAGCCCTTAATTTCAATGTGTTCTGGAGGTTCTATTTCTGGCTTCTCAGAAATATCTTGTGTTGCTTTGTTTTCAACTTGTTTCAAGTACTCCTGCTCATAAATTTGGGCTAAACTTAATTTACTCTTTTCTTGATCTAGAACTAATGTTTTCTTGTACTCTGTACCACTATCAACAGGCTTAATTTTCCTAACAACATCATCCCATGCCTTATCTTTTATTCTTTGTAGAATAATGTCTTCCAATCTCATTGTGCATTTCTCAGTGAAAACTGGTGCTGGTCTGGTTGCTACATCAAATTCAACATACTCTTGTAGCAAAGAATTTTTTGGCCTATTATCTGCTGTGATCTCCCCCCTCATTTGCCATGGTTTTTCGGTGAGGGCACTTTCTTCAAGAGCATTTATCCTGGTCTTCAGTCTTTCTTGTCTTGCTTCAAAAGTTGAAGGTTCTTTATTTTTATCTCCATCCTGAAGGCCTTCTCTGCTGCTTGTATCACTGTCTTTTTCTTGTTGTTGTTGTTCTTCTTCTTCTTCTTCTTCCTCTTCATTTACACTATCAAACAAATCTGCTTCACCATCATCATCACTAAAATTATCATCTTCATCTTCATTATTTAATAAAAATTTTACTTTCTTTTTTGGTTTAGCCTCATCTGAGCAGTCAGATGCTGGTCGTTTTGATTTCCTACTTAGTTGCTCATCTTCTGGTTCATCAAAGAAATCATCATATTTTGGTTGATTTTCTGAATCACCTTCAGATAACTCTGAATCATCATCAAAATAATTTACATCATTGTCATAATCACTGTCATCAGAACTATCTGCACCTTTTGGCTTTTCCATTTTCTCCAAGAATTCTTCCATTTCAGATAATTTGAAAAACTTATCATCAACAATTGAGGGTTTGCCATGTTTTTTTGGAACAGACTTTTTCTTATTATTTTTACTAATTTCTTCTTTTTCACTGATACTGCACTGATCATTGTCATTAGTATCATCTTCACTTTCAGAATTAAAGTCCTTTCTATTGTACTTTCCTTGCTTGCCAGTTTTTGTATCCTTAATAGGAAATTTTAACTTATTTCTTTTTGCTAATAAATGAGCCACAGCTGAGACAAGATCATTGAGTATACAATTATTTTGAAGCTCTATTTGTTGCCAAATTTGCTCTTCATCAAGATTTTTAACAACTAAATCATTCAATGCTTCTGAATGTTTTGATGGAAATTCCTTTCTTTTTGTAAATCCATACAGATCTTTTGTAAATAGCTTGATTTCATCTGCTTCTCCATTTTGTAGGCTGAAACAAAAATACTCAAACTAAGTATAAAAATTCACCTTTTGTTGTGCTGTCATAAAAGTAAGCATAGTGAAAACTGTAAATTATGGAATTATCTGCCGTTCGTATATAGTAATGTTCATTAACAACTTAAATAATATTTTTTTTAATATTAATATTGCACATTGCAATGCAAATTGCCCATTTCTTAAGAATGTGAAGAATCAGAGTCATCATTACCTAAGATATTTTTCAGGTTTCTTAGTCGCCGCCACGAAATGATTAATAAATTTTGTAATTTCATCTGAATCCATCATTCCATTCATCTCAGCTTCCCAACGTGAGGCATGTGTACATCAAACATAACCTCATTGTTCGTGTCATCAGAATGTTAAATATATGTAGAGATGATTGTGTCAATCATTTAGGTTTATTGTCTAATATTTGATATACCTTCACTTTTCAGATTGCCAAAATTTAATTGTTTCAAACTTACTTAATTTAAAAATTAGCATTTTGAATACGTGAAGTGCACTGAAATAATTAAAAAAGTTACTGACAAAGCGTGTCAAATCATGAGTGTTTAAAAATTAATTGTTGAGTGAAATTAAAGTAGGAATGAAATTGAATTTTTAATGTTGCATCATTTTAACCGGGTCATAAATATATACTAGGTTTATAATTCCTGGCAAGAATGGCTGGATGTTCAGTTATCGAACTAAGGAATAATAAGCTGTTCAATTCGACTGTGGCAGTTAAGTGTTAAGTGCAATTATATGTGTATCTTTTACCCAATTTGATGTAGGAAAAATATGGATGAAGATTTCGAACAACAATCTTGGTCGTGCCCTAAACAGCTTTCAAGACCGCACATAAAAGGCCAGGGAATTGAAAGTATACCACATATTAAGAAATGTACCTTAATTAATTATTTAAGTGAAAGCCTTAAGGAAGCTGACATAAAATGGAGTCTCTTTTGTGCTGCCTGCAATAGCTACAGATTTGATTCTGTACTGAAACCCTTCCCACCTCTGTTTGTGGTAAATCCTGAAAATAAGGAAATAGAACACTTGGTAAATATAAATCACACAAATAAAATAAATTGAACAATTCTGCATACAGTATTCTTTTGTTGGGATGATATCCTTACAATGATAACTGTCCATTCCAGAGAAGGGTTATAGAATCATGTCCTTCATTAATTCAAGTTATACAAAATTTGAAGGATGACAAAATATCAGAAACACTTCAAGATTTACTTTATTGGGTATTAATTCAGTTAAATGAACCTGTATTCAAGTATGAAGCAAAGGAAGAGGTAAGAGGTTTATTTATTACTAAGAGTGTTTAGTAAACTAAATAATTTTTGGTTAATAATATGCTTATTTATTTATGTTGCAGCATAGCAATATTTTATCCCAAGTACCATCCATGGCAGGAGCAGCCTTACCTGATTACATATTTAAGGTGACTTATGGAACAAGAGCCCAACAAAAGTTTGCCCTTACTGCACTGAATCGTACAACAAAAATGGCATTCCATGGAAGTCGATTAGAAAATTTTTTTTCTATAGTCAATCATGGTTTACAGGTCTCATATAATAAGGTATGATGAATAAGGCTTGACATTACATTGGATTTACCTCAAAACATTACTATTTTTTGTTTTTCAGAGAGGAATGTTTGGCCCAGGAACATATTTATCAAGTGAAATGAGTTTAAGCTTAACATACAGTCCTGTGGGCTATGCTTGGAATTACAGCACATTTGGCAGTCACATTAGCATAGTCGCACTCTGTGAAATTATTGACCATCCTGAAGTTAGATCTGAATTTGATTCAAGTAGGTTATTTTGTAACTTTAAAGGATATATACACTTGCCATGGATATATACACTTTCATGTTGCAGTCCTTTCAAATCAGAATTACTTAATTCCAAGTTCTTAGTTTCAAACTCATTCTGTAAAAGGGCACTTTTTACTTGTGTGTCACATAATGGGACTATCACAGTGAAATCTATTTAGTAGTCATATCACCCACTACCATTGTACAAAGTAAATGACATAGAACATTAATGT